>CM053510.1:26825586-26992747 GCA_028627145.1 Eidolon dupreanum
TTTTTAATGAACAAAATAAACTGTAGCTCCATGAGTTACCAGTACTGCAATGCATATACATGCTTGTTGAGTGAATGAATGAATGAATGAACAGATGATCTGAATGTCCCTTGGTGAACATTTGACACAGTCCCTAAATTACTAGCTAAAATAAATTGAAGGGGGTGAGTGGCTTAGTGGATACTATGATAAGTAAGAGTTCTCAGGTATAATTACTGATAAATCCTGTTTCCCAAGCATGTGTCCATCAGATCACTTCAAAGATGCTTAAATAACTTGGGGATTCCTCTGGCAGACATGTGTTAAGAGTATCTGTTGCCCCTAGAGAAAGAGATGGAAGGCGCTCCAGAGGGTTTAAATTTGCATAATTGTTTCCTCTTGACTGGCTCCCCTCCCTACTAAAGCTGATATCCTGGAGATGCCTTTCTGAGTGACAAGTATATTGTTAACACCAGGCCTGCTGATTGGCAGGCCTATTAAATCATAAAGAAGGCCCCAAATGAGCAACTGTGGGGACCAGGAAGAGGAGACTGGTAAGAACATGTTCTCCCCATCTCCACCCCAATCCCTACCATGGCTGTTAATTGCAAAGGGAGCCTCGATAAATTATATTGAAAACAGATAAACAACTCGAGCTGTGTTTACTAAAGAAATAACAAATGGCACGATGCCAGCACAGAGGAACTTCGCTGTAATCAGTGTATTTATTTTATCCCCCCCCAAAAAAAAGTCTGTCTGAGCTTCTTTTTAAGTCTGATAAACTCATTATGCTAAGTTTCAGCCTTCATAGAACTGAGGCTTTTCTATATGTTAATTTATTTTAGTAAACAATTATTCTGTTTGGCTAAGAGAATACATGTCTGTATAATTTAATAATTGGAAGGGTTATTACAGGTGATTAATAGGAATCGTAACCAAGCACTGAGAATATGATAAAGAGTGTTTGTGGGGAGCTGGGAAAGAGTCTGAATTCCATCCTCCCACCCCTTTTTGGAATTAGGGATTCGGTACTTGGAACAGAAATTGCCTTTCTTCCCCATCAGAGATCCAATTCCGATACATGGCAAGCTTCTCTTCGGAGCTTTGAAATGTGCTTCTGTGTATCTGTATGAAAGAAGTGAAAAAGGGAGAAGTCGAGAGAAGAACTAGAGAGAAAAAGAGAGGTAAGAACTTAAATGACTGGTTCTTCCAGGCCAGAGGTTCCCAAATGCCCATCTGAGCCTCAACCTGTCCCTTCAAGGTTGATCACTGAATTTGTCCCCAGTCCTTACAAAATGAGAAATATAAGAATAATGTAGTGGCTTTCCCAGAGTTAAAATGTACCCCAATGTTTTTTTAATTATGGGATCATCCTTCACCTAGTTTGAGGGTAAAAAATGTCTTCTCGTTAAATAAGGATCATTGGCAACATCTTTCTCCATCTCCTTACTTGTAAAAATGAGAAGCTGGTGACTTTTAACCTCTTCCTTCTATTTTTTTTTTTTTTTGCATTTAATTTAGAAATTTCCTAGTCTGTGAAACCTCTAAGTCTTAGAACTCTGTTTTAGATCAGAGTCTCAAGAGTAAAAGCATCAGGGTCCAGAATTTCAAATTTGATTTTTCTGAGCTATTTCCTTGTTTATTAAATGGCAAAACTGATTAACCTATGTATTAATCCAGCAATTCAAAAATACTGAGTATCTACTATGCAACAAGCACTATTCTTAGTGGTGATGATAAACAAATGATGTGTTTTAGTAATTAACTGATTTAGTTGAAGGGGTGTTACCCCTATAAATATAGAGATTTGCTGTTCATAGCTAAGGCAACAACTATGATTCCTGAGTATTAGTAAGGGATCACTAAGTGTTTGCTGACTAAGTGAATGAATGTACTATACATGGTTATTATAACAACTAGGAAGCTTCTTTGTATGTTTTAATATTGTTGTTGTTGCCATTGTTCTTGCCAGGAAATGGACTCTTCAGGCCCAGCCAGAGCCAGCTGGGGAGCCCTAAGGAACCAAAGCTTACAAGGAGCCACATGACTTGCACCCCATTATCACTCCACACATGTCAGCTACCAAGCTTCCCTTCCAGAGGGCTCTCAGCTAGCCATACCCAAACCGCAGACATACTCTCCAGCCCCTGCCTTTCTGATCCTGATTCCAGCCTTTCTCAGTCCTGACCTTTCCCAGCCTAGCCCACTGTCACCGGCCCTGGCCTATATGGGCCAGGCTCAGGATGCTCCTTCCACTGTCCTCACCCAGCTGGAATCTGCTTCTCAAACTGGGACACCTTGGTTTGGGCAGGAGCTTCTGGGGTTGGGGTTGACTCTTATCAAACAGGTCTCTCCTTTCCTAGGGACAAATCCTGATGCCATGCAGGCACCCATGAGCTAGGCAGGATCACTGATCCTGTGAAGGTGGCATACCTAGAAGCCGCAGAGAGGCAAAAGCTTTAATGCATTAATCTGTTCATCGAATATATTCAATTTGTACCTAACACATACCAGTCAGTGTGCAAGGTACTGAACAGGTAGCAAGAAACAAACAGGCAAATTCTCTGTAGAAAGAAATACTTATCTGATATAAAACCAAGGAGTGATTGGTGTTATGAAGACAAATAAAGCAAGACAAGGTAAGGTGGCAGAGAAGCCTTCTCTAAAGGGGTGGCATTTGAAGTGGACTCCACAAGCCTTAGGGAAAGGCATTCCAGGCACAGGGAACAGCAAGTACAAAGGCCCTGAGGCCTAAGTATGCTGGAATGTTTAGACATGGGGGTGGGGGGAGGCCAGAGTAGTAAGCCCTGGAAGCACTGCATTGGTGGAAGAGAGGAAGATGGGCAGCTGGTTCAAGTAGTGCCTAGAAGACAATTGTGAGGACTCTGGATTTATTCTGACTACTTAAGAAACTAATAAAATTTCTGATTAATCAAAAGCAGGGGAAGTCTTGAGCTGAGGCCTGGCCAACCACATAGTCATGAAAGAGGCAGCCTGTCTTCAGAGAATTCCTTCTAGCCTTTTCTTCATTCTCTACTCTCCAGCCTCACCTGATACACTTCTCACCACCCCGCTACCTCAACAGCCTCATCCAGACAAAATGACAGACACACACAGACAAGCAATCAAGAGGGCCCTTGAACACCCTATTCTCTGCTCACCTGACCAGCTGACCCAGGCAATGGGCATGATGTCATCATTCAGTCAGTCATCAAACATCCACAGATGACTGGCTTCTCTGGGCCATGCTCTTTGCTAGGTCCTGAGGCTCCAACAGTGAACTAGGCAGGCCTGGCCCTTACCTATGGGGAGCTTACTCAAGGACTGCTTTTCAGCTGTGGTCAGTGTATCAGCACTCGGAGTGCTAGAGGGACTGCATCTGTCCTAGGGGTCAGGGTTGGCTAAGACGCCTCTGAGGAAATGTCCATGTCACCTCTCATGAAGACTATGCTTGCCATTTTACAAAGTAGCCCATGGGACAAATCGCTTTTCTCCAGAGAAGCAGCCACCCCTGCAGCTTGGCAGTAGACAACAAGCCAGGTGACCAAGGATTTCGTCCTGGCTCCACCACACCAGGTCAGCCGACGACTTTGAACAATCTCTTCTGCTCTCTGAACCTCTAGGTTCCCCATCTATCACAGGAGGGGCTGCAGAAGCCAAGCCTTCTTACAACTCCCAGCTGTCCTGGAACCATCCCTGTGATTTTGGCCATATACACCCCTTCCGCCTTCGATTCACTTAATTGTATTTAAGTTACTTATACAGGGCTTAGTACAAGCTGGAAAATGTTCTAAGTGCTTTATGTGCATTAACTCATTTAATCATCCTAACACCCTTATGAAGCGGCTCCTATTTTTACAGATGAGGAAACTGTAGCACAGGGAATTATTTGCCATCATCCGACAGCTAGTAATGGTTAGAGCTGGGAGGTCACTCAGGCAGGCTGGCTTTAGAGTCCATCCTCTTAACTATCAGAATATGCTACTTCTCTTAGTATTTTTAACTAATTAACTGTTTATGTCAACTTTCTAAAACCTTTATATCATGGCCATCAGTTGGAAACCTATATGACTTGTCATAAACAGAAGAGACACATTAAAATACATGACTCTTAAATTTAAAACTCAACATTTCTCTATGTGATTCCTAAGATCATATCTCTCAGACCACCAGGGGACACTCAGAGACAACAGGAAGGGGATGCCCTAAAGGCCTTTCCAGCCTCATTCCACCGTGACTTTGTCACTCCCAGGCACCTGCAGGCTTGCCAGGGAGCAGCTTGGGGGCAGACAGCCTCCCACCTCTCTGGCCCTCCTCGCCCACCCACGAGGGCCACGCAGCCTCCTGTGCCCTGAGGGCTTCCACAGAATTCAGGCTGCCACCAGCCTGGGGCTTTAATGACTCACCTGCCTCCTCCCCTGTGGGTAAAGCGCCCACTCGGGAGTGGCAACACCCCAGCCTAGGGATCCCTTCGCAGTCTGCCTTCTCAAAAGACAGCCCGCTGGACGTGTGTGCAACCTGCTGCGGGAGTAATAGACAGTTCTCCGTTGTTCCAGGCGACCCTTCAGGAAATGCCAGCAACAACCGCGGGTGCGGGGGTGGGCAAGAGTGGGTGCTGGCATCGCTGCCTCGCCCCTGCCAGACAAGAGTTCCCAGGATAAGAAGCATTACTCACACTTCTGCGGCTGCAGCACTTTTCAGAGTAGGGCTCTCCCGCCACGCGTTCCCCGGCCGCTGCACCAGGCTCTATAAAACCGAGGGTTTCTTGCGTTGCCAGCGGAAGGGGAGAAAAGTGAAGAACTGGTGACACAGGACAAAATGGCTCCCCACTGAACGGTTTTCTTTAACCTGGAGTACAAATTCGGCTGGGGAAGATGTGGTTGTTGGGGGAACCAAATTCTGCAAATGCCAGTGAGCGGCGGGCAGGCTACTCGAGGTCCCCAGCTGGCCATCGTTCAGAGGGCGCAGTTGAGTCACAGATGTGAGAAATCGACCTGGAATCACCCCAAAAAATTAAGTTTGAGTCTTGTCTCTACTTGGGCAAGTGTGTGAACTCAGGCAGGTCATTTATTCTCTCTCGGCCTCCACTTCTTCATCTTTAAAATAGGAATACTATCTTGGGCTTGCCCAGCTTTCTAAGGGTCACTGTTGAGACAGAATGAGAGACGGTGGCTCTGAATGTGTCCTGAAGGCAGCAAAACTCCCTGTGGATATGAGAGTTTGAGATGATAAGGAGTTGACCACCCTCACCTGGTGACACCAAACCTAGTGTCAGGGGCAAGGGTGGTTAGTTTCAGGGCTGCCCTCTGAAATGAGGACATGGTCTCCTATCTCTGTAGCCACAGTAATATGTAAAATGAGGCAGCATTTAACCTGTAAGATAACCAGACTCTCAGGAGAGCAAGATGAAATGAACTCTTGGCTTAAACAAGATTAAAAAAAATATTTTCCATTGATGGGGTAAAGGGGGTCAAATATGTGGTGACAGAACAGTGTAAATATATATATATGCCTTACTGTTAAAGTGTATAGCTGAAACCTGTTGGATTTCATTAACCAATGTCACCATAAAAAAATTAATTAATTGAAAAATTTTTTTCCAACTCCTTATTTTGAATGAAATATAGGCTTGATTCCCATCGTCACTAGTCTGCCAAGTGAAATTTGGCTTGCAGGGTAGAGTGGGGGAGACAACTTTATTTCAGGTGGAAATTCCAATAAATGGCCAATACTTGGGTTCAGTTTGGGTTCCAAGCAGAAAGGCTGTTTGCCCTCCTTTGGGTTTGGAGTCTGTTACATTTGGGGTTCCCTAGCCTTTTGTAGCCAGGTTTGGCTGAACAAATGACATTCATCAAATTGTGCTTTTCCAGTCAGAATTAATTTGCAAGTCAGAATTAATTTGATAGATGGCATTCAGATTTGGCTATAGAGGTAATGGGAGCCTCCACATACTCCTTCCTTCCTTCCTTCCTTCCTTCCTTCCTTCCTTCCTTCCTTCCTTCAACAAACATTTCTTAAACTCCTGCTGTTCCAGACCCTCTCCCTAATGCAGGGAAAATGAAGATAAGACTTAGTTTCTGATCTCGAGAAGCTCACAGTTGGTTGAGAAATAAGCCTGTAGGGAAATACATTACAAGGCAGCATGTCAAGAGCAATAGTCAAGACTTATATATAGAGCAGGACAAAGGATTGAAGCAGCAGTGTGGGCCAGGAAAGCCTTTATGTGGGAGGTGGTCCCTGGTCTGGATCTCGAAAAGCCAGTAAAAGTTCATCAGCTGCACGACACTTACTACATTCTGATTCTTATTTATTTCTGCACAAGCGTGCACACATGCGCACATACACACACACACGCACACACACACATAGAGGCCACTAGAACATCAGCAGCATGAGGGTGGGGACTCTGTCTAGTTCACTGCTACATCCCCAGCATCTACAGCAATGAATGGCACGTGTTTGTTAAACGAATAATAGGAAAGAGGGATTTCGGTCAGGGAGCACAGCATGTTCAAGTGGTTGTTCAAAGGAACCAAGTTAAAAAGGGTAGAGAGGGTAGTTTCACTGATGGTGGAAGAGAAATCCTGTGGGCTGGCACAGGAACTAGCAGCCGCTGGAACATTCCACCAGTGGGCAGGGTGTTTGCAAAGGAGGCACGTACCTGACAAGGAACAGCTGAATGTAGCCGAGGCTTTCAAAGTGGCCTTATTTTTTAGAAGGGTTCAGGTCATCCACCCCACCCACCCCCACACAGACTCAATTTTTGCACGAAATTTGCCCAGAAACTCGTAGGCAGAGAAAGCTGACACCAGCCATGGGGCAAGAACACTAACCAGACAGTAAGAAAAACAGCAAAAACAGGACTTGATACCACACATAATCCTGCCTCCCCTGACAAGCCAAGGCCCTGGGACAACCTAAGGTGACAGCTACAGAGCTAAGGAGGCCAGTCTTAGAGAGCTGCCATGTGGAAGGAAGCAACATAAGCAAATAAAGTTCATTTCAGATTTTACGGGCTTAGGACAGGGAGCCTTGTGACAAGCAAACAGCCATGACTTGGAGGGGAAGCAAGAAGTCTAAACCTTAATACCACACTTATCACTTATTACTGAGCCAGAAAGATAATCAGAGCATTAGGTCTGCAAGTGTCAAACAGCATAGTGATGTTTGACCTTGCCAAAGGGTATGGATTCTGTCTTGAGAACTTGTTAGCAGCTGTGAGCTGGATTTGCACAGGATGGGGGAGGGGGGTTGGGGGGAGAGGAGAGAAGGAGGAAACTTAATTCCCCAAGGGAAGAGAGGCTAGTAGAGGCAGCACATCCGGCAGCCGCCCAGGTGGCTGGCTGCAAATAAAAGATGGGACTTGCCTAACAGTTCAAAGCAGAACAGCTCCTGAGATGACTCACTTACTTTGGCTTCAGGAAAGATGCCTGAGAGAAGGAGCAAAGAGAAGAGAAGAGGAAAGCCTGCATTGATTCTGTTCACAAAGGCAGGCAAAAGAGCCTCCAGCCAGAAAACAAACCGGCTGAATGTCACTTATTCTAGGGAAACTAAGAGAGTTTCTAGGGATATTCAGAAGAGGTAAAGCATCAAGCAACATTGTCAAGATGAATTTACAGATTTAACCAACCATGAAGATGCATCTACTAAGTAAATTAGGTCTCTTAACCCACACTTCTTTTTAAATCATCACCAATCTCTAGCTGGCAGGGGCTGGACAGCCCTCCAAACCAAATCTTCACCTTACACCAGAGACAATGGCAATGTGGTAGGAAGAGCACTGGGCAACTGTCAAATGTTCTTCTTCTTACTGCTAGTCACCTCAGCCTCTAAGCTGCAATTTCCTCATCAGTAGAATAAAGACATTAAGACTGATGCCACATGACTGCTGAGATTAAATAAGAGCTGTGAGAATGCATTGGAAAAGTTAGGCATTTGTCTATATTTTTAATAAGTGAGGGCGCTGGGTTTCCGAGAAGAAAATCAACAAATGGAAAGCAGAACAAGAATTCCTGCCTTCCCATCCAGTGCTCTTTCTACTAAACCACACCTACCAACATGTAAAGAGCCTTCATTATTTAGTGGGTGCACATCTTGTCTCCTCAAGCAAGTTTCTCTAGAACAAGGATTATGTACCCTACACAGTTCTTGGTACTTAACAACAGCAGCCAACACGTATGGAGCCATTACAGTGTGTTGGGCTTTGTTCTGAGTGATTTTCTTACACTAACTCTTTTTATCTGCACATTAAATCCATGAGGTAAAGTACTATTATTATTATCTCCATTATTACAGATGAGGGAACTGAGGCATGGGTTAAGAAACTGACCCAAGAGCAACAACCGAGGCTGTCTGACTGGCAAGCTCTGCTCTAACCACTATGAGCAGAAGCACTGAGGTCACACAGAGCTATCTGTGTTACCCCAGGGAGGCCTGGCACAGTGCTAGTACATTCCAGGAACTTGGTCGATTGTGGTTTCCCTGGACCTGAAGAATATCCTGTGATTTTGTCACATACAACCCTGGTGCTGGCTTTCTGGATAACCCGGAAGCACTTCCATCTTTTCTTCCTTACAGAAAGGACGCAAGGTAATGTGTCTTGAAATGTGATGAACAGTCACAAATGAACGTTAACAAGCTAAGAGAAACCTCTGACCTCACCAAGAGTCAAAAAAACACAAATTAAAATTAGATACTCTTTTCACTTATCAAAATAGAAAAAAAATTTAAATGATAATATCTAATGCTGGCAGATGTGGAGTAAACAGGCATTCCTACACCCTACCTATAACAGTAAGCTTTGATTGTACTTCTCTGGACAACAGTTTAGCCATATATAGTCGATTCCTGTTATTCCCAGTAGTTACATTTTATGAAGTCATCATAAACACTGAATTAATGAATACTAAACCATTGTCCCTAGAAAAATACAGGGTTAGGATATTGTGAGCCTCTGGTCACATTTTTGTCAACTGATAAATACATACCTTGTTTTACATGTATTTGTTTAAAAACATATTATTTAACATGCTATATAGTGTTGATTTATTAATATTGAACTCACAGTCAACAGCACTGTAACTCGGGCCTGAGTGAAACTTATCAAACACAAGTATTTTCTCTGCGAGGCGCAATGCAGCCTTCTTGTGCTTGGAAACACTAGACGGCACTTTCAGTACATCTGCGGGACGTTTTAAACAGCAAAATCACACACACAAATAGCACAAAAATGCAAAAAAAAAAAAAAAAGGCGGGGGACCCAAGTAGACCTCTAAAGGACACATGTTTACAGTATAACTAGGAGAACTGAAACAAGAAGGCAGAGCATCACCTTGTTTCACTGCAGCTGGGAACATGTGTGATAGGCTACTCAAAATTTTCCATTTTGCACATGTCAGCAAAATGACCACAAAAGCCCAGTGAGTATTGATTTCGAGGTTACAAATACATCTTAGCAAGTAGGTGAATTTACAAATACGGAATCCACAAAAAATGAGGATTAACTGTATTTATTAAGAATCTAAAATGCTCACACATGTCAAAAGGGGCAGGTGACACAAATCTAGACTTGATTTCATAAGCACCTTTTGAACCGGTCCTATTTCAGGAGAAAAAGATCCACTGGGGTCTCAGAGTGGGGTCTTGGCTGGTAAGAACCATTGTGCGTTTTAGGCTGAAAACAGCAGCAAGGAGACTGTGTAAAGTCTCTTGAACACGACTGGACTAGGGAACGGGGAGCACCATAAAGCCAGGGACAGGCTTCCCTCCCCTCACAAACTCAAGGCTCTGTCTTCAGGGAGAAAGTTCTCACAAGGACCAAGCCCTTCTCAAGTCTATGTTAAACCCATGGTTCTGGGGATGGTGTGGAAGTCAAAGCCCCTCTCCTATTCTATCTTATCTTCTGCTCCTCTCCCCACTCAGCCTTATTGCTGTCACATTGTTATCCGCTATTCAAATTTAATTGGACATCCTGTCTTTTTTCCCTCTCAATCTGGTAACTCTACACATTTTACAGATGAGGAAACTGAGGCTCAGCAAGAACAAATGACTTAAATGACTTGCCCCAAGGGCACACAACCAGTGGGAGAGCCAGAACTAACCTTAGCCAATCTCCAACAATTAGCCAGCTCCTCATCTCCTCACAAAGACCCTGTGCCTCTGTGCCCAAGTTAATGCCCGCATGGCTGTATTAATCCATGTACTCTGAGGACTATCTTGCAGTTGAAATGTCTCCTTGGCCTTCAGCAAGGAAGAGGTTTCCACGTCTGTATTTAATCACTTTTAGTAATTTTTTGATTATAAAAATATACACCTACAATAGAGTCGCACAACAGAATATTATATATCAATGAAAAAGAATAGACTTCTGCTACACACAACAGAACAGATTGGTGAGTTTTTATGTATTCATATACATCAACTTAAAGAAATAATATTGAACAAGAATCCAGATACAAAAGAAGATATCCTGTATGATCCTATATATACAAAGTTCAAAAATATGTAAAAGTAATTTATGGTGACAGAATAGTGATTCTTGGGGGGCAGGGGACAAGAGTGAGGAGCGTTACTGGGAAAGGACATGAGGGAACTTTTTGGGGTTAACAATGTATATCTTAATCTGGGTATAGGTTACACATGCATATAAATATATAGATACAGCTGCTTGCTTAAGATTTGCATACTTTTCCATTCATAGGTTATACTTCAATGAAAAACTAAAGACAAACAAAAAGATTAATACATGCTCATTGTAAAAAATGAATAAAGTACAAGCATAAAGAACAAAACAAAAACCATCTCTATTCCCATCACTGGGAGATATCACAACTAACATCTTAAAGTGTATTCTTCCACATATTTTCCCAATAGCATTAACTTTTCATGAGCATTTCTTAAGAAAGGAATCTGGGACCTAGTACCAGTCACTGGAGATGCTAATTTATTTAGGAGTCCAAATTTCCTGGATATGTCTTTCACTTAACCAGAAAGCTCTGACACTAGATTTAATTTGACCATTTTTAGAAGAGCATGGAACAATTAAGGGCAAATAAATAGAATTAAAATCAAATTGAATACAGCCTTTCAATGTTATGACTTAGAATTTGATTTTAAGTACGGTAATGAATATAAAATGAAAGCTTGGCCTGAAGTCTGAAAAAGGCTCTTGAGCCTCCTGGAACCCAAAACGCCACCTACTGGTCAAGATCTGCAATGACAGCCCACCACCACAACATCTGAAAGCATGGCCTTCCTATTTATAAGTCCCTACTTATAAATGATAACCTCCTTTTATTGTGAGTTTATATGTCGCTCCCAATAGCTTCCCAGACATTTTTGCTTCCCTAGTGCATTACCTAGACCTTAGGCTATAGGAGTAGTGTAATAAAAAGTAGAATGAATAAAAGGAAGGAAGGAAGGAAGGATGGATGGATGGATGGATGGATGGATAAAAGAATGGAAGAGCATTCTTGTGCGTCATTGTGAAATGAGAGAATAATCTCTGTCCTACCCACCTCTTTTTTTGTCTTTTTTTTAAATAAAAATGATGATTTGACATACATATACATAGTGAAATGATTACAAGTCAAGCTGATTAACATATCATATCCTCACGTAATTACCTTTCTGTGACGAAAGCACCTGAATTTTACTCTCTTAGCATATTTCCAGTATTCAATAGTGTTATTAAGAATAGCCATCATGCTGTACATTAGATCATGAGACTTACTCATCTTACGTCATTGCAACTTTGTACCCTTTGACCAATATCGCCCCAGTTCCCCTACCTCCCTGCCCCTGGTAACCACCATTTTACACTCTGCTTCTATGTATTCAACTTTTTTAGATTCCACATATAAGATTATGCATTTTTTTTTCTTTGCAGGCTTTGGGAAAGTGGATAAAGTAACCATTGGGGAAAACCAATGGATGTGAGGGACTATTATGACAGCCCAATGCCAGGAAGTAGAGGAGTCAAATGGTGACCAGAGTGAACAGTAAGGTTGCAGAGACAGGTACTGTGTTAAGAACAGGAAACTCAATTAAATATGAAATGTCTTGACGCAGACATTTAATAGGCACCTGACGATTTTGGTACTTTTCCCTTTCCTTTTCCTACTTTACAGCCAGGCTCACAAATCCTTTCCATAAGATCTGAAGAGCAGAAAATGGAGAGGCCTCACTCAGAGATGAGGTGATGTTTGATGTTTTTCTGTTGTCAGTTTTGAAACAGGCCAGGGTCACTGTGCTTAGGGATGTCAAAGTCCCGAGTTAGGAAAAGTGGTTTCCGAGGCATCACTGTCAGGCTGCCTGATAGCGAAGTGTCCATCTGAGCATGTCCACTGTTGCCAGCACTTGACAAGCATCATGCCAGCCTTGCTTTTAGATGCTGCACATAAAAGTGGCATGATGTAGCAGAAAAGGGGTCACTCACCAGCTAAGTGACCTTGAGCAAGTTGGCTTGCTCTTGCCAGTATATAAACCATCTAATTAGGCCAGTGTAACAAGATAATGCCTGGGAAAACACTTTATAAACTAAAGCACTGGCCCCAAGTTAAGGTATGGCTAATAATAGAACCTCAAATGAACATCATGCCCCACTTGTGACCTGAGCGAGTTCAGAAACTACAGGGAATGTCACCTGCATTGATCTAGACCCAGCGTATACTTACGGAATCCAACCCCGTTTTAGCAGCTACATCACAATCTTACTTCACATCGAGCTTACAGCCCACTAAGACCTACCCACTACTGACTTTTTAAAATATGGACTACACCCCTTCAAGCATCACCCACTCTTTAGGCAATTGATTTTTTTTTTTTTTTTGAAACTAACTAAATGTAGACTTTAAGTTATATTTGCACTAGGTAAATTTTATTTTATTGCTCTGGTCCATCAATATAGGCTATTAACATATTTTAATACTACTTTGGCCATTCCCTGTGTTCTCTCTCTGCTGACTTGATGACAGCCACACAGTTCAACAGAGTACAGTCCATATTTTCATTCATTCAATATACATTTACTGAGCCCCTACTATTCCCTAGACACTGTGTTAGGAGCCAGGAGATACAAAGGGCATATCTGACAGAGAGTGGCAAGTGTCACTGTAAAGATATGCCCTGGCTGCTATGGGTTCAAAAACAGGGCATTCCTATTGCTGTCAGCAGCAGTGGAATGGCTTCCCAGTTCTGGAGATGTGGCAAGGGCCAGTAGCCATTATCCTCTTCTGAGCACACCACTGGACTATACTTTCCAGCTCTGATGATTCTTAGTGCTTCCACATTAATGACCAAGTCCTTCTTCCTGGGCAGATGAAAATATGAAGTCCATTGTGACAGGTCTCTCATGGTTTCCTCAGCCTTCCAAACAAAGAAAATGCAGGTGACAATAGCAAGCTTCCTCTTATCTTTCTAACCTCATCACTCCATCCTCATCCCTCTGCCAATGCACACATTCATTCTTCAAATATCAGTAGAGTCCCTACTGTGGGCCAGTATTGTGTTGGACTCCATTGCCTTCTCTTAAATTCTCTGAGTTCAAAATCTCCACAGTGGAGAGCAAGTGCTTTCTTCATGCAGGTAATCCCCTTCTCTAGCCCTTTCGGACCAGGCAAGATCAAGAGCTGAGCTTCTGCATATCTACATCCCAGTTTAGTACTTCCAGGCTCTATGTAAAAGAGGGAAGGAGGGAATTCGAGGAGTCAAGGCATGCCACATCCTCTTGGTCTCATTAGCAGAGCACTGTAGTAAGAAAAGCCTGGACTGCGAGTAAAGACACAGAGATTTGAGTCCCAGATCTGCAACCAACCAACTTTGTGACTTTAGATATGGCCCTCTGGGCTTCATTATAAAACAAGCTGAGTAAACCAGAAGATCTTTGAGTTCCCTCTTAGCTCTTAATATTCTGATTCTTTCTATGCTAATCCCTAATTCCTGAATGAACCTTCCACTCTCTTCTGATCTAGCTTTCTAGAGTAATAAAAAATTTTACATAAAGAGGTAGAAGAAAGGGAAGGATTTCACCAATCTTCCTTATAATGAAATATCTGCTGGCAATAAGCAGCCCAAAGCCAATAAACAATTGCTAAGGGTTACAATTTAGGAATATCCTGATCCTTGCTTGCCTGTAACCTGATTTCTTTTAGGCCCAGCCTAATCTTGAGTCTAGAGTCTGGCTCCAAGCTAATTGTCAAGAATTTCATGGAACTTCTACACTTGAATGGTTTGGAAAGTGTTCTTCGCAGATATATTCATTCTTTCACGCCTTCAGGAATTCTTAATAATGAGTCATTTGGATAGGGGAGTCCCTTCTCTTTCTTGGGCCTTTCTTTCTTCACCTGTAAATAAGGAAGGTAATTCCTCCAGCTCTACAATGTCTTTGGTTCTGTAATATTATGTGCCTCAGTCTAAATTCCACATGCAGCTCACAACCAGCAGCAAACCACATAGACAAAAAAAAAAAAAAAAGAAGAAGGATGCCATCCGACGATTAAATGCAGAAAAATTATGCAATTAGCAAAGGACGTTGATCATACAACATGTGAGTCTAATTGCAGCACATGCAAATGTTTGCTAAATTAGATAAATACGGGTTTGCAGTCACTCTGGTACACATAATGAGTTGTAAAGTTAAGGAAAATATTAAAGTTAATTATGAAATGAGAATGATAAACATAGGGTTTGTGCAGGAGGCCGATTAGGATTATTAATCAAGTAATCATCTCACACCTAAAGTGGAGTGTTGTAGGCATCCCAGGCCCAAGTCTGACTACTGTGTAAAGAAGTTACCATGTTTAATAGTACATAGAAAATATGCTTCATTTTTACATAGCACCTGTTACCTGGGGAACTCCAGCACTTGGGACTGGTTATATTGGCTCACCAATTTGCATTGCAAATGGCTTAGAGAAGAAATGTTGTATTCTAACCATTATCGGACTCTCTTGAATATGCCACAAATGATAAATGTATAAGCCCATGAAGTAGCTCTTATGTGAGGTCACTTATTAGCCTGCAGCACCTTCCATGGAGAAGTAAAAAGAATCCTGGAGAAGTAGCCATAGTGAGAAGCTAGGTTCTGGAGGCAAACTGCTTGGATTTCAATCCTGGGTCTATTGCTAATTCTTTGACAAGTTCATTCAGCTTGCTGTGCCCTAGTTTCCTCATCTCTATCTTGGGGACAATAATATCACCTATCTCTTAGAGTAGTTATAAGGATTAAAGAAATTATTACCTACAAAAGCACAAAGAACACTGTCTGGTTTCTTGCTAGCTGGTTTTCCCTGTTCATTAGCTCAAACATTCAACCAAATAAGGGCCCACAATGTGCAAGGCACTAAGCTAATGACAATGGCTGTAGGGAGGATACACACACACACACACACACACACACACACACACAGAGATTCCATCTAGGATTAGGGAGGCAATACACAAATAACTGCAGTGAAGCAATATGTGAGATGTACTGTTTGAGTATTACAAAATGCTCAAGGGGGCATCATTCCTGCAAAGCAGCTGGAGAAAGCTTCATTGAAGACAGGCCGCTTCAGCTAGGCTGCAATGAAACTCCCCTTTTAACAGAAGGGAGGCTGGGTGGAAAGATGTGCAACATTCCAGGCAGAGAACATCTCATGGGCAAAGACGCTGAACTCAGAAAATCCAAGGCAATATCCAGTTATTGCCATAAGTGACAGGTAAAGATAGAAAGCAGCTTTGAAGTCAATCAAGGCTGGTGGGTTGAGGGCAGGGGAGGCTCTTGACGTCAAGCCCAAGGCTTTATCCTTGAGCCACAGACAGTCCCTGGGACATTTTAACTGAAACATTTTAGAACAAAATAGTGTTAGAGAAATTGAGTCTGGCACGGTGAGCAGAAAGGATGGAAAAGGAAAAGATTGGTTGACATTGTGAGCTGGGAGGCTACTGCAATAGTCCAAGTGTGCAAAAACAAGTGTAAGAACGAAAAGAAATACAAGAGAAATGGGAAGGACAAACTGTCAAGACTCAGTGATAAAGAGAATGTGCAGAGGCTTGCTAGTCTACCACAGACTCTGATACCTGGTTACCCAGCACATTCTCCAAACAAAGCTCTACCAGTAGGAGGCACCACAGAGTAGAAGTACTGAACAAAGGCTTGCATCAAACAGCCAGGGATCCCCACTATGCCATTTACCATCTGTGTTACCCTCAGCCAGTTTTAACCTCCCAGAGCTTTCCTCATTTGCAAAACAGGAACAAAAACAACATACTTCTAGGGACACAGTGAAGATTAAATGAGAGAACGTGATAATCATGTAAAGCACCTGCGAAGTACCTACCCCACAGGGAGCTCTCAGTAAATGTTGAAAAAAAGACTACCAATGCTCCCAAAGAGAGAATACAAAAAAAATAAACAAATAAGTAATACTCTACATTCAAATTCTCCTGAATGTGGTTTACTCATGTTTTGATGATTCAGAAGCTCTTTCCAGATCTTGCAGAACTACCAGCATCACCAGCATCCAGTCTCGAAAGCCCCACAGAAGCACTGGTTGGCACACATTTGGATCAGATTAAAGCAAACCAGCTCACTGTATTGATTTTGAGCCAGAAGCAGAGAGCAGTGAGGAACAATCCCAGATCCTATTGATGAAATTGGACCATGAATTTGGGTAAATTTCTCCTGTATTTTCATCAAGAACCTCATCATGTAACCCAGCTGGGGAGATGCCCCCCGACCTAACTTGGCTGATCAGGAGCCTATTCTGTCTTCCTGGCTCCTGACTCCAACGAGAGCCTGCCGAAGTTTAACTAACCCACTTAAGCTGACTTCAGTGATCATTCCAGGGGAAACCGGGCTGCCTCCAGTGACGCTGAAACAGCAGTTTGAAAGACTCAGAAAAGTAATCAACTTGTCCAGATGAAGCCCATGTCCCTGGAAAAGAAAAAGACAGAGAGAAAAAAGAGTGATAAGTGAAAGGTTGGCTTTGTCGCTGTGATCCGAGGGCAGCCACCATGTCCTGTAGCTGGTGTCCAGCACAATCCCTAGGCTCAGAGCGAGTGACCCATACACAGGCGCTGGAAGAAAAAAGAAAAAAAATTGAGTTCCTAGGGGAAAACAAAATCTACAGAAAACTGAAAAAAAAAAAGGTACTGTAGAGGTAGGACACAGAAAAAAAAGTTTGCTAAATTGAGTGGCAGAGTAGTCTCACATTTATAGGAAAAAAAATAAGATAATGATAAAAGTAATAATAAAAACAGCAGTTAACACTTTGTGCCAGACACTGTCCTGCTGCTTGACTGTAAATTCCAAAAGGGCAGGGACTTTGACTCTCATTCACTTGTATACACTGAGCACCTAATTCAGGGCTTGGGAGCAGAGCAGGCATTCAGAATACTATGCATTTAGGATACTTACAGGGAATAAATAGGTAAAATGGAAGGCAGGGGAAAGGAAGTGGGGTGGAAATAGTACTTAGCTAAAGCAAAAACATTTTTAAAGGGATGGTAATTATGAGATTGCTTTTTCTAACATTATTGAGCACTAAGTATGTGCCAGGCATCGAACTTAGCCCTGAAGATAAAGAGGTTAAAAGACAAGGTATCTTCTGGACTTGGTGAGATGGTGCCCAAGATTAGACCATATTCAACCAAGTAACATTTTTCAAAGCCCTGCTCTGGGTCAGGCACCCAGCTGGGTACCGAGAGAGAGAGAGAGAGAGAGAGAGAGAGAGAGAGAGAGAGAGAGAGAGAGAAAGAGAGACAGAGAGAGAGAGACAGAGACAGAGACAGAGAGAGAGAGAGAAGAAAGTCCCTCTCCCTGCCCTCAGGAGCTCGCAGTGGTGTGGGAGGAGTGTTGTAACAGAGATGCATGTACAGGGTTATGATCAGGACAGGATGTGAGCAATCTGCCTGAAGGGGCTCAGCACAGTTACACCTCACTACCTGACTTCAAGCAAAGGGTAGCAGTCACTGATCAGGGAGGTTATGGGATTCCAGCATTGAATAGGACTTTTTCATATAATAAATTCCTGCCCCCACTTCCTATATATATGCTGTTTTAATGTTCTGGAGCCTGAAAAAAAGGGTTCTTCCAATCCACTGATAAGTGCTAAGTCTACATGATCCTCAGCTCTATGACAATTTTAAGATCAGATGATGCAGTATGAATGAGGACAGAACAGAGACTCCAATTCTTTAAAAGGGTTCTTAATATTTTGTGTTCTATTATCTCCAAAGCACTTTAAAAATTCAGATACAGTAATTACTCAATAAATGGCAACAACTGTCCCTGCTACAGCTGAGTCCGAGGTTGCAAACACTCATCCAGCACTCATCAGTTGAATGAAGTTCCCCAAGGAGGTCACAGGAGAGCTGGAGGGGACTTTATGCACAGCCCAGCTGCAGCAGCCATGGGCAGGCTCTGACCAGCCTAGCTCCATGGTCAGCACAAGCCAGCTCTCAGATGCTCCCCCACCTGCGTCCCTTGTCGTATTCACCTTCTTTAAACCCTGCCCAGATAGGACTCAGCACAATTAATTTTGGGGCCAAGTAACCAACCAGCTAAAAGGAGATACAGTTGTGAGCAGCTGCAATCTAACCCAGTACATAGGGATTTGTGTAATTTAAAGCTCTAGACAGCTGTTTTGTGGTGGCTATCCCTATACGTGCTGCAGAAAAAGAACAACCCCGTATTGCTCCACTGGGTCAGGAAATAGAGCGCGTGGCAGGAGCACTTAAGAGGCATGGGTGGCAAAAGAGCAAGAAGGAAAGGTCTAGGAGCCCACTAGCTAGAGCAACTCCTTCCCTAGCCCCTCAGCCACCCTGTCAACAAGGAAAGGGCCTAATCTTTTTACAACCCATGTGCGAGGCTCTGGTGATGATGAAAATGGACATGATTCCAAAATCCTGAAAGTTGCCTTCGATTCTAGACACCTCAGATGACGCCCATCTTCCCCTTCACCTCTGATATTTTTTTTTTATTGCTTAGTGCTGAACGTATTACATATCAGCCCTCCAAGTTGCACAAGCCATAAGGGTGGCAGCACAGTCAAAAAACTGGTCTAACTTCAGTGAGACACAGATTATACAACATGGTGAACAAAAGACCAGAAACAAAAGCACAAATATTCCCTTGGATTGCATAACAAATAACTGAAAAACATGTTTAATGGGAAAATTAAAAAAATATTTCAACCCATCCCCTCATCCTTCTTTTTTGACTGTGCAGTATACATAAAAGTTTTCAATAGATTTCTTTCTTTCTTATATACTCGTGCCGAATTTCAAATCGACACACTACACAGTGCTGAGCAGAATTGTTTCAGCTTGCTTGCTTTTTTCATTACCTTTATCTGAAATGGTTAAGACTTCAAAACTGCATCATTTCACTCTTAAGAGAGCCACTTTTCATCATAGTCAGTGAGTTGGATAATAATTTCACATGCTTCAATAAGATATGGCAATTGTCATTAAATCAATTATATACCCCAGTTTTTCTATATTTTGTTATGTTAGGGGAGGGGTTAGATGTTTACGATGTCACCAACATTTCTTTCATAGGAACTTTCAGAGCCAGTGGAATGAACTGGGAGCAGGTAGACCTGGATCACAATCCTGACTCTGTAGCTAACTTGGCCATCACCTAAACTTTTTAGCGCCTCCATTTGTTCCTCTATAAAATGGGCACAACTATCCTGGGAAGGAAGTA
The DNA here is from genome assembly GCA_028627145.1 of Eidolon dupreanum. Lineage (NCBI taxonomy): Eukaryota > Metazoa > Chordata > Mammalia > Chiroptera > Pteropodidae > Eidolon > Eidolon dupreanum. Next base: position 26,845,259 of record CM053510.1, read on the forward strand.
AGGGCCAGTACCAGCACAGTAGAGAAAATGGCTTTCAGTAAAAAGCCCTTAAGAATAAACAAACTCTAGCTTCAAATCTCAGTGCGGCCACTTACCGTGACACCTTGGATTTGTTACTTAAAAACGCTCTGCTTCTCTTTCTGAATCATAACCCATGGTTAACGACTGTGCTGAGTATTAAATGAGATGCCATCTGTGCACCGTCACCATAGATGGCTGCTCCTTACACTGTTTGCCCTACAGGTATTTGGCACTGAGAAACCTGGGGCATGAATGGCCCTGTAAACCACAGATGTGAATGCATTAGTCACAGCCTCTGAACAGACCAGCTGCTTCTGAAAAACAGCCCCTTTAAAAAGGACTCTCCGGCTGTAAAAATTTAAGTAATCGGGGCAGAAGTGAACAGGCCCACTCCTATAGGCGCCAGGAGGGAGGAGAGGAAACATAACAATCTGCAAAACATATAGTGGCTAAAGCAAAAGCGCCAACTGCCCAATTTTTGTTGATGTATTTTTAACCACACCTTGCTCCAGAAAAGGTGTACTGGGACTGCGAAAGAACCGCTGCTCCGTGCTGTCGGTTTTGGGACCCTGCTCAGTGACCTTCGCTTTGTTTTAAATCTGAGAGCTATAGGCGACCGCTAGCTTCTGCACAGCATCACGCCAAAAACCTACTTCCAGGTCCAAGCGCTTTCTTGAGCAACACTTGCCTGAAGCCGGGTCGGGCTCGCGCCCGGCTGACCGCGAGAGGACAGACACCACCGGCGCTGGCACTAACCTTTTGAGACGGTCACGTTGAGCGCCCTGAGATCGCGTTCCCCGTGGGTAAGAGCCACTGCTTGCCGTCGGGACCCCTGGCCCTACGGCCAGCCGCTGCCGCACGGCGACCGCAGCCTCAGTATCACAGCATGCCCACCCTTATATCGCGTCCGGGAATATATAAATGTCCCGCGCAGCAAGTCAGCACTGAGTGATTCATTGACACATAGTATGATAGGACTGCGGGATCGTAGCCCTGGACTTGCTGTAATTTAGGGACGTGAGATTGCAAAGGAGGAAGCACTCAAATCAAATAGTCGATATATGGGCGCCCTGATCTAGGTGTGGTTCAGCACTACATGTGGTCCCGCCAACTCCAACACAGGTCCCCAGAAAAGGGAAAACGCTTTAAGGCAGAAAACAGCAGAGCAAGCCAACGAGGGAGCCAACAATCCAGGCACCGCTGCCGCCCCGGGCCTCAGTTTCTCTGTCGGAAAAACGAGCGCGTTGGACTAGAACGTCTTCTGATTCTACTGTTAATCTAGAACTCTACAATATTCCATGCTGAAGCTGCTCGAGGCTCGGAAACAGGAAAAAAGAGGGAAGGCAAGGTAAAACGACAGGGAGGGAGAAAAGAAGGTGGGAGACCGAGAGAAGGAACGGCGGACGCCCAGAACAAGCTTGGCGTGTTTTCAATCTTAATCCTCCTCATACACCTGAGTTCTCACGTCTTGGCCAAGACCCCGCGCCCATCGAGTTTGGGGACCAGATGGACATCCTCTCCCTCTAAACATCAATTTCTAGAAGCCTTGGGGCAGATGGTGGACAGCACAATAATGCATGCCAGGGATGGAAGGGGGAAGGGTCTCAGCTGGGGTCCGGAGGGCAGGTGAGCGGATCTAGTGCTGAGTAGGGGATCGCGGAGCGTCCGCTTCCTAGCCTGCGTGCCCTGGGAGGGAAAAACTTCATTTTCCAACTTCGAGCGAGGAGAGGGGGTGTTTGCAAATTTTAAAAAAAAGGAGGGGAGGTGAGTTGCTGAACTTCCCCCCACGCCAACATCGTCGTAGAGGCGGGACCAGAGGGCGGTGCCTGCACCGTGATTCGCCGCGGGCTCCTGTCCAGAGACTCGGATTGGCGCGCGGGGTCCAGGCCGGGAACAGCGGACGTGGGGGAGGGGAGCGGCCCGCCCTACCCGCGGGATCGTCTCGCGCCGGGAGCGGGTTAATTTCAAATCGGGGGCTTGACTGCTCCTGGACGGTCACGCTACCTCGGCCCGCCCACTGGCCCGCCAGGCCCGGTCCCGGCGTTTCCTTCTGGCACCCACCTCAGCGTGGCGTAAGGACCGCCTGACCACCGGACTTGCGGACTCCAGAGCCTGAGCGGGGAAGAGGTGCCGAAGAGTCCCCGCTCAGTCTCCGCCCGCTCCAACCGTGAGGTGAATTGACAGGTCAGCGGGACGCAGAGGGAAGCGGCGCCGGGCCAGCCTAGCACTGGGAGAGGGCTCGGGAGGGCTGCGGCAGCGGCGGCCGTTTCCCGCCTCTCGCTCCGCCGGGGGCCGTGGAGGGAGGAGCTGAGCTCCCGCGCAGAGGGGAGGGGGCGAGCGAGGGGGAGGGGCGGGGATGCCGTGGTTCCGGGCGCGGGTTTGCCCGCGCTCAAGCCCCGCGCAACTAAGGGGCGGTGCCGGCCACGGTCCGGCTTTCCGCGCCAAATTTTTAAATCGAAGGCGGAAGGTCCGGCCCCGCCCCTGGTGCCGCCAACCAATCGCGGGCCCGGAGCCGGCTCTCTGATTGGTTGGGAATCGTTGCCCTGGAAACCTCGAAGATGCTGTCCGAGAACTGCCGGGCTGGCAGCGCGCGGACTGGGCCTGGGGGAGGGGCAGTTGGCCTGGCGGAGGGGGAAGTGCGCAGCCCGCGGAGCGTGTGGGGCCTGGGAGAATGTTCCTGGGTGCCTTATTCAGTAAATGCAGCCCTGCATGCTGGGGTCCAACATCGTGGCGTGAACTGGCCACCCGAATAGCGAGTACATTGCACTTTTCATCTTTGGGGAAATCTTTATAAAAAGTCTTCATCGTAAGGCGTTCTTTAAATGCCCAGAGTACGGTTAAAGCTTAAGGACCGAATTTGGAAGTTTCCTATCAAGCTATTTCCCAAGACTTACTGCTGAGCCTAAGTACGTGTGTGTCAGGAAAGAAATTCAGGCAACTAGATGCAGACTTTTATCCAGGAACTTGGGGTCGTGTCAATTCAGCCAGAACCTGGGCTCATGAGCTCAGTCTCGGGCCCCTGATCTGTGAACAGGTTGGTGCTTATGCTTGCTACCTTCCATTCGGTGGGGTACGGAGAATGGCCTGCCTTCTGTAAAGGTGAGAGAGGGCTGTCACTAGAAATTCTATGGGTTGCTCGAAGTCTCGTGACAGCGGATTGGTTTGCTGAAGGAATTTACTGGTGTTTGATGTAACTTTCTGCCCAATGGAGCTATCTCTGGTTGGGAATAAAATATAAATGTAGTTTGTCAGTTTTTATTAGTCTTTGTTTCAGTAGCCTGTGGTGTCCATGAAGAAATTTTCAACAGATTTTCTGCTTTTACTTTTCTTTAACTTTTCTATTTCCTTTTTTTTTTAAGGATATTAAATTTTTTAATATAATTGGTTGGACTGCTTGAACCATCAGGATATTGGGAGGAACTTCAGAATTTTCATTTTTAAAGAGACTCTAAATGTATGAGAAATTTACAGGATGGAGAATGAAAAGGTACCTTTTTAACTTAAGTATTCATTCTTGCATATTTAAATGCAATATCATCCAGATTTAACTCCATAATTTTTCAATATCCAGTATCTTACTAATGCCACATCTCCTTTTCATTAGCCTCTGTGAAAACCCAGAAGGAAGGGAAATTTAATTTTTGAAGAGGGGAAGAGTTGCCCAGAGTTAATCTTTCTAGTTTTTAACGGTTTGGTGGAAGAATCAAAGAGATAAGCAGGGAGAAAAGGTATTTTTAAGAATAATAAAAGTTGTTCATTGCATTATGATATTTGTGAGAATTCTTGAACAAAAGGAATTCAGAAAGGGCGTTTGACATAATTCGAGATTGGATTTATTTTTTTAAGATAATTTTCTACCAAATCACCACCTTCTTTAAGTATGGGGGCTACAAATACTGTTTGAGAGAAAAACGTTTTGTAAAATTATAAAAGAATTGTCCTTGGGGATATCTTAATTGATGTCCAGCTACTGCTAGGTTAAAATGAAGAAATTTCCTACGTTTTAGTTATTAGTCAAATAAGAGAATTGCTGTTGCTTTGATAGTCTGAGGCAAAGGTCAATAGCCTTTAGAAATATCCCAGTCTTGGTTAGCACTTCTCAGGTGTACATGCTCAGGAGGGTCCCCCATTGGATCTCTGACACTGACTTCCATGTAAGAAAACCATAGTAGAATTGAGATTTGGATTTAAGTCCTGTGTGACCTCTCCCAGCCTGGCCGTCCTCTTCTGCAGAATGAGATTATTTGATTTGTTGAAAATACAAATGGAAAAGCACTTGATAAATCCTAAAGCATATAAAATAATCCCAGTAATCTTTGTTTCGAAAGTTTCTGAAGAATTAGTACATCTCTCTATTTATTCACTTATTGCCATTCCAAGCATTTTCTTTAAAATAGGAATGATGTGTGAAGTCTCCAGTGTCCAAAAGTAGAAGAAACCTGGTCTCCATTAGTCTTATTTATGAACTGCTCTTAATTTATCCTCTTGTGTCTCAGTGGCAGCCCCCTGCTGCCAGGAAGTAACTTTGTGACTTTGAATAACTAATTTTACTTTATTTAAAGAGTAAAGGAGTAGACATTTAAAGGACAGACTTTCCTGGTCAGAAATTCTACTCTTTGGCACTCCGGATTTTGTTCCCTACTGGATCTTACCAACAAGTCTGACTGTATGCTAGCCCTCATACTCATTTCCTTGGCTCTCTGACTCTTACACATCAGTGGTTTTTTATCAGCACTTATAGCCTGCAGCCACTGTGCTAGATAGATACACAGATGAATGGGACATGGTTTCTGCCATGGAGGCCTTATTTCAGTGTCATGAGTAAAAGTCACTCCTAGGAGTATGGGATCACTTTAAGTTATCACTCCTATTAGGGGAAGCTGAGTAAAAGGTATGTGGGACCTCTCTATGTTATCTTTGCAACTTTTCTCTAAATCTCAAATTATTTCAATATAAAAAGTTAAAAAATTATAAGTTTTAAAGTTTCTTTAATCCTTGGAACAGAAGGTGAAAAAACTGAAGTCCATGCTTCATTGCAAAATGAAAAATGGGAAATTTAATTTTTAGAATGACTAATATAACCTCGTTAGGCATTCTTTTTCTTAGTAATATTCTATAGTATAATTTTAGAGTCAAAAGCTATCTGATAAATCCTGTTTTACAGTGAATTTATTTACTTGTTTTAAACCAGGAAAACCTCTTTTTTGAGCCACATAAAAGGGGACTGATGAAAACACCTCTGAAAGAATCCACTGTAGCAAACACAGTGTTGACAGAGATCCCGCCTGACTTTGGCCCTTTAACCACACCCACCAAGCCCAAGGAAATCTCCCAGGGAGAACCATGGACACCAACCGCCAACCTGAAAATGCTCATCAGTGCCGTGAGCCCTGAGATCCGCAACAGAGATCAGAAAAGGGGGCTGTTGGACAACAGAAATGGATTACCTGAGCCCAAAGATTGTTTACACGTAGGTTTGCAGAGGACTGGGTGGAGACTAGGGGACTTGGGGGGAGGAGAGGAGTAACTATTGCAGCATTGCCAGCAATATAAAGCATCACTACCCTCACACAGTTATTAGCCTTCTTCAGATCACCAGAAAAGTTTGGACCCCATCAGATACAGGGCTGGGAATTCTGAACCTTTGACTTATTTTCAGTTCAAGCTTCCCTTTCAGAGACCTGCCAAACAGTTTATACTGGCTCCCTAACTTTTCCCCCCCAAATTGAAGCAAAGCACATGAATTGGTGTTAGTCATAGAGCACAGACACCCCTAATAAATCTGTCAAACGTTATTTCAGAATAAGACATTATTTACCTCTTCCTTTGTAGGAACACTTATCTGGAGATGAATATGAGAAATCCCAACCAAGTCGAAAAGAGAAAAGTTTAGGATTGTTGTGTCATAAGTTCTTAGCACGATATCCTAATTATCCCAACCCTGCTGTGAATAATGACATCTGTCTTGACGAAGTAGCTGAGAAACTTAGTAAGTATACAAAGAACTCACTGAAATGGTTAATAATTATAGCAAGTTCATAGACTTACTCCTTCAGACCCCCATTCATCTAGCCAGTGTTTGTAATGGCACCAATAAGTCCACAGGAAATTATAAATCTCTAAAGCCTTATTAATTTAAGAATAAAGGCATGTAGCTTCTAATTTCTATGAACCTTAAAACAGAAGCAAAAAATCACAATGAAGATTGTTTCTGACTGCATTTCAAAAGCTCTGGAGCTTTAAAGGAAGGCAACATTGTTTTATGACTTGTTTCTTCACTGCTACTTAACTTCTTTTTTGGCTCTCTTGAAGAGCGGGTCTACAAAATGGTATCTTCCTAGTTTATGACAAGGATCAGCTTGTGTGTGAGAGAGTGGGGCTTTAGCTCTCCCTGTCACTCAGCACTATTCTAAGGACCAGTTCGTTTTCTGAGTGGCAAAATTACTGTGTCCCCTGGCCCCCTTTTACTCTTCATAAACTCGAACCTAGTTATAGCTAAAATGGGGTCTGTGGCAAATTTAGGATACACTTGGAGTCATGAAAATATCATAATCTGAAACTGAAGAGATATCCGGGATATTTTAACATATAGCTATTGCCCATAAAGAAAGTTTTACTCTTCTAACACATGTTTATAAATGTCAACTTTACTTCACATTAAACTGTGTAGGATATACCCTATAATTCAGCAGGTATCTATTGATTGCCTTCTATGTGCCAGGCAACGTAGAAGTTTGTAATAACATCCGTGAACAAAAATCCCTACTCCCATGGAAACTACTTTCTAGTGGGGGCAATAGATAATATGCAAAGGACGTAAGTAAGTCATTATAATGTATGTCAGAAGATAATATATACTGTGGAAAAAAAGAAAATGTAGACCAGGGTAAATATCAAGCGTGCTTTGCAATTTTAAATTTAAGTGGTCAGGTCAGGCCTCATTGAGAAGGTGACATCTGAGCCAGGACTTGAAAGAATCAAGGCAGGAAACCATGAAGACATCTGGGAGAGGGATTCTAGGCAGAAGGAGCAGCCCAGCACAAAGGCCTTCAGGGAAGACTATATCAGGCAGGTTCCAGAAATAAGATATCTCAGCATGTTGTGCCTATTATATGACAGTTGTGTGTATGTGTGTTGGGAAATAACATAAGAAAAAGGTTGCAAAGTGTGAGGTTTAGAGTATTAAAGACTTGGTTTTGCTACTTCCTGGCTCTGTGCCTTGGAGTAATCTGCTTAGCCAGCCTGAGCCTCAATTACTTCATCATTAAAGTGTAGATAATAATACCTATCTCACAGGTTTAGGGCAGAAATGTCCTAAAGCTGTATGGTGCATAGTAGACCCTCAGCAAATGTCACCTCTCTAATTCGTATTAACTTTTTGTACCCTTTGAGAGTGGGGGCATGTCTTTCTCTTCACAGTCTTTATTGTTGAGCGTTAACAAAGTTAAATCATCCAGAACCTACTGATTAAAAAGAAAAAGTTATTCTGTTCTTTACACATTACAAAACCTGATCCTAGTAATGTATAATTTCTCGTTCTTTGTAGATGTTGAGCGTCGGCGCATTTATGATATTGTGAATGTCCTAGAGAGCTTACATATGGTAAGCCGCCTTGCCAAAAACAGGTACACTTGGCATGGGCGACATAATCTCAACAAAACCCTTGGAACTTTGAAAAGTGTCGGGGAGGAGAACAAGTACGCCGAGCAGATTATGATGATCAAAAAGAAAGAGTACGAACAAGAATTTGACTTTAGTAAGAGTTACAGTATAGAGGATCATATCATCAAAGCAAACACTGGCCAAAATGGACACCCAGACATGTGTTTTGTCGAACTCCCTGGAGTGGAATTTCGGACAGGTGAGAGATGGTATGGAAAAGCTCAGGTCTAAAGAAAAGGTTCCTTAGGGAACATGCTCTAAAGCTACTGCCATCTTTAACATTAAAATGCCACAGTTGTCAACTGAATGATCAGGTGGTGGTATTTTTAGCCTTGTTACTTTAGAAGTCACTTGTCCCTTCATGAATTTTAATTCTCTAATCCTCATCCTTCTTCAAAGCTTCTGTAAACAGCCGCAAAGACAAGTCTTTAAGAGTAATGAGCCAGAAATTTGTGATGCTGTTTTTGGTGTCATCGCCTCAGATAGTAAGCCTAGAAATTGCTGCCAAGATTTTAATTGGGGAGGACCATGTGGAAGATTTGGATAAAAGCAAGTTTAAAAGTAAGTGTCATGACTGCCACGGACTTTTGGACCTATTTTTAAACAATAAAAAATCGCTTACAAACTGATTTTCAGATACATTTGCTATGTAAACTGATCTTCTCTAATTATGCTTTTGTATCTTCACTTCTCCCCAGAAGCCATGATCATGCTGCTTTAGTGAATGTGTAGGATTCAGAGATATATATATAAAACTACTCTTATTTGCCTAACACTTTGGCTTGTAAACAGTTCCTTAAAAGTTACCTCATTTGACACTGTACCACTGTCTGCATTTTACTCCTATCCAATCTGTAATTGCCTGAAGTCTAAACGAGCAGTAAGTTGTAGTAAAGTGGGACTGGAACCCAGGTCTCTGCTCTTTCTACTGTCTCACAAGTGAGAGTACAAATAACTCTTCTCAAATTGTCCCCAGAAGTGACCTGCAGCACAATTGGCTTGCCATTTTGAATGAACAGTTTTAGCCAGAGTATTTGCTCAAAGTTGGAATGGGACTATAGAGTGGGTTCCTGAAGCAGAGATCTGTCCTTGCCTCTGTGACAGACTTTGCAGGAAAGAAGTGCTCAGCAGGTGGTTGGGGTCTGCTGCACTCTCTCCTGGGGGCATTAGCAAACTTCCTAGTAGGGAGTGAAGCTAGCCTGAACATGGGACACTGGGTGATCCAACTATATGGTGAAGATAGTGAGGAAGAGGCTGCAGAGGCTGTGGGAATGCCCACAAGCTGTCACACAGACTTGTTCCCATCTCTGGAAAGCTATACTAGTCCCATGAAAGTATATTCAGACATCCCCAGGCTGATAGTGTCTCTATCAAGGCAAAATTAAGTAGAGAGAAAAGCAATAATAACTGGCAATTGGCTTGGGAGATCTGCAATTTCAGAAAACACGTCCTGATACTACTGATGTGCTGCCTGCTTTACTGAGTCACCAGACAGTTTTCAGTTCATTTCCCTGGTTAGTCGCAGCCTTGGAAACTATTCCAGGAACTGCAGATGTGTAATTTGCTGAATCCCCAGGGAATTCAGAACCTTCTGTCATGGTTATGAAGAAGGGGCTTGATTTATAATTTTTGTACTAATAAAATGGAAGTAAAAGCAGACTTTTTCTAACAAAAGTTTTTAAGATATGTAAAATATGTAGAATTAATAAATCTATGCTTTGCATATTACATAAAGGCAATGCAACAATTTACAAATTTTGATGGGCTATGGAATTTCCCACGCTTATGATACTAAGTCTTATTGATGTAAACTATCACAAGCAGGAAAGCTATACATTTATCATTGATGCTTTATTTCCTTTGTTCATAAAATTCTTCAGAATCTTCATTAGAAGATGCTCGGCAATGGTGACTTTTTATCAAAAAGTCTATAACATAGTTTCTGATAGGGTGATCTCATTAAGTCATCTTTCCTTTTTTCAATTTATGCATTTTTCATTTCAAAATTCACTACTAGCAGTAATTGAGTCTTTTCAATATTCATAACTTTTTTTTTGTCTTAATTAAAGCAGAATCACTAGAGTAACTTTAAAAGAATCACATTTCCCTTTGACATTGATGGTTAGGAAAGCTCTTTGAATACACATGAAATCCTTATGAAGCAAAGTCCTTTGATCTTTCATTATTCTATTAAGTGGTATATATACTTTTTTTCCCCCAGCAAAAATAAGGAGGCTGTATGATATAGCTAATGTTCTGAGTAGCCTGGAGCTTATCAAGAAAGTTCATGTTACAGAGGAAAGAGGCCGAAAACCAGCTTTTAAATGGACAGGCCCAGAAATCAGCCCAAATCCCAGTGGTATGTATTTGTTTTCATAAATTTTTTGCTTCATTGTTTTGAAGTAATGCACATTTGGAGATAGTCTCTCTTCCCCTTGTGACCCACACTCCTGCATGGAAAGAACATATCTAAGTGGTTGAAAAGACAAAGATGAGTGTCAATATAGAAAGTTTGGCTACTGGCTCCATCAGCAACCCAAAGTCCATAACCACCTCCCACACAGTGCTCAGAAGGTAGAATCTGAAAGCATCGCAAAACATATGATACTATTGCTGTCCTTACGTTTCTCAGTAACCATAACAGAGTCTATGTACGTTGAGAATGTGAAATGAATTCATTCCGACATCAGTATCCTCATCTCCATCTAAGCTCTGGGGTTCTGACATTTTACATTCCACCAAAGATTTCCATATAGAGGTCCTGGAAAGTGGCAAGAACATGGGCATCGAGGTAGAGGGAGACAGGTTCCAGTCCCAGCGTTGCCACTTACTAGCTGTGTGGCCTTAGGCAAGTTACATTTTCAAGGCCAAGTTTCCTCATCTACAAAATAGAAATAACCATGGCACCTTTGTGAGGTTACTGTGATTTGGGATATAATCTCAGAAAGATTTCCTTTGGGGCAGAGATTTGATGTGCAAGCTCTGGAACCAGACTAATGGAGTTCACATCCTAGGCCCACATTTGACTGAGAGAGACTGTGATAGTTGCTTTTTATGTCTCTGAAATGCCTCCTAATGGGGATGCATTTCCTGAGAAGTACCTACCTGGTGTTGAGAGTGTTTTAGTGTGTTTGGGCTACTGTAACAACATACCATAGACGGAGTGGCTTATAAACAACAACTTCGTTTCTCAGTTTTAGAGGCTATGAGGTCAAAGATCAAGGCACTTGCAGATTCAGTGTCTGGTGAGCACCTGCTTTCTAGTCAGCCTTCTTTTCATTACAACCTCACGTGGTGGAAGAGGGTTGGGGAGCTCTGTGGGAGTCTTTTATAAGAGCACTACTCTTGTTCCACAAGCCTCTGCCCATGTGACCTAAGCACCTCCCAGTGGGCCCCGAATATCACGTTGGGTATTACGTTCCAACATATGAATTTGACAGGGAAGACACAAATATGTAGTCCATAACAGTGAGGGTCACCATTTTTTACCAGATTAAGATTCCACTGATTATAAGAAGTACAATATTTTATATATCAATAAAGAAAAAAAAAGTACTGACAATTACACTATAAAACACCACTGATTAGAAATGCTAAAGTGTGAAATCTTGTCTCAGAATTCATTTAATAGGATAAACAAGGTTTTATATCTATAAAGCCCTTAAAACAGTGTCTGGCACATGTTTCGTGCTCTACAACTATTGCCACTGTGATTCCTAAAATCATTTTAGAACTATAAATTGACCTCATATCCCAAAAGTAAGATGAACCACTCGTGTTTTAACACACTGCTCTTTTCTCTTTCAGGTCTCAGCCCTGTCATTTCTTTCTCCCCCTCAGATTTGGAAGTGAGGCAGTCTTCAAAAGAGAACTGTGCCAAAAACCTCTTTTCCACACGTGGGAAACCAAACTTCACTCGACACCCATCTCTTATCAAACTGGTAAAGGGCATAGAAAGTGATCGGAGAAAGATAAATTCTGCTCCCAGTAGCCCTATCAAGACCAACAAAGGTATGTTTTCAATCATGTCAGGGCTCTGCTTGGAAGAATTCCTTTCTAATTTTTTTTTTTAGCTTACTTGATACATATGGGACTTGTTAGAGAATTGTTTCCATGTCTGTATACCTAACCCCACTTGAAGCCTAACTTATGTATGAATTAAAAGATAAAAGTAGTTTGTGGGGTTTTTCTTTTCATTGTTAAGTGATTTGGGGCGGGGGTACATGTTCTCTGTTCCTTAGAGTTCAGTGATATGTCATATTCTTTTGATTTGACCAACTCCCCCCCCCCTTTTATTTCATCAGCTGAAAATTCTCAGAATTCTTCATTTTTCCCAAGTAAAATGGCTCAGCTTGCAGCTATTTGCAAAATGCAGTTGGAAGAGCAATCGAGGTAGGTTGGCAATACTCTTTAGTAACAGGATGAATTCTTTTACGTTGTATCATTAGAATTACTGATTTTATGTAAGAATAGGCTCTAGCCTTCGAAACTGGTGAGATAAATCTTTCCTATAACTCATACACAATCATTACAGAAACATCTGCTAGTTTCATAAAAGCATGGCTTCAATCTGGGACAATCTAACGTAGAACGTTATAGAGAAAATGTGTTTATTTTAGAACGTTTTAGAAAATGTGTCATGTTTTAAAATCCTTTCTTTTAGTGAACCCAGAAAGGAAGTCCAAGTACAGCTGGCAAGATCCGGGCACTGCAAACCATTGGCCCCTCTAGACACCCCAGTGAATGCTGAGTTGGAGCTGAAGACACCATCCCTCATCCAGCCCCTGGGGGTGGTCCCCCTGATCTCCAGCCCATTGCCATCGGCAGTGCCCGTGATCCTACCTCAGGCCCCTTCGGGCCCATCATATGCCATCTACTTGCAGCCTGCCCAAGCCCAAACCATGACACCACCCCAAGGCTTGAGTCCAACAGTCTGCCCTAGCCCTTCTTCTAAAGCTACAAGATCAAAACACTCCACAGATGTCACCACTGAGAAGGCAGCCAATGATGCCACAAAGGCCAGTGTCTCCACCAGGCCTGGAAGCCTGTTGCCAGTGCTGGAGAGACAAGGTACACAGACCCAAGATGGGGAATCTGCTGGAGAAAAAGGCTCAAAAAGGACAAGCATGCTCGAGGATAGTGGTTGCAAAAAGAAATTTAAAGAGGACCTAAAAGGACTTGAAAATGTCTCCACAGTAAGTACAACCTTTCACTATGCAAAGCTTTAGGAACACCCCAATTGATTAAAGGAGGATTTGGTGGCTTATGAAATTTACCAGAGCAAAGAGCAGTCTCTCAGAAGACAGGGAACTGTTCCTTAGCATCCCATAATTCAAACAAGGCCCCAGACAGCTAATCCCCTGGCTGGGATGACTGCAGAGACATTTTTAACCTTTGGAGGAAGGGATTATTTACTCTCTTTTTAAAGCACCATGGGTGGTTGTGCTTAAGTCCATTTCTCCACCACATACTGGAATGCAAGCACCTGTCTTGAAAGTCTTAAATAATTTATGAGCGAACGTAACCCCAAATGAATGGATGGATGCGTAAGGTCCCTGTGACTCCTGCTTTCTGAGTCATCACCTAATGTTTGTTTAATGTCACATAACTGACATCTGTTGCCTAGAAGATAAATTGTTCCCCCTGTTTTTACTTTCTATCTAAAATTTAAACCAAAATTTCTATTTCGTGTAAATAGAAAAAACTTAGCCTAGAAAATTGTAGGTATGTTTTATGCATTGCTTTCTAGGGATTTTGATGTTCTAGAGCATTTTTTTCCTAGGGGCAATTTAGTTCAGGAAGGAATTAACATTTATTGGATGCCTACTCACATACCAGATGTCAGAGGATTAGGCACTTTTACATGCATTATCTCATTTTCCTCCCTTAGGACAATTACATATGACATGATCACTGAATGAATACCCACCCCTAAATGTGGAAACAGAAGTTAATCTCTCATTTTATCCCTGCTGTTAACTGAAATTATTTTACTTCTCTACATCTTATTTTCCCACATCTGTAAAGAATTTGTTTCACCAGTTTTCCGTGATCATCTAGTGGGTGTAAAGGATTGTGCTCTGGATCAAATCAAACCCAGCACCTGCCTTTGGTGACAGTTGCTTTTGAATTCTTGCCCCAAGCCATACTACAGTTTTTGTGAGGCTAAGTGAATTTATTACATAATGATAAACATAAAGGGGTTTGTGATTCTTTTAAGGCACCATATAAGTTGAAGGGTATTATCTGTAACTGTTGTCATTGAGGAGGCTTTAGAGTTTGTCAAGTCTCCCCTGAGGATGGCCTCATGGTAACCATTCAAAATATCTATTATCTTAGCTTAGTATCATTTTGCATTTAATATCCATGCTAGGGGGAAAATCACAAAGCTTTAGCCTGATTCAATTTTCTGTGAGATCCATAAACTCTTTGGGCCAATGAGATCATTTAATAATGGTCTCTTGTTACTCACTTAGTTAATCAGGATTAGGGTTTTCAGTAGATAGATTTTCCATGCCCCTCTGCTTCTTTATTCATTTCCATAACTTCATTTTGACCATTGCTTTTTAGCATGGTCTGAGCAGGAGAAAGAGGATGTGTTAATTCATTCAGTAAACATTTACCGAGAATCTGGGTTTGGAGAGAAGACAATATACAAATAACACAAACATATCAGGTAGGGAACAATAAGAACTATAGTGGAAATAAGATAGGATGATATAATAGGAAGAGGGGATAAGAGGGCTAATGTAGGCTAATGAGATGACATGCAAGTTGAAATATATCAAATTCATTTATCATACTAATTTAATAGTTCTCATTTTTTAAAAAAAGGAGTTCGCATTATAGGTTAAAAGATTTTGTGATGAATGTAGTTTCCAGAAAATTAAAAAATAATTATTAGAATACTATAGGTTTTGCTGAAGATTTGAAAGAAACCAGCAAGCAGAATAACTTGTACCATGAGAAAGATTAACAATAGCAAAGAGGAGTTATTTATAAAATGCCTAAATCCACCTAAAAAATTTCTATTCCTGCAGTTTTCAAGGAACCTACCAGTAAAGATATTGAACAGTACCAAGCATCTAAGAAACAAAATTTAAAGTTGGTGATACACTTTTAGCATTATAGATTCTGAATTCACTGGTTCCTATTAACATCTAGATCAAAGTGTAGACTTGTTTTGACAATGTCTAGAAGAGATATCTGGAGGAAGATAAAAGGAAGGCCCCCAGTATACAAGAGCTGCTTTTAGTTTTGCCAGTTCTGCTCATGGTAAGGCTGAAGCATAGTTTTCAGGCCGTTCAGCCACCCATGGCTTTCTATGTTAGGCTTTCTCTGTTTGGCAAAGTACAATGATCTAGCAGGCATGAGGAAGATATACACAACCCAACCTTCTGGCCATTTCCATTTGGAATATAACTTTCTTGCCTAAAGCTTTTGCTCCATGACAGTTGGGCCTCTAATATGAATTAATTGATTCTCTTTTTTATCTGTGGTTTTTGAAATCTGGGTGCCATGTCATTTAGTTTGTATATCAGAAGCGTGTTTGCTTGGTATCATTAGAACCTAAAGCATTAGGGGAAAAAATCTATATAATTCCTTTGTTCTAAATCGGGGGTCAGTAAACTTTTTTCTAGAAAGGACCAGATAGTAAATATTTCTGGCTTTGTGGACCATTTAGTCTCTGTTGTACCTATTCAACTCTGCCATTGTAAAAAAAAAAAAAATTAGGAAAGCAGCTGTAGACCATACATAAATGAATGGGCATGGCTGTGTTCTCATGCAATTTTATTACAGAAACATCCAGGAGGCTAGGTATTGGCCCATGGTTTGGCAACCGCCTTCTCTAAATCAATATTTCTTAAAATGTTTTTCTTGAATACCAACACTACCAAAAATTTAGTTGCCAGCTAGCCTGGGAAATGCTACATGCTGGATGCCTCCTTGGAGATTTACAATGCATGCCATTATTAAAGTCCCTGAGAAATCATAAAAACACCATTTTCCTTTGTTGAATTCAGCATTTCCCAAACATATTTGAGCATGATTCAAGCAGTGCCTGCTTACATCCTGTGGAACTAGGGTCTCTCAGAATAACCTTTGGGAAATACCATTCTACATAATTCAAGAGCAATCAGATAATAACACAGCAGAGACATTATGGTGTCCAACTGCATTAAACTTGGTTCGCACAATGACCACATCATGCCAAGGAGTCTGATAAGCAGGACGTAGGGTGTCTGTGTTAAGGGGGTCTGCTGGGTGAATCTTACTCTAAGCAGGCTCAGTGCCAGCTTTAGGACACTTCCTAAGACCACAGAGGGCATTTAGGAAACACATGGTTTGTATTACTCAGGACAAGTGTTGGAATGGGAGGAGGGATATTGTCTTCAGGGAGCTGTATAGCTTCCCTGCCTGTAGCCTACACCATTTAGAGGCTTTGGTCTGATGAAACAAACAACAACCAAGGGATAGTCCTGGAAGAGGTACAAGGCCGTTTTTCTTCCAGTATTTGTGTGTAAAATAAACACTTCCTCCTTGTTTTCTAGACCATGTTCCCATCAGGATACCTAATCCCTCTCACCCAGTGCTCACCCCTGGGGGCAGAGTCCATTTTGCCTAGTAAAGAAAACTCAGGTACACTTTCCCCAAACCACAGGATCTACAGCTCCCCGATCGCAGGTGAGTGTACGTAAAACACTATTCAGATGCGGGTCATTCTCAAGTCCATTTAAACCTTCTAAGCTTCTCAGACAAATGCCTGTGCTTCTAAGATATTTACCCCCCTTTTCTTTTCAGGTGTTATTCCAGTGACATCATCTGAACTCACTGCTGTTAATTTTCCCTCTTTTCATGTAACACCTTTGAAGCTAATGGTCTCACCAACTTCCATGGCAGCCGTACCTGTAGGGAGCAGCCCAGCTCTCACTTCAAGCCACCCCTTTCCAATGCAGAACCCAAGCTCAGCCATTGTAAACTTCACGCTGCAGCACTTGGGACTCATCTCCCCCAGTGTGCAGGTGTCTGCCAGCCCCGGGCCCGGAACTGTTCCCGTGTCTCCAAGAATAGAGGTTGTTAGTGTCGTACCAGAAAATGCAGGCGCTCAGCAAGGGAGGGCCACCAGGTACGACTCTCCAGTCCCGGGCCAGAACCAACCAAATGGACACTCCATTGCCGTGACAGGGGCACAACAGGTAAGAGTATTTCCATTTAATTTACTTTTTCCTTGGGTTATTAAGTCCCAGATATCAGTGTCATGGGAGACGTGCTTTTTTGCTTTTCTTTGGAAAGGGAAAGGATGGGAGAGTAAGGAGATTGAATGCATGCCTGCCTTCCAATCACAGGAAGTGTGCCCGAGGAGTCCCTATTACTGAGTTATCATGAGCTTTTTGTCTTGCCTTAACAAAAATAGCTAGACTGTCAAATTCATCCAGGCTTACCTAGTCGATTTCAAAGTATGCTAGGCTCCCACATGTAACACGTCCTTCCAGGCCAGTGTTCTAAGGCTGCTAGGGCATACCTCTCTGTGGGTTTGACTTCTTTTTTCCATTCCTCTCTTTCCGATCAGCCTGTTCCTGTGACACCCAAAGGATCACAATTAGTGGCCGAAAGTTTCTTCCGTACTCCAGGTGGACCAATGAAGTCAATGGGCTCATCCTGTGTGGATTTCGATGGTGCTAATAAAACCTCCATAGGAACTCTCTTTGTCCCACAGCGAAAACTGGAAGTCTCAACAGAGGATGTTCATTAATTGGCAGATTTGGCTTCATTTAATTTTCTAAAGAGTTGTTTAATAGAGCAGATGTACTAAGACTGGTTTGGAGAACACATTCTCTGAAAATATTATAAATACGTTGGGTGTTTACTTAATTTCAAAACACACGTTTTTGTACTTAAATGCACACACATTACATATATGTATATATATATTTGTATGAGGCTAAATTCAGCCATTAGTCCTAAAAAATAAAAGTAAAATGTTAAACTAAGGTATATTAACTTCTAGGGGGAAAGAATTAATTATTTCACCTGTGCCTACACTATTATGCAAAGTGACTGTATTAAAGTTTACGTCCCTTTAAGTGAATGTGTGATATGCCTAACACAGCATTCTCGTAAATTTTGCACAAAGAAAACGCTGTGATGTATAATGTATTTTTAAATAGGACTATAGGTATATTTTTTGTAATTTTAATGTGTTGTTGCAGTATGTCTTTTTGTAAAGTTCGCAACAATTCTCAATCAAGTCTATGGAAAAATTATTTATAAAATGTATTTTTAATCATAAGTTTTTGAAATTAAAACTTTTCTAAAATGTATTTAACATTTTCATTTGGCCAGTTAGGGCAATGTTGGGAGAAAATGAAAATTTATCCAACCTCAGGGGCAAATTCTCCAGAAGGAGAATACATCCCGGGTTCCCTTAGATATGCAGTTTACAAAATGTCCCTACATTCTGCCCTCCTTTTCATCTTCCCTCCAGCTCTACTTTTACAGAAGTGAAAATGGCTTCTGAGCCTCTGTTGCTTGGCCAAGATCACCCAGCAAATCCCACGCGCTTTCCATCATACTCTGGCACCACCAGCTTCTTCCCCAGGCCTCCCACTGTCTACAGAGGAGGTGTTGCATCTACAGTCCCCTTCATATACTTTCCCAACGGCCCAGCTCCAGGGATGAGAAAGCAGCAGTAAGGATTCTAATTTCCTCCCCACAGAAGAAACTACACTGAACCCCTATGAGCTCTAAGACAAGGCAGGAGCTATAATGTGTTAAGTGCATCTCGACACCCTCTTTTTATGGAATGAATTGCACCTTGAGAAATGACATATACGCTCTGCTCTGGGTCTCTTAAAGTATCATCATATCTATGTCCTATATGTTTACTATATGCCAGGCACTGTGTTATACATTTTAAAGGCATTATCTCTATGAGCTAGGACTACAAGGTCACTGAGGCTCTCAGAAATTAAAGCAACAAGTCCAGAGTCACACTGCTAAGATTCAGCCAATGCCTATTGGCCCTCTTTATCTATTACCCATCTACTTCCACATGCATGCCTAGCAGCTCTGGTAAAACCGAGCACAATGCTTCAGGGTAATCTGAGCATTTATAAGGTCACCCCTTTCAAACATATATGTTTTGTTTACACAACCAAGTACAGCTAAGAGAGGAGAGATTTTCATGTTTACCTGGAGACCCCCATCTTCCTTCACACGACTACAGATCTAATAGGAGTTATCCCAAAGTACCTCTGACTTCGCTTTTACCTTACATGGAAGACGTGAGGTTTCTGATATAAGAAATGTCTCCTGCATTTAGGTACTTATAGTGGAGAAAGACAATATAATAAATGAAAGGATTTGCATGCAATAAAAACAAAAATTTACCAAATGATAAATATAGACAAAAGATATAGCCCAGTGGAGGCTACTAGATTCCATTGCAAACACAACTGCAAGAGAAATACCAACTAGACAGTCAGTAGCTCTGAGCTGAATCTCCTTACATCCTCTCTCCCTCCCCTACAGCTGAAATAGAGAAATTGGAGGTCAAGGTTTTGTTCTGCCTGCCCCATCAGTTCTCCACCTGAGGAAGTACCTCCCCAGGGCTGCAGTTTGAGGAAATCATACATACAGGGAGAATGACTTAAGCAGTTCTGAGAGTCGTCTCACTCAGTTCTGCCACTCTGACAGATTCATGGGTTTGCCCCCATAACACCACCTGGTGTTCATGCCCTTGTGTGACCTCCTCCCCTGGAGTGTGGGTTGAGCCTATGAATCCCTTTTAACCAATAGGATATAATAAAGGTGATGAGATGTGTGTGATTATATGTACACAAATACATGCTTATATAAGATTGTAGTTCCTGTCTTGCTGGAGTCTCCTTTGCTGGCTGTGAGAAACCCAAGTGGTCATGATGAGGAGCCCCACATAGCAAGAAACTGTAGATAGCCTCTTGGAGCTGAGGGCAGTCTTCAGCCAACAACAAGCAAGCAACTGAAATCCTCAGCCCTACCTAGAGTTGCAAGGAACTGAATTCTGACAACCTGAGTGAGCTTGCAAGTGAATCTTTCTTCAGTCAGACTTCAGAAGAGACTGCAACCCTGACACCTGATTACAGCCTGATGAGACCCTAAGCATAGAGTCTAAGCTCTCCCTAGACTCTTGACCCATAGGAACTGTGATGTAATAAATTTGTGTTTTTTTTTTAAGATACTAAGTTTGTGGTAATACTGTTATGCAGAAATGGAGAACTAATATAACCACTATTATATATTGATACAGTTATCACTAGTAGGACAACTAATAACCCTCCTGTCTTCTTCCATTTTGTCTTATTATTGTTCATTGGTTTTATTGTCACTCAGAGGCACAAACATAGGGATGTGGTGGCCCCAAAGGCTGTCATGAGAGAAAAACTGTTCATTTTTAAAGCTAGAAGCAACTTTAAAGTTGTCGAGTAGTAGCACAGTAGCGTACAAAGTTATCTGCCCAGCATGCAATTTCTTTTTCAAACTGTCTTCTGATTTCCTCTTAAGGAATTACTGGATGGAGCCCAGTGGGCTGTAACTAGGGGACCCCACCCAAATCTTTAGCAAAGGTGGGCTTGTCATCAAGGAGACCTCCTTGGAATTTGAAGTTCCATTTCATCCTAGCAATGATCACCTTCCCTCTCTGTACTTGCTGCAAGGGTTCCTGGTTCCCAGCCTCTGGAAAGGCTATGGCACCTGCCCGTGTTCAAACCTGATTTTCAGCCACCCACTGATTCAACGGGCCTTTGCTATCCTTCTAATAAGTTCCTTTTTCTTGAAGATGCCATTCTGAGCCTGGTAACAAAAGGACTCTTACAGAGGGGAACCCAGAGCCAACGCTCCCCAATTCCCAGACCAACTGGTTCTCTGTTCCCTGGCCCTGGTGAAATCCAGCCAGTGAATAGAAAAAGCCTTAAGAAAGGTTTATCTCACCAGAAAATGCAAGCAACTCACCCACAATCTAGTGAATGCAAAGTGTCATTTTCAATACGTGAAAGGAAAAAAGGTTGAAAAAGAGACACAAGCAACCCAGGAAACTAGAGCAATAGAATTTGATGCAAAAAAAAAAAAAAATTAAGCTCAACTTTAAAATAAGTTCCCTCAGCTTTGTCCTTTTGAAGTGATTAGCGTTCCTGTAGATAAAGGATAAACAGATTTCCAAAACTTAATCTGATAAGCTGTCTGGTCAATACTATTAATGATAGAGAATACTGTGGGTTGACTGCAGATTCTTTACAGTATTTATCACAACCTGGTAGTGTTCAGATCTTGAGGGCCTAAAATAAGAGGTAACTAGAGGAAAAAGTGTCATTACTGGAGGTTAAAAAAAATGTTATTTAACTTTTAAAGAAGTGGCTTTACATCTCATTTCCTATTCGAGCACATTCAAGTCAATTGCTTGCTTGGTCCATTCAGTAACTAAATGCAGTCTTGTCATGATTATCAACATTTTGTAGAAAAACATAGGTAGGGAGTGTATTATCAGTGTCCTCCAACAGTCAAGTAATTAACTGCATTTTTGAAAGGATACAAGAGAATCTTCCATATTCCATGAGTTAGGCTCAGAGTCTGATTTGCCCTATATATACTGAATTTTATTTTAAAAATACTTGTTTAGTTTTCAACCCCTTGCTCAGCACAGTGTTATGCAAAATAATGCCTATTATCCTACTTTGGGTGATAAAAGATTCTCTTTGTGTGACTGTTCTAGAAGTTTATCCTGAATGAAAATATTTTTATTTTAGTTACTATTGATTAAAATCTTTCTAAAATAATAAAATAGCTCCTTAGATTCCTAAATAGAGTACTTGGAATATAATTTAATGTTTTCTTCACGTTTAAGAAACTCATGAGCACTATCGTTTTATTAAATTCAAATTCGACAAATACTTTAGGCCATCTATGATACTGTAATGCCCTTAGAAGCTATTAAATGGGTACATCTATGTCCTTCTAAAATGAATGGCTTCAGAATATTATGCTTTTCGAGTTCTGATTTTGTGGTTCCCAACTTTCCTCTTCCCTCTACTCTCATGATTAATCTCTGTCTTCTAACCCAGGAAAGCCAAAGGATTTCAGAGAAACTGATGTCTCCACTTTCACTTTTATAAACCATTCTGAGTCAATAGATTTCTAACTACTTAAGGAGTGCTGTTTCTCTCCTGTGGGGTAAAAGCTATGGGCTTCATCTCAGGTGTTTCCTTTACCAATCAGTGGTCTTTCTCACTGTCCACACAAATCCAAACCTGTTTATACTGGGAATCTGTGACCATGATGGAAGGCCAGAAATGCTGAATATAAATTATAATACCTGTATTCATCATCGAAATCCGACACTTAGACAATAAGGGCAGTTCTACCTGTAAATATTCTGAGAAAAAGGACATGTTTTAGATATATTAGGAGAAAAGATGAGATTAGAGAGATAAAAAGAATAATCTTTATTGAGCATCTACTATTATACCTACTTCAAAACAGTATTATGAGGTGGGTACTAGTGGCCCTGTTTTACAGAGGAGAAAGCTAATTCCAGAAAGCATAAGGAACATGTCCCAGTCACACAGTGTGTAAAGCGAGCAAGTACATGCAGATGCACCTGATGACAAAGCCCGCGCTGATTCCAGAACACCATACTCCGGAGCTCCATCACACTAAAGCCATCGCATGTTTTCAGACTGTGGTGAAAAAGGCTGATTCCAGATTGTTCACGACAAATAAGAACAGGGCTTCAGAAGAATTACTCCCAAGGTGTGACAGTTATTTCTATATCAGGCCCTCTACCTATAGTGATTTATACTGTGTCAAATTGTTTAAACCAGAACAAACTTTTGCAAAAAAAAAAAAAAAAAAAATTATTTATATTATAGCTGTGTTTTGAGTTATCCAAAAGTGGAATATTCAGACTGACTGGGTGGTGACCGCTCTGATTCTCCACCTCACCCTGTAAACTGCCACTTTCCCAGCCTCTCCTACAATTGAGCAAGGTCTAATTCCTGTTAGAAATCCCTTATTCATAATTAATTATGGTTCTATTTCCCTAATTAAACTTTGACTATACAATCCCATGTGGTACTTTTAAGAAGAAATGGGATGGGGGGAGTTCCAGAGATGGCCAGGAGCTATCTATTTCCCAGTGCCCAAGAGAATAGGATGTGCCAGCGAGTTGGCACTTTATTAGCTGTGGGTCACTTTGGTTGCCAATATTTTCATAGCTGCAAATTCAGGAGCTAAAACATTTTTAGATCAGCTTGCCCTTTACAAATGCATTGTGCGAAACTCAGCCACTGCCCACTACAGCTATCTGAACCACCTCAGTTATGATGTCAGAAGACTCTACACCTGAGATCCTACCTGGCTCAGCTGTGTCAGATGGAAAAGGCATGGCCTAGGAACCAAAGGCTGTCTGCTAGTCCCAGCTCTGACCTCTAAAGAAGGTATTTAACCTCTCAGGGTGGGTTTCCTCCTTCTTTCATGATAGAAGTAAGCTCAAGGAAATGATTTCTGAAGTCCCTTGAGCATACTTAAACTCACTAATGATTCCTAGCATATAAGCAGACAATGCACTCAACCAAAAGAATTTTTTCAAATATATTGGAAAGGGATAATCCTTCGGAGGAAAGGAAGCTCTTAATGAAACTGCTAATCCTCAGACTTGAGCATACAAGGCATTCCTCTTGGCTAACACCACAAAAAGCAGATTTAGAATCTATTGCCGCTATTACTACAAGAAGCTGTAATTTCTACAAAACTCATTTTACAGGTTAGGAGTCCATTCAGTCCTCTGTTGGTTTTAATATCTTGACTTTGCCTACCAGTTGTGTGTATGTAATATGTAATCTGCTCTATGACATTATTTGAGATGACCTACATGATCTAGAGCTTCAGTTAAAAATTTGAGGAACATGAATAGATTGGTACCACACTTAACAAGTAGCTTTATGAATAGGATATTCTGGATAATATAGAGCCTGAGGATCTATCTCAGGGTTGGAAAGGACCTTAGAGATCATCTTATCCAGGAGTTCCCAAACTCTCAGCTTAGACCTTATCTCTGAGAATAACTATCTGGAAGAATCATCACCCAGACTCACCCCTGAGTTATATATACATAAAACAGACACAAAGAAGAATAAAAAAAAGCCTTTGAGTACTAAACAGATTAATACCTGAATGGTTCATGTGTTGGACTGACACACACTGCACAGCAAAAGCTTTAAAAACTGAACTGTGATGGGAATCTTTTCAGAGACCACTGATCCTATTATCTCAGAACTTCCCAATCACTTTGCTGTGAATAGGTTATGTGTTGCTGAGATATTAAACATCTCAGCCCTCAGGCAGTCAGAAGTCATTGGACTACTCTCTTCTATAGTGGGCTCTAAAAATTCTTTCATTTTCTATTATTGCCATAAAGTGGAAAAGGATTTACTACATTATTAAATAGCTCAAAGATTTTCTTTACATTGAAACAATATCAGCCTATCTGCAGATTCGATCATCACTGGTCCTAGGTTTTCCCTTTCTTGGAACCAATTTTCCCCTTTATATATATATATATATATATATATATATATATATATATATATATATATATATATGACAGTTTATCAGATAAATTGAGATTTGCTACACGTTTTCATATTTCCACCATCGCAAATTCTTCTTGGAGTAAATGTTGGGCTTTCCTCACATTACATATCTTTAAGATTCATCTTTTCCCAAAATATAATCATTGTCAATATTTCTTCTCAGTCTCCAGAATAGAATATGACATTTAATTTTCAATTAGCATAAGATCTATAAGAATAAAATTGTTTATTTAAATTGGTCCCTTGATATCTGCCTTCACACGGCCTTCACACAGACTGCATAATGCAATCTTTTTTGTAGACTGAAAATTTTACAGGGTCTCGTGATCCTCAAGTGTTGTGGTCTAACTGTACTGGCTCTATAGCCTCTGAGAATTCTTGGAACACTTTCAAATTCTAGCATTTATGGTGAACTCATTAGAAGGAATTCACAGACTTGAAACATCACCAAACAAGTCAACAATAACTATAACACAACCACCAGCACCATCTTTCAGCATCTATAAAAGGATCCACATCTGTAAAAAGATCAATACTTGTCACACCATATACTTGGCCCTCTCCAGTACAATGGCATTCTGTTACTAGAGCTATTTATTGCACTGACCACTTTCTCTCAAATACTCATTGGCAAAGTCCTCCCATCTTCCAGTGAGCAGAAGACCTTTCTTAGGTTCCAGCTAATCCTCCTAGGAAATTTTCACCCACAAAGCATCTCACCATCTACTTAGTTCACATTCCAGTGGACAGACATTGCCATCACAGTATGTATACTCAGTGAGAAATAAATTATACATATTGTGGGTTCATGGAACATTAGTTGAAATCCCTTAGTGTATGATCTTAGATGTAGCATAAGTAGGTTTAAAGATTTAAAAAATTGGGCTTAAGCCTGCCAACCCAAGACATCCCCTCAATGAATATTTGAAATACACATTGCAAGTTATAACTCAAATCTGACCACAGATGATTTTTTTAACTTCTATTGCTATTATTAATTCCTAGGTCAAAGAAATACAAATAAAACAAAGCCTACTTCTACAGGCTAGAAAGAAATTTCTGGATAAGCAAGATTTCTGCTAAAGAAATTTCAAAGTAGACTTTTGTTTGAATGAGTCTATTAAAAATGAGAACAGCTCTGAGAAAGACACTGACAAGAGAATGAGAAGGCAAAGCACAGACTGGGAGAAAATATTTGCACATGAAAAGGCATATGATAAAGAACTTATCCAGAATATACAAAGAACTCTTAAAATTCAACAGTAAAAAAAAGAACAACTTGATAAAAATATGAGCAAAAGACCTGAACAGATACCTCACCAAAAACATATACAGAGAGCAAATAGCATATGAAAAGATGTTCAATGCCATATGTCATTAGGGAACTGCAGATTAAAACAAGGAAATACCACTACATACCTTTTACTGTCAAGGATGTGGAGCAACAGGAACTCTCATGCATTTAATGGTACAGCCACATAGGAAAACAATTTGGT
This sequence comes from Eidolon dupreanum, assembly GCA_028627145.1. NCBI lineage: Eukaryota > Metazoa > Chordata > Mammalia > Chiroptera > Pteropodidae > Eidolon > Eidolon dupreanum. The sequence continues at coordinate 26,871,063 of CM053510.1, forward strand.
GGTTTCTTACAAAACTAAACATACAATCCAGGAATTGCACTCCTTGCTATCCACCCAAAGGAGTTGAAAAACTTATTTCCACACAAAAACCTGTGCACAGGTGTTTATCAAGACATTTTTCATAGTTGACAAAGCTTGGAAGCAACCAAGATGTCCATCATTGCTAACTTAGTTAGATGACTAACTAAACTGTGGTACATCCAGACAATGGAAATATAATTTGGCACTAAAAAGAAATGAGCTACCAAGTTATGAAAAGAAATGGAGGATAATCTCAAATCCAAATTACTAAATGAGAGAAGCCAATTGGAAAAGGCTACATACTATATAATTCTAACTATACGACATTCAGAAAAGGGCAAAAGTATGAAGACAATAAAAAGATCAGTTATTTCCAGAGGTTAGAGGAGGAGGGGTGAATAGAGCACAGAGGAATTTTAGGACATTGAAACTATTTTGTATAATACTATGATTATAGATACATGTTATTATACATTGTTCAAAACTCATAGACTATAAAACATCAAGAGTAAGCTCTTTTGTAAACTAGGGAATCTGGATGATAATGATGTGTCAGTGTAGGTTCATTGATTGTAACAAACATACCACTCTGGTGCAGGATACTAACATTGGGGAAGGCTGTGCATGTGTGGGTGGGGAATAGATGGAAATCATCTGTACCTTCCATTCAATTTTGCTGTGAACATAAAAAAATGCTCTAAAAATAAAGCCCATTTTTAAAAATTGGGTAGAATAGCATTTCAGAATACAGAGTGGGTGCTTTCAGGTTTGTTTTTATACAATAGGAAACTGTCACAGCATCTAGTAAGAGCCAGGTAGGTACATTTGCCACCTTGAGGATTTCCAATTCTCTTTGTGTTTATGAAATATTGTAGAATGCTTTCCCTAAAGACTTGCGTTTAAAACTCAACATCCAAGCATCTTCTCCTTCCTCTCCAAACTGACCACTTTATTCTCTTCTCCATCTTTATGAATCTAACAGATCAATTAATCTTTCTAAGGTCTTTTTCATAGCCTGATGTGTGGCCTTTCAACTTTAAAGAGACAGAGCCCTGATGTTTTGGCAATAAAGAGGTTTTTGTTAGCTGTTTTAATTTTTGTTTTTCCCCTGTATCAGGAACTTACACTGTGTAAATGTTTTGTGCTCTTTCTAATCCTCAGTTTTTATGTAAGGGGGCCAAAATAAACAAAGCTGTTTTTATGACAAGGTAAAATGTCTGCTCTTATTGTTAAGAGATCATCACACTTGAAGGGAAATAAAGTCTTAGTTTTTCTAACTAGAAAAGAAGAATTATCAAATTTTTTAATTAGAAAGAACCTTAAAAGTCATTTTTCTCTGCATGAACATTTATAAACAAAGAATCAGAAAGGAGAACTGACTTGTCAAAGGGCACACAGCAAAGTTAATAACAGAGCTAAGGCTAGAAACTCATATCTTCCATTCCAACCCAGTCCCCTCTCCACTTTAGGCAGAGCATGAACTATGTGTGAAAGCCAATAAAAGGCTTCCAACTATTCTAAAAATGGATCCGATCCCTAATCTAACAGTTTAGGTGGCGTGACTATATGATTAAATAAGTAATTTCTTCTTACTGAATTTGTGCTTTCTCTCTTGCTACTTATCTCAGATCTGGTAGGAATTTAGTCCTTCCAAGGCCTCTCAAAATCACCCAGTTATATGAATAAATTCAATCCCAAACTTTCCAGGTACCAATACCAAGGACACAAAGAAAAATAAGGTGCTCTCTGTTCCCCTAACAAGTCTACCATCTCATGAGCCAAAATAACATAACAAGCTCTGGTTGTTTAACCAAAGCTCCTCATGGTGAGAAGTGTAAAGGGAATGTTTTGGGGACCTGGTGCAGAGAACAGATGAAAGTGGAGGACTGCACTGAAGAGGGAGCATTTGAGCTACTCATGGAAGGATGAGGAAGATTCCACCAGAAGGGGAAGGTTAAGGAGGCAGAGGACATTCCAGGCAATGGATGGATCATGAGCAAAGCAGAGAGGCATGAAATTGCTGGCTAATTTTAGAGAACAGTGATTAGACTGGAGAGGCTGAAAGATAGGATAAGAGAAAGTGGGGTAGTGGGAGAAAAAATTGGAAAGTTAATTTGGGGCAAGATGAAGAAACTTGAATGCCATGTCAAAGATTTTTTAACATGCTCTCATAGTAACAGTGTGTGAACAGTGCACTTCAAGCCGGAGGGTGCCATCATCAGACCTGTGTTTTGAAAGAGGACTCTGGTAGCAATGTGAGACATGGAGAAAGGTATAGAAAACTGCATTGGAGGCTTTAGGAAATGTTTAGGCAGACATCTGAACCAGAACAATAAGATGAGTAGGGCTAAAGAGAAGGGCTGGATTAAAAAGAATTGTTAAAGTATCTATTGTTGATACAGGTGAACAGTCATGGACTCTACTGAACCCATGGAACTACCTCCTAAGAAGGCAATTTTATTCTTCAACTTCTGAACCTCTGTGAGTTGATTTGCATTTGTCAATTTGCTGGCCCTGTGATTCTCACTTCAGGGGCTTGTAGTGCTTCGGGCTTCCCCTAGAGGCTTTGTCCTGGCTGAATAACAAATGTAGAAACAGCCTCTACTGAACCCATGGGATCACTAATGTAAGTAAGTCCTGATAATCTCTCAGTGTAAGATGAAGTTGGTAGTTGGGTATGGAGGTGCTCAGACCTTCACTGGTTCTCGAATGAACAGTGTCCTCTCTCCCAACTATATAATGCTGACCAGATCCATTAACATTTCCCTCAGAGCATTGGCTCTGGAGCAGAGAACCTGGTTCAAGTCCTGACTTTACCATTTACTAGCTGTGTCACCTAACCGTTCAAGCCAGGTTCTTTATCTGTAAAAAAAAGGGATGAAAACATCTATATCTTCCCATTGCATGAGAGAGACAGACAAAAACAGATATGGAGGGAGGTAGGGAGGATAGGAGGATGGAAGGGAGAAAAGAAAGATCACACCCACAAAAGAAACACATGGTAGTGCTTTTTAAGCTGAAAAGCATTCTGTAAGGAACACTGTTAACACATAATCAGCAAGTGATGAATGACTATAAAAACAAGGAGAACAAAAAAAAATCTAGATGATGCAAATAAATCAACTATTTGTTTTGGCAAGTCTCACTTCATTTCAGTGATGATGACAATATTCATTTTTGTCTTTTGGGAAAAAAGGACTGTCTTGATGTTTTTAAGTTTTGCTTTGTCCATTTCTCTGCCTTTCACGGATGGGACACATGACCAGGAGCAACCTTTGAATGATAGCTTTAAATTAATTCTCTCTTTGAAATAAGAGCCAAAGACAAATGTCAGACCTCTGGTGCATAGAAATAGTGAAAAGCCTTGGTTACACTAAGAATATAGCTGATGTTGAATAGATTAAGGTCCAATCATGCTTCTTTTCAGAGTGATTTGGATGAGCAGATGGAAGCTGAGAGTCCCAGGACGGTTTAACTTATTCTACAGCATATTCCCTTGTTGTACAGTATGGTTTACAGCGGTGATTTCCAAAGTGGAAGGGGCCAGCATCTGAGGGAGCATGGGAAATTAATCTAGAGAATAAGAAAATGAATTGGAACATTTATTACATTTATGTTTAAATTTTTTTAGTATATAGTTTTGAGTATATTTTACAATGTATATAATACTATTACAATAATTTTTATAATTTATAAAAATATGTACACACATATATACATACATGTGTATGTATTGATTAAAAATGTTTACTGGGGAGACCATGATGAAGCAATTTTGGTAACCACTGTTGTAGAAAGGGTTTGGAGTTTGATCTGGGTTTAAATTTCTCTGATACCTTAGTGCTCTGTGTTTCCCAGTGACTTACCAGTTCTTAGTTATTCTAGGGAAATTAAGAGGAGAAAGCAATGGATTCGAGTCCTTTAAAAATAGAATGAGGTCATATGAGTGGGCCATAATCCAATGTGACTGATGTCTTTATAAAAAGAGGCAATTAGGATACAGACACATATGGGGGAAGACCTTATGAAAACATGTGGAGAAGATGGCCATCTACAAGCTAAGGAAAGAGGCCACAGAAGAAACTACCCCTGCTGATTCCTTGATCTCAGACTTCTAGCCTCCAGAATTGTGAGAAAATAAATTTTTTTGTTGTTGTTTAAGCCACCTATTGCTTGGTGTTTGTTATAGCAATTCTAGAAAACTAATAGATCTTTTCAATTATGTGAGAATTTTGTTCATTTACAGTAGACTCTTTCAACGAATTCATCAAGAATGCATTCTCTCTCCTCTCCCCCCCCCCAACACAATTAAAAATGTCAGATACAAAAAATATACAAGAAACAGTAAATTTTATAATTAGGTTTAAATAACTACAGCTGCATAACAGACAAAACTAATTACAATCTGAAACTGAATTCCCAGATGATTTACACACAGGAGGTGGTGGGCAGAATTGTAACTGCAAGGTCAAGGTGAAGGAAGAGGGCAATGTGGTGATGGTGAAAGTATGCTGAGATTCTTATAAGTTTCTCATCTCATGGAAGAAAATAGAATATGGCTACCAATTAAATCTAGAGGTCAATAACAATATATATTTATTGTGGCATTAGTTTTTAAATTAGAAGAAGAGAATAATTTTTAATTCATAAGAGAAAAACATGACACAAATTAAAAGGCAAGAAAATAAAAAAGAAACATTATAAAGATAAAACATAAAATAAGGTGAAAGAGGTAAGTCCATATATTTCCAAAATCATAATAAATGTGAATGAGCTAAAATCTCCTTTTAAAGGATGACTCAAGTTAGTAAAACCCAAAATATTGTCAGTTATTAACTCTGGGAAAGAAAATCAAATTGAAGAGGGCACTTCTACATTTTACCATAAATATATCCTTATTGTTTAATCTTCCACAATAAAAATGTATTCCTGTGTTACTTGTGTAATTAGAAAGCATTTTTTTTAAGGGTCAGAGACATTAGAGTCAAACCCAGATTTCTGGCTCCAGTAATAATTCTACTGTATACATTGTATCCACCCTTGAGCAAGTCGAATCCCTCATTTGGACCTTAATATCTGTATCTATAAAGTGGAAGTGGTAGGTCACATTTATGACTCTTAAATTTTGTCTCAAAGAAGTATTTTAGAAACCACGTTGGGAGTTCAGGGAGAACTACGTGAGTGAGACTATTAGACCGCCTATTTATTTCAAGCAGGGGAGTTCTTCTTTTACCTGCTTTATATATTGATGTTCCATTTAATATCATCTATAGAAAAAAATTTTGAAACTGCTATCCTCAGAGACTTCTAAAGTCCATTCTAATTTTAACATCCTAGAGTACTCACCATTTCCCCATTTCTACAATGAATATACTTTTGCATGAAAACAGACCAAGGATATCTCATAGGAGGTTGTGCTGTATCCATACTTGTGAATTTACCACGACCTTCTTTACAGTGAAATGTTTCATCACTCAACCAATTCTTTTGTGTGTGGGCATGTAACGAAAAGGCTAATGTGGCTGATTTGAAAGGCTGGATTTCATACACCCCTCCATTAGGTACCACCTACACCTAGCCTCAACATCCAGGTCAGCACTGATAGAAAGCATCTTCACCTGAGAGACAAATGACCTGAATTTCAGTCTGGTACCTGCCCATTACTCATTGTCTGGCCTTGAACAAGTGAGGTTCCTCAGTTGCCTCAGCCATAACATGAAGACTAACAAGAATTAGACTAATAAGAATTATTCTATTAAATCTCTGAACTTCTTGTCAGCTATTAAATTCTAAAACTCATGAGTCATTGATGCCTGATCAAAGCCAAAATATGAACATACCAGGCAAAGAGAAATTAGACCTCCAAAGAAAATGTGAGTTTACTGAGGCTTATCAAGACTTGTCACAAATACACTGCACTGTCACGTTAAATTCTTAAGGAGAGAAAGATGATGAGCAAAGGAACTCAAAACTTTTCAGAGAAAACATTTTTTCATAGGATGGCAGGCCATTAAATGACAGGACCCTGTAATCAGCTGGCCTTTTTTCCCCAAGCTTCTTTGAAGAGATTATCTAAGTATTGTTTCAGACACCCATCACTCTTATTTTTAGCTCTGAGTTCTCTTCACGAGTGTACTGACCTGTGGCTTGGAGTTCCAGAGGGCTCCCAGATATGGCTCATGATTCATTTGCAGGTACCTTGCATTGATTTCCAGGAAGGTCAGGGGAGCAGGAGCCTGGAAAAAAATGATTTTAGACATAAAACTCTTCTTTGCTCTCATTCCTGTTCCAAATTTCATCAAAAATTTACACGCCACAAATTGATTCCTTGGTGACACAGGTGATTGGTGATTAAAACAGAACCCAAGTGATATTGTTCTCCAAGGGCCTCACAGCTGGTGTGGGGGGAACAAAACTCAGGGCTTTGGTCACAGGCTATTTTCGTCCTCTGATAGCAGTTGTGTTACTCATGTCTCATTCCCCCTCTCCCCTCAGCCTCCCTCCCGCCCTTCCTCCCATAGGCCAAGGCTGGCAACAGTCTCCATATATTTAAAAAGGACAAGAGTCCCCCCTCTTACTCAGTTGAGCTGACAGAGACCACACAGGCAGGTAAGTGTAGCAAAGCAGGTGTTTGGCCTGGGGTGTGGGCTGCTGGCTTGGTGGCTGATTGGTACTATGAGAGGTCCCATAGAGTAAAGGTGCATTTCACATCCCGAGTACCAGTATCCTCTGATTTTGTGTGAGGAGACTCAAGTTATGCTCGATTCTGGTATGGGCCTAGCAGTTGTTTAGAAAATTCCTAAAAGGTCAATTGACATTTTGGGATTTAAGGGAACCTCACAGAGAAATGAGTAAGGAATTATTTTTGGTCTAAAACTATTTTCATGGTGGAATAATGTTTCCTATTGTCTTAGTCAAAAGACCTCCATTCCAATCCTAGAACTACATAATGAATGGATGTGTGACTTTGAGAAAGTTCTTGCCCCCAGGGTCTTGGTCTCCTTTGTGAGGATCAATATAGATGTGATATTTTTCTAAACTGTAAAGTACTGTGCAATTATAAACTGGCATAATAGATACAATAAGGCAGAATCCAACTTTCCAATGCTCAAAATACAAGGAATTGTGCTATTCCAAAGGCATGGGTGGATGACTGAGACATCTACAGTTCACCGAACCTCGTCTTACACATAAGAAATACTCAATGAAGTTTGTTGCTTTAATATTCCAATGATATTCAGCGACAGGCTTGCTTTTGATAATTTAAAATTAATCAAAACAGGATCTGAAAAAAAAAACACATTGCTATGTTGAAAAATCCACTTAAAACTCTATTTAGAGGAAGATAATTCCCAGTTGGGGATGAGGGAGTGATTCTTAGCGCTTCCTCTAGGTTTTGGTCAAGATTTTTTTTTTAACATCCTGAGTGGAAATGCTGCCCAGAGATCAATTTCTGTTCCCATCCCTGAGGTGGGCAGTGACTCCCCCAAGAAGAAGAAGTTAGATGAACCAGGTGGGAGAAATCTTGTCTCTATAGTACGAGTCAATGCAATTTAATGAGCTTGTATTGACTGACCGTCTCGTGTGTCTGGGCTGTGGAGGTAGGGACAGCACTGATGTGGGAAAGGGTGGGCATGAACAGCAGGAAAGGTGAGGAAATAGGGAGAACCTATATCCTCAGTATGCTTTTGGGGTGAATCTCAATGCTGGGTACATCCAATTCATCACAACGTGCGTAAAACCGCTTTATGACTCAGAAAATATAAGGGATTCTTCTGGCTCGGTTTTGGTTCCATCCTGAACAATCCAGTCATTAAAATGAGCTCTGCCTCTTGGCAGGGAATGCAGCCCACCCCAAGGGCTCAGTGTCTTCTGCAGCCCATACCCCACATGCACAGGCCATCCATTAGAGAAAGGGGAGGCAGGCCAGGGGGCAGGATGGAGACAGGAGGGAGGGAAGGAGAGAAGAGGGAGGGATGGGGGAGAGAAGGAGGGAGGGAAAGAGGAAAGGAGAGAGGGAGGGAGGAAGGGAGGGAGGGAGGGAGGGAGGAGGAGGAGGAGGAGGAGGAGGAGGAGGAGGGAGAGAGAGAGAGAGAGAGATTGAGAAAGAGTGAGCAGGATCATTCAGCAGGCAAATAGCCATGATCTTATTGGAAAAAGAGGAGACAGAATCTTGGTAGAGTACAAATCCAGAAATCCTGGGAACCTGAAGAAAGACATAGAAGAAAATAAAAAGGGTCAGTCGTAGAGTCAGTTCAAATTCTAGCTCTATTGCTTAACTTCTCTGAGTTTCCATTTTCTGAACAGTAAAATTAAGGTAAGGCCATCTATCCTGAAGGGATCTGTTAGAATCAAATGAGATAAATATAGGAAATTACTTTGCAAAGCTTAATAAAACTGTACATAAAGGCCTCCGAGAAAAGGCACAGGGCTAAAACTGATGAGCTGCAGGAGGATTCCCTGCTAAGTATAAGTGTGATGATAAAAGTGCAGAAGTCAGAGTGAATAACAAGCTGACCAGGAGTTAGAAGATAGCTAATTTGTTTTACAAGACAAAAGACCCAGGCTAGGAATAAAATACACAAGAAACACAACTCGTGAGGCAGGCAGACTTCCAGTTACAAGCATGCCACTCACATGTCTGGAATACTGTATCCAGGATGGGGCTTCATGGACAAAGAGACATGCAATGCCTTCCAATGTGAAAAACCACAGGTATTCATTGCAGTAAAGAAAAGCAGGAAAGGAGACAATGATTGTCTTGAGGGTGACCAAGGATGGAAGCCTTTTCTGAGCCTCAATAAGAGCCTCATCGTGGGAAAGGGTTAATCATGAGTTGTTAGCTCTTTGCTGGCCTGTGAAGGTGCAGAACAATATTAGCTTATTTAACTGCCACAGAGGCCTGCAAGAAGTCATTCTTCAGAGATAGAAATGAAAGATCAAGGAAGCAAAGTAATTATTCAAGGTCGCTTGGCTAGAAAGTGGCAGAGCCAGGATATAACCCTGGGTGCAACATGGTCATTAAACACAAATTACAAAGATCAAAATAGAACGAAGTGAGTTTCTGAGAGTAAAAGCCAGCCACACTTCAGAGATAACTTCAGAATAGGTGTAATATGACCTGCGTGTTACAGCCTTAGTGTAACAGGCAGCCGTGCCTACCATGTCTAAGTTTTAAAGGGATGAGAGCCAACACTTGGGTTCATTTCTGTGCTGGGAATAAGTAACCTATGTTCCCCAGGCTTTGTGAAAGCACCTGTTCATGGGGACTTCATATATCTGTTCAGAAGCTCAGAAGGAAGCCACTGACCTTGAGCGTCCTACACGAGGGAGTGGAAGGGCATGGTCTCCCTGGGCCAAGGGAAGGGACTATGCTTGGGCTCTCTGCTTCTCTTCAAAGCACAGGTCAACAGTGAGGTCAGCTGGTGTTAGGCACCAGAGCTGCCAAAGCAAGGAAACAGCTCCCCAGGGCATAGGCTTAGGACCTTGCCTGACATGCCGTCCCTGGCACCTGGCACCCTGATCCCCGCAGGGGTCTTTCTCCTGGGCCTGGCCGCATCTGTTCCTGGGTGCAGCTCACTCTGGAAGGTGAGAAACAGAGTTGGTTCATAGTCTGAACTAAAAGAGCCACAGAGAAAAAGCAAGTAGAAACTTGTTTGTTTTAAGAAAGTGGATTTAAAAACTAGAGATAAAATAATAATGATAACAATAATAGTAATAATAAAAGTAAAATGATTAAACACCCACTGTGTATTAAGCATTTATCTGTAGTACTTTTATTAGTAGTAGTATATTATTTAACCTGAAAACAACCTTCTAAAATAAGCCTGCTCTTCCTGTCTACATGCATGAGGACCCTGGGCCCAGAGATTTTGAGCTATTTGCCCACGGTCCAGCAGAGAGTGTTTTTTGAATGCTGGTCTGGTTCTTTCCAAAGCCCATGCTTTTCTCACTGTGCTACATCATCTCTCTTACCTGGAGAATAAGAGAATAGAGAAGAGGCAGTGTTGAGAGGGGTGCCACTGGGCAGCATTTCTACAAGGCGAGGCTCCCATCACCATTCCGATCTCTAACTCTGTCTCTGGGCTTGAAGGACCCTTGAAGGGGTTTCAATGCATTGCAGCCACTTGGAATCCAACTCCAGTAGAGCTAAAATCAATAGAAAGAGAGAACTCTCCAGCCCCAAAGGAGCTTTCTCCATGTTTGAATAGCACTGACTCTTAGAAAGTCCTCATTTTACTGGATCAAGTTCATTCTCCCTGTTACTCCCACCCATGAATACTCTATCTGTCCCATGGAGAGACAATGGGTCAATCAGATACCAATTCCTTTCAACTGCCAAATTTCGCTAATGAAGGTGCTGACACTTTCCCCCTCTCCAGAGTGTTGTAAGCAGGGACATGGGGTATAGAACCAGCCTAACCGGGATTTGAATGGCAGCTCTGTCACTTACAAGCAGTGTGACCTCAGACAAGTCACTTAAGCCACCTGAGTCTCAGTTTTTCTCATCTGCAAAATGAGGAGAACAAAATTTGCTCTGCAGGGCTGTTATACTGAAGATAGTATATAAAGCAATTGGTACATAGTAAACAATTAATACCAGTTAATGTTAATATAAAAATGTAGCTTTGGAGTCAGAGAGACCCAAGTTCCAATTAGCCAGTTGGGTAGTACAATTTTCCTAAGACTCCGTTTCCCCATCTCTAAAGTAAATTTTATAATATTACCTACCTTGAAGGGTTTCTGTGAAGATTAAATGAGATATGACAGTTCCTGGCCCAAGGGCTGGTCTACAAACATACTTTAGCTTCAATAATATTATTATATTAGTAATGATTATGATTATGACTTAGATTCCAGATATGTTTCTATGATCCAAAACCTTTGCCCTAGCCAGTGTAGACAATTTAACTTACTATGTGGAATCAGGCATCTAACACAATGACCAAATGAACCAACACTGTTCCTTCAGGTGTCTGCTCAAAGTCATGGCCTCAGGTTTCCTCCCAAGTGTTTTAATGGACCCCTACAAAGAAGAAACTGATCACTCAGTGTCCATTTTATCTATCCCACCCACTTTTGCCTTAAGGTATATCACCTTTCAGCTTCGTAGTTGGTAGTTTAAAAAAAAGGAAAAAAAATGTTGGATTAGGAAGAATGTGCCTAAGATACATGGTTGGTTATTCTTTAAAAATTCAAACTGATACATGACAACTGAGAGTTATTGTAGAAATAATTAGGTCTTACATTTTACAATACTCTACAGTTTACAAAATGACTTGACGTACTTGGACTGCTACAGTCCTGGTGAAACAGACAGGACTATTATGCCCGTTTTAGAGAAGACATTAAAGTTCACAGAGCTCAAATGGTTTTCCTGGATCACACAGCTTCAGAGAGGCAAGACAGAACGAGAATTCTGACCACCTGCATCTGATCCAGTGCTTTTCCCACACTACAGCACATTCTCAGTATAATCTCTTACACAGCATTATTCATTCAGAAATCTATACAAGACATCTATCACCGGGACCTGGGTATCCAAAAATCTAGAATCCACCGTCTCCCTAGCTGACATAGCAGGGCTTGCGTTCTATCTGATCCTTGCAAATCTCAGACTGTTCCCCATTTCAATCCTGAGCCACGACTTCATCTGTGATAATGCAGCCACCTCTGGGACTAGCCCAGGAAGTAGTGCCAGGTGATGTGATGGAGACTGTGGCCCAGGGGACAAATGGAGCTGAGTGACAGGCAAGCCTATATTTGGTGTCCCACCTTCTATGACCCTTGCCTGTGCCAGGCAACGTTGATAAACAAATGGCTCATCCCTTGGTATCTGAACAGCGTAAACTCACATTCTGGGCCTGGCTACAGGAGTGTTGAGACATAGGAATTCTGAAGCAATGCAGGAGGCTAAAAAGCTTATGTATATGAGCCAGGACCTAAATGTGTTTCCAATCATAGTGACTTAATGAGAAAATTGGTACTATTTGAAATTCCCTGAAATAAAGGGGTTAACAATAGCTTGCCTTTAAATAGCTTCTCAATAAAGAAGTTCCCATTACCTGTGGTTTTCTTTTCCATGGTTTTAGTTACCTACAGTCTGAAAATGTTAAATGAAAAATTCCAGAAGTAAACAATTCATAAGTTTTAAACTGCTTGCTGTTCTGAGTAGCATGATGAAATCTCGTGTTGTCTCACTCAGGACGTGAATCTCGTATCCACTCTGTATACGTGCCCCCTCTGTCAGTCACTTAGCAGCCATGTTGGTTATCAGATCAAGTGATGTGGAATAGCAGTGCTTGTTTTCAAGTAACCCTTATTTTACTTAATAATGGCCCCAAAGTGCAAGAGTGTGATACTGGCAATTAGAATATGCCAAAGAGAAGACATAAAGCACTTCCTTTAAGTGAAAAGGTATGCATACATAACTGTAAAGTATTTAAGTGCATATATAGAATTTAGTACTCCTCATGGTTTCAGACATCTACTGGGGGTCTTAGAACATATCCTCAGCAGATAAAGAGGGGCTACTGTATTGCTTTAAATCCCAACATATTTCCATGACCTTTAACCATGGTCCTGTGAGGAGCGTGCAGGAGATATTATTATTGCAATTTTTCACCAAGTTCAAGGTCACCAGGTCAAGATTAGAACCCGTGTCTTTCAATTCAAGATGCTTTACAACATCCTCCGCCTTTTGGCCTTTGAGTATTAGAAGAAAAAAATAAGAGATGTCTTCTGTGTTTGGCCTCCATGGCTACATTTCCATCTTTAGAAATGGAACGAAGTACCTGTTTAATAGAATGCTTATAAATTTCTATTTTGAGTTTTAAGTCCTGATATATGTATGTCAGATATTTATGAACACTTTAAAAAAATAAATAAACCCTGTACTAGGATACATTACTTTGTGAAGAAGGTATTATCTGTAATCTTATCCTCACTTTGAAAAATATCACGTGTATGCAATTGCTGAATACACACACACACACACACACACACACACACACATACACACACACTCTCTCTCACAAGAGGTATATCTCTCTCCCATTAACTTGCAGGACATGCCAATGAAATCTCCACCGGAGATCTGAAATGAGAAATTTGACCTAGGTTTGCTTTCAGGGGAAATTTCCACATCATTAATTTCACAAGTGTCACTGTCACATTTCTGGATATTTATTACATTTCTTCTTTTATTTTATATTATGTTGAAACTCAAGATCAAAATGAAGATGAGCAAAATTATGTGATTCTACTCTTTTCCAGAGAATGTATCATCTTTAATCAGAGAAGGATGGCTCTTAGAAAATGATGTTAGCTAAGAAAATACTCCCAAATGTTTACTTTCTGTGCCTCACCTTATTTGTAAATGAGGAGGTTAGTCAATCTTTAACATCTATTTCAACCCTAAATATCCTAAAATTTTTAAATGAGTAAAAAGTAAACAATTCGGGCTCTTCTAGCAGATATTAAGGACTCTGTGCCTTTCTTTTCTCTGCCTAAAGTATTCTTCCCCCTTGTCTCTATCTGGTGAACTCTTGGTTAGCCTTCAAAACCCCATTTGAATGTGCCATCTTCTGTGATCCCCCAACAACTCATTGCTTTTATCCCCCATCTAAACATGGGTAGCCATTTCCTCCTTTGAGTTTGCACTTCTTGCAAGACTCTCCTCTAATGTATTCTGGTTCCTGCCTATCTTCCTCACTAGAACTTCTCAGTTCTAGGGGACACAAATTACTCATTTTTATGTTTTCCTCCCCTTGATTCCTCACCAATACCTGGTGTAGAGCATGGCACATGAATGGTAGGTAGTAAATGCATGATGAATAAATGAATATAGACTTGATCCAAGACTTTCAAGTCAAAATCCATTACTTTTTTCACTACGCTAAACACTTAAACTGCAGAAATAGAAGCACTACATGTTTTCTTTTTAAATAGTTTTTTTTTATTTTTTTATTTTACTGAATTAAAAGAGCCTGCTTCTATGAGAGGAAGGATAAGATGTTCCTGGCTAACCTCACACTTTGTTTGTAAGTGGGAAAAGCTCCTTGCAGAGACATTTAGATAAGGATGTTCCCTTTGGTCCTAGTATCAGGTTCAGTAGCCTGTTTGCTATTTACCTTCTGTTTCTTAGCAAAACCTCTCTGTTATGAGGTTGGAAGACACATTCCTGACCAGTGACCCAGGAGGGCTTAGTGGTAATCGCCAACTATTATAAGAAGATGACTGGCTTCCCAGAAGGGAAAGAGAAGGTCAGAAGCAGCCACTTGGAATGGCCCGATAGTGCTTGGTGTCAATGACAAGATGACACACCAGGCTTCTTAGAAACCAAAGGATTCCAGCGAAAATTCAGCCCTCCCAGGGCTTGCAGGATTTTGGAAAATTCATTGACTATTAATGACTTTAGTTCTATTTTGGGGAAACTGAAAACTAGATTCATATTTACATATAGACACAGAAAGAGAAAAATATTTTTTGAAGCTCCTCCTTGTCTAGCATCTTTTAAACATAATGCTCTAGTGAGGAGATAATAATGGCACAGGGCTGTGGTTATCAGCGGCTCCCTGCAGCAGAACGTACTCAGAGGGTGTGGGAAGACACACGGCATCATCGCCTGGCTCCTGTGATCACACCTGGCGCTATGAGCTCTGTCTAGTACCTTCCTGCAAATCATGACATTTTGTCTCTAACCAACACTGTGAAGCAGTAAAAAACAGTGACTCTCTGTATAGTATAGGTGAGAAGACAGATGTAAGAGAAGCTACACTGTTCATCTCAATGCACACAGCAAGTTGTGGGTCGCCCTGAAAGCAAAAGGTAGGTTTCCAGGCCAGTGATATAGTGGAGTGCCAATGCAGCTTATTGCCTGGGCAATGATAATTATTTTAAAAATGAATTAACGAATGGGAGGAATAAATCTAAACAGGATATTCTATATTTACATATTTCTATAAGCAAGATAAACTAAAGCTTTGCTACCCATAGGGTGGCCTACTAATAGCAACACTGCCTGGAGTCTGTTAGAACTGTAAAATTTCCTGCCCCTCCCCAGATCTACCAAACCAGAATCTGCATGCTAGCAAGATCCAAGGTGAATCGAGAAGCACCAAACTACATAAGATGATAATACTATTTTTAGAGGTTATTACCATTTCTGATGGAATAATTTTTGAAACCTTAGATAGAAAAAATAATATTCAACATTTATATACACAAAACTAGCTCATCCATTCCTACCAAGAACCCTGTGAGGGCCATGGGTGCTTTTAAAATAGAACATAAGAGGAAACTGAGTCCCAAAGTAGTAAATTGACTTACTCAGAGCTTTATTCAATGACTTGTACACAGTAAACTATTTGATGGATGAATGAATGAATGAATGAATGAATGAACCACTACTAAACAAACTGGGCTTTATCTTAGTCTCCAGACCACTGCACTAGGTGATTGATCCCCTCCCAGGGCCACCTAAAATCAGGGTATTTGCTTTATATCCTGTTAGACTTGACCTCGGTCAGAGTCTTCAAGATGCCAAACTGGGGTGGAGGAGCGAAATGCGGAGCCTGCGACAAGACAGTCTACCATGCAGAAGAAATCCAGTGCAATGGAAGGAGTTTCCACAAGACCTGTTTCCACTGCAGTGAGTTGGGTGAACACCATGAGGGTCCCCCAGCAACCAGAGGGCATTTCGAAGTTCACATTTAGCCATAGATAACTGTATGTTAGTGGTTCTCATGAGAGTGTAACCCCAGGACAAGCAGCATTGGCATCACCCAGGAACATGTCAGAACTATCACTTGTGGGCTCCACCTTAGGAAAAGATGGTGCTGCCTGACCACTCTCTTGCCAAACTCTTGCCCAATCTCAGAGGCTATTTCCCTACAGCTCAAAGTCAAAATGAGCTGGTCTACCGCTGTTCTCAGTGGTGAAAACTTTAACCCAGTGGCGACATTTACAAAGTGTGACTTGGCAGAGAAAGACAGCCGTTACTTATCTGAAGCCAGGATGGATCTGGCCCTAGGTACCTTTCCCACTGGCCAGCTGTCACTGAAGTCAGCTGCAACTGGCTTTTCCTAAGAACCCATGTCAGACTCTCTGGGGCAGGGGGAGAGGGTGGAGGGCGGGAAAGGCAACATATGCCAATTCTGTAAGAGTCAGAAAGGGAAGAGTTCCAGGGCCTGAGGAGCAGTAACTTGACAAAGGGATCTTGACCATCACCACCAGGCATAGGTTCACAGACATTAAAACTGGAGGAACTTTAAGACCCTGTGCTCACCTGGAAGTGTGGCTCCCCATGACTCATATGACTTTGGACAAGTCATTTCTTATCACTGAGTCCAGGTCACAAACATCTGCAGCAGAGTCAGAAGTAGAACTTATATCTTCATATTCCCAGTCCAGAGACTCGACATCGTTGCATTCTGGAGTTTCTTAGTAGCTAGCCCTGTTTGGGAGAAAGCCACTTACCTTCTTTGCCTCCCTTCAGTAAGTCTGGCTTAAGAGTTAGCTTTACCAGACATTTGGCAGACCCTCCTCCCCACACAGTCCCTCACCCACCTCCATGCCTCAGTCCAGTGGCCAAAAGGCATCACAGTGCCCCAAATTGTTTCAAACAGAACTTCAAGGGTTGGGCTCCATCTGTTAGGGCAGGAGACACTGCATCCTTAAGCTGCCAGAAATAGTAATGTTTTATTTGCTGCAGGAGTTTCCATTATCACTTACCTCCCACAGCAAACATAATTATCATCAAAGAACTGGGGAAAAGGCTGTTCTGAGTGATTGGTTTGGCAGATTTACTAACGCTTTGGGTTTTAGTAACGGGTAATTATTTTTAAATCATTGGACACATTAATCAGATTCATTATTATTATTATCCAGAAGTCATTGCTTGAGAATTTATTCTATAACCCTCTGGCTTTTGTCCAAAAGCTAATATCCTTTATAAAGAATGGGAGTGAGGGATATTTGGAAAGAACACTGAAATTGAAGTAAAAATGATTAGGATTTGAGTCTGGGTTCTGCCACATACTGTGGGATCTTGGGCAAGTCATTTCTCCATCAAGCCTCGATTTCTCCATCTGTAAAATAGAGCTGATTATACATACGATACAGGTTGTTACAAGAAGAAAACCAGAGTTCTTGATATGGAGATCCAGCCCTCTAGGTTTTTATTCTCCTTTGATCAACTTTGATACCTGAGTAGGAACAGAAAATGGTAGGGAAGTTTCCCACGGTAAGGAGAATTTTGTCTTTCCCAAACAGCAGGAAGATGCCCTGTTCAATGAAGCCATGGAAGAAGGGATTTGAGCATTTGGTGGTACATTTCCCTTAAACTTGTGATATTTTCCTTAGAACTCATATCTGGGATGGGGAACTGAGCAGCATAAGTTTCTAAAGTGGTAGAAGGATCCTAGGGAGAAGCACACTTTTTAAATATTATGATCACAAGATGTGCCTGTCCACAGGCCACCCTACACCTGACGAAAATAGGGTTCAGAGAGTAGAATCTACCTAAGCCTGTCCTCTGGCCAGTGTTTGTCTAATTTTTAAACAAATCTTAATCCTCCCTACCATTACTGTCCAAATGAAATATAATGCAAGCCACATATATAAATTAAAATTTTCTAGTAACTATACTTTAAATGGTACCAAGAAACAGGTACAATAGTTTTAAAACATTTAACTCAATATATTAAAAAATTTTAATTTCAATGAGTAATCAATATACAAATTATTAACAAAATATTTTCTATTCTTTTTTTGTTTGTATTAAGTATTTGAAATTCAGTGTGCATTATGTGTTTACAGCACAACATGTGGCAGGCGAGTGGCTTGTCTTATATGCTTTGCATTATGGGGGACACTTTACATCAGGTACAGCTCTACTGTGCCTGTATATGAAAGTTGGTCAGAAGCCAGAATGTGGCTCTAGAATTGGCCAGGGCATGATAGGGCATAAGCAGTCTTGGAGTGATGGGTATGAGCACAGGAGTAGGAGTCAAGGGATCTGAGGCCAGTCATGGCTCTGCAACTTATGACTATATAGTTGTGGACAAGTCAATAATCTTCATTCACACATGCGTGCATGCATTCCATCCACTTACTCATTCATTCATTAATTCATTCATTCAACAAATGACTACAAAGGATTAATTCTGGGCCAGACTCCATGCTATGTTCTGGGGATATTAAGATAAAAATCTTACTCTTAAGGAACTCTGAGTCAAGAACATCTACGAGTAGTCGAAAAATTGCTTGAAGATTGATAACTGATAGCAAGAAGAAAGGTGGAGACAGATATATGTATATACCTTATGTGCCCAAATAGAAGACATTTTTTTCCCAAAGAATTAGTCCTCATAAAAGGGGTTTCCCTTATTTTCAAAGCCTTATAAACTCTCTTGTGCTATAAGATAGTCTCTCAGTTACTTTTTTATTAATTAAAAAAAAATTTTAACAGAGTTTTAGGACACACAACACTGATATAATTGTTTAATGAACTTCCATATACCTGTTTCCCCAACCACCAACCTCTGGCCAATCCTACCTCATCTATATCCTTATCTTCCATTCCCACTTTCCTATTCAATTACTTTTTTTTTCTTAAGTAAAATACCATTTGAGGAGGGCCTATTAGCCTTAAGCAACCTCCTTCAATGGTGAATTGCTTATAGAGCAGGGGTCTCCAACCCCCAGGCTGAGGACCAGTCTGTGGCCTATTAGAAACCGGGCCACAAAGCCAGAGGTGAGCAGTGGATGAGCCAGTGAAGCTTCATCTGTATTCGCAGCCACTCCCCAGCACTAGCATCACCGCCTCAGCTCCATCACAGATCATCAGGCATTAGATTCTCACAGGAGCATTGACCAGTCCCTGGTGCCAAAAAGGTTGGGGACCACTGTATAATACAGAGGTCACTTGGATGGACGAGGTTTAAAAAAAAAAGGAGGCGAAAAAATTGAATGCACATATGTTCTTATTCCTGGGAATATGACCTCACTATTATAAGCACGGAGTATCACCATAAACAACTTTGAAGGATCACTGTTACAAAGCAGTTCAACAAGTTATTAAGTTGTAAAAATCCTACATATTTTTTAAAAGCTGTCCTAATGTTATGCTAATAGAAATTTCTTATTGAGATACAATTTCCAGGTGACAGCTTCCTACTCAGGTGCAAATAGGGATGCCTCTCATGCAGACAGAGTGGAGATGAGTTGTTCTGGAGAGCTGGGCCAGCTGTTTCAAAAAGACACTCTGGTGATGAGGGAGATGAGATGCTAAAGATGCAGAGAAAGAATTTGAATATAATTGTTTCCTGAATTTGTGTGAGATTAGAAAAACATAACACTTCCAAATTGATATATGATTGATTTATATTATTAAATTAAACATTATAAGTAGGCATTTGACACTTTCATTTACATCTTTAAAAGTTATTTTCAAATTGGCAAAAGAAATCTATAAATCTTCTCTTTGGAAAAATAGGGATTTGTCTTATACACTTTACATTATGGGGGTTTATATTAGATAATGTACAATGACCAGGGGGCTTGAGCCAATATAAGCCTAAGGCTCTATGAGGCAGGTCTACCCCCGTCACCACCTCCCTGTTTCCAGAACTGGATCAAAAGTAGTTGCCTCAGTGGAAACTGTCACCTGGAATATTACTGTGCTCTTCAAAGGCCATGATAAGTAGAGAAACTGCTCAATCCTGATTTTGATATAACTAAAAAAAAATAAGTTCCTCTCTTGCCTCAGCCCCTTACTCCCTACCCCCCCCCCCACACACACACACTTCCCTGATGTCATTTAGGGTAGGACACTCAGGAATTTGGGTTCTTCAGATTCAGAGATAATATTCTTAGCTGGTCCAAATTCCACCTCTTTCTAGCTTAGGACCACTGGACACATTTCCATTCTCTGTGCCCCAATTTTCTCATCTGTGAAATAACAACTGACATGGAATCTACAACCCAAGACAGATGTTCTGATCAGGAATCAAATTTGTGTTCTTGGCTGAAGGGCCCTTCATGCTGGATCTCTTGGCCCTGAGCATGGCACTGGAGAGAAGAGGGGAGGAATTTAAGCCCACGCCCCTGACCTTCCTTTCTTTGGCAGTGGCCTGCAGGAAGGCTCTTGACAGCACCACGGTCGCAGCACACGAGTCTGAGATCTACTGTAAGGTCTGCTATGGGCGCAGATACGGCCCCAAAGGGATCGGGTATGGACAAGGCGCCGGCTGCCTCAGCACCGATACGGGTGAACACCTGGGCCTCCAGTTCCAACAGTGAGTTACTGTCCCACTTCTCCCAGCCTAGTAGAGCCCCAGTCATCAAGACAGTTCATTCTGTTCCCATAGCAACGTTTTCTGGAAGTGGGAGAATGGACTCTATTGTTGACTTGCTGGCAATAGGAATAGCCAGTCTCACCAAGTTTTAACAATGTGTCATCTCTCTGAAAACTCTCTTTAAATTATCTGCCTTTCAAAGGGGCAATTACTTTTACATCATGGCCTTTGGTTTGCATGTCAAGAGAAAACCCAAAATGCACAGATGTTCCATTGTTTGACCTTTGCAAAACTTCATGGAATCTCTTTTCTTCCCTTCGAACATGTCTGTGTAAATCACATAAATATGGCAGGTAAGCAATGGCCATTTGCTGTGTGCTTGTCACTGAAAGATTTCTTACCTTACGTTGTAAGATGACTAATGGTCACATCACGGGCGAAGTGGGTCTGCAGAGATGGGCTGTGTGCCTCAGGAATAAACAATCAATAACGACTGTTCTATAGGTCTTCTTGGCTGCCTATTGCCAATATGGTGCTGAGGATCCCCCAACATTATCTTAAGGAAATGGGATATCACACCATGCCTCCTCCATCTACCAGTCTGTTCTACCAGTCTCGAAGATCACACTAACCTCCAGCCCAGAACTGAGCGCAGACTGACAGCTACTCACCTGCAGCTGCTGTCTGGCCAGCTGGTATCCAGGCTCAGCTCTGCTATGGGACAGGGCAGAAAGCCTCAACCCAACTAAGGCAGTGTCGCAAAGAGAAATTAGACCATCTAAAGAGTCATCTGGTCCCTTCTTAAGAGAGGAGTACCTGGTAGAGCCTGAAAAAAGTTCAGGTATATGTGATTAGTCATTTTAATTTTTCTCATTACTCAATCCCAACCGGAACATTGTTTAAAGAAGAAAGATAATTCCTACCTCATTATCTGCCATGCATTACCCAATGCTTACTCTTCTATGGTAGGGCTTTCTTATGATGCTGCACGAAGAGGAACAAGAGTCCGGAGACCTCAGTTTCACCCTGGTTCCTTCAGTTATGAGCTGCCTGACCTTGGGCAGTTACCTCTTTGACTTTCACTTTCCTCCAACTAGTCATGCCTACTTTAGAGGTTAGGGTGAGACTCAAGTGATAAAAGTACACCAAAATATATGAAAACACAGGAGCTGTTATTGTGCCTCTATCTTGGACATTGCTCACATGGAGACAAGTAATGCATCAGCTCATTGGACTATGGTTTGTTTAGTATCAACTGTCAAGATTTCATCTTGCCCTACCATATTTTCACAATTTATTTCAAAAAGCAGACCAGAGGGCTTCAAGGTGCTACAGAAAAACCTAACCTGTCACAGCCATAATAATGACACAATAATGACAATGACAAAAATATAAGCTAACGTGCATGGAACACTTGCTAAATGCTTTACAACAGAAAAGTTTAAAACGAATTATAGCTAACATATATTAGCCCTTACTACATGCCAGGCAAGCACTATTCTAAGTGCTTTACTTATGTCACCTCATTTAAACCTCTCAACAACTCTGTGAGGAAGGCATTGTGATTATCCCCATTTTCCAAATGAGGAGTCTGAAGCACAGAGAAGTTAAGGAACTTGCTCAAGGTCACACAGCTAGTATTATCTGCCAAGGGTGGTCTATAGGTTTCATTCATTTGTCTATTTCCATCAGGTCCCCAAAGGCAGCACGCTCAGCCACTACCAGCAACCCTTCCAAGTTCACTGCAAAATTCGGGGAGTCAGAGAAGTGCCCTCGATGTGGAAAGTCAGTCTATGCTGCTGAGAAGGTGATGGGAGGTGGCAAGGTAAGGACTTCTATATGAGCCAAATGGGATTTGCTCATCTCCAGTAGAATAGCTAGGAAGAATGAGAGAAGAAAGTAGAAACTGCAGTGGGTGGGAGTCAGATCCATCATTCTCTTAACTCCGAGTGACCAATTTAGAAGCCATCCATCCTCACCCATTTTCCTGGGCTGTGACTATCACCTGCAATGCTCTTGGAAACGAGAACTGGTGAATTCAGTGTAACAAGCATTATCTAACTAGGTGGAAGACACCTACCTAGAAGGTTTGGAGATACATAGGTGCACAAGCCCCCCCTGCCCTTCAGTGTCTGCAATCCTTCCAGAAAGGTGTCACCACTACATTACTCAGTCTGCTGCTGGCATCACCACTGATGGATAGAGCAAACACCTCACAGCAGCAAGAAGCATCCTCACTTGCAAATGTCTTGCTAATCTGGGGAGTCAGCAAATGTCTGAGACAGTAATGCACGCTTACTCTTATGAGCGCTAGTTTCAGGCCTGAAGTGAGGGTATTCACCAAAGGATTTAGGTCTGAGGAAAAAAAAAACTCCTGCTTATACTAAATAAGTGGGGGAAGGGCTGTGGAAAAGTGTCTGTCCAAATATGAGGCCAGTCTCCAGCCCAAGACTGGCCATTTGAAGACATTTGAGCACCCCTAGGCTGTGCCTGGTAGACACGCAGACATGCAGAAGGCAGGTAATCACCTGGATGACCTGAGCTGTGCAACTCTCTTCAGCCAAAAATACAGAGTTAACATGAGGTTGAATTACTCGGGTAACTGCCTTATGGAAATCACTTTGATAAGTTTATTTTTAGGGGTTTGGAGAACTGCTGGCTAAATCCATAGCATCTTATTTTCTTCAAATCCCTGGATAAATTATTTGGGGGCCTATCAGGTACATGAATGGTGAGGACTGTGGCACTCCTTTATACGCTGCTGGTCAGGGGACTTAACGTGGAAATAGAATATGCTGTCCACCATATTAAACATGTAACTCTCCTGCTCTCCTTTACCCCTCAGCCTTGGCACAAGACCTGTTTTCGCTGTGCCATCTGTGGGAAAAGTCTAGAGTCAACGAATGTTACTGACAAAGATGGGGAACTTTATTGCAAAGGTGAGTGGTTCCAGATGCTCCACAGAGACATTTTCCCGAGGATCTTTAGGAGAAGAAGTTGCAACCATGCCAAGAGGCTTGTGTCTGCCAGGAGGCATGGCTGCTCAGCCCAAGAAGGGTTTGGGCTCTCAGGATGGGGAGCAAAACCACCTAAGGGAAAGAAATCTCCTGCCTGACCCATCTCTGTTCTCCTCCATTGGAGCATGTGGCGGGACCCTATGCTTGCAGTGCTCACTCGGAGGTTCAGGGCAGCTGGGTGCCTGGGCAGAGGAGACAAGAGAAGTCTTCTTGTCATGATTCTGGTCCTGGAAGAGAGCACAGGCCTGGACAAATAGCATCACATTCTCTTCCAAAAACCCAAATACCCTCTGTCCGTCTGAATGGTAGATAGGAGTGACTTGGGGGAGGAGAATCCAGTTTGGCCTCCCTTCAGTTCATCAAGACCTTCCTCCCTCCCCCACCCACTCTTTCCTTCCTGACATTCCTTGCTGATATTGCACATCACTTACTGATCACAGAGACAGAACCAACAAGTGGGTTTTCATTCTGGTCCTTGCAGCTATGCCGCTAGGGGCCTCCGTGATCCTTTTGTCTTGTGAAGAGGTAGTGGTAGCTCAGCTCTTTCCTGATGCTACAAAGAAGAAGAGATGCATTAGGGTCAAGGCAGTGTGTCCTTAACCTCAGAGCCTCTCCTAGGCCTATTCTGGTTCTCAGTGAGGTCCTCCCACCCTTTCACTTAGTGATACTGTCTCAAGATCTCCAAGTGTGTGTGTTGGAGTGCAGTGAGGGGTATAACAAGAGAGGGGCCAGAGAACATTGCTAACTCAGACTGTAAGTTGCCAAAGCTTTTCCTAGAATGAAACAGAATGGGAACTAATGGTTTCCTTCTCCTCGCGGTAGAAAATACGAGAGTGTTCTCAGCATTCATAGGCCTTAAAACCCTAAAATATTGCTGCAGCCAGCAGGGAGAACAACATGCAGACAAATAATTGCATTTCCAAGTGAAAAAAGCTCTAGTAGAGGACCATACACAATGCAGTAGCATATGATAATAAGTGATCAGCCTGGTGTGTGAGGGAAGGCTTCTTAGAAGACAAGCTTCCCCTGGGTCTTGAAGGATGAATGTAGGTTTAGGAAGGGGCATTCCAGAAACAGGAAGCAATGAGTGCAAAAGCACCGAAGCCAGGGCATCACGGTTCATGCCGGGACCTGCAAGTCATTCTGTGTGCCTAGAGAGAGGCAGGAGGCAGTGGAAGACGAGGCTGGGCCGGACAACTGGGGCCCGATTATGCTGACTCGAATAAGAAAATGTCTGTGAACACAGTGAAGTGCAAAAAAGTATAAACAATTTTTATTAGGCGATTTAAAATAATTATAGTTCAATTTACTTACAAGTTAACTTATAAATACTCACAGGTGAAAGGGCTATATTCAGACAGAAGGAACTGAAATAATGGTGCTAACCAACCCATTCTCTCTCCCCTTGCCCTCTTTTTGTTCACAGTTTGCTATGCCAAAAATTTTGGTCCTACAGGTATTGGGTTTGGAGGCCTTACACAACAAGTGGAAAAGAAAGAGTGAAAAGTACACCATTTCTCAGATCTTTCATCGGCCTAAAGCATTTTCCAAGGAATCCTGCCCGGGTGACACCCCTCCCCAAACATCCTCTCGTTGGTAGTTGGACGGCATTTCTCTTCAGAAGTGACCCTGGTTTTTACTCAAAGCTAGAAGAGACCTTTGGAAGAAAATCGTTAAAGTTTAATTTCTAACAAATGCTTTATTATTTACGATACCTGGGGTGGTAGAGGCAATAAATTAATGTTTTATCGGTACCTAGTGAGTCTCTGGATATCATCTTCCTAACGAGTTTTCAAAAAATACGTAGTTCAAAAAACTAGCCGCAAAGAATATAATAATGCCAGTGTCAACTGGGGGAGGAATGTGGAGGAAATGGGGCAAAGGGAAACAGTCTTCCAGAATCTGTCAGCTGAGCTTCTTTCTAGTTATTACTGATGGAGAAGAAAACAGGGGGTCCCAGAGGAAACAGACAACACAGTAGCAAATTCTAAAAGGAAAATCAAAACTAATAAAACCGCTGAAGAGCTGATCCTTTTGTCCTATCACAGGCTTTGCTATATTACACATTTCATGAAAACTCAGAAATGGCAATAAAATGTGAGGCTTGCATCTGTGTTCTCGACGATAGAAGGATGATTTTCTTTTCTTCTAGAATGATTCTCCGGGGTTCAGCAATTTTCTTAAAACGTCCCTTACATCAGACTGTCAGCCTCACAAATGAAATGCAGTCAATTAAAACTGTCCCTCTGCCTCCTCAGCAAGTTCTCAGCATCCCGAACACGTGGGTTTTCTCCAGCCTCTGCTTTTATTAACCACAGTGTTTCTCCCACCACCATGTAATTCTGAATTCCTTGGAGTAAATGAAAACAAAAATCTATTGATATAAATTAAGATGCACTTGACTAAACCACGTTTTCTTTATGCTCCAAGTCCCAAGAATGCTTTCTTTAAAATGAGCATTTATTCAGGGCTGCTTACATGCTGTCACGGCCATGGCCCTGTACTAACTTTAGTACTTATTTATTTTTTATGCTGGAAATGAAATTACCTCTGATTATTTTCTCTACTTGAATGGCATCAATAGAATGGTTCAGGAAAAAATTATCTGGAAGGGTGGTGTCCCATCCACTTCCCAAGAGATAACAAAGACGGACGCTTTACTTGTCTGGAGGCTCTTGGGGGATAATTCCGCCGAGTTCCACTAAAACAGACTGCGGATGTATATTTTGCATGCTCTGGGGCAGAAAGCATAGAACGATGTATTTATTTTCTATTTTTTTATTTTTATTTTTATGCCTACAGCACCTGGTCTTCCTAGGTGGTCTCCCATCCAAGTACTAACCAGGCCCGACTCTGCTTAGCTTCCAAGATCAGATGGGATCCAGCGTGCTCAGGGTGGAAGAGCCGTAGACAGAACAATGTATTTTTAATTTGTTAACATTTTACCAGAGCTTTTTAAGAGACTCTATTATTGTTAATCCAACAATTAATAATACCAGTGATAAACTGAACTAACTAAACCAAGTCTG
This sequence comes from Eidolon dupreanum, assembly GCA_028627145.1. Taxonomy (NCBI): domain Eukaryota; kingdom Metazoa; phylum Chordata; class Mammalia; order Chiroptera; family Pteropodidae; genus Eidolon; species Eidolon dupreanum. The sequence continues at coordinate 26,897,430 of CM053510.1, forward strand.
CCTTAACCTGCACTGAATTTGAAAGCAATAGACTACATTGGCCCTTGGCTAGGTGGCCCCCTACACTAGAGACTTCCAGGCTTGTAAAGGAATTAGACACACATGTGACATGACTAACAGATAATGCATGCAATCTTCTTGTCCTCAACTGCATTTCACAGTTACTAGCCTCACCATCCACCCACCCAGGAGACAGAAGCTAAACACTTCAGTCACCCTTAGCGTTGCCCTCTCACATTCTCCCTTTCTCACTCTCCAAGCCTCCTTGATTCTGACTCTAAAATGTTTCCAGAATACATCCCCTCCTTTCCTATTCTTTGGTATGTTTATTAGTCTGCTAAGGCTTCCATAACGAAGTACCATGGATTATGTGGCTTACACAACAGAAATGATGTTTTCACAGTTCCAGAGGCTAGATGTCTGAGATCGAGGTGTCAACAGAGTTGTTTCTTTGGAGGCCTCTCTCCTTGGCTTGTAGATGACCATTTTTTCCCTGTGTCTTCTCATAGTCTTCTCTCTCTGTGTGTCTGTGTCCTAATTTCCTCTTCTTACAAGGATACCAGTCATGTTGGATCAGGGAGCACTTGAATGACCTGATTTTAATTTAATTACCTGTGTAAGGATACTCTCTCCAAACAGTCACATTCTAAGGTCTGGGGGTTAGAACTTCAATGTGTGTGTGTGTGTGTGTGTGTGTGTGTGTGTGTGTGTGTGAGAGAGAGAGAGAGAGAGAGAGAGAGAGAGAGAGAGAGAGAGAGAGAGAGAGAGAATATATGAATGAATTTGGCCCATAACAGCATGTCATAAGGACTTTCATGAATTGGCCTTGGACTTGCCCCTTTGATTTAGCTTCAGACAATCTCTTCCATATATGCTCCACCTACACTCAGACTTGAATCTTTCCATACATGCCCAGTACCCTCACCCCGTCATGCTTTTGCCAATGCTGTTCTTTTTGCCTGGAATGTCTGGACAACAGAACATCCTCCGTCTTCACCCTCTTACCCAACTCCTTAGCCTGGTAAACTCCTATTAATCTAGTCACAGGTCATGTCATCTCTTCTGCTAAATCTGCTGAACTACCTGAGAATTAATCCACCTCTGTGTTTCCACAGCCAGTATATAATTAACATAGCACTTCTCTCATTGCGTTCAAATTTTGAATTCCCATCTGCCTCCTTGTTAGAATGTGGCACACTTGCATTCACAAGGCTGGCCAGATAATAGGCACTTAATAAAAATTTGTTGAGTGAATAAACTAGGAGAGAGTGTAGGCTGGACTAAATGCAAATTCTGCTAGAATTTCAAAGAAGAGATTGTTATCCACTAGAGTGAAGGAGCTTGGAAATGAAAAATCAAAACAAAGAAAGAAACTTATTGTGGTTCAGCAGCCTTTGTGTTTCTCCTCTGCTCCCAGGTGCACTGTCCCACTGTGTTTCCCACGCTCCGTTACCAGTCACTGGGACACAGGCTGACCTGGCTGATGGAGGCCTGACCTCTAAGACCTCCAGGAGAGTCCATTCTCTGCATATCCATGGACATTGAGGCCCTAGGAAATGGTGGAGCCACTAGTTGAGAAGAAGCTTGAGTCCCTGCTTGGAAGAACACCTGTTAACAGATAAATGGACTGTGACAAGAAGGAGAAACAGCCTTATGTTGTGTTAAGCCATGGAGATTTGGGGATGTTTATTATTGCATTAATTCCCTTGCCTAATACCCACCTGAATTATTGGATGTGTTACAGCTGAGAGAGACAGTCCACTTCTCAATGTTCAGTATCTATCCAGTCAATTTAAGTCATAGGAAGCAGCATCAGAATTTTGTCCAATATTTTTGCAACTGATTCAATTAAACTGTATTGTCTCTAATGTGACTATACAGATATTTGAGGAAAGAAATGAAATTACAGCAAGATAGCATAACAGTCACATTCTCCTGGCCCCAAAAAACATGATTGGGTTTGCCTTGGCTCTAAAACAAAATACAAACAAAACCTTGCTATTCACCCTCAAGCTATGGCCTTCTCTTCTTCCACAGCCAAGCTATAAGACGAGAGTCCAACTAGTCCTTAGTCTCTCAGCATCTGGCTTCCAAGTCCCCTCTTTAGCCCCAGCCTACCCTACCCCACCCCATCTCTTATTCATAAACTCTGGTCTTTCCTCAGTTGTTCTTCTCAACTTCTTCTTTGCTCCTGAACACTGACTGCTTCCTCTGTGAAATTAATTCCTCTCCCTGAATTCTATGACACTGAACTCTCTTGATTATCCTACTACCCAGCCTCTTCCCAGGCCCCTCCTCCTTCTACAGTTCCCCAAAGCTATATTCCACAAAGTCATCGTCCTGCCCTTCTCTTCTCTCTTTTTTTTTTATTGTTGTTTGCATTAATTGTCACCTTTGGTCTCTTTTTAGAATTGATCTTCCCATTTCAGGAGAGTAACTCCCCTTTTCATTTTTCTACCTCTCTTCTCTGACAATCTCATCCATCTGTGCGGATGACTTTCATCCATGCTCTGTCCTCTTTCCAGCTGCCTTCTAGACTTTCCCACTAGAGAGCCGACAAGGACCTCAAATAATAGGGCCCAACCACTAAACTCATCACCTAGTCTCTCCACATTGTTTTCCTTCTCAGAATAGCATCGCCACCCTCTCATTCACTCAGCTCAACACTTCAAAGTCATCTTTGATTCCTCCTCCTCTTCCTCTCACATTCAATCAGTAATCAGGACCTGCCAGATCGCTTCTGTGCCTTCATTTCTCCTTGCCTAGACCAATATTAAAAGCTTATCTCTAACATTCTGTATCTGTCAGGGTCCAGTCAGCAAAATAGAAACTATACTAGTTTAAAAAAAAAAAAAAAAAAAAAACAGAAAAAATAGAGGGAATTGGCTAAACAGGTACTAATATTTTTTAAAAAGCAAGAAGGAATGCTTTGACTTAACACAGATATAACTACAAGAAGTAGCTACCACCTCTGGAACTGGGGAAACAGATGATATCAGGGTATCCTAATTTAGATGCCTTAAGGAGAGGTCTCCCAGGGGCTAGGAGTCAGGTCTCTAAGGAGAGAGCCCTGCCTGGTTACTGCTGGTGCTTCCAAAAGGGCACAAAGGATCTGCTTTGGAAAAAGCTAGACACAAATTCCAGCTGTCACTGTCAGGGTAAAGGGCTGTTGTCTGAACAACACAGAGGAAGAGCCAGCAAGTAGAATGGAGTTAAGTTCCTTTCTCCCCTTTTTCTAGTCTACTGACAGAACTTAATAGAAAGTTAGCTGGCAAGACAATTGTAGTTTTCATAATCCTGGCCCCAGAACACACAATGCAGAGGACAGAAGGATGAATTTGGCACATTTCCCTACCACTCACTAGCTTCTCTCTCCCTGTAGTCTGATGTTTTCCAAAGATTTCTGAATAGCTAGCATTTATTGAGCACTTACTCTGAGCCAATTACAATTCTAAGCACTTCATCTTTATTAACTTTTAATCCTTATAACAACATTTGGAGGTATATACTATTATTATCCACATAATAGAAATGATGAAACTGAGGCACTGGGAAGTTAAGTCATTTGCCCAAAGAGATAAAAGTAGCTTGTTGTTGGTAGATCCAGGATTCAAACCCAAGGTGTCTAGCTAAAAAACACTGATCCTCAAACTTTATTTTTTAATTTTCACACCGTGTACCTGAGGGAAAAGCCAAAATAGAACGATGGGAGTAAGATTCTTTAAGTGAAAATGATTCTCAAACTACAGCATTGTGTACATAAGAATCATTTGGGGAACCTGAAGAAATTCTGGATTCCAGAACTCATTACTCAGACACTGACTTGGAAGATGTGAGATGAAGAATTTGAATTGAGCACACAATCCTGGACACTGCCCCACCACCCCTGCCCCCAGCAAATGGTCTGTGGTCAGGTTGAGAATACTTACTTTGCAGGGCTTAGTGAGAGAGGAAGAGAAGCTATAACTTGAAAAGGTCCTTCTGTCCTTCAGCTGAGAATCAGTATTCAAATACAACTCTGATCGCATCATGTTCTGCTTAAAAAGCCTTTGATTCATTCAACAAGCTTGTTCAACAGATTAACTCAAATATTTATTGAACACATATTATGTGCTAGGCAATATTCTAGATCTTGGGGTACATTAGTGAACAAAAATAAGCTCCCTTGTGAACCTTATGGGCTGGAAAGACAGTAGACATAATAAATTATGTAATGTTAGAAGGTGTTAAGTGCTACAGAAAAAAAATAGATAGCAGACAAAGAGGAGAAAGAATTTACAAAATATTGATGAGCACAGACCTCTTTGAGAAGCTGACATTTTAAAAAGCTGGGAAGAAAGGCATTTCATCCTATGAATATCTAGGTTCCGGAAGAGCATTCTAGGTAGAGAGAACAGGCAGGGAAAAGCCTGAGGCAGAAGCACGAGTGGCAGGTAGGTGTGTGGGATCAGCAGGGAGGAAAGTAGGAGAAGGGCTCAAATCCTGTGGGGCTCTGAGGTCACGGTCAGGATATGGGTTTTTCCTCTGGTGAAATGAGGAGCCATTGGAAAGTTCTGAGCCAAGGAGTAACATGATTCAACTTATCTCACTTTGGATAACTTTGGCTGCTTAGAGCCAAATGAGGGTGGAAGACCAAATAAGATACCTATAGAAATATAGACCGGAGGTGACAGTAACTCACAACTACAGCAGTAATAGTGGCCAGAAGCATTCAGTTCTGGATCTATTTTAGAGATAGAGCCAAGAGGATTTCTCAAAGAAATGAATCTGGAGTATTATGAGAAAAAGAGAGTTACCAAGAAAAGATTATAAGGTTTTGGCTTGAGTAATTGAAAGGATGGAGCTTCTGATCAACTGATATAGGGAAGATTGAGGGTAGGGAACTGAGTTGTTTACTTTTTATTTATTTAAAAATGTATTATATTGTTTTATTCTACTTTTTACCTATTTTTTAAATATATTTTTTATTTTTGTGGGTGACGGTAGGGTACAACTCGGAAGTTCAGTTTCAATCTTGGACATGTTAAGTTTAAGGTATCTATTAGATATTTAAATGAGAAAGGAAGGGAGAGAGGATACAGCTTAAAAAAGTCCTTTTGTCTTCCAACTAAGAATCAGTCTTCAAACACAATTCTGATCATATTTTGTCCTGCATCTATTCAATAAATTTCTTGAATATGTGTCAGGTAGTATTCTAGATTATTGGGACTCTAGAGTAGCTACCCCACTTATTATCTATATGACCTTGGAAAAGATAGAAACTTCTTTCGATTTTAGTTCCCTTATCTGCAAAGGCTCTGTAAAAGAAAGAACAGACCTTTGAGGAACGGAAAGATCAACATGGTTAGAGTATAAAACCTGGTCCAGAGTGAGACTGGTAAACAAAACAAGGTTCTGTCATTCAGGGCCTTATAGGCTGTGATGAGAATTTTAGCTTTTATCCCAAGAGCAATGGGAACCTCTGGAAGAGATTTCAGCAGGAAAGTGACATTCTTAAGATTCTATACACACACACACACACACACACACACACACACACACACACACAAAATGCCAAGAATTAAATTTCAATTAGCATTTCCTCCAGAACAGGGGAAATTAGCAATTATAATCACACCAGTCTAATATTGTAAGGGTACTAAGTAAAAAATAATTAATCTTTAAGACTTCCTATGTTCAATTTTATAAGTGAGATGGAAAACTAAATTAAATCTTGCTTACTGGTGTTAATAGTGACCTCAACTCATTACTGGAATCATAAATCAGTTTCTTTGTCTTACATATACCTTTTCTCAATTTAAGATTATAGAAGCGTTAAATGTCAGAAACTCTCAATTACAAAAACAATTTTTTATTAAGTGTGAAAGCAAACAGGTACATCTACTTAAATATTGTTTTTACATATTTATAGGTAAAACAAAGACAAATAATTTATCAAAACTTACAAGTTTAAAGAATACTATTATTATGAAACAGCCAATACGATATCTGAAAATACCACATTTTATCCATAATTAGTGAATATTATCCGCTCCCCCCAAAAGTAACTTACATTTGTAAAAAATATAAAAGTTTTTTTAGGTGTCAGCCAAGATTGCTCAAGAACAGTCCATCTTGCGGAATCTAAAAAAGTATAATGCCTTTATCAAGAACTTCTGTTTTCACCAAATGGCTTTAAAAATCACCTGTTTTCCTTAGGCTTAGGTGAACTCTAAATCTTCACTTCACTTTCAGACCACAGGGTATGAACTTAAATACAAACAAATTAGAGTGCGAGTTTTCGGTTACTTTTCTTCATACTGAGCGAAGAACTTTCTCTTTAGCTGGGTGAAAGACCATGGTGTATTGTGATGTCCAATCTACTGCACAGGGCTTCACCAAACCAAAGCAGCCACACTGAAAGAAATCTGCAAGGTTCTGTGTGAACCCGAGGCTGCCAAGAAAGGAAGAGAACACGTCTTACTACTTTTCCTGGTTAGCTCCTGACAGTCACTCAAACCATAAAAGTACACTGAGATTCTACAATACACAATGTCCTTTGAAGATCCTGCAGGAGTCCAGAGGTGAATAGACAGTTACTGGGCTTAAAACTGAAGCCCAGTTCCATTTCTGAAACTGAATCTCCAAATTTGAGATTCTCTGGCTTCTGCTCAGCAACTAGTAAGTTCCTTCTGGGTCTCCCTTTCACTGGAATGATCATTGCCAATAATAAGTTTCCTTTCCATTCCCACTGCCCTAATTTGGATTTTGCTCCTCTCAAAAGCCACATAGACCAGAAAAACTACAATCGATTTTTCTTTCTTCTTATTTTTTTTTAAATTTTTAAAATTAAGTTTATTGGGGTAACATTGGTTAATACAATTATATATTATATAAAGATGGTTTTTTTCTAAATCTTCTAAGTAGCACCTGTAAATGATGTCCTTGTCTCAATTCCCTCCAATTCACCTTACATTTTGGAGACTGTCTAGTCTTTCAAAAACCCTAATGTTCATAGCCCTTTGTGGAGCTTCACCTCCCAATCAAAACCCTTTAAAGACACTCCTCTGCCCAGAGGTTCAGATCCGAACTGCTCATCTTTATACTCCAGGCCCTACACAAGAAAGCCCTAAGGCTCCTTCAGTGTTAGCCCCCAAACTCATCTTTATAAACTTCCTGCTGCAGCTACTCTGGCTCTGTTTTCCCCACGATCGTAACTGCACGGGCCGTTCTTCTACGCTGGAACCCACACCCCCCACCCTTACTGCAGGTAACACCCTTACCTTTTAAGTCCTACCAGTTCTTGAGGCCCAGGTCAAGGGCCACTCCCCCTCTGGAGCCTTCCTGACTACAACGGTCTTCAGCATCAGCTTTTCTCCATTAAATCCTGAATACTGCTACATGTTCCAGCTACAAAGAACGTGTATGTTTCTGCACATAGCCTGTCTTTCAAGCCTAACTCAACTTCCTACATACATCAAAACATCTTTGCCTAAGGATGACTGACCACATGGAATGGATGGGGCTGAAGTGGGGAGACATGCTGGGGATTTAAGAGATCAGCTCGAGAGCGAGTTAGTGAGTAATAGTCATTTAGGGGGAAGGAAAACAAGGCAAATCTCTGGTTTGAGAGGGTTTGGAAGCCAGATTCAAAGCGGTTTGAAGACCTCGGTGTTAGTTTCTCCAGCCTACGTAGCCATTACTCAGCAATTCCCAAACATGCCCAACTCTCTTGCCTGTCCCTCCACTGTGACTCTCCTTCAGAGCTTGGCATGCCCTTCCTTCTCTCTCCATCATACCCACCCCACAACCTTCAAAGCTCAGTTTAACATTCCACCTCTGCCACAAAGGCTTCTCTACTTCAGTAAATATTTATTCTTCTGGTTAAACCACCAAGAAAGGGACTTTATTATTGCTGCCAGTCTGAAACAATCGTCACAAGCTTAATACTATTATCTACTCTCCATCGCTTTAGCCATCTATTCCCAATTAAGTCAATTTCTCTCCTCTCTAAATACATATCAGAGTTACATCCCAGGCTCTGACTTCTTGATCTAACAGCCTAACAGTTTCATCTTGTACCACCACTGTGCTTTAAAATAGACTGCTCATGAGATAGGCAGTGAGCGTTCAAACCCCTGGAGGGCTCTGGGTCACCTCTGCAGCACTCTGAGCCTCCAAGACCCCGAAATATGTGGCAGGGAGATAAGCTTCAAAGCCTGACCATTCTATCATAAGACGATGACCTTCCTGCAAACACTCTCATTTTCAGCTGACAGGTTTTATACAACTAATGCTTGAGGACGAACATATCCCAAACCTGAAAAACTAGCTTCTCCCTGACACAGGTGGGCACATTAAACATAGGGCTAAAATAATTACTCGTGATAGAAAGCCAGGTTGAAAATCTTGGCAAAGCTCACAATCTAACGCTTTCTACAAAAAGCCTTGTGGCTGACTTTCTCAGCCACGTGCTTAATTATCTCATATTGACTTCATGCCAGCAACATGCAACCTTGTGACCATGTGGCTTGACTGGAGAGATTCCCCATCTTGGCAAAACTTCAAAGTCACTTATTATTTGTGCTGAGTCCAGCAGACTAAATCCCAAATTCTTACTGCCTTGGGGCTCATGACCTTACCACTCATCTCCTGTCACTGAGGCTTCCAAGAAAGGTCAACTCTACCAGATAGCACGTTAGAGGATAAGGGCATGGCCAAGGGTGGTGGCACGAGACTGGGTAACCATTGACTGGCCTAGCACCTTCCACAGGTCTCAGTGGAAAGAATGGATCTCGCTTACTTGTATGGCGTCCTCCTGAGGGACAATGGCTGTTTCATATGCCTGCTCTGCTTCAGTAGGCTGGTTCTTTCATGGGAGGTCAGGCCCAGAAAAGCAATCTGAAAAAGGTTGGAAGGTACACAAAAAATACCAAGGCTCCATTACACTTAGCAGTGGATTACAGGACATTGGAAAACATTCAGTAACCCCCAAAGACAGTATCACCTAACCTTCTAACCAAGAATCATGGTAAGAGTAAAGATTCAGCAGCTCTAAACTAGACTTTCTTATGTAAATCTAGTAGTTAGGCTTTTTCTTTTCTGACTATCTAATTTTTATTAACCTTCAAGAAAGCACAGTACATTGACTGAGAGTTGTAATATGATTGTTTTAGTAATTTAAGCCATGATTTATGGCCATGTTTAGATTCATAATGCATTCAGCATGCAACTTTTAGATGAATAAAAACAACATAAGGTCAGTATCAGTGCAATTATCTCAACTTGTGTATCCTTCTTACTATCTCTGTGAAAACAGCCAAATGAAAAAGTTAATAATCTCAAGTGAAGAACATTTAAATCCACAAATTTGGGGAAAGGTAGGAAGAATTTAGGTAACTTAAAAACTCCTAAGTCATTAAAACCACTATTATTTACTGAGTTCTCATTTAATCCTCGAAACAACTCAAACATCAAGTTCCTTATCTGTAAAACAGAGATTATCACCTTCATCAGATTGTTTAAGGATTTGAGATACTATATGTAAAATAGCTAGTGCAGAAACTTATAGAGGTGAGGTAACAGGTCCAAGGCCACACAGCTTAGAAAGTGGCAGAACTGTGACTGACACCTCGGTCGATGTGAGAATAAAGCTCATTGTCCTAACCAGCAGTCTATACGGTCAATTTGACTGGCTACGGTCACCATGACTCTCCAGAGCACTCGGGAAATGAAGGGCTTCAAATTAACAGAGATGTTTTGTTTATTAAGAAAACAACTTTGCTCTGAATCCCTGTATTTCAAAACTGTTCAAAACTTTGAGCCCATTTTCCTGCCTTAGAAAATAGACGAATATAATAACCTTTTAAAAATTAAGAATATTATAGTCTCATTTACTTGTACTTGTGTTAAGAGTCAGATAAAAGGAAAAAGAATTAGGATTGATTTCTCAAATCTTAGGTTCTACACCTAATTCCACCTCTTACTAGCCCTATGGTCATAATCAAGGTACTCAACGTTTCTTAGGCTTAGTTTCCTCATCTATAAAATGGAGACACTACTTTGGCACGGTCTACATCTCAAATGTTTGTAAGGAAACAGATGAGAAAGTGTTTTGGAATATATAAAGCATATATAAATGTTAGGTATTACAAATGATAGTAATTAATATTAATAATCACTGATGCTAATATCCATTCTTACTGCCTGAGTCTATAGATATCAAAGGGACAGGAAATTAGGATAAATGTTCAGAAACCTTAGTTTAGTCAGTATTATTAGCTTAATTTCTTCCCTTAGCATTTTTTCTTTATTTCTTTATTATTATTATAGAATTGGTCACTTCTCCATAAAAGTGGAGTACTTTTTCCTTTTTCTGAGTAATGCTCTGATTATCTGAAGTCTTACAGTAAGTGGCTCAGACTGATCACAGCTGTCCATTTCATGAGGGCGGGCCATAGCAACAATGAGAATTAGGTTCTACTCATAGGGGAAGGCAGCAGGGAAGGGAAGGGACAGAGCTTCATATAAAGCTAAAGGTGACTACTGTCTTAGAGCTTGAACTTTCTCATGGCCATGACCTTCTCTGGATGTGCAATTACCTGTCCATTGGTTAGTGATGTCTTATTTCTTCTCCACTTCTGTCCACTTAAGTATTGCATAACAACAAGGATAACAAACAGGGTTGGCAAAAGTAAGAGAAAATAATCGTCTCACATTTGCACCATGCTTTACAGTTTATACCATGCTTTCACACACCATGTAATTTAATCGTATGATGGAAAAAGGCCATAAATGGGACTGTCAGAAAACGTAGGTTTGTGTTCTGATTTCCCCACTCTTTGGGTGACCGTAAACAGTTCAGTTCACCTCTCTGTACCTCTGTAAAATAAAGGGGTTAGATAACTCCTAGGGCCAACACTAACAATTTATTATTCTAACTTTTAAACCATTCTATGAGAGTAGACAGGCATTATTATTCTCATTTAATGGACAAGAACACTGAAACTCAAGAGTCAAATGACATGCCTGGACCCACAGAGAAAGTGACAGAGGCAGAACTAGAAACAAAGTCTTCTGATTTGAAATTAAAGTCTTTCTACCTTACTACAGGTTATTGGAAATTTTACCCAAAGACATTATAAAAAGGGAAATATATACCTGAAAGAGTTGATTGATTAATAAAAATGTTGACCATGAGAAATGGAAAGTTGCTAGCATGAAGATATATAAAACCCAAGGGGAACAAGCCACAATCTGACTGAGGTAGGTCCATAGTCCATCTTCTCCGAATGTTGTGGCGCAACGATTTGACCAATCTGTGAATGCATAGAAAGGAAACAATTATTTAAAAAGGCAACAAACAAGTGATCATTATTCAAGAAGATAAAATCAGTGTAGTTCTATTTAAAGAAAAAAGAAAGCAAGACATGATAGCACAGATCAGAACCCAACTTTATGATTTGATTATTCAAATGCCAGCTAACAAAGACAAAAAAATGGTACCTCACTGTTAATTAAGGCTATGATAACAGTCCATCATCGGATGGCAGGGAAAGGATAAAAGCAAAAAAAGGACTATAAAACCATCACTAAAATCAGCATATTCAGCATAAAATGCACTGTTCAGAGAAGTTAATTGTTCAAGGACTTGAAAACTAAGAATGATTATATTTAATAAATATTTGTCCTAGAAAATTCTCTCTTATCCATGATACAGCAAGATATGGGTCTACCACAGAACTAAATATAAACTTTTATTAAAGGTTCAGATCGCCAGGCCATTGCTATGGCACAAGAAATCCTATAAGCACCTAGGTACAACCTAACAGCATGCAGTTATCGAGTATACTTCTGTACTGGCACCATAACTTATCCTGCAGAGAAAGAAAGGCCAAATGAGGGAATTCATGAGAAAGATACCCCCAGGAAAAGGACAGAGAGCAAAATTCATATGATCACAGCTCAGTTTCTCCCCAGGAACACTGATTTATAAGCCAATTAAAAGGGAGGACTTTCCTATGGTCTTCATGATACTGACCTGTAGCCCACATAGTTAAGAGCAGCCTTTAGGTGAATACATGAAGGAAGTGGCAGAAAAAAGCGAACAGACCCTGAAGGTTATATAAAGCCAATGACTTACAGGCACCATGACTGCTCATAAAGGGCAAATTATTTTTGGAAAGAGAATTCTGTAGATTTGCACCTTGAGATTTCACAAATGCCTCTGACAATTTGATAATTATTTTTAGACATTTTCCCAAAGCAATACTTAAGAGCTCCTGGGACACAGATAAAATGAATCCATGACATTACTATCTACTGTCTGTCCATTTTAGTGCTAAAAATCTAATTTTCCTTTTTGAGTCTCCTCTGATTCCCAATCACCTTCCATGACTATATGCCAGAAGCATTCTAACAGCAATCATCACAGAGTAACAATCAAGGGAATAAGTTAAGGCAAATTATACTCTGTAGAGCTTCTCATTAGGACAGCAAAGAAAGACGCATCCCATGCACCTGATTTGACAAGAAAGAATATAATTTCAAACAGCAGGCAGAGGAAACAGCTGAGTGGGAAAGAATACCTATTTTCTTTCAGCTTATGGATTTCTACTGCTCTCTTCTGGGAATTTTTTTGATAACACAGTATGACCTCAAACTGAAGTTTTCATAGGACTAATTTCAGATTTAATATCAAAGATATGGCTGAAAATGGCCACATACATTATCATGCAATATAACACTTTAATATGTACTAATACTTTCTTATCAGGTGGTCGTCGGCTAATGGCAGAGAACTTGTATTATTCCAACTCAATTGTTTTCATCTTTGGATAGCTCTGATAGTTATAGTGTCCTAACCATGATCTAAAATCTTTCTCCCTGTTACTTGTGAGCTGCTGACACTTTGAGTTGCCTACAGTCCACCCTGAAAATGGACTTCACACAAGATGAAATGGATGCTGTACAGAGTCAGAAGTAACCGGATCACCTGAGGGGCAGGGTGCACAGCAAGGCTCTACCAACAGGACTATTAATGGTAAACAAAGAAGGTGGGATGGCAGTGAGGCCTCATGAGAAAAATGGAGCACTTTTAATAAACAAAGTTTGTTTTTCCTGTCTGTGAAATAATGACCCAATATCTTCATTCAGTGTAAATAAATATTGTCAAAATAAAATGGGATAAAAGTAATCAAATATGTTCAGCTGGTCTACACAGTTTTAAGTGAATGTAAAGGTGAGACTTTTCCTAAGAAACAAAACATTATATAAAATCGGTTCAGAGCCAGAGACTAAAGACAAAGGGGGGGAAGAACCAATGCATGTAATAAGAAAGCCACTTAGAAAGAATGAATGTGATGGAAAATCACTTCTGTCCTTATCAATACAGTTTTATGCTGGACACAGACAGCAAACAAAGGTGACTATTTTTAGTGGAGAGAGAGAAGGGGAAAAAACAAGAGTGGTGTAAAATCTGGCTCCTCTCCCCTAGGATCAAGTCCAAGGCACAGCTGGTCCATGGGCCAGCTTAAAAACGTTTTCCAGGAATATGCTTTAATGTCAGGCCTTCAAAGGGCAGCTCTTTCAACAGAAAGAAGAAGTGTCAAAAAAACATTTTATTTCTTACACCACAGGACATAATCTAAGAGGTTTTAAAATTCCAATGCTCAGAATCACTGATGGCCTTTGACAAGAACTAAGTGAAATCAGGGATCACAACCTTCTGACTATTAGATCCATTTGAGATGGTGACAGTTACACTGAGCCACAAAAGCATTCCTTAGTGATCAGATGCCCAAGGTGTCAGGTGGGAAAGGGGCTGACAAGGCAACTGAAGCCCTCTCTGTGTCTACAGCAGAGCAAAAAAGAAACCATTTCACATAGATATTAATTAACAATCTCTAAAAATGAAACCCCAATCAAAACAAAACTTGTAATACTGGATGTTTCTGGGGAGGGGAGCTGGGAGGTTAGGGGATACTGTCGGAGGAACTGTCTTCCAAAAACTAAAAATTTAAACTAAAGAAAGCAGGAAGAACAAGGGTAGGAAGGGCTGGAGCTTGAGATGCTAAGAAAAAAGAAAAAAGAGTAGTAAAAAATTTTCCTAACGGCTTCCTGAATCATTCCCGATTTTAACTCAAGCAACAAACTAGTATTCTGTTGGCAAAATAAAGACCTGAGCATGAATGCAACAGGAGGGTGGGTGGAAACAGATTAGTGGTGAAGCCTCTGCCCCTATGGCCAAACTCCCCCAAAGCTTTCAAATAAATCAATAATGAACCATTAAGCAAAGTCAAAATAAATTACGAGCACTATAGCTTTTTTCAGTTAAGGTTACCTAAGGTTTGAAAAGGTTTGAAAAGCATGGTCATGCAATTCTTTTTTTTTCATATATGTTTTTTATATATTTATTATTTAAAATTTTTAAAAATTACAGTTAACATAAAATATTGTTTTATATTAGTTTCAAGTGTATAGCATTATGGTTAGACATTTATATGAAGTGATATAATCATGCAATTCTTAAGAGCCACCAAACACCCTTGCTTTGATTTAAACCCTGCTCTTCTTAGTTGATCACCTCGGAACAGCTGGATGTCACTCCATACATAGGATCCCTAGACATCCTTTATACTGCTACTGAAAAGTTACTTTCCTTTCTCAGGGTTGCAAAATAGTGATCTAATATTTTCTTTCAAGTTATTATTTCTAACCTTTCAATTACTTTTACAGTTTTCATACCAGTTAAAAATTGTGACTAGATATTTATCAAATGACACGTGTTTTCAGAGTTTTGTTCCTTGATTACTATAACCACCTTCCTCTTCCCCCAATCTCTCTACCATTAACCTTTTTTTCCCTAATTTTCTTTACTTTCACTTTCCTAGATTTGTACTTGAGTAGCTGTTTTCTCCTCATTTCAGCAGCGGATAAATTTGCATTTGCCTTAAGTGAATTTGTACTTTTGACCACTTTTCACATTTATAGAGGTCACTTTAGACTACAATCCCTTCCAAGGTACTGACAACTACCCCCTTCCAGCATTTCTTATAGTTTCCCAATGTTGAGAAAGTCTCAGAGGCATCCATTTCGTTTTTATTAGGGGAATGGTTTATAGTAACCCAGCCAGAAAGTGATATATACAAGAGTTTACAAGGAAAAGTATATGTGGGTATGGGTGCATGAGCTTGCTGTAAGGAAAATTTATACTTACACATGAAAGATTCATATATAATCCAGTCACACATAAAGGCAAGGAAAAATAAGAAGAATATGTAATAGTGATGGTTGCCAAAACCTACATCAAAAAGAAAAACAACATATTTAATATTTTCTTACAATGATTTTCCAAATCAAGACCATATTAACTGCTTTCCTGTCCAAAGCCTTGACCAAAGTAAAAAAGAAATAAGTTGCTGCTTTGCTTTTTAAAATACCATTAAACTATAAAACCAAATGGCTCTGATATGTCATGGTCAACTGTCCATGTTAACTGAACTAACATTTATTATTACTTACCTAAAAGAGAACTTATTTTTAATAGAACAAAGTTTACAAAGCATATACAGTTCTAGGATGGCCTATACCATGTTGGAGGGATGGGAACAGGCAGGATTTGGGGCAAATCATCCCATCTCTTCCTTCCATGTGATAAGTTTATATAAAGTACGACTTCCAGACATCAAGGATTGACTTGATCAGGGAACAGAGAAAATGAATCTGAGGAGCAGTACTAAATAGGTACACTGCAGGAGACTGGACACAGCAAAAGAGGGGCAACTGCAACCTGAGAAAGGCCTACAGAAACAAAGAAGGGATGTAGGTACCAGGCAACCAAGCCCCACTCATTTGAGCTGCTCTCTTGATGCTGGAGATGGGAGCGTTTTGATGCTATTGACATGAAAGCTCCTCAGGTACCACTGTTCCCCCTTCTCCAACGGCAGCAAAGCACAGCAGAAAGGGCAAACAGCAATAGGAATGAGGACCTAGGTTTAGAAATGATTACTTTTGTGGCTGTAGGTACATCATTTAACTTCTCTGGTCCAGTGTTCTTACTTGTAATATGGGGATAATATCTCTTCTATTTCATAGGCCTGTGGCAATCGAACAGGATGATGCATATGAAAACACTACATTATATGCAGTGTGATAAAAATATACGAACTCATTACTATTGTTTTTCTGCAGCCATTCAAAGCCACCTGTTATAATGCCAATCATTGCATCTTTATGGTGGAATGGGGTCCATGAAGCTTGGGACACCTGAAATTGTCTCTTCACCTGTTCTCTAGGAACAGAAGAGAACATGAACGTATGCATCGAGAACACCCGACTGAGCTGAGGCAGCCTTTTGTTCATCAAGATCATAAAAGGATATCTTCTCCTGAAGACCTATGACCATAGTTCCTCTGAAGTTCCTCAAAATAAACCTCTGGATTTTACTGTGACAGCTCAGAGGAAACCCAGGGCTACAGATTAGGAAAAGGATAATTCCCTGGATGGAAGGCAATTCCCAGATCTCTGCCATCTCGGGATCTAGCTCCTACCTGAGCCTTGAAGGAGGCAAGTGGAGAAAGGAAACAAGAGAGACAAGATGCAAAATATGGAAAGAGTGTGGTATTTGGAATAGAAGACTGATACTACTAAAGTGACTTAAATAACTTTTTACCTTTTATATTTTTTCAACTCTAAAATGGAGATAATACCAACCTCATAGGAGAGGAGTGCTCTGATAATCAAACAGGATACTACATATGAAAGCTTTATAAACACTAAAATACTATACAATGACATTATCATTATCAACATCGACAATCAGTCTTCCAAAAGTGTTATACCATAGAGAGGATTCTCTGACAAGGAAGGGCTACAAAATGGACACTCTTCTACTTGTTCTATGAGTCACACACATAACTAAACATAAGCTTAAATTCATAGTGCTAACTGAAAAGCTCAGTGTCTCACCTATGCACCGTCCAGTCCACAGGCAGTGTTGATCATACCGAGCCACACAGGAGTTGCACACATGGCAGTGGAGTGACCTTAATGGCTTCCTTATCTAAGTGGGCAATTAAGAAAAGCTCAAGCAAAAATCAGGGTCTCAAAGTGATAAGAAATCACAAGCAAAATCTTGTTGCTAAATCGTAAAGACACTGGTACAAACAATCCTACATACTAGATCATCAATTCACACAGAGGCTCTGGAATGCCTTATTAATATTTACTTCCATATGCCCATTTTGATTAGGCCATCACTCAAGGGGATTTGAAGTCTAGACCCTATCGACACTGACTAAGGGGGAATGTGACAATACCATACAACAAAATGAGGATTGGATTAAGAAAAAAGAAACCCACGTTTCATTTCTGTCTCTGCTAATAATTTGGAGAACATTACTTCCTTCCTTTAAAGGCCACGATTCCTCAGTTGCAAAATGAGAGGATTCACTAAGTGGTTTCTGGGGTCATTGTGCGCCTCTGACTCCAAGTAAGTTCTAACATAATACTTCATGGCAGGAAAAAGCAAACAAAACACACAAGAAGATTTAAGCATAGGCAACTTCAAGAGATTATAAGTAGTGTTCTCCTATATATTCAAAGCAGAAAATTGTTCTGACAGTAGTACAAAATTGGAATCTGGTAAAAACAAAGGTGTAAAAAAATACCATGAAGATTTGATAAATGCTTACATGAGCAATGTAACCATGAATTTGCTTTTACGATGGGAAAACAATTATAAAGAGAAGATTCACTCACAAGACATGATGTACAAAATGTTCTGAAGTCCAGACAGCCAGTCTCTGCGAGGGTAATGATATTCTGAAAGACGTGAAGTTTGACCTTATATTTGCATTTTACTGGGGAATGTATAATACATAGTTATATACCATAATCATAGCTCTTCAAACTGAAGTAGCTAGAAAAGCAATTTGGAAGACTTGCCAACAAATCATACTGTGCTTGAAATAATACGACTTTTCAAGGCTGCATTTTCAACCATAGCCAATAAATTAGAATGCACAATAATTACATCCCCCTTCTTTCCATCAATGGCAATGATCTACCAGTTATAATCTGAGGAGAAAAATAAATGCATACATACGTATTCCTAAAAAGAAACAAAAACCAACAGTATACATTAGAACTGATGGTTACAAGGACCAAGGAATCAATTTCTTAGGAACACTGGCTTTAGGTAACAAAGATGACACATTTCTCAAATTCTAAACATTCATGAGCAGTAGAAGACATACCATGTCCTCTGACAACTTCATATGTGAGGAGAAGGACGTCCCCTTGCCCCTGCTTACTTACTCTCCATGTATTAAATTTAAGCTAAATAATCATTATTTAAGTGTTACTATAAAAAAGCAAGAGATCACATCTACTAATAGAAATTACATGTGAAAGTCTTGGTGACGAATCACTTTACTAGAAAATAAAAATATTTTTGAAAACTTTCATATGAATAAAGAGTATAACAGTGGAGAAATCTTAATGCTGATTTATTCATTCCACATTTATGCTGCATGTATTAGGTACCAGCAACTAGCGATGCAACCATGACCAAAACCAACGAGGCTATGACCTTCTAAAATTTACATTCTCCCCTATTAAAAAAAAAAAAAAAAACAGTAACATTAGAAAGAAAGCTCACCGTCTTCCTTTCTTCTTCAGAAGACTTAGTGAAGCCTGGATCCGTTGCCCAAGTCTTATAAAAGAAGTAGAGGGAGCCTATTATGCTGAGAATGAAAGCAAAATAGAAAGGGGTACCTGCTGGATGTTAAACCCAAGTTAAGGAACAAATGAGACTTTCCTTAAGAATAGCATGATTATGACAATAAGCACATTTCATCACTGGAGCCTAGGAATCTCTCTTCTATATGCTATTCTAGCCTTCCCTTCCCTTAAGTAACACATCATTGCCCCCAAACCTGGCCCTATCCAATGTTCTAATCCCATGGGAATTAGCTCATAGTTGGCAAATTAATCCCTCCTCCTTAGCTGAAACCCACATGAATCATTGATAGGAATAGTTGCAATATATGAAAAACATCTTGAAGATTGAAAAATATTCATGATCCAAATAAATTAACCTCTAATGGTATAACTTTGGCTCTCTAGAAAATATTTTAAAATATTTTCTGATCATTTTAACATATTGTGCAATGAAACTACTTGGTTCAGAGATTCCAACTAAAAATATTTCCCTAAATATCAGATAAATGCTTGTCTCACTGGAAAGTTTAATAATTAATCTTTGTAAATGTATCAGGCTGAGTTAATTTAGCAACAAACAAAAGAAACTGCTTTCCTTGCAAAGTGACTAGAAATCAAACACTATTTGGGAAAGGCAGATATTATACATAAACTGAGATTAAAAGTGTTTCAAGGATAAACACTACCCACTTTGCAGTGTTTCTTAAGTGGTAAAAATTCTTTGTATAAAAACTAAAATTTTGCTCCAGGGAAAGAATGTGCAGTAATAAATCAACATGGCAGTAATAAACAAAATTTCTTTGCCCAATTTAAATCAATACTGATAAAGAAACTGTATCTGCCTTCCAATGTATTGCCAAGATGTCCTGTGCCAAACTTCAGAGTGGAAAAGGTGGCCATAAAATAGACTCTAAACCTTTGCTATTCAAAGTGTGGTCGGTGGACCCACAGCAATGGCTTTACCTGGGAGCTTATTAGGGGGGTAGAACTTCAGACCTCTCCCCAGACCTGCAGAACTAGACTCTGCTCTAATCCACAGAAACCAGCACAACCACATCAGGTTCAGGTAGGCAGGAATAATTCTATTGCTTTAGTTTATCAGTTTCACCACAGATGGGCCTGGCTTTAAGAAACAGGGTCTAGAAAAGCTGAATTTTAATAAATAATGCTTAGTCAGAATGAATTAAGAACACAAAGAGTACATAGGTCAAGACTTTTTGTTACATCCCATTTTTTGCCCATAAATTCCTAATCAACACATATGACATGTTCTCAAAAAAACATTGGGTGAATCATATGATGATGCCACATGTTGAGCTGACTGAATTTCTGTTCAGAATACAAAACAAATCCCAGAGGAATCACTAGGAACTGCACTCTAACCCCTCATGTAAAAACCAAACATTTCTTGCTTCCATGCCATTGCTTTCCATGGTTTATGGACTTCGAATGCTCCCCGCTTCATACCATCTACTTGTAAAACTGTACTTTTAGGATCTCTACGTCCCAACTACCTTTAAGACCTAATATACCTCCTCCTTTGTCGTTCCTGAGTCCCTACAGAGGATTCTCTCCCTTCCCTGAATCTAAAAATGCTTATTGTATGGCATGCAGACCTCAAATTATAGTTATTTATAGATATCTCAGCTTCCCCAGTTAGCTTGTGACTCTTTTGCAGTTAAAAAATTTTTCAATGTGGAGTTAAAATTTGCCTTTCTATAACTTGGACTGTCTTTCATTCTTTAGATCCTTTAGCTCTACACTGTGGAGCTACACTATAGCAGCCCGTTAGATTTATCCTACAGAAGCTTATTTCTTAATTGTTCAATAAAATTTTTATTGCGTGCCCATTCTGTACAATGCACTGGCTTCCAAATGATAGACTTGCAAACATTTGAAATTGAAAGGCTGTGCTCAAACCTCCAGCATAAGCAGCAACGTTGTTCCTTACACAAGTTTCCTGGTCAAGTTCCTGTTTGTGCTCCTGTTTGTCATTTTCTCTTTAAAAAAAAACAAAAACTAAAACAAAAACCAGAATATAAAACAGAGCAAACATACTTCAGATGTGTACTGACCAGGACATAGGACAGTGGGATTGCTGTTGTCCTTTGCTTGGACACTCCTAACACTACTAGAGAACACAATGGCTTTCCTGAAAGCACATCGCTATCCACACCAAGCTTTTAGTCAGAGTTCCTGTTTCTTTTTCACTTGACCTGAAGCTATGTCATTTTTAAGCAATGTGTACTTGTACATGTTGATTCTCTAAAACCCAGTATACGACTTCACATGTGTTTATCCTTCTTAAACTTAACTCAGCTACAGCCAGAATCACAAATTTAATGTACAGTAGTTTACCATTTCTTTCCAGTCTTAACCTTACTTCTAATCTCATCAGAAGGATCCTATCTCTTTCACTCAATCCCACCTCATAAAAGCCAAATACTTTACTTGTTGAACATATAAAAGGCACTAAAAGAAATTGTCTGAGAAGCTAACCTAGAGCTGCACTTAAAATCAATTCCAAATGCAGCCTTCTACAAAGATTTTATTCATCAGAGTAATTAATAATAAAATAATTGGTATTATAGAATTCCAGTTATGCAATGGGGATTACAGTCAGCAATTTATGGACATTATAGCACAGTAATCCTTGCAGCTACCTCATGAACTTGGTACTATTAGCCCTAATTTTTAAAAACACTGAGACTCAGTGAAATTTAAAAACTTGCCCAATAATACATAACTAATAAGAAAAAAAGGCCCAAACTTGAATTCATTCTGATTCCAAAGACGACCTTCTTCCCGTAATGGACCAGGTGGCTATAGGAGCAGAAGCCCCTACAAAATCCAGACTTGGCAACCTGAGACAAAACGAGTATAAACACCCAGGTTGGGTCTTTACAGGGTAGCACTTCAGTTCACACCCAGGGCAGATGGTAAAGTATGCCACCTACTGACTTGACACTCCCTCACCAGAAGCAGGCTTATCTGGGTGCCTAGCAAATGGTTTTATGCTATACATGTGAGGAAAATAGCTCATCTTCTCAACTCCAACATCTTAAGATTCTGTCCTGCTATATTAGTTCTACTAAAGTAATGGCATCTTCACAAACACTGAACAGTTTTAATTAAACTCAGCTGAATACTAAGAACTGTAATTGAGGTTTTCACATTATAGTGGAGTTACTTTTTTGTCAATATTGATTCCATAAATTTGAAATAATTCAGTATGAAACTATCACTTTTTGTGCAAATTATGAAATGATGTGAGTTGCTCAATTTTTAAAAGTTCATTAAGAAACTCACTTTTAAAACTGTGTTTACTCCACTGCCACATGGGTTGGTAAACAAAAATATCAGTCATACCTACTCAGTATCATGCCAATTACTGTAGAATTTACCAGGCTTGGGATTTTTGCAGGTGATTTTGGTGTATACTGTGCTGCTATTTTATGTACTCATGGTTACTTGAAAATTTAAATCTTTTTACATCATATAATGATATCATCCAAACTTCATTAGATAGTGGTAATATGGCTAGTACTTAGAAACCCACCTTCAAATTAAAAATTATGAGACAAAGGTTAGACATAATAAAATATTTTGAAAGAAATCAAATGAACTCCATGATATGCGGTGTCACTCATTTAGATGAAAGGAACCTGAAAAATATTAGAGATAATGCTCAGAAATAAAAAAAATTATTAAAGTAAAAACATGCTATAATGAAAGTAGATACAGGTACTCTGAGAACTCGTGTCTCTCATTTTGCATTTATTCCTATGAAAAAATGTTCTTGAATTGAGTATATGCATCTCCTCCTTAAACACCATGTGTTCTTTTCAAAAATGCCATTACCAGAAACAGAAATAACAAAGAAGTTAAAGGAATATGTTTAAAGGTACATTTCTATCAACCACATTCCTTCTTCTACCAGGAAGGAGAGCAAGTTTATAACAGCTTTCTATAGTTCTTGGAAGAGGAGAAAGGATCCTAGAAAGAGGCGAGAAGACTGAAAATCGGAGAAAATGCCTCCCTCCTAACGGGAGCTATAAATAGCTATAAATAAAGAAGTAACCCATATCCCCACTTCTAGGAGACTAGACTTGATCAACCCTAAAAGCACAGCACACCCGTAAGCTGGACTTGCTCAAGTGACAAACCTATTCCTTTGATGAGTTTGTTAGTTTGTTTTAACTATGGTCTGCCATCCATAACAGGCCATGGAAGAAGTTAAGTGGGCTATGACCAGCATTTTAAAAAAACAAAATGGGATTGGATAAAATAAAATTTCAGAGTAAAGCACACATTAGGAATATTATTTTCTGAAATTTTTGTTTCACATGTTTTCAGTGGCAATGTAAATTTATTATTACTGTGGATTGAGAATCCCTAACTAGGATAATAACACTGCTCTGACCATGGCTGAGGAGGGCAAATTATCCTAGTATCCCTCCCACACAGCCCGGCCATCTTGGTACTCAGAAGATTTATTAATCAACTGCAACTGCTAACCAAGTTAAAAGAACCATCTGACCTTGAAAAGAAGCTCAAGGCAATGGAAGAAATTTGTATGGGTCCAGGTAAAACAATAATTCATTCTACTGTTTCCTTGCTATGAGTAATAAATACTAGACGCTTAGTGTTTCCATAGCATGCTCTGATGTTATTTCCAAAATCGAGTTGATTTTCAACATTAAACATCTTCAACCAAAACCATTAAATGAATACAAATATGAGTTCTATTCCCTGAATCTCTTTCCAATATCTAAATTTCTAACAAAGGCATTACTATTTTTTAAAGGCAAAATGAAACATGCATTTAAATTTAAGTTTGAAGGATATGAGGAAAGAATAAGATGAACCAAGTCACAAACATCCAAAAAATGGAACTTAGCAGGAAGACCATTGGTAAGTATACAAGGCTCTTATACCCGACCAAGAACCTAAAAGAAAAAGGATAAAAATAAGGTATTAGTGAAAATAAGTATAATTCATATTAATTTTAGTCCTAAATTCCCTTAAATAATAATTATAGTAATAATAATGATTTCCTTAAACAACAACTTTCATTTACTGAGCATTTACTATGTGCCACTTTCCATTTGATAATGAGTTATGCACCTCATTTTACGCATGAGAAAACAAGCACGAGGACTCTCAAGAAGTGAATGTTCTAGTTCTTACAGCTAACTTATATGTTACTTCATTTCCAATAACTTTATTTTCAATGAATCTTTTTTATTTCTTTTGAGACATATCTTACTTGTATTTCTTTTTTTGGCATACTATATGTTCAAATACTCCAAAGTGCAAATTTTTTTAAACTTGGAGATTCACTTTCACATTTAACAAGCTTTCTTCTGGAAGTGAACAGTATATTTTTTTAAACATACAGATGCATACAACCTTAAGCACTTTCACCCCACAATCAGCTTAAGAAGCAGACACTAGACATAAAAAGACATGTAAAGGTAGAAATGGCACTAGTCATCAGAACATTAACCATCTCACTTGGTAACAGGCAGCTTGGAAGTCCACGTATAACTTACTCAAAACATTAATACTATAGTTTCAAAGGAAAAAAAATCTTGTCTTTCACATTACTCAATATCGTGAATGTATGCATGAATATAGTTTACCTGGATCTATTTTTAAATTTATACCAGGAAAAAATGATAGTTAATGATGGGTATGAAAAGGATTTTTAAAAAGCTAGCAAGATAATTAGCATATTATGATAAAATATTTGAGAAGAACTAAAGATCCCAAATCTCAGGCATCTAATATGCTGCCCAAATGGGCCAAATGGAGCCCATATGAACTCTAGGGTTTGACCTGAGACTTTGCAGCAAAACTGTGTTTGACCTAATTAAGTAGTACAGTGAACTACCTAACTTGTTAAGAGCTTGCTTAACTATGACCTGTTTACTTCTGACAGGTGTCACGTAGCAGCCTGGATCAATAAGTAACTGCCCCTGGAGCCTAATAATAAAAGTTTGCAGATGCTTACCTCAATGAAATTGGGACTCAACAGAGGAGTGTGGGAGAAATAAAAGCAGTATGAATAGTGTTGCCATATGCATTTGTCTCGCATTTGAATTGTGTCCATATGCCAAACTTAGCATATGAAGCCCTCAACTCACTGTAATCAAAAACAAAGGCTTTCATACATTTTTTATAATGTGGGTTTCTACTAAAATAGACAAAATCTCAAATGCTCCTATCCTATGTTAGTAAATACTGCCAGTCCTTGCTTTCCCTCAGGGGGGAAAAAAAAAAGTAATGATTGTGATTCCTGGTGATTTAACTTAAAATTTATTTGGAGACTAAGTCAATCCAATTAGTGGGAAATGAATACATGTCTCTAAGATACAAGTTTTCTGAATAGAAGACAATTTAGGCATTTTGCTATTTTCCAGAAATTTGAGCATTTACTTTACATTTAAATTCTAATTCAGTTCCAGTCATCTGTCCTGCTCGAGTGACCAAACGGTAAGATTCCTTTAATACTCTGTTTTTTCTTATGACAAAAGTAGCGCATGCTTATTCCAGAAAATGCTGGCAAGCAAAAGGGGGGCACAGGAATCTCATAATCACACCCTGAAGAGAGCAACACTATTTCCTTTTAGATCTTTTTCTATGGATCATCATCATTACTTTTTTTTTTTCCAGTGAGTGAAAATATTCAACATGAGAGAGAAGTTTCCTGCTTGTATGGGCCTTACATTCCAGGAAACAGTGATTACATGCTATGAAGAAAATAAAATGGGGTAATGTAGCATAGTCAGTCAGGGACGGCCTATGGAGGTGATCTTGGAACTCAGGCCTGAAGGAGAACATCGACTCCAGCTATGCAACCATCAGAACATGTCAGATAAAGACTTTAGTGAGAGCCACGACCCCAGGTAGGAATGAGCTTGATGAGTTCTAGAAACAGAAAGAGGACTGGAGAATAGTGAAGGAAAGAGATGAAGGAAGAGGGGAGGGAATGAATCACATAATACCTCATAGGCAAGGAGTTTGGATTTTATTCTGAGTAAAGGAAAAGCCACTGGAGGGCTTTATGCAGGGAGAAAAGACAGAAACTGATTTGCCTTTTTAAAAGACCACCCTGATTGCTAAGCGGGGAAGAACTAGAGGGGGATAAGAGCTGGAGTCAAGAGACCAGTTAGGAAGTTTGGTCTAGGGCGCCAGTTGTGGAGATACCGAGAGCAGACCAACCAGAGGCAGAGCAGGAAGGACTTGAGAATGAGCTGGATGTGGGAAGTGAAAAGAAGGGAAGAATTAAGAATGATAGTAATCCAAGGAGGATACCCATTATTCACACGACGAACTGGATGCAGTTTTACTGAGAAAGGGAAGTGAGAAATAGAGATTGGGGTGTGACATGATTATTGAGTACTGCGTGTCTAACTATGTATGTGAATTAACCATAATGCAGGCTTTGTCACAATTATTATCCTCATTTTATACATGAAGAAATTGAGGCACAGAAAGGTAAAGAAACTTGTTCAAGGTCTGTCTGCGATGTAGTAAAGCTAGACTTGAAGCCAGGCAGTCTCTTAACCAGTAATTATATATAATTATGTATAAATATTTTCCTAAAAATAGAACCATGTCATAGTTACTATTTTATAACCTCCTGCAATTTAATTAGGTTGTTTCAACTAAAAACATTAATAGCAAAAATAACTAGCTTAAAATGAATTTAGATTTAGAAAAGAAAAAAGCAAAATTTCTGAAAAAAATGGACAAAAATGCTTCAAGATACAAATAGCTACAAAAATCTCCCCATTATTCATTAAAATTAACATTTTAAAAAAGTAGGATATTTATTTTCCATCAATTGTCAATTCAATTATTGGGTTGACCAATTTGCTTTAAAGTCCCATCATGTGCTACCAAAGTCCTCCCTTTGTAGCATCTCTGAGGATGTTCTATGTGATAAGCAGCATTCACAACTCAGTAAAAATCTGTGACTCCAGCTAATAAACAATAGAAATAAGCAACCCCATTGAAATGCAATCACCAGCCTTGCAAAGACTAATACACACCTTGGAAACAAAGATGTCAGAAAAAACAATGTTACTAGAAGGCATCCTTTTAAAAGCCAAGAATCTGAATTGAAGTCCAATATGTATCCAACAGCCCACACGGTAATCACACAAAGCATCAGCAGCAGGAAGAGCTATTAAGAGATTCAGAATTTTAGAACTTTATGGATTTTACCTCCTAAGTATCTAATAATCATTAATTCATAAGAACTACTTCCTAAACATATATATATATATAACATATATAATAACAGCAGAACACAATTTTCTTTCAAAATTGCTGAATGATAAATTTGAAGTTTGAGAAATTACAAACCTTGGAAATAATCTTTTAAAAAAAGACTTACATTTTATGAAATGTTACTTAAACCTACTTTGTTTTGCTTTCTGCCTCTCCAAGAAATGGTAGTCTTTTAGAAAAGTGTTAATAATCGCTGTCACTTTTTAAAAAATAATTTATTTCAAATAGTATTACATGTCGCAAAGCATAAAGACAAAGGGACCACACAAAAATCTGTATATCCCAGATTTAATGAGGAGACCATAAGAGTTCCAACTTGGGCACTAGATGGTGCCATTTCCTAATAAAGAGGGTTAAAGGACCGAGTCTGCAGAAAAGATGAGTTAAGGGCATGTGGGATTTTGGATACCTATGTACATCTAAGAGATATCCAGGAAGTAATCAGAAAAGCAGGTCTACCTTTCAAGTGAAAACTTGGAATTCATCAGCATATAGGTGGTAAAGCCATGAACGAACAACATTCCAAGGACTGTGCAAGTAGAAAGGGGCAAAATCTTGGTCAACAGAAATATTTAAGGGGAAAAAAGCTAAGTGGCCAATGTGACCAGAAAGGGAGGATGAGAACCAGGAGAAACAAAGGTTTCAGAGAAGCTAGGGAAAGAGTTTCAAGAAGCAAGTTGTTCTCAGTGTTAAATGTCACACAGAGGCCAAAGACTGAAACTTGTCCTCAGGATGCTAATTGGTTTATTTGGGCAAAGTTAAAAGAACGCGTCTATGGACCATAGTGTTGACTGTCTGCACAGAAGCCAGGCACCACATTTCTGCAATGCTGTCCCTTCATGATAATATACGTGATTTTGGAATCAAGCAGGGCTTTTTCAACAGCAAAGGAAGAATATATATCCTGCTTTATCTTCACTTTTTACTTCTCTAGGTCATATTATAAGGATGATATCAAATGATATCAAATCTTTAAAATGCTTCCAATTCCAATCTGCATAACACAAAATGAGCAAGTTTAGATTTTTTTTAAAAGGTAAACTTAGAATCTACACGGAATGTAATTTTACAACAGAAAAAAGAAATACAGATCTCAAAGTTTCAACGTGAGATATAACACTCCTTGACGAGCCACTTATGCAATAGTCCAGTGCGTACTGCACACAGGCACTGTTCTAGGCTCTTGGGACATATCAGTGAATTTAAGATCTTTCTCTCACGGAGCTTAAATTCTAGTAGGGAAAGACAGATAAATGTATTTTTTTTTTAAAACGCCTATAACACCTGATATTCCAAGGTGGTCACCCATCTAACCAGGCCCAACCTGCTTAGTTTCCAAGATCAGACAAGATTGGGGATGTTCAGAGAGGCATGGCCATACACCAGACAAATGTATTAAATGAATTTTATAATATATAAAAAGCTGGATCACACAGGGCCTTATAAACCATTGTAAGGAGACTTTGGCTTTTATTCTGGGAGAAAAGAGGGACATCAGAGCATTCTGAGCAGATGAATGTTAGGATTTGACTTACATTTTAAAAGATTCAGCTGGCTGTTCTGTTGAGAATAGACTAGAGATGAGTGGAAGAAGGGAGATAGCAGACAACTACAGCAATCTGCATGAAAGATAGTGGTGGCTGGACCAAAAATGCCATTGGTGGGTGGAGTGGTGAGAAGGGAACACATTCTAAATATATATTGAGGGCAGAACTAGCCAATGTGTTTTTTCTGATAGACTAAATACTTGTTATAAGAAAGAAAAGGCAAAGATGACTAGAGAGCTAGAATTGCCACCTACTGAGAAAGGAAAAACTGGATGGACTAGTTGGGGAGAGGTAGGAAGGAGACAGGAGTTCAGTTTTGAATGTGCTATGCCAGAGATGCCTACTGGACACTTAACTGGATAAGTCAAGAGGTGATTGGATATACAAATCTGGAAAGGTCTGAACGAGAGATAAATTTGAGAGTTAAAAACATGTAGATGGCATTTAAAAAGCCACAGAAGTGCATGAAATCACCAAGGGAAGAATGGTAGAAAAGAGGTCCAAGGAGAAAATCCTGGGGCACCCTACCATAAGAAATGGGGGAGAAGCAATGGAGCTGGCAAAGGAGACTTGAGAAGTAACTATTACTTCTTATTCCAGCACATACCTAAATGCAAAATAAGTATTATATTCAGATGACCCTCTCCATAGAAATCTGATATCTGTTCATTTAGGATCATTCTGAAAGTACAATTATGAATTGTTATGATATAAGATGATGCTATCATATTTGAAACATCAAAAACAGTATAATCAATTCAATACCCCATTTTAACAATTTAAATTATATTCACTATCATGACTTAGATTTTGCTGGTCATTCACTAGGACAAGCTGAAATTCCTAACTTTTTCATTCATTCACTTTTAAGTTTAGAAAAGAGCACCACTCAGAAGAACTGCCGAGTAAAATAAATAAATAAAATTTTATTTCATTTCTTAAAATTCCAGATTTTTAAGAAGCAATATTATATGCTTGAAGTTTGCAATGCTGTCATTTTTAAAGTCTAGTAACTCCTCCAGATTCCAACAAAACATTTTGATTGTTTTCCTTGTAATGGTATTTTCCCTTTTGCTTCCCTAAGAATCTAAACCATTTGTTTCGACTCACTCATCCATTAAATGGAGATGTACACCATGATATTCACAAGGAAACATGTAGTTTTATGAGGACTAACAATCAACTGCCAATGAAAGTGCCAAATTTTGAGTTATGGGATGCATGAGAATGATATAATTGGCAAAAAAAAATGTAGCACTCCCCGGTTTCCCCAATGCCTTAAAAAACAAAAATGAATGAAGAAAACAGTTTTTATAGCCCACAACGTAGGGCTCATATGAAAATACCTCGCATTTCTGCAGCCACCTCCAAAGTCTGAACTTCCTGTTGGCTCTCATTTTCGCTTCTGTTTTTAGCATGTGAATAATGAGCTGATTTTTGTTTTGTAGAGCCAGGTCAAGAGGTGTTTCTCCCTTTAAAAAGAAGGAAAGTTCAATTATATTTTCTATATAGTATGGGTGCTAAACATTTTATTAAAAAATCACCAGAACCGTAGATTCAGTATATTTATTCTGAGGGTAGCCAGCTATTGTTTATATCTATCCTGTGGTAACTGAAGACACATGTATAGATTACCTTAATTTACCAATCCTCTTATTGAAGATATAATAGACTAAGGGAGATAAATACCTGGTCTTACCTTAACATTTTGGATATCCAGGCTAGAACCAGCTTCCAAAAGTTTATCAACTGCATTAATATTTCCTGCTGCAACTGCCCAGTGAAGTGGAGTGTTCTTGTGTATTTTATCAACCACATTGAGAGAAGGATTAAACTTTAAAAGAAATCCAGTTGGTTCTGGCCTGTCTCAAAACAATAAAAAACCAAGGGGTATTAGAGAGATGAATGATTTGAAGGGTAAATGTAAACAACTAATCTTTTAAGCTAATATATCAACTAACCAATCAGTAAGCATTCTGAAAACTAAGGAACTTCTTTATGAAGAGTCCTAGTTTAAGTGCTAATAGGAGAGATGCATTAAAAAAAAAAAGACATCTATTAAGTGACAGTCTGCTATATTGATAATACAATTTCAACATCAATACAGTGGAATAACCACTTTTGTTTTTCAAACTTACTTTCATGTTGTTGTTCTATTAGCATTTTTTTTAATTGTGAATTTAAATTTGGCCAATATTAAATGCTCTGTTATTTATCTAATCATAAACTAAATGTACAACATTATACTTGAAGAGATAAACCAAAAGTTAACTGCACATTCTCCTGCTAACCAATTATTAAACAGAGCGAGTAAAATGTCCTAAAATATTTGTTTACCTTAGAAAGTTATAGACTAGATGGCAGAACCCAATAAAACATTTCTGCTGTATCATGAGTACTTTCCGTTCCTTCATGACTACTCAAGAGATTCTTTTCATAAAACAATATTCTACTTTATTCTATCGAGATCTTTAAACGCTATACCTAACTTCAGGTGTCAGCAAAGAAGACAAAAGGCTTTTTAACAAAATTCTACTCCCAGCCCTACCACTCCATGACCAAAAAAGAAATAGCATCAGAACTAAGTTCCTAGGAGAGAAGTCCTAAGTAAAAGCAGATTCAGAAATTAAGTACAACATTAGAAACAAACTGATAAAGGGAAAACCGTAGCATGTATTTGAATAGAATACCAGAAGTTGGACTATAGGGTGGTCACTAGTCACATATGTTTATAAAATAAATACACAGAAAAACTTAAATACATAAGTACCTGATGTGAATACATAAACTATTTTCATAAATCAGTTGCAATATTTTCAGAGCAGTCAACAACGTCAGAGAACCTCAACATTTACTGTTTTCTGGAAAGCAGATTTATCATCTAGATTTCAAATTATGAGAACATTTAAACTTGTCGCCATTTTTTAAAACACAAACTTAGAAATGTACATGACATTAACAAATATATACTATGGAATCTCTACATGTTCTGTAAAGTTTTCTTATGGTAGCTTTCAAACTTTTTCCCTAAGCTATCAGAAAAGAGAAAAATTATTTCAATGGTGCTTTTCTAACTACAATTATATTAAAAGTCCTACACAGTCATGGGGTAGAAAATCTTTTCTTCTTCAGAATGTAGTATCATCTCACATAGACTAAGATAGTTAAGATTTATATACAAAGATAAGAAATTGCCGGAACCAAAACTCAGAATGAGGCAATTCAGTTAAACTCACTTACCCAAGTACTTTGTGGGCTGATAACATAAGAGGTGTCTGCCCATTTAAATCTGTCATATTCACACTCTAGTCAAAAAAAAGAGTCAGTCAGCATAACTGTAGACCCAGTCAAAATTCTCTTTTCTTAATAGAAGTATCTCTTTAATACATTTAACATTACCATTATACCTACAAGGAGGTTCAAATATCACTGGAATAAGAGTATGTTCTACTTAACATCCATAGGATAAAAATCCATTCATTTCTACAAAATATTTTTAATGGGAATATATGATTTAAAGTTCTATAATATGAATGGAAGAGAGCTAAAGGAAAAAGAAAAACAATAATCACCAACAAATATGCACCTTTAAAAGTAGAGACCTCAGAAGTCATCTAGTTTAGACCTTAACTGACCTTAATTCATACTATCATCTCTTACACTAAGTCATCTAGTCTCTACTTAAACACTTCTAGTAATAGTGAACTCCCTATCTTCTGAGGCAACTCCCTGTATTTTTAGACTTACGTTTTAAAGAGTAACACATTAAAAATTCCTTTCCATCTTCTATAATATAGGGAAAAAAGGAAATCATATCTCCATGAGGACACACTCCTTTTAATAAAAGAGGCCCCGGTCTGAGGTATACAACAGTGGTTCCAACCAAGTCAAAGGAAGTTTCAGTCACTGAAGACTCTCATGCGCCTTGGAGGAACACAACTTGGGAAGAAACCAAAGAGAAACAAAAAGGACTCTTCCTTAAATGTCTTTCCAAAGTGAACCCCAGGAGGTTATATTCTACTTCAACTGGCTAAGTCTGAGAGAAAGGGCTGATTTAAAAAGAACACAATCATTCTAACAGCATTTGTACAAACATGTACAAACACCTCTAACAGGTGAGTCTGCTAATATATAAACTACTTTGCTAACAGAAAGCATATCCCAGACAAATAGAGCTGACAGCGAAACTCCCACTGCCAACAACCTATAATTTAACCTGTGCCATAAATGGATTTGCCTCTTAAAGCAAATCACTTTTCATGGAATTACTCTAGAGAACAATAAGAAGCATATACTCAAATTGGTCTCCCATTTGGATTCAAATAATGAAAGCAAATGATGGGTGATCTACCTACCATTTCTACATTCAACCAGAAGAAAAACACAGGCTTTGAAGTCATGTTTTTGATAAACTCTGCAAATTACTAGGGTCATAAGAAAAACTATTACAAGTCTTACAAGTTTCAGAAACATCTATTTATGTCACTGAGCTAAATGACCTGTTCTTCTTGCACCAATGAAGCTAGAAAAGCAGTATTCAATAACTAGACTTACTTAGGCTAATATTTGAATATCTGGATATCCCCAACTTCTACTTCAAAAACAAAGACACACTACTAATAATCATCTTCAGATTTACAATAGCTAGAGTATAAGATACATTTCAAACATACCTGTCCTTTCGAGATGAGATATGCTATAATGGGCATGTGTTGAAATAATACTGCCAGGTGGATGCTGCTGAATCCCTCTCCATCAATGAGAGTGGGGTCTGCACCATACTGTAGTAATAATATGACCATAGGTAAATGTCCTTGTCTGTAAATAGAGAATAAAAATTATACTGTATTCTGTAGCATGCAGTAAAAGAAAAAATACTCAGGGAGAAACTGATATTCCTAAAACATGAGGGATTTTGGTTAGATATAAAAAGTATTCCTTAACAGTAAAATTTTTAAAACTCTGGATACTCTCTAAACATATTTTAGTTAGATGCTCTAAACTTAGAACTATTTGAGTGCAGGTCACAAACTTAATAACCTCCCAATCTACTTTAAACCTTATGTTGCTACCAGGTATAAATAATGATTTTTACATGACTAATGCTAAAAATCTAAACTTTAAAACCACTTAGACTTCACTTTTGCTACTTTAAAATAATCATGAGCCAGATATGCTGCAGCAAAACATTCACAGACTGCAGGTATACTGTATAAATATTATTCTTAGGAACTATATATTTTTACACTTGAATTATGGTTCATTTCCTCAGAAAGCACTGTACCTCAGTAGGTTAACCCTAGATTCTTCAAAATTCTTGGCTATGGAGAAAAGATTAAACTCCTTGCCTTAAATAAACAATTTTTCAGTTTAGTTTCAGGTTCACATCAACTATCAACCACAGAGAATGGAGTTAAAAGAAAATTTAAGAAATTATTAAGCTCAATACAGGCACTTATTAACTTCCACTTCAGATAGCCAACATATACCAGAAAGAGCTGACTGAGTTTACAGTTCAGTGGCCTATTGCTTTCATCCATGGGATCAAATACAAAAAGATATTTATTTTGATTATAAAAAAGAAAGTATAATGCACATATTTCAGTTTGAGCATCATAGTGGAGCCCTAATTTAAACACAAACAACATCATCTGTGGAAACTCTTTAAAGCTGCATTTATTTATTTATTTTTAATGAAGCGGGGGAAAAGCCTTTCAAGTGGTCTATAACAGCAATTTCCAATACAGTGGCTATGTGTGGCTATTTAAATTCAAGTAAGTTAAAATTAAATAAAATTTAAAATTAAATTCCTTAGTTGCATTAGCCCCATTTCACATTTCACATTGTGGCTAGTGGCTACCATATTGGATAACACAGAATAGAACCTTTCCATCATCACAGAAAATTCTATTGAAAAGTGCTGGTCTATCATGTTCAGAAAATAAACTTAAGTCATTTTCAATTTTGAACAGCAATTTCATTGTTTAAAGAAACCTTTACCTGATGGCCCAGTGAAGAGGAGTTGAATTTAAATCTCCACCCAACTGATCTACCACAGCACCTTTTGAAATATAAAACCTGTTAAAAGAAGACATAAATAAAAATAAGATATAAAACTTAAAATTCATACTATGAAACATGAATTTTTCTTAGTAATAAATGTACTGGGAAACAGAAATTATAATAATAATCCTCTAAAAACACTCAGATCAACAGAAGCCTGAAAAATTCATACAACAGCATCAAACAGATCCCTAGTGAAATATTCTTAAAATATAAGTAATTACTCCTGCTGTCATGAGTGTTCATTATAACTTACATAACAAACATGTGATAACTATTCTTTTCATATTCTAACTACCACAACACTTTTGAAATGGTTTATATTCAAAAGGTTTAGGATCACACAGATATTCTACCTAACTTGCAAGAAGAAGGATGAAATTATATCTCTTTTAACACTGTAATGTGGGAGTGAATTCTAAAAGTAGGTAGTAAAAAATTAATTCAAAATACTTTCATAAAACTTAGACATTTTGAGTGTTTTACTCTCTATTTTGGGAGCATATAGGTGATATGCTGTATAAATGAATCTATAAGGTAAAGAGACATTGTCTTCTGTGGTTTATAGGAATTAGTCTCATTATTTCAAAGTTGTGCTTCATATATATTATTGAAACAATACACCAGTTTATTTTCACAGAAAAGGAGTTTGCCTGTATGTGTGTTTATTTTAAACTTCAGTATATTTTAAATCTAAGTATATTTTTATTTTCTTAAACCTCAAGGATTTCAAATATGTATAATACAAAATATATGCACATTCATACACACACATATATTTTACATGCTAGGGTATAAAAGAAAGAAACAAAAAACAATGGGTAGACAGCAGTGCTTTATAAGGAGAAAATATTTTATATAATCTGATACATGCCTACTTAAAAATGTATTCCATTCTTAGTTTAAAAAAAGGTTAAATTATTCTCCTATCCATCCATTCCTCCTGGCATTATTACAAGGTAAAATATTTCAATGTTTCTTTTAAACCACATGTTAACTTTGTTCTATCCTGAGAAAGGTTATGTTACACTTTCTTTTCAAAAAAAAAAAGTTCAAATTAGTAGTTACAAAAGTCATGGGGATTTAGAGTGTAGCATAGGGTATATAGTCAATATTATTGTTATGGTTGTGTGTAGTGCCAGATGGGTGTTAGAATAACTGGGGGGGCGGGGGGGGCGGGGGGGAACACATCATGGATTGTATAAATGTCTAATTTTTTAAAATTTAAAATAAAAGCATAAAAAAAATGATCCTGGCTTGGAAAAAGGCTTACTGGGGCCCAGCAAAATGCTATGCTCCTGTGTAAATGATGGACAGATCATTAAAAAAGAAAAGAAGTTCCATTTCATTGCCTGAACTTTATAACGGGCCCCTGTGGCTTTATCTTTAATTTTCCTTTTTGGGCCAATGAGACTCTTGGATTGGATGATTTCTAAGGTCCTTTTCAATGCTCTGATAAGTGATGTGTGTGGCACAAAGCTTCCTTGGGTATTCATTTACAATGAAAGATTACAGATGGTTCAACATTCATAGTTGGACTTGAAGAAAAGGACAAATGAAGGAGAGGTCCAGAATTACAAATACACAATTAATCTACATATATCTCATCTTACTTTACAAGATCCAGCCTGTTGTTAATAGCAGCCCAATGAAGGAGTGACACATTTTCCTTGTCTGGTTGCCTGACATCATATCCTGCTTCTACCAATTCTTTACATCGTTCAAAAATCCCGTATCTCAAATAAGAAAAAAAGAGACATAATTGATACCATTAAAATAATTTCAAATATCAAAATTTCTTCCTTTTACTATGTCTTTATCCAATCTGTCTTTCAGTTAGCACAGAAATACAATAATTAACAAAGATATACATAAAGAGGCATATTGTAATTATAAAGACAAACAACAAAAGTAAACCTGGTTTACTAACTGATCAGATTAATCCATTTGGAGTTAAACCTGCTTTTCTTAAATAAATTTTAACATACACAGTTGTCCTCCTTCAATAAATTTCATATGACCCTCCTTTATGTGCCAAGAATTCATGGTGCTGATTCCTGACTATAATCTTTTCCTTGAATCAAACCAAGCCCATGCAATAACCTCACAATAAGGAAAGGAGAATAAAAGCAAACTTAGAATGGGAAAATTTAACAATAAAATATGAACATAGTATAAGATGCACCAAATGAAGGAATGATTAGCCCTTCCTTAAGAGGATGAAACATAGTTTATGGGCTATTTTGTAGGTTGAAGAGAGGACATTTCAGGCAGAGGGAACAGCATGTACAAAAATCAGAAAGGTGAAATTGCATAGATGTTCAGAGAAATATAAGCAATTTAACACTGCAGAAGCATAAAGCATAAGAAAAGGAATGGCAAGAGATGAGGCTAGGAGAGGCAGGCAAAGACTGCATGGGCCTTCTCTGCCAATGCTCTGCAGTTTAGACTTTATTGCTCAAAAGGAAACCACTGAAAGTTTTAAAGAGGAAAGCACTCGGATTTTTTAGTTTTAAGAAAGATTACATTAGTGGCAGTATGGAAACTAATTAGAAGAGGGTGAGGCAGAGATGAGAGACTTGTTTAGAGGCTCTTACAAAAAATACAGGTGAGAAGAAATGAGAACCTAAAGTGAAAGAGGCAATAGGAATTGAAGGAGGGATGGACTTGAGGAAAATTTAAGAGAATTATTTAATAGACTATCAGAATGAGAAATGGGCAAGAAATCTCTCTTTTTAATGCTATAATAACTTTTTAAATCATCCAATAATACTATTTCTTCTCAAAAGAAACTATTAAGTCCCAGTAGACTAGTTAGCACTTTCTTTGAAACTTATTTATATTTAAAGAAACCTGAAAGTTTCAATAAGCCCTCAAGGGTTAAAATCAAACCAAATGATAGAATTGTTTCCCATAAATGTTAAATTAAGTCATTTCTGCCTCACCAAAAAGTCTATGCGTGCCCATCTTTTCGGCATTTTTTTAACGATAAAGATGCCTGTGAAAATATTAATGAGAGTGAATTGCTGGTAATGATGATACATTTCTATTCTTCATCTTTTAAATGTCAACTTTAACATTTTATGGGAAAACAAAGAATCTCTTTATGTAAGAAATATAACAAGAGTACACACTAATTAGGATTTTGGTGATTTAGAAAATGCACACATACATCTTAGCTCTCTTTTATCCTTTCTAAATATTCCTAAAGATCTTCCCACAACCACTTAAGAAGGTCCACTTAAGAATTCCTGAAAGAAATTTTAGGAAAGATATAAAATGTAAATTTTTACTGACATTCCCTGTGAGTGTAGCCTAATTTCTCACATTTATCATAATAGAGATTTACCAGTAGCAGAGAACATTTAAATGTTCCATTCTAATTAAAGCAAATATTTGCCTTAAGAACACGCTCATCTTCATACAAATATAATATAAACGATATCAAATAATAGTCATCTAAAGTAATGGTTCCCAAGGCCTCTAGAGTTCATATAAAATAATAATTAGAACACCCAAATAACTGCCAACAATTTTTTAACAAAACTAATACATACAGTTTACATTAAGGCCAAAGAGCTCATTAATCAAAAACCTTTGCTTTTGACAGAAATCATATCGAGTTAGTGTGATTAATGTTAGTTCCTTTCATGCTGATTAGAAGCTCTGATGGGCAAATTTATATTTGATTACTGAGAAAATGGATTATGAAATAATGTAACTTGAGACAAAACATTTTAAAATAAGTTCAATGGCAAAATGGAGAGCAGATGTTAATCAATGAGATCCATAGTAGTGAAAATGTTGGAAATGATTTAATGCAAATACCCATGTATGAAGATCTTAAGGGGAAACTTTCAAATATACTTTCATTTTCAGTTTAAGCAAAACAAATATGTTTCAAGTGGTCAGAAAACACTTATTTCTACTTTGCTGACTTTCTTCTAGTGTATCAGCACAACAGGTACATAGAAAGTACTCAATAAATAAAATATCCATAAATGTGTGAGATGATCTTTTTCCATCCCATTTGCATATTTAGGTTGAAATACATTTTAAAAGACTCAGATCTGTGTTTCAAACTCAGAGTTTAGTGTTAGCGTCATTTAAAAATCATTCACTCAACAAACATTTACTGGGCACCTAATATAAGACAGGAACTGTGCAGAAGCACTGGGGCTACAAAGATGAAAAAGACACGCTTTTGCTAAGAAGCTGCTCACAATCTAATGGTAGAGACTGGCAATAAAAAGCTAAGGTGCACTGTGTCATACCAGCTTCAGAGCTGGTATGACAAACATACTAGCACTGGAGTATGAAGTGAGGAAGGTATACACATATATTACTATAATTCAACAGAATATAAGATAAAACAAAGCACTGTTATACTTACTGAGTGGCTTTTACAATATCACAGTTACTAGAGTCCTCTATAAGAGGAAGAGCTTCTCTTGCCTTGGCAAGTTCTTTGTTTTCATGTGCACAGACTCCATGTCGACCAAATCCTGGGGGGTAGGGGCCATGGCTGTGATTCCTGCACTGGAGAGTAAGAGTGGTTTGACAAAGCATAGTAAGAGAATTAATGTCACATTCAATTACATAATGAATTTGCTACTACCAACAAATTCCAATTTGTATATTTTGTCATAAAACAAAGATCACCTGTAAAGGCACAAATGGACCTTGTTACTTGTAGTGGGTGAAGGGTCATGGCTATTGACATAAATAGGAAGGTCACCAGAGCTTGCTTTAGGGAGTTGTGGTAGACACATGCTAAAGACACCCCTTGAATAAATCAAGTTCTTGAATATGTATAACTGGAGTCATGGAAGATGAAGGGAAATATTTTTAAATATTTGACTAAATAATAGCCAAATATCTTCCAAATTTTGTGAAAATTATAAACCCTAAGCTCCTACAAGCTCAACAAAACCAAGCAAGGTAAACCTAAAAAACTTACACCCGAGGCATATCATAATCATATCACTAAAAACCAACGATAAAGAGATAACCTTAAGAGCAGTCTAATGAAAAAGATATATTACGTTTAAAAAACAAAGATATGAACTCAGACTCCTCATCAGTAAGTGCAAACCAGAAGATAAAAGCACTACAGTTTTAAAGAGATGAAAGAAAGAACTGTAAACCTGGACATGCCAGCAAAAATATTCTTCAAAAATGGGGAAGTAAAATATACAGTTTTTCAGACAAACAAAACCTAAGAAAATTGCCAGCGAACTTATAATATAAGAAATGATAAAGAAAGTCCTTTAGGCTAAAGGAAAATAATAGCAGATGTAAATGTGAATCCAGATGAAGGAATAGACAGCCAGAACTACATAGGTAAATAAGCATAATTATGTGAGTAAACATAACAGACTTTTCCTCAGTTTTTAATTTCTTGATGATAGAACAGAAACAGAAGTGCACTATGTAAGAGATGCTATAATAGCATTTGCAAGTAGACAGTAATAAAGTGCATAGCGTTAACCCAAAAGTGACCCCTAAATAAATAAGACAAAGTGGTATAAGTAATAAGTCAGTAGCAGAAGTAAAATACTTGAAAGACAATATAAAAGGAAGGGAAAGCAGAAAAAAATAAAGAACACAGAAGAAAATCAAACAAGATGATATATTTATACCTATCCATATGATAATTACGTTAAATGCAAACGGTTTTGAAAGAACACGAAAGACAGAGATTGTTAAATTGAATTAAAAAACAGACAAACAAAAAAGCCCAAAAAACCTATGAATATATCCTGTCTAAAATAAACCCACTTTAAATATAAAAACATACATAGGTTAAAAGTAAAAGGATAAAAAAGACATGCCATGCAAAAACACTAAGCATAAAGAATGTAGTGGCTCTGTTTATGTGAGACACAATAGATATCAGCACAAGAAGTATTACTAGATATGAGAAGGAAATTTCATAGTACTAAAAGAGGCTAATTCATAACAACCTTAAATGTGTATGTACCCAAAGGGAACTTTAAAATTCATGAAGCAGAAACTAATGGAACTGAAAATAGAAAGGGTCACAATTGTAGTTGGGTATTTCAATATTTCTTTCAGTAACTGACAGAACAAGTAAACAGAAAACCATATTGGATAGAGAAAAGGAAAAGAATCAGAAGAGGATAGAGAAGACTTATAGAACACTATGAACTTGACCTAACTGACATTTTCATAAAACTCCACCCAACAATAGATTTTTTTTCTTCTCCAAGTGCACATGGAATATTCACTGACATACTAGACCACGAAACAAGTCTCAACAAACGTGAATGTATTGAATTCATAGAGTATGTTTTCTGACCACAATGGAATTCCAAAAGATATATAGGAAATACTCAAATATTTGGAAATGAAGCAACACATTTCTAAATAACATATAGGGCATAGAAGAAAACAAAGAAAAAGTAGAAAATATTTTGAACTGAATGAAAATGAAAATATAATATATCAAAATGTGTAGGATGCTGCCTTAGCAGTGTTTAGAGTGAATTTTTAGTTTTAAATGCTTATAAAAGGGAAAAAAAGAGTCTAAAATAAATGATCT
Organism: Eidolon dupreanum; assembly: GCA_028627145.1. Classification (NCBI taxonomy): domain Eukaryota; kingdom Metazoa; phylum Chordata; class Mammalia; order Chiroptera; family Pteropodidae; genus Eidolon; species Eidolon dupreanum. Next base: position 26,938,608 of record CM053510.1, read on the forward strand.
AAGCTTTCACCTTAAGAATCTAGAAAAAGAAAATTAAACCAAATTGTTATCTAGCTTTCACCCACATTAGTCACCAGACTGTCTCTCTGAACAGCTTTCAGTCTTCACAAAACAAAAACAAAAACCTCTCAAAGAATGAATATACATGAACAATAGAAAATTGAAGATATTTGACATAATGATCCTAAGTCAATTCTGCAGGAGTTCCAAAAAAGGTTTAAGAAATAATAGTTTTACTGAAATAAGTCCATAACCCTTGAACAGGTTACTTTGAAGAGGCAAATGCCTTTTTTTTTTTAACTTACAGTAAAACTGACTTTTTAATATACAGTTCTGTAAAGTTTTACATCATTTAGAGTCATGTAAACACCACCACAATCAGGATACAGAACAGTTCTAACACCTCAAATAAGTCCCTTGGGATATTCCTTTGCCATACCTCTTGAAAACCACTGACTTCCCCAGAATGTCATATAATGAACTATGCAGTATGTAATCTTCTAAAACTGGATCCTTTCACTTAGTATAATGCTTTTGAGATTCATCCAAGTTGTTGCCTATTATTAATAGTTCCTTCCCTGCTGTATAGTATTCCATTACATGAATATAACAAGTGTATCCATTCAAACAACTCACGTGGGTTGTTTCCAGCTTCTGGCAATTATAAAGAGTTGCTATAAACATTCATGTACAAGTTTTCATGTGAACATATGTTTTTGTTTCTCTAAGCAGGAGATTGCCTGGCCGTCTGGTAAGTATATGTTTTTGCCAAACTATTTTCCAGAGTGGCTGTACCACTTTGTGTTGTCACTAGCAACATATGAGAGTTGCTCACTGGCACTTAGTATGGTCAGTATTATAGATGTGTAGTAGTATCTCATCCGTGGTCTTAATTTGTATATCTCTAATGGCTAATGAGGCTGAGAATCTTCTCATGTGCTTATTTGCCATCTGCCTATCTTCTTTGGTGAATTAAGTCGTTTACCCATTTTTAATTGGGCTGTTCGTTTTCTGTTAAGTTTTGAGAGTTCTTTATATTATATATTCTAGATACAAATCCTCTGTCAGATATGGAACTTGCAAATACTTTCTCCCAGTCTTAGCTTATCTTCCTATTTCTTAAAAGCCTCTTTTATAGAGGAAATATTTTTAATTTTGATGAATTCCAATTTATCCATTTTTTTCCTTTTACAGATCATGCTTTTGACATCAGTTCTAAGAACAATATCTTGAGACTACAATTCCTCTATTCAGAGAGGAAGTTCTCCCTCAGAGTTTCAGGTACCTGTGCTGCTAGAAGACCTCTTTCCTGCTCCTTGACGCTGAACTACAGGGTTTCTAGAGCACTCTGCGTCTGCATCGATGCTCACCTCCAGGGTTCAAGTCCAGGGAGAAAGGAGGGGAGGGGAGGGGACCCAGATGGAAATATAAGGTAAATAGGCTCCTGGTTCAGTGTTTTGAATTCTGGTCTTTGTCCCCAATCTACCTGCTACAATTTACTTTACAGAATTTTTAAATAGCTGCTATTTGCATTCTGCTCAGTGTATTTAGTGGGATAGACAGGAAGGAGTACGCTTATTCCATGTTACCCAGAACCACAAATGCTCTTTTGAATAGGTTAGTTCTGATTTATCTGGTAAATTCAACTTCACTACCTGACACTCTTATTTTATACACATGCACAGTCACATACAACTAAAAATAAACATATGAGTAGTTAGATTAAAACATAAATAATAACATTACTTCAGGATTTTTTTCATTATATCAGAGTAATTGTAATTATATCCAATTGAAGACAAGGGGGTAAGGAAAGAGTTGAACTATACCCAGAATTTCTAGAGTGTAACAAATAGCACAAGTTGATAAAACTGACAGAGAAATTGGTCTACTTTTTATATAAAACTTCATTTTAAAAATTATAATGATTCATATTCATTTTAGGGATCTAACAGTACAAAAGTGAACGAAGGATTAACAATGACTCTTTCCCTTCCAATCTTGCATCACCAGATACACTATTATTAACAGTTTGCTGTATCCTTCTTCATTGTGTATATACTTTAACATATATAACATTATGCAGTATATATACATATAGGTTTTTATCATTTTCTTCTTACATTTATTTTTAAAATACAGTGGCATAGCATGATATAATTATTTGTCAATTTGCTCATCTCACTGAACAACGTATCATGTACAGCCCTGTAGGTTAGCAATACTTGAATACTATTACACTGTATAGATCTAGCATAACTTATTCAACCACTTCCCTATTGTTAGAGATGTAGGCTGATTTCAGCCTTCACTTCTATAAATAATCCTATAAATAATATCCTATATATAATATAGGATTACCCAAAAGAAAACAGCTGGCTCAAAAAATATATGCATTTGAAACATAAATAGATACTGACCAATTACCTTCCCCGATTCACACTCCCAACAATAAGCATCTAACTGCTCTTTTTCCCTACAAGCCTCCCCATAACTGAATGTTATCAGCCTTTTTATAATCTTGCCAATCTGATAGCTAGAAAAATGGCACCTTATTTTTCATTTACATGCCCCTAGTTGCTATGATTCTGAGTGTGTTTTCTCTTTGGTGGCCTGCCTTTTTGTAGTCTACTATTTTTCTAGTGGACTGTATATCTTTTTCCATTTGTATGTTTGGAAGGTTAACCCTTTGTTTATCTACAGATTTTTCATCACAGGTCATTCTACAGATAGAAATTTGCTGCTTCTCAGAATGCTTTAAGGCATTAAAAACATTAGCTTCATTTTTCATGTAGAAAATTGAGGAGGATTATCCATTTCAATGGAAGAAATGTTCACAATTAAGAGCATTTATTTATTCTGAAATTAATTAGCATGTATTATTTATGTGTACAAAGCATTATGCTAGGAGCACAGAAGATATGGGTATCTATCTTCGAGGAGTTTAAGTCTCATAGGGCAGATAAGTTAGAGACAGATAAAGCGATAATGGAAGGCAGTAGTGATTAAAGGGCAAAAATGGGTGGTAAAGACTAGAGAACAGGAGATACCTTCTGTTCATATTATCATTTTTTTGCCTAAATCCAGATCAGAGTAAAACCTAAAATGATTATATAAACTCAAAGCCTGCTTTCAAAGTCAGTGGTCTCCAAAGTGAGGCAAGTGCACTCAAGGGCATGTATTCAGTGACCCATTAGATAATGAGAGAAAATGTTAGAGCTTCTATTACAATGACTTTAATCTTTTTTTTTTTAAAGGCATAAGCCACAAAATTTTACAAATACGGGTCTTTAAACATTACTAATTTTAGCACTGGGAGCCTCACTTGATCTGTATATCAAGCATTCTGTGCACCAGGTAACCTGGGGTAGAGTAAAAGTTCCACAACCTAGAGGGGTTGATAGTGGGAACTTTAGCATATTGCAGTATATATCAGGTTAAGTAATTTTTAAGTTATATTATCTAATTTTAACTGTTACCCTCCCAAAATGAGCCAGTGGATTAAACTACAAAAATGTCATGAATTGAGATAATAGCATAAGTACAAGCAAACAAGAAAATAGGGGAGCTGACACATCTATTCGTACAGAGCAGGTGCTCTTAATTAAAAATACAAAGTAAAAATAAAGACAATCTAGTCTGATCTAACAAAAATCCAGCTTCCCTCCAAAAATATTCAAAATTATCAAAAAGACTGATTTGAAACAGAGAGATATGGATACATCTGTGGTCATTTTTATAACAAAGCCACCCTCCGCCCCACCCCCATTCTTTGATACATCTCTATCAGGAAGAGAGGATCTATGTCCTTCCTCTCCAATCTGAGCTCTGCAGAAGTGATGCTCTGCAAGTTTGCAGGCCCAGGCCTTAAAAATTGGTAGCTTCTTCTTTCTGTCTTTTGAGATGCTCACTCTTGGAACTCAAACACTATGCTGTGCAGAGGTCCATGCCACATGCAGGTGTCTCTGATGAAAGTCAGCATCAACTGCCAGACAGATGAGTGAAGACACCACCAGATGACATCAACCCCAGATACCGAGTCATCCCAGTTTACGAGTCTTTCTTGCAGAGGTTCCAGACATGGTAGAGCAGAAACCAACCATCCCTGCTATGCCCTGTCTAAATTCCTGGTACATAGTCCATGAGTATGGCAACAGCTAGTTTACACCATTATGTTTTGGGGTGGCTTGTTAAACAGCAATAGACAGATAACAGGAACATCTTTAAGATATAAGGGATGATATAATATTTCTCACACAGAGATATCTTGAATCAAATTATTTTTCTAAATAGCAAATAGATACTGTTAAAGTTATAATGGGCATTAATTTAAGAGAAAAAGAAAAATCTAGAAAACCATATTCAAACTCTGATGAGGGTCACACTGTCTGACAGGTTATCAAATGAAAAGACAGATCTGACAGATAGCCTTTAAAATTTTTCATGATATTAACAGAAGTACCAGAGTTTAGTTTCCAAGTTCATTCACTGGACATTTACAGAGTACCCACGAGTGCTAGGCACCATTCTAGATATCAAAAACACAGCAGTGAACATAACAGGTAAACATCACCATCCTCATAGTTCTTCCATTCAGTGGAGGGAAAGAGACAAGAAACAAGATAAAGAAGCATGTTAAATGGTATTAAATGCTGAGGAGAAATACAGAGCAAGGAAGGAAGCTAGGGAATGCTACTGGTGGTAGTGACAATTGGGAAAGTCTTGCCACACTGAGATGACATTTATGTCAAGACCTTAAAGAGGTGGAGAAATAAGCCATGTGGGTATATGAGGAAAGAGTATTCCAGAAAGAACAAACAATAAGTCAAAGGCCTTGAGGCCAGTGTTGCTGGGGCTGGTTGATTGAGAAAGCAAGAAAGTAATAAAAAATGAGGTCAGAGAGGAAACTGGGGGCCAAATGGTACAGGTACACCTTAGAGTTACTAGGAATTCGGGTCCAGACCACTGCAATAAAGTGAATATCCCAATAAAGCAAATCTCATGAATTTTTTGGTTTTGGTGCATATATAAGTTATGTTTACACTATATTATAGTCTATTAAGTGTGCAAAGCATTGTCTAAAAAAACAATATACATACCTTAATTTAAAAAATTCTTTATTGCTAACAAATGCTAACCATCATTTGTGCCTTCGAGTCATAATCTTACCTTCGATTTGTAAAAAATAAAAAAGCAGTACCTGCTAAGCACAATAAAGCAAAGCGCATTAAAATGAGGTACGCTTGTATAGGCAAATTTTGGCAAAAACACATCAGCTCTGAGGTAGAATCAAGAGAACCAAATTCATCCAGAGCAAGAATGTCCTTGTCTGTTTTGTTCACCGATTCATCTCCAGCACCAGTAACTGTACCTAACACCTAGCAGAATGAATGAAGTCTGGGCTCTTTTACTTAGCAGCTATTAGCTTTTTAACAAATGACTTCAATTTATTAATCTCTAAAACTAGAATAATAATTCCTTCCCACCTCACAGGGTCTCAGTGAGGATCAAGAATAGGGAAGTATTTGGCGAACTACATACAAAGCACCATATATAGTTAAGATCCTTACACCATTACTGAAATTTTTAATAGCAATTATTAACAATGATCTGCTTCATTAAATCTAATTTCTGAACCATTCTCTCTCTCCATCTGTCATGGAACTGGGGCAGAGCTACCTTTCCTTCAGCATCAGGGAGTGAACTTTAAGCACTTTAAAAGGCTTTTGTAAATGAGTGGCAGTAATTATGATGTGATAGTTACTCCTACCAACTTTTCCTGAGAAATCTCTTGAGAAAAATGAGACAGATCCCATGTGAAGATTCTACACCCTTTTGTAAAACTCAGTCTGTCTGCAAGCCTTTTTTTTTTTTTTTCTGTCAAAACCAAGAACACCTCATGAGAATCCCTAGACAACTTTCCACATGTCTTGTTCCTCACTTAAAGCTACACCAGATGGTTGAAAGAAGGGGGGAAAAGTAACATGAGAAACACTCCCGAAACTGAGAAGACATTTTTTAGAGGCAAACTAATTCAATCATTTCAAACCTCCTGAATCCTAGTAGGGACAGAAAATCCACTCCCTAACTCACTCTAACTGGAGATAGCTTCAATTTTTTCATCTGTATATAGGGATAATGTCATCTTCTTAAAGATACTTCAATTCAGGAATAAAATAATGTCTATAAAAGCATCTGGCATATGCTAAAACTCACTAAAAGTTGGCTGAATCTGGATATTCTTCGTTTTGTCAACAAACATTAAGCCAACAGCTACAATATGCCACTCTAGGCTTTGGGAAAGGGCCATGAACAAAAAGGACAATCTTGGTATCTCCTGTACCTTTCTCCAATAGCCTGTTCTGTTTTCTGGAACTGTATCTGGCTTCAATACCTCCTCCAAAGAATAGAGTCCCTTGGGATTTTGCAGATAACTATCAGCGTACCACCCTTCCCATCCCACTTTCTCCTGGCTAAACGAACAGCCGTAATTCTTTCAAGGCGCAAGCAAGGATGTGGAAACAAGAGCTAAAACAGGGCTGGGTGGAGCGAAGGCGAGTACCCAGGCGCCTCCGCCGAAAAAGAAATCAATAGAACCTCAGAGACTCCAGCCCAAAATCAAGAGAGGCTGGTCTAACTCAGGTGTGTCACCTGACACCTCCTGGGAACGGCCACCCTACCCAACCCTCCAGCCCCCAGAAAGGTCCCTGCCGGACACAGGGGGTACCGACCACCCAGGGCGTCCTGCACCGTACATGGTAGCTGGAGGGTTGGCTAAGGCACTCACCCTTCTGTCCTGGCTTCTCCTTCCCAGTTGCCTCACAGAGAAATCCCAGTATCATTCTCGGTATTTCCAGACTTTTCCTTTTTCCTGGCCCAGGCCCCTCCGCCCCCGGAGGCCCCTCTGGGTGCTGCCTCAGCGTACGCCCTCGTCTCCCCACAGCTGCTGCCTCTCCCCAGGCTCCCCACCCAGGACAGCCAGCGCCCGGCCGCACTCACCTGCGACCCCAAGCCCGGCCCCTCCATCTCCCCAGTGGCTCGGCAAATCGGCGGCTGCAGCCCGCTCGCCAGCGCGCCTCGAGCCGCCTCTCCCCCACTTCCTGCTCATGGCCCCGCCTCCGCCCCGCCCCCGCTCGCGCCCTGTGCCGTCAATCGGCCTCGTGAGGGCCAATTCCTGCTCTCCTCTCGGATGGGGGCGGGACTTTCTTTGCCACCAGGGAGGTGAATCGGGAACCGAGAGTCGGAGGCCCCGCCCCCAGCCCTCCACCGCGGTACATTTCCAGCCCCAGGTCAAGACTGCCCTGCTCTCCCAGGTAGGTAGGTGTCCACCTGACCTTCATGCCCCATCCTGTTTCCTCTCAGGTGCCAGATCAGGCTGTTATTTCAACAACGACCATCTACTGAGAGCTACTTATAATTACTTAATAGCTAGATGACCGCGTGAAAATCTGTTACTTTGCCTCAGTTTTGTCATCTGTGAATTGTCAGAAAGATTAAATGAGAAAAAGCATGTAAAGCCCCTCAGTCAGCGTTTGACATATAATAATCAACAAGTGTTAGCTAGCTATTAAAACATTTGCCACTCTCCACTTCCGCCACCTTCAGCAAGTCGCTTCCACAATCTGGGGTTCTGTTTTCTTCATACAAAACGGAAAATAGATAACTTCCACAGTTTAGGCTAGAGGAGGATTGGGCAAGAGCCCCTGCCCCCCGCACTCCCCAGGATCCTTTAAGATCAGCGCCGAAGGAGTTGGCATCTAAGTTCTGCTCAGCTCAAAGTACAGCTATGAAGCTATGATAAGGCTTGGCCTCTTGCGCTTGGGGAGCTCTAGTGGGGCAATGGGGCTCACTTATCTCAGCCCCCATTGGAGTTTTTCTAGACCAGCACTTAACACGGTCTTTATAATTATTCCTTAATATGTCTGTTGCCAACTGGACCAGATGAAGACCTTTAGAAGTTATAATGAAAAGAACTGAAAATATGATTCCCTTATTCTATAAAAATAATACTAAATCATAAAATAAGTGTCTTGAAATTAACAAAGTGCTGTTTTTCCCACGATAATATAATACAATAAAATTGTTAAAATGTTTAATTTTTACTATTATTACAATAGCACCCCTGCCTGTTGGACCCACCAGCCAAGAACCTGTCCCCTTTGAGAGTGAGAACGATGTTGCATACATCTCTCAACTCCCAGTGCCCAGCACAGCACTGGGATGTGGGAAATGCTCAGTACAATTTTACTGAGTGAATAAGTGCATGGATAGGTGTGTCATCAACGTCTATGATAGAAGGAAGGACAAACTGAGTCACAAATAGAAGTGCAAGCAACTTCCTCAGAGAGCCAGAGGAGCAAGCAATTAATTTGGACAGGCTAGGATGAAGCATTGGCTAAGGCTTCACAGAGGAGAGAGCCTTTGGGTGTGGTCATTTTGCTTAACCAATAAGAACTCTGTTTATTGCACACTTACTATGTAGTAGCACCTGTGCTAGTGTTTTATATACATTATGTCTAATCTGTGAAGTGGGTGTTATTTTTCCCATGGTAAATGATGGAGGGAATATTCAAACCCATGTCTGTTACTGCACAGTGCTTTGGCTGAAAAAGTTTGGTTGTTTCACTTTCAAAGACTGAATTAGAAGATGTTTCTGAACTTGAGGAAGACTTGAAACCTGCTATTTCAATGTTTCTGCATTGATATTCTAACATGTCGGAAGATTCTGGAACAAATAAATGTTTACACTCTACTCTTTAGCAAGGCTCCTGCTCCCCTCTGTTCATTTGTTTAATGCCTCTACTGAGTTACCTCAGATTGGGATAAGTACATGCATAACTAATGGCTATACGAAAGCAAACCCAGTGAGTCCTGAAGTGCCATCATTATGTCTCATCTTCGAAAATGCCTTTGGGTTGTGGACATACCACAGTAGAATAGCATGATGTGTGGGAGTACACTTCCTGGAGCAGACTGCCTGGACCAGAATCCCAGCTCTAACACTGAGAATGCTCTTGAGTGAGTTGCTTAATCTCTTTGTGCTTCAGTTTCCTCATCTGTAAAAATGAGACGATAATAGTACTTAATTCACAAGACTGCCGAGAGAATTAAATGAGCTAATGTATGTAAAGTACTTAGAATTAAATGAGCTAATTTATGTTACATGATAGGTACTATATATAGGTTAAGTCTTATCATCATTGTCATCATCCTCATCAGGAACTGCTGTTTGAGAGAGCACTGAATGGACCAGCCGAGTGGTGTCATGCAAAGGGCTTTTGGGATAGAGATTCAATAGATCTGACTTCTAGTCCTAACTTTGCTTTCACTTACTATATGCACTAGTTTGCTAGGGCTGCTATAACAAAGTACCACAGACTGGGTGACTTACAACAAATTAATTTTCTCACAATTCTGGAGTCCAGAAGTTCAAGATCATGGTGTTGGCAGAGTGGTTTCTTCTGAATCCTCTCTCTTGGCTTATATGTGTCCATTGTCTTCCTGTGTCTTCACATGGTCTTTCCTCTGTGCATATCTGTATCCCAATCTCCTTTTCTTATAAGGACACGACTCATAATGGATTAGGGTTAGCCCATATTACCTCATTTTAACATAACCTCTTTAAAGACCCCACTTTCAAATAGTCACATAGTGAGGTTCTGAGTGTTAAGACTTCAACACACGAATTTGCATGGTGGGGGTAAAATTCAGCCCATAACACCATATAACCCTAGGAAAATCACTTTCTCTCTCTGTGACAGTTTCCTCATTTGTAAAATGGAGCTGAAAGTGGCAGCAAGAAGCACTAACCTTGGTTGTCCCTCTCAGCTTTGATTGTGTTATTTCCCCAGCTGAGACTAAGCTCTATCTCTCCAATGCCCACAGTACTTTTTCAAAAATCTCTTTTGAATGACACTATTTCCCTCATTCTGCGAATATATAGTACCAAGCAGCATTCACCACTGGGGATTCAATATTGAGTAAGACAAAAACACCTATTCCCTGACTCCTTGATGCTTACTGCCTAGCAGCAAGTGACAAACTTAATCAAACAGGCTAACAAATATTGACCTCTTAGAGTCAGCCTTGTAGTTCTTGGATAAGATTCTCTTTCCTCTACTTGGCCATGGGCTCCTGGCACACAGTCAGCTCAGCGTCCCTCACCATGCTCTGCATAAGATCTGGCATGTGCTAAAGACTAAAAGAAATACTGTCCAAACAAATGAACAAGTGAATGAACACAGCTGAAGTAATGGTTTACAAAAGAAAATCAAAGGCAGTTCAGCTTCGTAAATCACACTAAGGAGTGCTGACTTCACAATATTTAACATTTCTTGGCTTTGAAATAAAATTCCACAGTAGGGTTTGCTAATCCCCACTGTCACACTATGGGCAGCAACTGACTTCATTCTGACTGAACTTGTGATTCTGGCCTTGTTTCTTCCACAGCCCTGGAAAGGGCAGAGGGTACCTGTGAGCGTGAGTGTGTGTGTGTGTGTGTGTGTGTGTGTGTGTGTGTGTGTGTGTGTATGTGTTTAAACAGGGGCTTGTAATTACTTCAACACTGACACCAAAGTGATCCTTTGAAATGTTAAAAAAAAATAATAATAACCCACACATCTGTCAGAACAGAGCTTCTCACAGACACCAGTTAGGATAACCCCTGTGCTCTCTGGTACCAAGCCAGGGAGGCTGGGCTGGGGATGAGTGCCCACTGGGACACTTTATGCCAAAAATGTTTATTGAGCTCTTGCTATGTGCACAGGCTAAAGCATATGAGTACAGTGGTAGACAGCACAGTCTCTGCTCTTCTGGAGTTCAAGGCTTTTGGGGAAGACAAATACTGATAGCGATAGATTTTTTTAAAAAAGAAGTAGTAGGGATGATAAGTGCTAACAAGGAAACATGCCAAGAATATAACACAGGAACTCACTTTAGCCTGGAGGAATACAGTAAGGTAGAGGGTCCTTTTCATAAATTCATAAACTAGCTCAAAAGGACTTTTCCAATCTCTTCTATTTATAAATGGGGAAACAGGCTCGAGGAGGGAAGTGACTTGTCCAGGATCACCCTGCAAGTTAGTGGTGAAGATAGGATTGGGGTAACTCTTCTGACCTCTTCCACGGCTTTCTCACCAGCCCTCAAGCAGCCTCAGCTTTCTAACTGTAACCAACCTTGCAGATTCTCTGGGCTGTGGGTTGCAGGACAGGGCAGGGATTGCTTCAAAGTCTTGCTTGATCTCTTGTCTTCCAACTATGAAAAAGCTTCACAGTTAAAAAAGGAAAATGACTCTTTCCCTTCATTTTATATACAAATAGCCAAGATCTGGTGATGAGATACTCTAAGAACCACAGTTAATACAGTCTGGATGAGGACACCATGGTATACATCTTATATTTATAAGATTATAACCTGCCAGATTAACCAGATTCATATGAAGCAGGAAGTATTCCTACTTTTTTTTTTTTTTTTTTTTTTTTTTTGCTGGTTGCTGTTTTGAGCCTTAGTCACCTGCTTGCAGTCACACATGTAAATATTAGCTCCTCCGGAAAATTTTCTGGATGTGTCCAAATTGTGGCAGCAATAAATAATAAATCCACCTTGACTCTAACATAGATGTGGCAAGACTCCCCTCTCCACCTTTTACATTCATCCATTACAGCTCTGTATTTATTGGTTTACATACCCATCTCCCCCTGGTCTCTGTGCTCTTCAAAGACACTTAAATATCACTTCTTCAGAAGGCCTTCCTGGAGTCCTAGACCGAGTTAGGACCCCCTAGTAAGTGCCCCCATAACACTCGTAATTTTCTAACAGCATGCATAGAATCTTACTAAATTCACATTTTGCATATCTATCTTCTCTGTATCCTATAAGCTGTTCTGTGAGCACGGAAACTGGCCCTGTTTTATACATAGATGCATTCCCAATGCACAGCCAGTACCTGGCCTATGGAGCTGCTCAGTATTCAGTAGCTGAATGAATAATCAACCCTATAATTAATCATTTTTACTTGTATCCTTGGTGCCTAGCACATTTTCCAACCAGGGTAATGCTTAAAAATGTTGACTTGACTTAAATAATCCCATTTAGATTGAGACTCATAACATCCCTGTGAAACATCCAGAGTGGGGCTGGCATCTCACTTTCTAGACTGTGGCTTGGGGAGCTTCAGCAATTGCCACAGGGCATCAGGCTAGAGACTATGGAAGAGCCCAAGCTCAGAACTGTCTCCAGTGTGACAAGGCTATGGCCTTGCCGTTACAGTCACTGACAAGAATTAAGTTCAGGGCCTAAGAACTAGCTATAAGTTCAGGTCTTTTCAAAACTTCATACAAGTATTTTTTCAAAGCTATTTTTAGATTCCTACCTACTTGAGGAACTCAAGGTGGGACATGAGTTTCAGAGGATCACTTTTCGTGAACTCTTAGTGAGAGACCTTACCACTTTGAGCCTCTAGGCTCTCATCTATAAAATAAGAATAGTAATAGAACCTATTTAATAAAGAAGTTGTAAGGATCAAATGAAAGAATGCATTGATATGCATCCAGTAAGTGCTGTATAAATGTTGGCTGTAACTAAGTGCAAAGGCAACAGAGAAAAACTGAGATATCAGCCTTAACATAAATCAGGAACCAATTCTGGAATATTCATGATTTGATAGGAAATATAATGGCCAGTGTTCCACTGGCCAAAATTTATTCCTTGTTTTAACAAGAACATTGGTTTGCGGCATTTAATAGAAGTTATTGTTCTTTTCTTTCCATCACCTCCCTGCCCTACACACTAAACTATCGTGTTTATGAGAAAAGCTGCATGAACCTCAGCTCTGCTGTCACCAGTGGATAAGACACTGATTAAATCTGCTGTTAGCGGCTGCCTGTTGGGCTCCAATTATAGCAACAGAGTTGTGTCCATGGTAACCGGCCAAGCTGGCTTGCTGTGGTATAAGTTATTTAATAATATAGAAGGGATGATGGGAGGCCAAACTGGTTAACTGTCATCTCAATTTCTAAAGGAAAGAATTCTACACTGTGTTTGTATAGATGGTGAATCCATACAAAATCTGGATTTCCCAAGCTGAAGGCACTGAGGTCATTCCCAAGGCCCCTGAGTACCTAACAAATCTGACCACTGAAGGTGTGGATCATCAGTGAGGGCAGTAAGTGAGATGGCAAGGGAAGCAGAACACTGAATAAAATGATGAAGTGAAATTCTGCCACTCCCTTCAACTATCTGCAGTTCCCTATTGTTTGTTGTAAAGTCCTTTATGGGACCGAAGTTGAGCACTAAGACAACCTCAGAAACCAAGGTGGCCACAGACACTATTTTCTCTGTTTTGTCTCTGTGCCTATGGACATCTGTCATATTCTCTCTGTAGAGCAGGGCTCTCTGCTTACTCATAGTTCCTGCTTCCCCACAACTTCTGCTTGCATATAACATTGACTCCTACAAGGCTTTATAGGCCCAGTATACACTACCTGCTTGTCATTGTCTCTCTGCCTCTTCATTCAGACTATTGAAAGGGAGAATCCACTTGGTTGTTATTATTTAATGGCTTCGATAGCCCCAGTCACTAATCTACCCTGACCAGTCAGCTGTAATAGAGCAGCTTGTTTTTGTCATGATCATCAAGGGATTTAGATGGGGAAAATTCACAGAGATGGGGACCTACATTATCTGAAATTCATGAATCAGAGATTCATTTACCCTTACAAGTACACACATTTAGCAGGATGTATTACAGACAAAACAGCAAACTGGATGATTTAAAAGAACAGTTTATTCTCTCGCAGTTCTGAAGGCTAGGAGTCCTAGATCAAGGTGTTTACAGGGCCACATTCTCTCTGAAGGCTCTAGCAGAGGATCCTTCCTTGCCTCCTCTTAGGTTGCTGGCCATCCTGTTGTTTTCGATTTGCGGACACATCATTCTAATCTCTGCCTCCTTCATGACATTCTCTCCATGTGTTTCTCTCTGTATCCAAATGTCTCTCCTCTTAGAAAACCAGTGATTAGACTAGGGCTCACTCTGATCCAGTATGAGCTCATCTTAAGATGATTACATTTTCAAAGACCCTATTTCCAAATAAGATCACATTCCTAGGGACCAGGGGTTAGGATGTCAATGGATCTTTTTGAGAGACACAATTCAACCCACAACAGAGTGTAAGAGCAGCAAGGAGAATTGGTTTAATCCCTGTGCATCCATATGAGAGGTCCCGAGAAAATAGCAGTTTCGATATAGGAGTAGGCAGACATGAGCTAGAAGTAATTCTGAGACAAGAGGCATTTCCTGGAGGGAGAGGCCAGGGTAGGGTGAGATAAGGAGGAACTTTGGATGACCTGGAAGCGGTGAAGGTAACTGAGTTACTAGGTGGTTGGGAAACATAGCATCAGGAAATAAGAGAAGATGGACTTTACTTATATAAAAACATGGCCCAGGACCCAATGAGAGGGGGTCGTGGGAATCCAAATCCAACTCCTCATAACACCAAGGACAGTGCCTGATAAATAATAGGTACTCGGGGGATTTTAGTGAGAAAGGGAGAGAGAGAAGGGGAGGGAAGAAGAGGCTGGGGGAGGAGGAGAAAGAAGAGGAGAAGAAAGATTGGTTGTGCTGTGCCCAACCTCCCATGATCCTGGGGCTGGGGTGACTACCATTCTCTACATGACCTCGGCACTCTAGCAAGGCACTTGTCTCACTTTATGGTAACCACCTGTATTTACTTGTCCACCTCTGCCTCCAGTCTGTGACTCTGAGTCAAAGGTCTGTGTCCTTTCTGTACCCCAGACGAGTCAGACTAGACGTCTCCAATTCTGCCCTCTTGTCAGCCCCTCATCTCATGCCCCATCCGGGTCCTTTACCTCAGGCAATTTGCTTAGAGTCTGAGGCAGAATATTAAAACCAGTAAAAATATCTTCAACCCATCAGAGTAGTTTTAATTGGACAAAAATGGAGTACTTTTTAAATGATAAACACAAAACTAAAAACTCTGGAAAAATTTTAGGCAGATTAAAATGCTTAAAGATGCATAAATGTTTGCAGAATGCTTCTACGGTGTATCCATATTATTAGTACATGGTTTTTGTGGCTTCTTTTTTACAACCACTGTGTCATTTTGACTTAATTTTTAAAAATTGATTTACCATCTGGAGATGATCTGGAATCCTGGATCAGCCTTGCAAGGATTTTAAAGTCCAAAAATGGGGTGGACAGAAAGCAAGCAGTAATTTCATAGTCATAGGATCTTTAAAAACCCTCTACCCAATCTGCTGCCTGAGCCAGGATTCCCTTACTCTCCACATCTCTAAAAGCTGTTGTCACTTTCTCCTTGAATGCCCACACTACCTTCTATCATTTTGTTTATACTGAGAAGAAATTTACCTCACTATTAACTTTCATAGTTAGCTGTGTTTCTGGCTCAGGGGGCCACAAAAATTCCAGTGAATTCTCTCTTTTACCTCACAGCATATTAGATATTTAAATGAATAATGATACCCCTAAGTGTGCTGTCCTGCTGGTTAAACATCCCCAGTTCTTTCACCCATTCCCCCATTGGTGTGAAGACAAAGTGAGGGAAATGCTGCTGTTTGGGGAGCCTGTCGGAGAAAGATTTATACCCTGACTCTTACCAAGTAGCTCTGTACCCTTGACCAAGTCACACAACCTTTCTGGGACTCTATTGCTATTTTGTAAGGTTGTGAACAAGACTAAATGAGAGAATGTGTGTAAGACATCTGTTATGGTGTGTGCCTCATAGTGGGCGCCATTCTTATTATGGGACCAGGGAAAACTTTTTTGCAATCACTCCTCCTTCAGGAAACTGGGGCGGGTATGGCCTAGCCAAGGATACTGGTCAAAGATGGACTTGGAGTCTAAAAGGTGTAAAAAGGCGAGTCACAGGAGGCCAAAGAAAGTTCTATAAAATAAAGATGAAAATGCCTACTTCATAGTGGTTGGCATCATGAGGAACAAATTGCGTAGTGTACAGGAAAGTGCTTTTTAGAATGAAGTCTTCCTTGTGCTCCCAGAACACTTGATGCTTCACCTCTTTGTGTTATAACAACCTGTTACTGTGTCTGTTTCTCTCCTATAGACTGTAGGTTCATTGTGGAGGGAAAATGCAGTAGGAAAACTTCCACTGGCTAAGTGCCTGTCCCCCATCCCAGGTGGTTCAGGTGAGACTGTCCGTGTCAGTACCCTGCCTGCTGTGAGCCATAGAGAGAGCTGAGTCCATGAGCCACACCTGACCAGTTCAGGTACTCCATCTGTTTGTCCAGAGGGATTGATTCACCCTATTCCCTTTGTGCCCCGCCAGTGATGAGTCCCTAGAGATATGGGATTCTGTCCTGCTCAACCTGTTTGTTCCTGCACAGTTTAATATGCAAAGCCAGTGCTTAATCATTTTTTGGATTTCTTGGGGTCAAGAAATAATGCCTTCCAAAGTGTCCTACAATAGATGATTGGGTAAAGAAGCTATGATACATATATATAATGGAATATTACTCAGCCATGAGAAGAGATGAAATTCTGTCATTTACGACGATATGGATGGACCTTGAGATAATCATGCTAAGCAAAATAAGCCAGGCAGAAAAAGTTGAAAATTACATGATATCACCTATATGTGGGATATAAATCTAAAAGCAACAAAGGAACATGACAAACAAACAGAGACTCATGGACATGGACTATAGACTATTGGTTGTCAGAGGGTAGGGGGTAAGGGAAGAGGGGGAGGTAGATGACAGAATAAAGGGGGTCAAATATGTGGTGACTGAAAGAAATCTAACTGTGGGAGGTGAACACACAGTGTAAATATATATATGCTTTACTGTTAAAGTGTAGAGCTAAAACTTATTGGATTTAGTTAACTAATGTCACCAAAAAATTTAATTAATTAATTTAATTAAAAATAAATAAATAATGCCTTTTTTCCTCCACCCAAGTTCAGAACACATTAAGAAAGACACACACAAAAGTCAGACACATAGAAATAAAAGTGCTAGCTCTATTGACAAAAACAGATATTAGGGAAAGGGGTTTAGCTCTCCTAATAAATGGATTTCTAATACTCTACCCCATTAATTAGAGGTTTAACCAATCAATTCCTGGTGGTTCTGGACCACTGCAAGTGTTGGAGTATCTGGGCATTTGGATTGGAGCTGAAGGGGTGCTCCTTGCAGGCAGATGGGTCCCAAAGGACAGAACAAGAGACTGAACTGAGTGTCAAAATCTTGACTCCCAAACTGTCTTGTTGGATAAGACACCCCTTCTCCTTTCAGGATGGGGGAGGGAAATGGATAGGGAGGAATAGAGAGAAGTCATAAATGTTAGTTCAGCCTCCCTCCACATGAAAACACAAAACCAGGGGAAAGGAGAATTTCCAAAAGGATTGGTTGAATGAGTGAATCAATAAGTAAATGGTACTAATGCTTCTCATTCTTCATCCACCATTTGATCATGTGTTGGGGAGTCTGAAGCTGTTGCAAGGTAGAGACCCTCTGCCATAAATAACCATTATTACCAGACCTGCCACCAAGACCCAGGGCGCAGGGAGGACAATGGACAGCAGCATGTTGATCGCTTGTTAAGATACCCCTCAACTGCTGATATGACTACAGGAGACCCCTCCTAAGCCATTCCTTCATACCCAGCCAGCATGGATTTTATTGGCTGTACCTCCCCAGGGGTTATCACAGTCACACTGAGGAAGTAGTCATCATTTTTTTCAGGATTTTGCAGCTACTAAAATAAATTTCCCAGTCTCGAAAACAAGATCCCCACCCCCTTGCTGGATAAAATATTGCATTTGCTTAGGATAGAAGAGTTTGGTGTTGTTGGGTAGTAGTGAAAGTGTATGATGCGTCAGCTCAAGTGGGATTCCTTTAGAGTTTCTATATATAATGACAGCAGTGATTGGAGGTAATGTTAAGCCAGAGTTTAGTTAAGCCATGGCCTAAACTAAAAGGCCAGTGAAGTCTTGCTCATTCCCAGGCCTTCCGGTGCCCCAACACAACTTGAACCTTGATTCCCAAGGATAACTGGGGTCGGGCCTAATCAGCCAGATCAACACACTTTTATCTAAAATTTTTTATTTATTTTTTTATTATGGTGACATTGGTTAACAAAATCCAGTAAGTTTCAGGTGTACAATTTAACAGTAAGGCATATATAAATAATTATTACATTAACATACTCTTAACACTACTTTTTTCTTACCCAGCCAGTATGAAATGGCCAGGTTCTTAATCTCTCCCAATAAATGTCTGTTAGAGATTACCTGGATTCAGCAAGTGCATAAGGAAGGTCGGAGATGAGGCACTGGCTTTGACAAAGCAAGCCACGTGGGTCCTGGGAGGCAGTATGGTCAATGAGAAGGGGCCAGTGCCTAGGAGTAAGGTTTCTACCACACATTAACTCCCTATATTCCACTGAATTTAGGTTCTCTAAGCCTCAGGTTCCTCATCGGTGAAATGGAATGGGGAGAGGCCCAAGTAGAGCTCCCAGAACTACTGGACAGCCACCACGAATCTTCACTGAGCCTCTTTTGACAGTGATTTTTCTGATTACTCTATGTCTTATGAATCTTCCTGCAGCAGATGTTTTCTCCTGAGTGTGGTGAGTATAGAATATTTTTTTAAAAAGTGGCACAGTGACTTAATTTAATATTTGTATTGTGATTATCTATGACAGCCATCTTCTGAACCCTCAGATTTTAACATTCTAAACATCTCTCAAATCATATTTCATAACTTCCCCAATGCACATCATGAATAAGATTTCATTATTAAGAATTTCATTTCTTATAATGGATTTTTTTTCCTAATTTGGGCTCCATAGGCAATGTGCTGAGATGACATGATTTACTGCTTCTAGTTTGCTGGACTTGGATACTAATTCTGCCTAAATATTAATTTTATAGCAGGCTGAACTTTTGCTTCTTTATCGGCTTCTTCCCAAAGGGAGAAAAACTGCAGCCCTAACACCTTCAAAACAAACAAAAAACACTCCCAGAAAATAGAGGTAAACTTTTCCCTTAGAATGGAAGGCTCACATTTGTTCAAAATGCTATTATTTCATCCATGGGCTACTGAAGATAGACTAAAGAAAACATCAGGCAAATAACTGTTCTTGTAGGAAATGGAGTAGACTGATTAATTCTTAATTATATATGTAAACATCCTTGCATAGTAAACATCTAAGTGTAGTCTTAAGAGGCATTAGATTCTTCTTTAAATGATCTACTCGTAATGGAGGTCTTTCCTATTGGCAGTGAAATCCACGTGTGGGAATACATAGTACTTGTTATATGATACATGTTCATGTGTATTTTCCAGAGCTCAGAAAGATTGTGAAGAGAGGGAAAATTAATACTTAGTGTATTAGCTTCTTGTGGCTACTATAACAAATTACCACAAACTTGGTGGCTTAAAACAACAGAAATTCATTCTCACATATATGGAGGCCAAAAATGCAAAATGCATATCACTGGACTGAAAAACCAGTATCAAGGTGTTGGCAGGGCTGCAGGCCCTCCAGAGGCTCTTGAGAAGAATCCATTCCTTTTCGCTCCTAACGTCTGGTGACTGTCAGCATTCCTTGACTTGTGGACCCATCTCTAAATCTCTCTGCTCTATCTTAACATCACCTTCTCCTCTGTGTGTATGAAATCTCTTTCTACCTCCTTCTTATAAGTGTACACATGAAAGTCTTTAGGGCCTAGTCAGATAATCCGGAATACTTCTCCCATTGCAAGATCCTTAACTTAATCACATCTGCAAAGACCCGCCCCCCCCCCACCCTACACACACCTTTTTGCCATATAAGGTGACAGTCACAGAATCCCAGGATTGAGATATGGATATTTTTTAGAGGGCCATTTGCTGCCTACCACACTGAGCATTTCCTACCTGTATCTGTATACCTGTACTTCTTCTCAAGAGACTTCTATGAGCAACATGCAGTAGGAAAAACCCTGAGCTGGGATCAGGAAACCTGAGTCCAGTAACCCTCCAGCACAGGTGCCATCACTCTGTTTCTGTGCTCAGGGCAGACACTGCTTACTGAGAGCTGCACTAGCTTTTGCTGAACTCCTGGACTTGACCTCAGAACCCTCAAAACAGTGTTCCAGGAAGTCAATGCGAATCAAAGGCTGTTTGCCACCCATACCTTGAACCCTCAGTTTCCTCAGGTATAAAATGGGAATACTCCCTGCACATCTACCCACTAAGGACAGTGTAAGGGTCAAATGACATAATGGATGAGACTTTAAGCACTTAATGAACGCTTAAAGCAGGTGACTAAAGAAGACAAGTCCCCAACAGGAACTCATGGGGACACTGTCAAGGAGACCCTTGCCAGGAAAGTAGAGGGCTCTCAGTGCAAGGAATTGCGAAGGTCAGGTTCAGGGTGGTGATTGTAGGTCTGAAACGTAGATGATCATTCTTCTCTTTATTCCTCCAGTAAAATAACATAAGCACACACAGCCTAAGCAATTGATAAGATTAAAAATAGCTTAAAAATAGCTTAAAAATAACATCACCAAGCATGAAAATCTTGTGCTAATGTTTGCCTGACTCACAGTAGCCATCTGGTATGTGTCAGCCTGAAGTCAGGACTATACCCATTTGACAGGCATCCAAGCACAATCAGCTCTGTTCAAATTATAGCAACCGTTCAAGGACTATTGAAAATATTCTGTGATATGACAGGAAGTTCTCTTTCTCAACTCCTGTGCATTTTGTCATATGCATTTCAAGATTTCCTTAGGTAAACACAGAGACAAGTCATCCTGTCTCCACAGATGTTTCATGGGCTCTTGCCAAAAAGTCTTTAAGGGAATTCCCTAAAGCCCCCTCCAGGATTTCAAAGTGTCTCCTCTTTTCTTTCCCACTAGAAATACTACTCCTCAACAGTTTAGTGACCGCTTTGAGTGACAGTTCCAGGTGGGCTGCTTTTACTGGGATCTGGTTCTAGGCTTGGTTCTGCTACAGACCAGCTGTGTGACCATAACATGCTCCGAGACTCAGCTGTTCCTCTATAAAATGGAAAAAGGGTGGAAGTAATGCCTTCCCTGGCCCTCAGGGTTGTTGGCAATGACTAAGAACACAGATTTTGTCGCATACAGACTGGTTCAATTCCCTGCTCATTCATATCTAGCTGCATGACCTTGGGAAAGTTGTTAAACCTTGCTCAGCCAGTTTTTTCACCAGTAAATTGGGAATAGTAATGCCTACCTTCTAGGACTATTAGTAGAGATAATATGTGTATAATGCTTAGCATATTACCTGACATCTAACAAGTGCTTAATACATGTTAGAAAGAGTTGTTATTTTAAAGGACGTGCTTTAGCTGAAAGAAATTGTATTGTCAGACAGGAGGTACAGCTATGCAGTACAGAGGCAGCCGGAATGAGACGGGGAGCCCAGGAATAGGCAGGTCCAGGAAGAGGGCTTTTGCAGTCTGAAGTTCAAGATCAGGCAGGTCGTGTTGAAATAATCTTAATGATAATAATCAACACAGATGATGGAATTGTCCTAAGTAAACTTATTTAACTCCTAAGCAATCCTATTGGTAAGGTATTCTTATCTTTCTACAGAGGAGGAGAAAGAGGCTCAAAGATGTCAAATGACTTGCCCAAGGTCACATAAAAGATCAGGACTTCAAATCCAGGTCTGTTTGTTGTCATAGCCCTTGCACTTAACTACAAGGTAAAATGGCATGTGTAAGTTCCTAGCAACATGCCAAGAACAGATGTTCAACACTTCTTATTTCCCTGTCCCTGGTGGAAGAGCAAGAGTATGGCTGGTACTGTCCTGGGCAAAGCTGCATTCTAATCTCAAAAATGCATTCTAACCTCAGGAGGAGAACCTTGGGGAGGTGAATGTTCCACAGGGTGGGTAAAAGCAAGCATGTTAAAAGTATGTTCCTTTGAAACATCTTTGAGCAAGAGGTGAAATACAAAGTGAAGCTGTTCTAATTTGTCTGGAATTAGCTACTATTTTAAACCCTTGCTACAAATAAAAACCTCCAAGTGTCCCATATTCCCAGTTTAAAGCCAGCCCTTCCCCTATACTCCCAAAAGTTGATTGAGAGGGACGAGGCAAGCAGAACCAGCACCATCCCCTAAACTTGGCCAAGGCAAGAGGGGATAAGATTTGGTTTTTGGAGAATGCAGTGTTTGAAAAGAAAGGTTCTCCCCTTGCTCACCTCCCCATGGGTAAGTGGACACAGCTCTTGACTGGCTTCTCTCTCTGCAGCAGAGGCTCCATGTATTGGCTGTGAATGCATTTGGATGCAAGTAATGGAAGATACGACCTGCGGTGCCTGGAGCTGGCGGTTGCTGTATTAGTTCATATCGGGCATGCTCAACCATACCATCAAGGATACAGGCTATCTCTTTTCATTCCACCATCCTTCATATGTTGGTTTTTGTCCTCCAGGTTGTCACTTTGTGGTTGCAAAAAGGCAGGTTTTCTACTATTTAAGGCATGAAGAAGGGGAAAGGACAAAGGACACTCTCCTTACAGGCTTGGCCTTTTGCCCCTGCTCCCTACACACACGTCTCATGTTTCATTGGCCAGGACTAGGTCACTTGTTTGCCCTAAAACCAATCACTGGCCAAGGGGCATGAGAGTACTATGACTGACTTTGACCAATCAAAATTTATCTCCTAGAGTTGGGGTAAGGACCTACTCTCCTGACAGCATGGGGTCTCTGTCCTCTGTTCTTGGGAGGTGAAGAAAGGGAGGTGTAAAGGCCACTGGGCAGGCAGTATAATATCTGCTCCACCTCAAGAGAACCAGTAGCAATGTGGGTATCTATAAAAAGAGGACACTGACATTCCATTCCCTAACTGGACCTTTGCTGGGTGCCAGTCTAGTCTGCCTGCCCCAGTGCCATCAGATTTGGACAGAAGAACACTGCAGAGAGCTGGGCCAAGCTAAGCAGAAAGGGTGCAGGAACCACTTCCTGGACTTCCGGATTATTGAGATAAGGAAGATGACGCCCACCTATGCCGGGTGTCCAGGGTCAGGGACCAGAGAGGAAAGATGAGATTGGGGTTGTAGACTTGTTGTGACCATCACTGATGCAACAAAGAGTCAGCTCGTATCCAGGGCATGCAGTGTGAATGGAGGCTGCACAAAGAAGTTATAGTTTGTAGAGGAAGAAGCAATTTTAAAAGCCTCCACCATCTGACTAACTTCTCTGTGTCCTGCACAGTTTTCACAGTTTGCCTCTATGCCTTTCCATCACGGTTTTAACAGCCACCACGTCAACACAGTATCTTCGTACTCAGGGAACAACTCTCTTCCTTTTCCCCTGACCCTCCACTCCAGTCTCTAGCTGCTTCTGAACCCAGTCTGATAGGAATTGAGAATATGGTCAATGTGGTTATCAAGTACAAGGTTGAGACCCCAACTGTAGTGGCAAGCAAAGTCTTGTTCTTAGAAGTTAACAGGACCAAGGCTATAAGCACAGAAGTTCAAGGTCAGCTCCTTCCCTGCACTGAGGCAGCAGCTCCCTGTATAGCATCAGGCTGCAACGTGTCTAGTTGAATAGTGCAAAGCAGACAGAGACAAATGCTCTAACAGACAATAATACTATTTTATAGATGGAGAAACTGAGGTTCAAAGAGGTTAAATGACTTGTCTCCAGATAACACAACCTGTGAGTGACAGAGCTATCTATCCTGTCCACATCTTTTGAGGTCTCATACTTGGCTCTTTCTGCCACACCATGCTGCCCTGAGATTCCAGGAAGGGAAGAGGTTGTCCCAGTCCCCTCCCTCCCCTCCCACCAACATTTCTGTCTCTAATGGATTTACCTTTTTGGTACAACTGTTCAGCTCATTTGGCATCTCTGTGGGGAAGCCTCACCTCACCCTTCAAACCTTTTCCTCCTGAGAGTCCTTTTGCTCACCCGGAGGCTAGGTGAGGAGGGGAGCAACTATGGGGCCAGTAGGAGTCTTTGGAGGTTACATTATTTGAGGTATATAAATTGATACACATTTTTTGGAGTTGGCAGCAATGTGTATCAAAAGTCTCAATATTGTGAGTATGCCCTGATGGAGCAATTCCACTATGAGAAGTTTATCCTGAGGAAATGATCAAAGAAGTATATAAAAATACAAACAAGTGCAAAAAAAGAAAAATGAAACAAAGTCTAATAGGTTTTAGTAAGGGATTGGGTAAAGATAGGGTATCCATACAGTGTAACAATATGCAATCTTTCTAAGTGATGATTAAGTCTACATTTATCGTTATATAAATAAACATGGTAAACCAAAAAATAGGTCAGATGTGTAGTATGTATAGTATGATCTCACCTTTTCTAAGCTGACTCGCGGTTGGGTTAACCCTCCCTTTCCACCTGCAGAATCCCCAGGGCTGATGCTCAAGCCCATTGAAGGTTCCGCGTGGAAGGCTGTGGGCCTTTGCACTCACCCACTTCTGCCCCCACCAAATGGCTCATGTGCTTAGCAGGAGTTAGGTATGTAGTTCTCTAACTCTTTATTCCAATTTACTTGTTATCATAATTTCATAGTTAAATATTCTATAAATTGAAAAAAATAACGAGTGAAAACAGAAAAAGCTACTAAAAAAAAACTAAGTCACATGCTTTGAAGAACTTAACTGCTATTGTCTCGGCAATAGGTGACATAGCTAAAACAGATTGTGAGGGGGTTTCATAAAAATTCAAGATTCTGCTCTTAGACTGCTTCACAAATATTTTGAAATTTTCTTTCTTCTTCAAAGAAGCCAAAACAAGAATTTGGAGACAAAAATATTATGGTGTCTGTATAAGAAAGACAAAGATGAACTCCAGCAGAGTGACAGTGATATAAAAGGCTATATTAAAACATTGATATATTTTAAGCTAAGATTAAAGATTTAAAATATATATTTATTGTCATTATTATTCCATATTTCAACTAATATTTTTTGCTTAACCAACTAAATACTGGTCCCAATACTATTACACAAAAAGGCTTCTGCTACATTAGTCTAGAAAAAGGAAGGATATAGTGATATATCTAGTAAGATATGGTGAGATTATGGTTGATTTTTACTCTCTTATTTATACCTTTCTACACTTTAGAAATAAGAATATCTATGACTTTTATAATAAGAAAATGTCACAAAGCCATCACCATTTTTGGAAAGGAAAGCAAATAGAACCTTCAGGATTAAGGAACAAAATGCTGACGAGGAGATCCTGTCTGTTTTCCCTTGATGACTGGAACTATTTGGATTATTTTATTATAAGTCCTAATAGTGATAATGAGTTTGGCTCCTTGGTTCAGCCCCATCTTAAGGGTCAGGTGATGTCAGCACTCAGACATCTCAACATATTTAACTACCATGGGAAGGGGACAGAGGAACCTGGAGGAACAAGTCTTGAGGAAGAGAGATGGGCTTTCCCAGGCGATGCAAGTGGAGGGGACCATGGGTCAGCAAGATCAGAATCAGGATGCAAATGGAGGGGAACAGTTCTGAGGACCTCAGTTTACTTTCATTTACAGAGGTTACAGCAAGTTGCTAAAGTCACATGCTGGCAGAGGTTCCCTTGCATGAAGATGGGCTCAATTTCCTTGTATAAGTAAAGGCACAATCTTTATTTTTTTTATAAATATAACTTTCTTTCCATAGGAACTTTTAAAAAATTATTCATTCTTAACTTACAGAAATATTTGTTGAAAACCAACTTTTGATCATAATAACTAAATCAAAAATTATAATAAAGTTGTTCAAAATCTTGCTTTAAAAAAATGGAAACAAAAATCTGCTCTTATTCCAACAACTTTCTACAATATACTCTGCTTCAATGCTGGAAAGGTTAGTACAATCAGTCATGGGGAAAAAAACCTGACAGATTGGAGTCCTGCCTTTGGAAAAGGATTATTAATTGTTCAAGGACATTTAGAGGAGGTGGAGTTTAGTGGCAGCTAAAAGAGAAAAGACTTGAAGCTCTTTTGGAATGAATAGTCAAGGCAAGAAGTTACTTATGAAAGCAAATGGAAGTCATTATTGCACACAGTCTAGTTGTGACTGGCACAGGGACACTGGTCACACTGGAGCACTGGGACATGCAGAGGAGCAGAGGTGAGGCTGGATTCCACCTTCCCTCTCAGTTTGCTGTTGGGAGCAGTGGCTGGCATCTCTCTATTTGGGATTAGAGCCCCAAGAGCAATCAATCCATTCCTGGCAGTATTTGGTGAACTAGCTTCACTCTAATGCCGAATGATGGGCTTTGGAGTCAGTCAGACCTGGATTCACATCCTGTCTCTATACATATGAATTCTTTAACACAGATTTTTAAACCAATTCAAAATAGAGGACATACTGGAGAGCACTTGTGCTAAAATTTAGTCAACATGTCCCTCATGTTACATAACTGATATGTCCCTGCAAGTTGGCATGTAAAGCAAGTGCTAAGTTAAATGCACGAGGGGGCACATTCTTCTCTCTTCTCTCTTCACTCTCCTCTCCTCTCTTCACTCTTCTCTCTTCTCTCTTCTCTCTTCTCTCTTCTCTCTTCTCTCTTCTCTCTTCTCTCTTCTCTCTTCTCTCTTCTCTCTTCTCTCTTCTCTCTCCTCCATCCTCCTTCCTCCCTCACTTTCACCTCCTTCCCCCCTCTTTCCCTCTCCCCCCTCCCATTTTCATACACACACAAAAAAATCAATATAACACACAAGATTCAAATAGAAGCACCACTTTTTACATCTTTCTAAATCAATGCAAATCCTGCTCAGCCCCCACCTGCCTGGTTAGACAAATCAGGAGATACAGTCTTGGTCATTTTGAGGGTTGTTCCCATCACTTGTGATTGTACATGAATTTGGACCTTGTACAGTCCAGAAATTCTGAGGAGGAACCTAGATCCTCAGACAGCCATGCAGATGCTGATGGCCAAGCCAGTGTGTGTGTGTCATCCATTTCAGTGTGGTGGCTCCACTGGTGATAATCATACCATCTCAGGTACACTTGGCTACTGGGCCTTCAGGTCGCTCCAAAGCCATGGTCCTTTGTGCTTTGTTCACCAGGCAACCCCATAACCCTCCTACCCCTTCAGAAATCCTGCTACCTCCACAGGGAAGTGAGAAGAAGTAGATGCTAGGGCTTCTCAATCTTCCATTATCCCAGTCTTATCATCCCAACCCCCCCAGGCTGGGCTTTTGCACCCTTGAAGCTTCTAACTCTAATGGACCCATCTACTATACTCTTCCATCTTGGAGCTTGAACAGAAGCTGTCACCTCCCCACAACTATCCAGGTCAGGGGAGCCCAGAACTAATAACTAAACACCAGAATGAACTTCCTGTGAGGAGAAAAAAGAAAATTTATCCTTCTTTTGTTTTTACTTTCTTTCTTTCTCTCTGTTTGTTATTGAGTCCATAACAACAAAAGGATGAGACACTGATTAATTTCTCAATAATTCAATATTTTTTAAATATAGGAAACTTGTAGTAAATCCTCTAACAGAGCAAACACACCCTCTAGAGATTTAATTAATAATCACCTCCCAATATAATTGCTTCTTTCTTTTTAAGTGACATATGATGGCTATGTGGTACTTAAAAAATTCTAGAGGCAGCATTAGATTTGGGGTCAGAGGCCATAGGTTTGAATTCAATTCTATCACTTACCAGTGTGTAATCTTGGGCAAATTACTTATCTTGCTGAGCTAAACCATTTGTTTACTATTCTATTCTTAAGCACAGTATTAAATAAATACATTGAATAAATGAGCAAACCAAAGACAGCACAAGCTAGGTATTTAATAAGCATAAGATTCCTTCCCCTCCTCCTTCCCAGTTTATTTTTTAAAACTTTTTATTTTGAAATAATGAATAGATGCACAAGAAGTTACAAAAATAGTATAGAGAGGTCCCATGTATCCATCACCCAGCTACCTGCAAAGGTGACATTTTGCATGTCTACAATACATTTCTGATAGATTGGCCCAATAGAGTTTTTGGAAAAGATTTTTATTAAAATATAGTTAGCATACAATATTTTATTAACTTCAGGTGTACACCATAGTTAACATTTCTATACATAAAAAAATGTGATTACCATGATGAGTTCAGCAACCATCTGACACCATATAACAGTATTATTGACTGTATTACCTATGCTGTGTACACTATATCCTCATGATCTGTTAGTTTAAACCTGGAAGCTTGAACCTCTTATTCCCCTTCTCCTTCCCCCCCCTTTTTGATTTTTCAATTATAATTGACATTCAGTATTAATTTATATTAGTTTCAGGTGTAATGTATTATGCTAAGTGATATAACTCAAAGACAAATATCATATGATCTCATTTATATGTGGAATCTAAATGTCCAATGCAGTTTTGTCGGTTTCTGCATGCGCTCATTTTTTTGTACATCTTGCATATATATATAGAGAGAGATTTGTACAACCACCACTATAATCAAGACGCAGAATTGGCCATCAGCACGAAACAACTGTCTAGTGCTGCCCCTTTACAGTCACTCTTCACTTCCCCTTCCTGAGCCTCCGGCAACCACTCATCTCCTCTCCTTCTCTATAATTTTGTCAATTTGAGAATGTTTTATAAATGAAATCATTCAATATCTAACCTTTTAAGATTGGCTTTCTTCACGTGGCATAATGCCCTTAAGGCACATTCAAGTTGTTGCATATATCACTAATTAATTCCTTTTTATTTCTGGGTAGTGCTCTGTAGTATGGAGGTACCACAGTCTGTTTAATCTTTACCCATTGATGGACACTTGGGTTGTTTCAAGTTTTGAGCTACTACAAAATAGAGCTGCTATGAACACTTGCATATAGGATATTTTTGGTGAATCATGTGTTGTGAACATTGTGTGTAAAATAAGATTGTGTGGGGGAAAATGTGCTATGAAGATTTTGTGTGAACATGTTTTCATTTCTCTGAAATAAATGCCCAGGATTGAGATTCATGGGTCATATAGCAAGTATATGTTTAACTTTTTAAGAAATTGCCAGACAGATTTCCAGAGGGGCTGTGCCGTTTTACATTCCCACCAAGAACATATGCAAGATCTAGTTTCTCCACATCCTTACCAGCATTTGTTTTAACGGCATTTTTATTTTAGCCATTCTAATATGTGTGTAGTGGTATCTCACTGTGGTTTTAATTTGCATTTCACTGATAACTAGTGATGTTGAACATCTTTTCAAGTGCTTATTTGCCGTCTGTATATCTTCATTAGTGAAGTAGCTAAGTCTTTTGCTTATTTTCTAATTGGATTTGTTTTATTACTGTTGAGTTTAGAGGATTCTTTATTCTAAAATCGAGCCTTTTGTCAGATAGATAATTTGCAAATCTTTTTTCCTAGTCTGTACTTATCATTTTATCCTCTTAACCAAGTCTTTCACAGAGTAAAACATTTAATTTTAATAAAATTTAATTAGTTAATTTTTTTCCTTTTCAGATTGTGGTTTTGGTGCCATGGCTAATGACTCCTCCTAACTTTAGATCATAAAGATTTTCTTCTATGTTCTCTTCTAAAAGTGTTATTGTTTTACATTTTACATTTAAATCTCTGATCCATTTTGAGTTTATTTTTGTATAAGATGTAGGTCAAGTTTCATTTTATCGACTATTGATGTCCTGTCCATTTGTTTCTGCCAAGTGAGAGATGAACACCAGGTTCTAAATGAGTCACAGCAGTAAGATAATACTCAGAGAGGTGGGATGTCTGAACAGTCCCTTGCAGAAAATCAATCACCCTCCCATGTATATCTAGAATGAACTTGGTGCTATGGAAACCAAACATTTCACCAGTGAGTCTTATGCAATCGTACTGTGCAACTAAATACTATTCACACTGGATCCCTGAGGAGACTTTTGATACCCCTTGCATCACAGCCCATACCAAATTTCTGTTTGAAGAAGGAAATGAACATTAGAAATTACTGTTGCACATGATAGCATATAATTTAAGGGTAAGAAAGGGTGTGTCTTACAGAAACATGGCTTTAGAGGTGTAAAGGGCTCACAGCAGGAATTCCTTCTACAGACTCTGCAAAGAAGGACAATCTTTCATTCAATAAATATGTATTGAGCAGCTACTATGTATCAGGAACTAGGCAATGAAAGATGCAGAGTGAACAGAACAGACATGGTCCCTACCCTCTGGTGTGGGGAGAGGGGTGGAGTATAGTTAATTATATAGACACACACAATACTGTTTGACAAAAGCTAGTGATGAGATACTGTGGGAATAAATTGCAGGGACATCTAACCCAGACTTGAGGAAGCAGGCAATTCTTCCTGAAAGAAGTGACACTGAACCTGAGACCTAACAGATGACTAGCAGAGAGCCAGGTATAGTGGAGTGGGTGAGGCAGGAATGGTAATAAGAAAGAAGAGGCTTCCAAGTGAGTGGGAACAGCACGTCCAAAGGCCCAGAGGTTGAAGCAAGGGTAATAGGACCATGGATCTCAAGCATCCAGTATTGCTGGTTTGTAATGTATAAAAAGAAATGGCAAACGATGAGGCTACCCAGGTCAGATTATGAAGGGCCTTGAAAATCATGGTGGAATTCATGGCCAAAGGAAAGTCATGGCCAAGGAATTCAAACATTTCTTGAGGACACCAGGAATCCACTAGAGAGCTCTGAGCAGGAGCATAACAGATGTGGATCTGCAATTTAGAAATCTCACTCTGGCAACACAAAGGCAGACTGGGGGGAATCTAGGTGGCCAGCTGGGGTATTGGTTAGGAGACTGTTGCAAGAGAGAATGGCACTAGAATGGGAGCAGTAGAGAATGGCTGATGCATTTGCATTGGAGTAGGGGCTGAGCTTAAGGGGAGAAGATGAGGTTTTAAAGATCACTTTGAGAAATGGGGGACAGAGTTGTGCAGAGAAACAGAAGAAGTGAGTTGAGGAATTGAATGAGGTTGGAACCATTGCATGAACACCCCTACTGAAGAAGAGCCAGCTTACTCCTTCCTCCTTAAGACCCTTCCACCTTCAACAGTCCTGCTTGAGCAGAAATCTACTTCCATGTAACTTCCTACCTTGGTCCAACTTCGGCCCTGAGGGATCACACAGAACTAGTCCACCTCTGCTAGTTCACAGTAGCCCTTTGACCATTTTAAAGACATGGGTCACATTCTCTCAAGCTTTCTCTTCTTCAACTTATGCACACCCAGTTTTTACAGCTGCTTCTAATTTGGCATGAGTTCCCAATCCCTCATCTTCCCTGCAGTCTCATACCCGCTACCTTCCCAGTAGAAGACTTAAATTTAAAGGACTCTCACCTTTAATTTAATCATATGGTTAAATTAAAGACTCTGGATAGAGTCTGTTCAGCCAGAGAGTAGTAAGCCTCCCCTTCTGGAGCCTTGACATTCTACCCTATCACCCCCCACACTTCTGCCCTTCCCTGACCATTTGAAGCAACATCCCCCAGTGAGCTCTGTGGTCACCATGGGCATTGGGGACAGGCCTGAGCCCAGAGCCTCCACTGGGGAAACAGGTTGGATCAGGCCCTCACTGACTCACCACCAACAGCAGGCAAACTGGAAGCACATGACCCAGCCTCAGCCAGAAATGGATTTCCTGCCTTTTCTTTGGTGAGAATCAAGGTAGCAGCAACTATTCATTGACCAATGTGGGTGAGTGGCTTGTGAGGAAAACAGAGCTGTGACACCAACTCTGCCTCCAAGAACCATGAAGCCCTGTTGGAAGAGAGGATCTAGAATGCATGGTCAGAGGAAACCCTTTCCAGAGGAGATTGGGCTGCAGCCAGGCTTTGAAGGACAGGAGGAATATCAGCTGGTGAGACGACTAAGGCAGTGCACTAGGATGGAAAAGGAAAGGTGCAGAGGTCAGAGTACCTAAGGTGGATGTAGGAAAGGAAAAGCAGATACGGTGGTCAGAGCAGAGATTCTATACACGTGAACACTGAGAGAAAATGCTGCAAAGGTAGGTTGGAATCACATTGGGATGCCAGCTATAGGGTCTAGATTGCCCCCTCTCCCCCTCCCCACATACACAGGGAGCACACAGGGAGCTCTTGAACCAAAGAAGGAAATAATCAAAGTCGTGGGTAGCTTTGTTTCTGGGTCTGATGAAGCCAGATAGATGAATCCTACACTTTTTTGGTGACTCAGGAGAACAGACCTCCATGATGTCCAGTAAGGATAAAACCCTTTTAGGAAGTAGCCCCGGAAATCTAAAGAAGCTCCTAGCTGAACTAGTTCTAGCTCACCTTCAGGCAACCTTTCCAACAGCTCTTCCTAGGGGGAAAAGGACAAGGGAATTGTTTTGAGTAGTAGCAACAAAAGCTATAATCTGGGAGCAGAAATGACTACATAATTTTGGGGCCCCTTGTTTACAGATTATTAAGAATTTCAAGATGGCAACATTAAATCAAACATAAGGCCCTTCTAAGCATAGAGTCCTGTGCCCATGGTGCTGGCTCTGTCTGGGTTTAAAGATGAGGGCAGGTTCTTATCCAAATGCACACAGTCAGTTTGCAGGGGGCTTCCACACTCTGAAGGCTTTGCAGCCAGTCATTTCCCTCTTTGCCCTGGGCAAGTGATAGCCCAGCATTCTAGCTTAGGCAGTCAGTTTATGGCTCTCGGCCTCAAGGAAAGAGCAATAGACTAAGGACAGGAAATTTGAGTTTCACTGCTGGTTTTGCTTCAAAATTTATGTGTCACTTAACTTCTGGGCCTTAGTTTTATGGCTCAAGTTAAGTTTTCAGTAACTATTGTTTCTCTTCCTTTCTATGAAGAAGCCCCAATTCTAGGATCTCTACTGTATAGCCTCTTGATAGAGTATTTGAGGAAAAGCACAGCTTCTGGTGATGCATCTTTGGCTGTAGAAAGAACTCTGTGAAATGCATTTGTATCTCAGAGCAAACTTCAAATACTTTTGCATCCCAATACCTTCCTACTTCACTTTGGCCATTCTCCAACAAGAATGTGTTTGAAGAAACTTCAAGTCTACTCTTAGCTATTCTGCCAACTCTCTGCAGGACCACAGGCAACTGATGTCCTCTCCCTAATGCCTCAGTTTTCTCTTTTGTAAAATGTGAGACTTAAACAAGGTGATCTCCAAGGTCCTTTTCAACTCTCAGTTCTGCACTTCCTTGAATCATTAGGTAACTGGTCTAGTATTTCTCATCACATAGTGCTGAGATGAATTTATCTGGCTCCATCAATGGAAAGTAAGCTCACTGAGGTTAAGAATTATTGTGATCTGTCTCTGAACCGCCAATTCATGGCACAGCACTTTGCACTTAATGAAGTGGTACATGGACAAAGCCATCAATAGAGGAACAAGGTCTCTGGGGAAGAGATTTAAAACAAACAGGTGAAGGAAGTAAAAACAGAGATATAATCAGAAGTGAGGCCCTATGGAGAAGAAAGAGAATCAGTGTAATATCATTTCAAGGGAGATTGAGTACTGGGTGATAAACATCTCAAATAATACAAAGGAAACAAGAAAATCAAAGTCTTAGGAAAAAAGAAATTGGATTTCATTATAAGGAGGTCATTAATGACTTCTGAGAAAAGTTAGGCTACCAAAGTTAAGGAAAGGATGGATCATGAAGAAGTATGGATAGCAGGCATGAGAGAGTCAAGAAATTTGGTGGAAGAAAAATGAAATATAAGAAAGTTGCTAGGCATGTGGCAAAATCAAAAGAAGAATCATTGTTTATTGGTTTGTTTGCTTTAAGTGGAGCCCCATTAACTAAGAGGAAGGCATGAGGGAGGAAGAGACTGAAGATTTTCGAGAGCAAGAGAAGAGGGAATTGATGGATTTATGTTCTGAAGGAATCATGAGAAAGAGGGGGGACCAAGAGCACAGCTCTTTTTACCCCTACTCTCCGCCACCTGCAGATCTGACCCACATGTCACCAGGTGCTGTAGAGGGAATCCAAACATCAGAAGGGGGTTGGGTGAGGTGACTTGTAAAGTCCCCTCCTCCCAAGTCTGTGACCACTGCGTCCACCCATCCTTATTGTGCCCACAGCAGATGATGGCAGACAACTTGAAGAACATCTTTGAAATACAGTCTAGTGCCCACAGCATTCCTTACCTACTAACACCAGGAACTAATGAAAGAGGAAATGAGCCTTTGACACAAACTCCACCTGTTTGGGAATGTGACCCAAGGAGGGAGAGTGGCATAGTAGGAAAAGTACCAGATTGGAATCAGGAGTATGCATCTAATCTTTCCTTGTAATTCCCTGTGTGCCTTTGGACACGTACATCCCTTCTGCTCTGTGAGTTGCAGTTTTCATTGGACAAACACAAGTTTAAGATAGGCAACTGGTTTAATTCTGTGTGCTCTGACTTTTGAGTGTTACAGAGTCATCCTGAAAGAGCCAGCACTTTGTCTGTGTGGTTCTTAGGCAGCTCTGTGCTTAATGTGGTCACTGTGATACAAGGGGCAAAACAGGTCCCATAAGGGTAAAACAAACAAGTCCTCCTTGGCGATTCACACTCATGTCACTGCACAGCTCACTGTATCAGCATCTGCTCTAACAGGAAAACCCACCTGCTTGTCAGTGACATTCTGGACCCTCCCATTTGGGCTGTGACACCAGCCTCATGTTTGGCAAAGGATGGCTCATGTCCGGCTGTGAGCCAATGACGCTGATGAAACCCAGTATTGCCTTGGGAGACCGAGTTCCTGACTGAGTTCCAAGTTCTGAGTTTAAAACTTGGTTTGCCTTTTGTTGGCCAGTCTCCACTAGGATTAAAGGGAGGTGGATGTATCTTTGTCATTAAATGCATCATGACAAATTAGCAACTAATTCATTCGAAAATGTGCATTGAGCTGCTGTATACATTAAATGTATATGCGTTGGATGGACAGACGAATGGGTGGATGATGGAAGATGGATGAGGAGCCCCAGGATCTGGTTCACAATATTACTAACCAGCTGGGCACATGAGCCAGTATATGTTCAGTTACAAGTGACAGAAACCTAAATCTATATGGCTTAAGAGGGAATAAAAAATGTATTGACTTATATATCTGAAAAATTATCAAGAGTTTCAAAAGTCCCTCTTTATCTTGCAGCTCTGGTTTCTTCTATGTTAGCTTCATCTTTAGATAGTTTTCCCCCACCCAGTGGCCAGGTTCACCACCAGCAGCTCCAGGCTTACATTCATCTAGGTTTGCAATCTGAAAGGAAAGAGTGCCTTTCCCCCTGGGAGTTCTAGAAAAAGTCCTCAGGAAGGTTCTCACTCACCAAGCTTGGGTCATGTGCTCATTCCTGGACAAATCTTGTGGCTCAGAGGATGCAGCACTCTGATTGGCTGGGTCTGAGTCTTGAGTCCTCCCACAAAGTCAAAGGGTGATGTCAGCTCCAGGGAACCCTACAGACCAAGAGTAAGGATTGGGAGGCATTCCTAGAAGAGAAGGGAATGG
Source organism: Eidolon dupreanum (assembly GCA_028627145.1). Taxonomy (NCBI): domain Eukaryota; kingdom Metazoa; phylum Chordata; class Mammalia; order Chiroptera; family Pteropodidae; genus Eidolon; species Eidolon dupreanum. The sequence goes on from CM053510.1 coordinate 26,974,030, forward strand.
ATGCAAGGCAGGCAAAAACCTTGAATGTCCTCTCACAGTGTATTTATGAGGCAGTACCTTTGCCACTTGGAAACTCTGTTTCCTCCCCTGATTGTCCTCACTGCACAGACTTCTTGTGATGTGAAAGCTTTTTGACAAGGTGGAGATTATTCTTTTTACTGGTCATTTATTATCAACTGCCATGACTCCTCCTCCTTCCTGAAGCCTTCCCCAACATCTTGGTCTCCAGATTCCTCCTTTTTCTGACCTAGGCCACTTAACTTTTCATGTCATCCATTTGACGAGTAATTATCAAGTGTATCTGGAGCAGAAAATGTACCTAGACCCTTGTCAAGCCCAACAAAAAATACTGCAATGAGTAAGACTCTCTCTCCATATAGGAAACTCCCCATGTGGTCAGTGACAAATCTTGCATTGTTTTCTAATTGCTCTGTGTGTAAGTCTAATCTCCAAAACAAACTACCAGCTCCTCATCGTCAAGGCCATGCCTCATCGTTTTCTCACCTTGAGAGTACCAGTCATGGGCCCTCGGAAGTTGGAAGCCTTACCTCATATGCCCCAGCCTTCTTCTTAAGGGACCCTCATGCTCCCAGAAGCCAGAACAGCCTTCCTCTTTGCTACCTCACATCATGTGCCTTGCTTCCTACACCATCTCACTCTGCGGCCCTTAGTCACCATATCATTGGCACCCTCACTCCGGCTTAACAGTGACTTCCATCTTTGGCTTCTGAAGTCATTGGAGCTGGCTGTCCTTTGGATCAAGCCAATTCCAAGCTGAGGAGGGAAAGGATCCTTCTCTGGCCTGTATCAGACCATCTTGCAAGGCCAGAAACAGAGTGGCAGCTTTTGTTATCTGTTCCTTTAGTTAACAAACATCTTCTGAGATTCTACCACTCTATGACCAGAACACGTGCTGGGGAAAGTGGTGAATAGTCAGGCAGAGTCCTCTTCTCTGGGTGCTCACAGACCAGCAGCAAAGGCTGTTGCCCCTCACCCAACCCTGGGAGAGCAAAGCTTCTCATGCTCCATAGTGATCCCTCCTATCCTTGGGAACAGGAATGAAAGGAACCTGGTACAAGTACCCCAGATGGCCTGGTTATAGTGCAGGGGGTAGGGAGGGAAGGAGAGGAGCGGCCCTCGTGATGAACAACTCAAAATGGCCCTTCTGTGTTATTTGTCAAACACCTCCCTGGACCCAGCCTCATTCTCTCCTCCTGCTGCCAGGGAGGTGTTAGAGCAGCCACAGGCCACAGACTGGGGCAACTTGGCTTTGGCTTCAGCCATTCATTTAAGGCAGCCATCAGGGTTCTCCTTGCTGCTTACACCAATGTGCCCAAATCTGCAGCTGGTACACTCTGAAACCCTTGCTTCCCTTACATCTTTCATGTCACCTAGCACAGGTCCATGTACTGGACAGCAGCCCAGAGGACAACTGCTGGATAGGTCTAAAGTAAAATGAAGCAAATCAAATTGAACTAAGCCAAACTGAATGGCCCTCTCTTAGGCACTAACAGACAGAAGTTGATTTTTTTTTTTAAAGAGGAATATTTTCTGATCTATCTGCTCTTGAGTGAACAGTCTTGAACTTTTTCTGAAGGTGAGCACCTCCTTGGTGTATGTCTGCTCTTCTCTCCTTTGAACTCAGGTGAAATTACTCCTAGGATCTCAGTTCTCTACTCTCCACCCCAATCTCTTCTTTCTGACATCAGTCTCTGTCTTTCATATCTACACAGGAGGGGGTGGGGCTCTGCTAATGAATGTTTGAGAAACCCTTTGAGATCTTGGATGAAAGGCACTTTATAAAATACAATTAAAAATAATAGGGGTAATTGCTAGCTGAGCTAGTCCCTGCCGGATAATTAGAGAGTTTTCTTCTGGCAGATTCTGAATCTGTGCAGAAACCCATGAGTTCAAAAGGCAAAACTGATCTGAGATTTCAGGGGCCACTGTTATGCTTCCTCCATTCATGGATCGTGTACTGGAGTCTTCTGAAATCTGAGGAGCATCACATCAGGCCCAAGCTAGAAAGGATCTTTGAGATAATTTGTCCAGCCTCCTTGGTTTGCAGGTGAAGCAGTGAGGCTCAAAGTTGCAGAGCGAGTGTGGGAGAGCTACAACTCTGGAGGTCCAGCCCCCGGACACCCCAATTTGGGGTCTCCTGTCACCACTTCTAATCAATAATGTCCCCTTTCCAACAATCTCTGCATACTGGTGACCTGCTGTTGCACAGTAGAGCATTGGAATGAGAGTCAGACAGAACTGAATTCAAATCTCAGCTCCAACACATGTGAAAGACAGTGGCTGGCAAGTAAGCCTCGTTTCCTTGTCTGTAAAATGGGTATAATAATACCTGCCTCACAGGGTTGCTGGGTGGAGCCAGTGGGTGATGCACACAGAAGCACCTGTCATGGAGCATGTGTCCTGTCAATGCTACTTGAATAAATCTCAGCAGTGCCAGAGTTTGACTTACAGTCTTTGCCTCATATCGCTATGTTTGGTCTGTATTTAATGAGTTACCTATTATGTGCCGAACACTGTGCTTTATCACATTTAATCAGCATCACATCCTGATGAGGTTGGCTGTGCAAAATTGAGGGTTCACAGAGGTTAGCTAATTTGTTCAAGGCCACACAGCTGAAGAGAAGGCAGGACTGGAACCCATGCTCTCAGCTACTACACACACTGCCTTCTTCACAAAGAGGCATGAATATTGTTGTAACCACAATGGAGCCTCCTAAAGATTTTCTGCTGTGATACAGGAGAGTAGGGATAGGGGGGTGGGGACCAGTTGTAGCCTAAGATGATCCACTGAAGAAATTTTACCTTCAAGGTTATGAAAATTAAACTCTTCTCCTTATATAAGATTTATTTATTCTGAGGGTCTACACTGATTCACGAAGTCAAATAATCTCCCCCAAGAAGGGCAGTCAGTAGCAATAACTGAATTTGGTATCAAGAAACCTAGATTTGGGTCCTGGGTCTGCTCCTTAGAAACCAAGGGCCTTTGCTCAAGTCCCTTAAGTTCTCTGTCTTGGGAGTCTCATGTTCCTGGTCTATATACTGAGGATGACATGTCCCACTTTACCCCTCACATGGGGTCTTCAGAGGCTCGAATGGGAAATAACACAGAAGTATTCTGTCAATTGCAACCTTTTGTACAAATGTAAATCCTCACTCTTACTGATACTGCTTAGAAGATTTTCAGCGTGAAGGGGAGGTGGTTAGAAGTCCCAGGCCAACGGACTTCCAGAGGACTGACTCAGCACACTTGGCAGGCAGGGGACAATACACATTACTTGTCTTCAAAGGTCAGTTCAGAGTATTCATAGCTCTGAGCCCAGATTATTTCGTTGGAAGGGCATTTTAGGGGACCAGCCCTTTGAAATTCAATTGTAAATATAATAGATTCTATTTATTTCAAGTTTCAATCTTTAGACCCGAGATTGGAACCTACCGTGTCACATTCTGTACTTCTGTGTGTGTAGAAGAAAACAGGTCTGTGTGACAGACCACGGGGTGAGGCCTGCAAGAAGGGAAAAAGCTTCTGCAGGAGTCATAAATCGCTCATCGATTTCTTCACAAATTTCCTCATCAATCAAATACCTCCTAGAAACTGGAATAACCAGGACTGTATTCTTCTAACTACCATGCTCAGAATGGATGACTGAGTCATCTTTTCCAGAAATTTCCAGGGTTGACCAAAAGAATGACAGTGCCTCAGACTATCAGAGCCAAAGGGAACTTGCAAGTCACCCTCTACCAGCCTTTGGGGCTTCTGGAGAGACAAGTCACCTAAATCCCTAGGGATGGCTGGTCGCTCTCTCACGTCGTCAGACATTCTCCAGCCACTATCTGCCTCCATGGGATTCTCACAGCCCACTGGGCTGTCTTCTCGGCCCGGTATCTCTGGCTGCCCTGCACTGATCCTTAGAACAGAGGCAGAATGGAAAATGGCATTTTGAATTGTCATAGCAATCTAGGAGGTGGTTAGAGTTCATTGTATGAAAGGAAAGTTTCACAAGGAGATGTATTTGAAAACCTGATGGATCACTCCTGGGTCGAGTGTGAGCTCTATGATTTTTACTTCTAAGCATAGCAAGTAATCGTGCCAAGTGGGCTCCAGTACTTTTGGGAGGATTCGTGGAAACCCTGTGTGTCCTGAGGAGGGGGCGTGGAGCACCTGCATTCCCACCACCCCCATATCCCCACCACCCCTCTTCTCCTTCTCTAGAACATTGATGCACTCCTTTCTGATGCCAGGTGCTCAGCCTAGTTCAGCAGTCCCCAACCTTTTTGGCATCAGGGACCGGTGCTCCTGTGAGAATCTAATGTCTGACGACCTGAGGCGGAGCTGAGGCAGTGATGCTAGCACTGAAGAGAGGCTGCAAATCAGATGAAGCTTCACCCGCTCATCCACCACTCACCTGTGTAGCCTGGTTCCTAACAGGCCACAGACTAGTGCCGGTCCGTGGTCCAGGGGTTCGGCCCTAGCAGGCTCAATAGGTGAATGAGGCAGCGGAGGCCTGACTCACAGTGTTTGGGTTCCTGGGTGTGTTGGACCTCCTTTTGTCCCCACTTCATATATCCTAGGCTCAATTTTTTAATTCAGCCATTTGCTGTGGCAACCAGCTATCCAACAGCTGCACAGAATATCTCTTGCTTTCTGACAGCTACTCATTAGTTGTGTGATCTTGGACAAATTTCTTAACTTCTCCACATCTTAATTTCATAACCTGAAAAAGGGAGATGATAATGATATACCCACTTCATACGGTTGCAGTGAAGATTATATAAGTTAATAAATGTAAAGTGCATATACCAGTGCCTGGCACAGATTAAGTACTATCAGAAAGACGTTGCTATTATTATTGTCATTACTCTATCTAGCGCTTGGCATTAGAGGAAAGTGATCAGGCTTCCTAGCGCCAAGTCTGTTAAGTTAGAGCCTAACTTGCCATGGATGGGCATTGACTTCAGCCCTTGGGTTTTTGGAGTGGGAGTGGGGCAGGGAGAGAAAGAACTACCATTTCTTGAAGGATATTGTGTAGGAAGAAGAGGGAGGTAGCAGTGAGGTCCTTCTTGGTCCCTCGTACCTGCCCACAAATGCTGCAGGGTATCACCTGTCAGGACTCCGAGAGAAAGGTGGACCCTGGACACTGCTTCCCTGATGTACAACCAGGGACTGGGCTCCGAGTGGGGTGGGCAGGAGGTAAAGGGTCTGTTAGAAAGAGCACTGGGCCAGGAGTCAGGAGATAGGTTTTAGGTCTGGCTCTCTGCACAAATTTCAGCACCCAAAACAGGGCCTGTGGGAAATGGTTCTCCATCAATACTTGTTGCACAAATGGATGAATGAACCAATAAATGAATAACACGGTCCCTGCTCCCAGGGAGTTTCCAAACTAGAGTACAGACCTATAAATATCAGTATAGAGCAGCATGTGCTGTGTCAAACCTATGGGGCAGAGCACAAAGGCAGCAGCCTAGGAAAGCACCCCATGACCCAGATGTGTTCCAGATGGGAGCTCATTTGGACCTAATCAGGATTCCAGGAGGCAGAGAAGAAGAGCACAGGGCACGAGGCCTGCATGCACATGGGATTGTGGGCAGGGAGGGTTTAGCATTTGAAAGGCATATGAGAAGATAGTTCTAAAACATATTCTGCTCCAGCAAGCCCGTCCCACCCATTCTTTCAAAGCATAACTTCAAATCGTACAGTTATCTATAAATTGCGCAAGAGCCCAACCCCAAACACTGGTGTTCTAAAGTCCAGTCCCATACAAGGAGCTGCTTTAGTACAGAGACCTGTTGGCTCCCAGGCCCCACGGGTCTCCATGGGGCCAACCAGCCCTCAGGAAGCTGCAGGTTGAAGCTGAACCCAGGTCTGGGCCTGGACCTCTGCCCTCCTTTTCCTTGGCTGCTCAACCCGCCACCACGGTGTTTACACACACCCTCCCCGCCCACCTTCTCCCCTGGCCAAACCCCATTACTTCTCTCCACCCCACCCTGCCCTGGCCAAACACTGGCAGAGGAAGCTGGAGAAAACCAGACTGGCAAGTTTTACCAGGTGACAGCTGGGCCTTAAGAAACCCAGGAGAAGAGGGTGACATGGAGGTCGTTGTGGCTTCCTGAAGCCAGAAAGTCACGGAGAAGAGCTGCTGTCTGCTGGGACCTAAGTGGCAGTGAGTCTCACTCTTCTGCTTCTCAATAAATGTCCCTGTGAGAGTTCAGAGAATTATACCAGCCATAATGACTCTTTCACCTTTCTTCACAGTTCACAGCCCATGTTTACATGAGGTATCTATTCTAATAGAGACACAGCAACAAAAGTGGAAACTGGGGTTCACCCTCGGTCACACAGCGGCAGTTGTAAGAGCCAGATCCAGGTCACTGCTCTCACCAAAGTCTCATGGTGACTGACAAGTGCTGAGTAGCTTCAGGCCTTAACTGGCTTTGGGGTGCTGAGTTTCAGGACCAAGCTTCAGAGGTCTTGTGGAAGTCTGGGAAAGGAATGGGTTAATAAATGTTGAAAACGATCACATTATTGCCAGTCATAGGGTTTTTACCACAGGCTAAGCACTCACTTGTGTCTTTGAGTGACTCACAACAATTCTATAGGCAGATGTCACCATTTCATAAATGATGAAATTGAAGGGTTAGTTATTAACCAACTTAATTGGTAGTAAGGTTAAGTTAGTAATCCTGTTAGATGAGAGGTTTGAGATTAGCAATGGCCATCTCAGAGGTTAATTTCATAGACACTGCCCTACACTGACAAGAGTATCTGTCCTCACTGCTATCCACGAATAATCATCTAGAAAAAGCACGTGTCCCCTTCACTGTCTTACTTTAAACTGGATCTTTTCCTAAACTTCATTGACATGGGCTCCCTTCTTCCCAGAGGTTACATGATCCCCACAGTAATCATTGACTGCCACCTAGTGGTGCTATGTGGAATGTCCCTTCTATTCCTTCTTCATCTGATGTGATTCTTCAATAACCAGAAGCCAAAATGTTAAAAGCTTGCTTTTTGCCTTTTCTTGCTTCAGCATCCCTAAAAAACTACAAATAGATGTTATTTATGTTTTATGAATGATGGAATGGAGACCCAGTGGAATTAAGAAGCTCGAAGGTCTTGAAGGTCACATTGCTTAGAAGTTAAGAGCCAGAATCCTGAGCATCGTATGCTAAAAGTGTGACCTTGAGTAAGACATTGTATCAATTGTTTTTGGTGGACATCTAACCACCTCTGCCACAAGAACAATTTTTTCCTTGGATTTATTTAATTAAAAGTTTCTCCTTTACCATTTATCTCCTATGTTAGCTCTACCATACTTTAAAATTTGGTATTTGGGTGACTCTGTTTCTGGGCTACCTTTTTGAATCTACTGGTCTATTTGTCTACTCTTAAGTCTGTACCATAGAGTCATAAACGTTACAGCTTCATAAGAAAATGTATGTATTTTCTCTTTATGCTTCTTTTCCAGAAGTATATTATCTATTCTTGATGTCTCTTTTAAAATTCAAAAATTAGCTTATTAAAGATTGAAATAATCTTATTGAGATTTTTATTGAAATAACACTGAATATAAAATAGAGAAATTTTTTAAAATTCATATGTTTACAATGTTAAAATTTCCTATTCATAAACATGTGCTATGTCTTCATTTACTTAGGTCTTCTTTAATGCCATTCAAAAATATTTTAAGCTTTCTCCACATAGGTGTCTACATATTTCTTATAGATTTATTCCTAATTGCATTTTTGATATTATAAATAAATCTCTTTTAAAGTTGTTTTAAATATTTTCTACTCTTGGATTGGAAATATCAACATAGTTAAAATGACCATATTACCTAAAGCATTATATAGATTTAATGCAATCCCCATCAAAATCCCATCGACATTTTTTAAAGAATAGAACAAAAATTATCAGATTTGTATGCAAGCACAAAAGACCCCAAACTGCCAAAGCCATTCTGAGAGAAAAGAACAAGCTTGGAGACATCACTTTGCCTGACTTAAAATTATACTACAAAGGGACAGTAATCAAAACAGCATGGTATTGGCAGAAAAACAGATCAGTGGAACAGAATTGAGAGTCCAGAAGTAAGCTCATATTTATATGGGCAAATAATATTCAACAACAACAAAAAAAAAACAAAAAACAAAAACAAAAATATACAATGGAGAAAGGAAAGGCTCTTCGATAATTAGTGTTGGGAAAACTGGGAAGCCACCTGCAAAAGAATGAAACTAGACCGTTGTCTATCACCACACACCAAAATTAACTCAAAATGGATTAACGACCTGAATAAAAGACCTGAAACAATAAAATGCATAGAAGAAAACGTAGGAACTAAACTCAGGGACCTTGGACTTAAAGAGAATTTTATGAATTTGACCTCGAAAACAAGGGAAGTAAAAGCTAAAATAAATGAATGGGACTACATCAAACTAAAAAGCTCTGCTCAGCAAAAGAAATTGTCAACAAAATAAAGAGACAACCATCTGAATGGAATAAGGGCCCAATATCCAAAATATCTAAAATATTCAAAATATCCAAAATATACAAAGAACTCATACAACTCATTAACAACAAAAAAGCAAATGATCTGATCAAAAAATGGGCAGAGGACCTGAATAGACGCTTCTCCCTAGAGGACATACAAATTGCCAACAAATATTTGAAAAGTTGCTCAACATTGCTAGCTATTAGGGAAACGTAAATCAAACCCACAATGAGATACCATCTCACACCTGTTAGAATAGCTATAATCAACAGGACAAGTAACAACAAATGCTGGACAGGATGCGGAGAAAAAGGAACCCTCATACACTGCTGGTGGGACTGCAAATTGGTACAGCCACTATGGAAAACAGTACAGAGGTTCCTCAAAAAATTAAGAATTGATCTACCATATGATCCAGCAATCCCTCTACTGGGTATTTACCCTAAAGACTTGAAAATCCATATCTGAAAAGATATTTGTACACCAATGTGCATAGCAGCATTATTCACAGTGGCCAGGACATGGAAGCAACCGAAATGTTCTACAATAGATAATTGGGTAAAGAAGCTGTGGCACATATATACAATGGAATATTATTCAGCCATAAGAAGAGGTGAAATATTGCCATTAACGACAACATGGTTGGACCTCGAGATAATCATGCTGAACAAAATAAGCCAGACAGAAAAGGTTGAAAATCATATGATATCACTTATATGTGGAATATAAACCTAAAAGCAACAAATGAATAGGACAAACGAACAGAGACTCATGGACATAGACTATAGATTAGTGGTTATCAGAGGGTAGAGGGTGGAGGGGAGAGGGAAGGTAGATTGGGTAAAGGGGGTCAAATATGCGGTGATAGAAAGAAGTCTAACTATGAGAGATGAACATAGTGTAAATATATATATGCCTTACTTTTCAAGTGTACAGGTGAAACTTATTGGATTTTGTTAACCAATGTCACCATTAAAAATAATTAATTAATTTTAAAAAATTTTTTACTAATATGTAAAATGTAATTAACATTTTTATAATAATAAAAATAACTTATATATTCATCTTGTAACTATTTTATATAAGTACATTATCTCTCTGTTGGTTAATGGATGCCCAATGAATCTTTTTCCATTAACATCTCACAAATAGTGTACAGTTGGTTCTCAATAGATTACATTCATGGCCTAAGAGAACTAGTAAGGATTAATGGGAGGCACTGCTGTTCACACAGGACACAAGATAGATCCAGGTCTCACTAAACTAAATATCCATCCACCATTTAATGAACCTGGCTATGTTGAGGGGTGAAGAAAGCCACCAGCAGGGATAGACACATAGCAGTCGATGAGTGCTGGGGATAAGCGACTGGGTTACCAGAGCGAGAAGACAACAAAGAAGCAGCCCTTGCTGCTGATAGTCAGCAGGGGGTTCAGGTAGAGAGTACAGGAGAAGGTGGCATGAATGGCATGGGGCACTACGAGAGCAGTTTTGATCTAAGAGGTCATAGTTAAGTGGAGAAGATAATACAGGGAAACAGTATGCCATCAGTGGAGGATAGAAATGAAGAAGCCCAGTCCATTTGACACCAGACGAGTCAGAAAAATCCAGGCTTAAGATCTCTAGAAAGTCATCAGAAGGGGTCCTCATCATAGGGTCACAGTGGTGACCCTAGGCCACAGTGGCTAGGTCAGGGATCACCTATCTATTCCTGGACATCGCTTAGAACATAACAGATGTGGAAATGCACCAAAATCTTTTACACCCATCTTCACAAAGTATATAGGAGTATTTACAAACATGTGACTTACTAACATCTTTTGCTCATAAACCCCTGGTCCTATAGATATACCTGACTCAAATCCAAGGATTTGGTCCTCTAGAGTCAGCAGGGCTACTAGGATCAGCTCTCCCCAATGCTTTTCCCCTTTGCTCTCACACTCTTGCAACCAAAGAACCAGATGCCCACTGCTTCCACTCCTGCATGCTCAGTTTTCCTACTGGGGCCTGGCATGTGGTGGGTATTCTGTTTGTTAGCTCGAATTGACCCGGATGTACACTCTGGAGCTGACAGCAGCTTCAGGGAAAGGTCTGACACTAGGACGCCAGCTCTGGCTCCAGCAGAAACTCTCCAGAGACTTTTAAAGCCCTGCTCCTTCTGTTTCTCCCATGGTCCTCACACACTTCTGAGTCCCCCAGACTAAGTTGTTAGGAAAAGAATTGGGGCCTTAATGAAGACGGGCAGAGATAATCCCCTCAAACTGTTGAAGACGGTGTGAAAGCCTGGAAGTGGGGGCATGGAGATATAAGTGACAAACAAAACCAAGGACACAAAAAAGAAAAATAGAAATAGGGCCATGCAGAGATAAACAGAGGGGACAAAGACAGTCAAAAAAAAAAAAAAACCACACACACACACACACAGTCAGAGACAGGTAGATACACAAATAGGCAGAGAGAGGCACCGAGAGAATTCTATCCGGTAGGGAATGGTGTGGGCAGAGAGCAATAACAGAGAAAGAGGCTTCTTGTCATGTGTCCACTAGGATCAGTCAAAGCAGCAGTTTGGCTGTTAATATCTTTCAGAACTGACCAACCCAGAGACAGTGCCCCAGCATCTCCCTGGAAACATTCCCTTTTCTGAAAAAGCTGAGATTATCAGCCATAGTTTCCACCTCAGCAAAATCACCCAATGAAGGAATCAAAGGGAGAGTTTTGTGGTGGAGAGGGTGCCCTGCACTAGGGAGGAGCCTAGAGTTATGTAACCGGCAGTGTTTGCTAATAATTGAACACGATCATATCAAACAAGAAATATCAACCAGAGTTTCGTCTAGTTAAACCAAGCCTATTAACTATGCACACACGTTATCTCCAGAATGTAATTTTAATGGGTACTGCAATTTTTGCCTGTGATATTCACTCCTTATCCAGTGCCTAAAACAGTACACATTCAATAAATATTTGCTGAATGAACTTATATGATGCTTGGCAAAGAAATTCCAACTAGGAAAACTAGAGCATTGGTTCTTCCCAAATATTTCATTCCTAGAATCTCCTCAAGCCCACAGTTCATGTTCCCTAATAGCAAACTGGAATGGCTGGCAGATGGGAGGACACAGCATGAAAGAACAAATAGAGAGGAAGGAACTGGTTCTCCCCAGTCAGATGAACCTGGCTGCAGGCTTCCCTCACCACGCAGCTGCTAGGAGTCCTAGAACTTCTGTCTCCATGGTCTCCTGACTTTCTGGAAAACCTAGCCCTTTTCAGAAGGTCAGTTTGACCTAAAAGGCAAAGGAATGGAAAGAAAAGAATTCAATCAGCCTTTACCTTCTTTCTCCTCTACTCTAGTGGAAAGTCATCTCAGAGCTGTGTTGAAGCAGAAGGTCCTTCCTGGTGCTCCTGACTCCAAAATGAACTTCCAGGCCTCTGGCTGTAGAAGTTACTGCCTTATCTGGTATCATCAAGACTCGGAGAAGCCACATGATTTCCTTCACAAGGACTGCAGGCAACCATAACTCTGTGAGAAGGGCACAGTACTCTCACGAGGGAGTTCCTACCTCCTGCCCTCCACAGCTCTCTCCAGCTTAACTCCTCTTTCTCTCCCTGAAGCCTGTGACTGTTCTCCCCTCCATTCAGCCAGTTCAGACTAACCTTGATCCATTTCCTCCAGTGCCCCATGACTGGGCCACCATAAGTTAGGCATCATTCTGATCACACAGCCATAGTCTTCCAGCCCTGGCCAAGAAGAGATAAGAGACTGTGAAACTCATTCCCCAAAGTCATTTTTATAGAAGGGATCCTGAAACTCAGTGACTTTTCTGTCTCTACCCCCAACTCCAGCATATTCTTTTTCCACTTTCTCAGACTCCCTTGTGATTCTCTATGTCACAGTGGCCTGGTCACCCAATTCATAAATACACCACTTCCCCAAATTGTACAGAAAGTGAGAAACTAATCTAAGGCAACAACAGATGAGTTGTTGCTTTTTACATGTCGGGTAAATTTTAAAGTGGACTTTATCCTGTTAAATATTCTTTGTTTTCATTTTGTTTTGCTTTTGTACTGACAGGTGTGTTTAACAGTTAAGCTTGAAAAGTTCTCTGCCCAGAATGACTTCCCAACCCACGCCTCTCCAAGTCATCTATTAATCATTAATTCATTCATGCTTTCAGATACATATGCATGCACTTAGAAACATCACTGAGCAATGGGTAAGTCACTGTCCCAGGCAATGGGACTCAAAGACATGTTAATTAGTCTCAAATTGCTCACAGTGCAAAGGGAGAGAAATATGTCCTCAGATGCTTAAAGTACTGTGTGATAAATGCTTTCACATGGACATATTTGTAGCTGTGTGAACAAAGGAGAGATCTATTTTAAACTAGTTTTGGCAGAAATGGGACATTACTGGTTCAAATAACTGAGGCTGCAAAAGAAGCTGGCTTCAGACATAGTGGGATCTAGAGATAAATGACATCACCTGGATACTCCCCCTTTCTTGGTTACTTTGCATCTGCTTGGCTTTCAGCTGCTGACAATGGCCACACGGAGTGGAATGGGAAGAAGCCCTGACACAGGCGTGAGCAAAACCCTCGCAAAACAGATTTGTGCAAGCTCGTGTAGTAAAATCATCTACGCACACAAACACATACACACATATTCCATAAATAAAACTGTCCTTGTCAGCGACTTTCTAAATGGCACTGCCCTGCATTCTCAACTCTAATGGGAAAAAAATTGTAATACAAATTTTTGTGCTATGGAGAGGAACCTCAATAGGTGAGTATGTCACAGTAATGAAAATAGGAGCTTCTGGGAACCATTAAGGACCTGATCAATGAGATTCATCCTAGGATCAAGATCGGCCTCAGAGAGAGCCCTGTTTGAAATCTCCACTCTCTTTGGTACACGACAGTCCCAAGAGGAGTGGAGAGAATAAGGGAGAAAAGCTTTCCCAGGCCCCAGGCATTTCTTAGTTTTAGATTTATCACAGACAAAACAAACAAACAAACAAACAAACAAAAACCCTCTCATTTTGCAGATGAGAAACTAAGGCCAGTTTTCACAATTGATAATTATCAAATTGAAAACATACTACTTATTACAAAATACCATAAATAGTTGAAAAATTTGTGTGCATATATCAGAGTATTCATGCAATTGTTTCTATGTGGAAGCATAATTAGAGGCTTACATTCTCATCTATATTCCATATATTTTTCTCTGGGCAGCCGGAGTGACATTTCTGAAGCACAGAGCTGATCAAATTACTTCCTTGATTAAATTCCTTACATAGATCCCCTTTGCTCTCAGAAGGAGATTCATATTTCTTATTATGGCTACCAGCCCTACATGATCTAGCAGGGAAAAAAGATAGAGTTTTAGAACAACCCAAAGGTGAGAAGTCTAACAGGAGTACCCAAAAAAAGTTGGGACCTCAAGACTCGACCTTTAGTGTATTTCTCATTAGTGAAAAGTAAAACCACCAAGAAATTGCTCGATCAAGCTTGGCTCTGGGTGAAGAAAAATTCTCTCTCTTGAGAATTTATAGCCACAAGTCACTATCTTATTGTGGTGTGGTCTAAATTAACAATATAAAAATTGACTTTAAAATTTGGTGGATGGATTAAACAGAAGGTTAAACACAATTAAAAAGAGACGACTAAGCTAGAAGATGCATCAGCAGAAATTAGCCAGAAACCTGCCTAGGAAAGAAAGATATAGAAAATAAGAACAAGAATTTAAAGGTGTGAAAAATAGAAAAGGAAGCTCTAAAATACGGCGAATTGGACTTGCAGAAACCAATAATAACAAATATCATTGTAAGAGCTAATAAATATATAATACATAGTATGTGTTCCTGTTCTAAACTATTATATAATGAACTCATTAATCTTTACAACAAACCTCTAATGTAGGTAAGAATATCATCCCCATTTTAAAGATGAGGAAACTGAAGCATGAAGGAGTTAGCACAGTTGTCTGAGGCCACATAGAGATGCCATGCAGTCTGGCTTTGTGTTCTTCATCATCATGTAATATTTGAAGAGATAATAGCAGAAAATTGTCCATAAATATTAAACGACCTAATCCTGAAATCCAGGAAACTTCACAAACACCAAGCATGATATGAAAAATAAAACCACTAGACATATACTGATGAAAGTGTACCACACCAAAGAAAAAAGAAAGCTCGTAGAAAGAAAAAAGACAGATCACTGCAAATGAATGACAACTTGATTGATGGTCAGCTCACAATGGAAACACTGGCAGCCAAAGACAGTGCAGCTTCAGTGTGCTGGGGAAAAGGAACTGTCACCCTACAAAATTATGTCTGAAAAGAACCTCTTTAGAAAACGAAGGTGAAACTATGACATTTGCAGGCAGAGAAAAAAAAAATGGAGCACTCACCACCTACACACTCTCCCAAGAGGAACCCATGAAGAAGGTGTTTTGAGGAATGGATATGAGATGTGAAATGGGAAGGAGAGCAGAAACACTGGTAATTATGGGAATACATCTGAACAAACCTGACTACTTAAAACAATAATAACTTTAAATTCTTGGGAAAAAACAGAATCAAAATTAAGTCCTGGAGCACACATGGTAGGTTGGGAAAAAGGAAACAGAAGCCGAAGTGTCTAAGGTCTTGGTGTTGTTCATCAGGAGGACAGACTTCTGGGGACAGTTGTAGGGTTTGTCTGCTGCACCAAAACATGTCCAGGCAGAGGAGGGGAGGGGCTGCTGCAAGGCGCTGGTTAACCCTTGGGTCCAGGTTCAGGGCTGTGACTACGGTAATTATCTAGGAAACAAGTTGGTCATTCTCTTATTTGTTGTTAGGCTTCTGATGTGTAGGTGATATATACACATCTATATATACTACATATTGTATTAGTATTTTGTCCAAACTATGCATTATAAATATTTTTTCAGTTTGTTGTTTCACTTGCTGGCAATGGCCTTTTTCATGCCAAAAGGACTTTCTTCACACAAAAGCAAGGTCAGGACTGTGTCAGCTCAAAAAGGGCATCTTTTTTTAATCTACATAAAGGTGTTAGAAGTTTACGTTTTTATGGGTTGAAAATACTGATTGCCTTTCAACTTTACATAAGTCTGTTAAATAACTATATTAATCGCCTGGAAATAGATATAGAGTATAAAACCTCAAACAAGTGGAGGAGGAAAAAACACCCTCTGTATAGCCAGTGGCCTTCTGAGCAGAATGATACTTCTTATTGTGCTTCCATTTTGATGAAATCTCTTTAAAATGGGAAGGTCTAGAGACTCGTTTCTGGTAGGACGAAGGTTTGAAGGCCTGCTGACTAAACTTTCAGGGTCATGGTGGCACCTCCTACCAAAGTAGGTCTGCATGAAGAGTGCCCTGTGAGCAGCTTCCCTTTTTGGGTGAAGTTTTGCTTGGGACTGCCAAGCACATGACAATACCACTTTCCTAGTGCACTCCCCAACACCGTGTACTAGGCATTAGGATATTTGAAAATCTGAAGGTGAAAATATCTCAGTGGAGTTTCAATTACCCTTTCTCATCCTGAGTATGTTTTAGCATTTTTTGTTGTTGTTATGTTTAAGTAACATGGATTATCTAGGAAACAAGCTGGTCATTTTCTTATTTGTTGTTAGGCTTCTTCCTGAGTAATGTGTAGGTGATATATACACATCTATATATACTACATATTATATTAGTATTTTGTCCAAACTATGCATTATATATTTTTTCTGTTTGTTGTTTCACTTGCTGAGGATGGCCTTTTCCATGGAAAAGAAATTATTTTAATTTTTAATAGTTTTTTATTCAATATTTTCAATATGGTTTCTGTATCATGGCTAGAAAGACTTTCTCTAATCCAAGGTTATAAAATAATTTTCTCATGTTTTCTTTTAACTCTATCTGATTTCCTTATTCATATTTAAGTATACGATCCATTTGAAATGTAACAAGGTCTAAAACATGATGTATGATTCCTGCTATATTTTACTCTAGATGGCTTCCAATAACATTTATTAAATAGTCCATCCCTGCACCTTCCCATTTAAAATAGCCCCTTCATCATAAACTGAATTCCATATGCACTTATTTTGATTCCTGAGAATTTCTACCCTGCTCCATTTATCCCTCTGCCTCTTTCATGTCAACATCTCATTGTTTTTTTTTTTTTCACTGAAACTTTACAGTAGCCACTAATATCTATTAAGGCTGGCAGGTCCTCATTGTTTTCTCCAGAAGCAGTTGAGGTTACATTTTGTTTTATCTTGTTTCATAAGTAGGAAAGCTATTGTTGTCCTTAGAGGAATTTTGTAGCCAGCCATCTTTTTGAGCTGCCTTTCACTGTGGTGATTTTCACTTGTATCTCTGTGGTTTTCTAGATGGACTATCACACCACCTGCCACTCTCTCCCAAACCCACTCTTTGAGTCTCCCAGCTTCAGCACCCCCTGGAACCATGCTTGTCAAGACTGTCAAAGGCTCTGTATTGCAGATCGCAGGATCAATTCTTAATCTTCTTATTACTCAATCTCTCAAGCTGATTGGGAATATTGCACACTTCCATCTTCTAGAATCATTTATCAGTTCAGTCTCAGGACACTATGTTCTCCTCTTTTATCCACTCCCCAAACCCCACACTACCCTTCCGTAGCTGCTTCCTACTAATTTGCTGGCTGTGTCCTCCTCTACTTCTAGAGGTCTGGTGGGTACAGAACTTAATGCTGAGTTTCCAAACTCTTCTTCATTAACACTCATTCCCAGTGTGAGCTCACCCAGCGCCTTTGGAATGCACGAGCATAGTCCTGTGTGTTATTCGTCTCTGTATCTTCCCTGCCTGGGACAGTGCCTGGCACACCATAGGCTCACTGTAGTGTGGAGTAAAAGCAAAAATGACTGAATAAGTCTTTCTGCGTATTTTAAATGCTTCATAGTTATGTCTTTAAAAGTAAAGACAAGTAACTCAATTTCGCTGCAGCATAGGCACATAAAGAAAGTCATAGTAGCTAAGGTTGAAAATACTAGTTGCCCCTAGATCATCTCAAAATAATCTACCTAACAAACATCATGAATAGAAGGAGAAAGGTGAAAGTTAGTGAGTGTAGTGTGCTAAATTCCTCATCTCTTATAAGGGAACTCAATATACCCGTTGTTGATATTGACAAATCGAAACTAGTAATGTCGTTTTACTATACAAAGCTATACTATAATTTGTAAAAGAGTTAAGAATGGAAACTGTTACCAATGGTTGCTATTGGGGAATGAGATTATGAGAGACTTTGCATTGCATTTTATACACTGTGGTGTCTTCCAAAATAAGACTAATGTACATACATTACTTCTGTGAGTAAATACAAAAAGATCAGGTGAACCATGCAAGGCCCTCAATGCCACGCAAACTATTCTTTTGCTATGAAAGCTCACATCGCCTGGGCTTCCTGCACAGGCTCACAGTGCCAGCGAAAGCCTCCAAGACATCCATTCCCTACAGGGAGGGGGGATGTACAAGGAAGGATAAGGAGAGGCCAAGATAAGGGATTGGTGTCAGGGCAAATGAGAAACATCTCGTGAGGTCCTTGTCTCACACAGAATCTCATGAACCTCTGGTCAGGAAATCACAGGGGCTGTTCAGCATTTTGATAAGCCCGTCTTGGTCACCAGGTTTTGCTCCTGCTCCTGTCGGCACCTCCCCTCCAGATGGTGGAAAAACATTCTCTGCTATTAGACACTCCTGAAAAGGTCCTCTTTTTCTACTCCCCACCTCCAACGAGAAGATGGTGCTAAGGTAAGAGCTGGCTCTCCCAAAGGCAGCATTGTTTTCTCACTCTTAGTCCACATCCTCATGATGCCACTTTGGGTTGGGGCACGCAGGGAACCATGGGCACCCATCAGCAACAGTCAGGACACATGAAGCTCCCTCACTGAAGCTCTGGAAGCTGGTAGCTTAAAGTGTGGGAAAGCCACCCGGGGCCAACCGGGTCTTTCCAGCTTCACGGTCATTGCTTCCCAAGCCAAACTGTTGTTAATAACCTTAGATTTCACAAATTAGCCGGCTTCAATGAGTTTCTTTGTTTCTGTATTCTTGTATCAGACCTGTCCCAACAGAAGATGCAGGGCACAATCTAATGGGGTAATGAGGAAAGTTTAATGAAGAGACTATGTACAAAGGTGCAGGCAGAACTAGGAAAATCTATAGAAGATGCAGAGGC
>CM053510.1:26993247-27383900 GCA_028627145.1 Eidolon dupreanum
TTCCTAAACATGACTCAGTGACTCTCATCCAGAACGTTCCAGTCTTTACCATTGCCATGTTTGGGCTGGCAGGAAACGTCATTGTGCTCTGGCTCTTGGGCTTCCACATGTGGAGTAAAGCATTCTCCATCTACATCCTCAACCTGGTGGAAGCTGACTTCCACTTCCTCTGCTGCCAGATTATAGATTGCTGAATGCACTCATCACCTACTTCCATTCCGTCTTCATTCACATCCCCAGCTTTTTCATCTTGTGTCATATTTGCCTTCATCACAGGCCTGAGCTTTCTCAGCATCCACAGCATGGAGCGCTGCCTGGCCGTCCTGTGGCCCATCAGATACTGCTGCCGCCAGCCCAGACACATGTCAGCTGTTACGTGTGCCCTGCTCTGGGCCCTGTCCTTGCTGCTGAGTGTCTTGGAAGAGAATTACTGTGGCTTCCTGATTGGGAATTTTCACTATGATTGGTGCCCAGTGTTTGATTTCATCCTTGCCGTGTGGTTGATTTTATTATTTGTGCTTCTCTCTGGGTCCAGCCTAGCCCTGCTGAGCAGACTGCTGTGTGGCTCCCCGTGGGTGCGGCTGACCAGGCTGTACGTGACTGTCATGCATATGGTGCTGGTCTTGCTTTTCTGCAGCCTGTTCTTCGGCATCCACTGGTTCCTCTTATTCTGGATTCACAATGGTTTTAATGCATTCTCCTTTCATCTTTACTTGCTTGTGCCCTTACTGTCCTGTGTCAACAGCTGCACCAAACCCATCATTTACTTCTTCATTGGCACCTTTAGGCAGCGATGGCGGAAGCGGCGGCAGAACCTGAAGCTGGTTCTCCAGAGGGCTCTGCAGGACTTTCCTGAGCTAGATAAACGTGAGGGAAGTCTTCCTCAGGAAACACTGACGATGTCAGGAAGAGGACTGGGGCAGTGATGAAACGCCTCTGCCCGAGTCCATCAGAAGCAACTTAGATTCCTACTTCCCTGCCAGACTTGCCGATTATTTGCTCTTCTTTCCACCTTGTGTCCCAGAAATGTCTCAGTCATTCCCCAGTGTCTTCAAATAGGTTGTTTTTAATCTGGTTTTTCTAGTTTTTCTCAGAGAAAGCATTAGTCTGAACGTTGTACTTCTCTATCTTTTCGGCATTACCGATAAATTTCTGTTATCTTCCTCTGAGTCTTCTATGTTGAATGCTTTTTCTTTACTATTTTCATTGTAATAGAAAGGATTCCTGACTAAATCCATAAACCCTTGTTTAAATTTTCTTTTTCTTTTTCTTTTCTTTTTTTTGTAACAATAGGACAGAAAAAGAATTGGGACTATTACTAGCTCTGATCTTCTAGAATCGGTTTCTCAGTTCAGTCTCTGGACACTATGCTCTCCTCTTTTACCCAGCCCCCAACCGCATTCCACCCTTCCGTAGCTACTTCTCACTACTTTGTCTACTGGGTCCTCTTCTTCTTGTAAAGGACTGAAGGGTGCAGAACCTAACACTGAGTCTCCATACTCCTCTTCATCAAATTCAATCCCAGGGCGAGCTCACCCAGCTCCTCTGGATACACGGGCATAGTCCTCTGTGTTATTCGTCACTGTATCTTCCCTGCCTGGAACAGTGCCTGGCACACCATAGATTCAAGGTAGTGTTGAGTAAAAGCAGAATAAGTCTTTCTGTGTGTTTTAAATGCTTCATTGTCAAGTCTTTAAAAAAAAGGCAAGTAACTCAATTTGGCTGCAGCATAGGCACATAAAGGAAGTCATAGTACCTAAAGCTGAAAATAGTGGTTGCCCCTGAATCATCTGAAAATAATCTAGCTAACAAATATCACGAACAGAAGGAGAAAGGTGACAGATTGTGAGTGTAGTGTGATAAATTCCTCACCTTTTATAAGGGAACTCAATATATCTATTGTTGATATTGACATATCGAAACTAGTAATGTAGTTTTATTATGCAAAGGTATACTATATTTTGTAAAAGAGTTAAGAACGGAAACTGTGACCAATGGTTGCTATTGGGAAATGAGATAACCAGATATTTTACATTGCATTTTATATACTTTGGTGTCTTTCAAAATAAGACTAATGTACATACATTACTTTTCTGAGTAAATGTAAAAAGATCAGGTGAGCTGTGCAAGGCCCTGAATGCAGTGCAAACTATTCTTTTGCTACAGAAGCCCACATTGCCTGGGCTTCCTGCAAAGGCTCACAGTGCCAGCAAAAGCCTCCAGGACAGCCATTCCTCACAGGGAGGGGGACGAACGAGGAAGGATGAGAAGAGGACAAGATAAGGGATTTGTGTCACGGCAAATGAGAAACATCTCGTGAGGTCCTTGTCTCACACAGAATCTCGTGAACCTCTTTTCAGGATATCACAGGGGCTGTTCAGCATTTTGATAAGCCTGTCTTGGTCACCAGGTTTCATTTCTGCTCCTGTCAGCACCTCCACTCCAGAAGGTGGAAAAGCGTTCTCTGCTATTAGACACTCCCGGAAAAGCTCTTCCTTTTCTACTCCCCACCTCCAGAAAGAAGATGGTGCTAAGGTAAGAGCGGGCTCTCCCAAAGGCAGCATTGTTTTCTCACTCTTAGTCCACATGCTCACAATGTCACTTTAGGTGGGAGATGCAGGGAGCCATGGGCACCCATCGGCAACAGTCAGGACACATGAAGCTCCCTCACTGAAGCTCTGAAAGCTGGTAGCTTAAAGTGTGGGAAAGCCACCTGGAGCCAAATGGGTCGTTCCAGCTTCATGGTGTTGCTTCCCAAGCTAAACTGTTGCTAATAACCTTAGATTTCACAAATTAGCCAGTTGTTCAACAGGTTTCTTATTTTTGTATTCTTGTATCTGGCTTGTCCAGCAGAAAACACAGGGCACAATCAAATGGGGTAATGAGGAAAGTTTAATGAAGAGACTATGTACAAAGGTGTAGGCAGAACTAGGAAAAATCTATAGAAGATGCAGAGGCCCCCAAAGAAAAGCCATAATAGGGAGCTGTATCCTTTGCCCGGTCTGAAGGGGAAAGGGGAGAAGTGACCACACCTCAAGGAGGGCTGTTGCTGTAGCTGTAGTTGTCACTGGGACTATAGGAAAGGCCACCAGAAAGGTCCTTTTGTAGAGTAACACCACCACTGCTGTCTCACAGCCTGGCTGCGAGTCCCAGGGAGGTTAAAAACCCTCAATGACGCTCCTCCTGCTCTCCAGTCACCTGTCAGTGTCCCCCTTTCAAGAGCATGACCAAGAGCCTGAGGGAAAGCAAGCCCGTCAGTGAGGCAAAGAGACGTCTCCTCCCGAAACACAGAAGAGGGTAGAGAAGATGGAAATGACCTTTGATATCATAGGAGAAAATCTGTTTTCTTATAGCCTCCTCACAGTTGGTTTTTCTGGGACTTTCGCTCTCTGTCAATGAAATGGGATCAATTTCTCATTGCATCTACTCAGTTTGTTTGACTATTATGTTGCACCTTCCTATCTGGTATTATTTTATGGAATAGTCTCTCAGTGTCATCATAAGTGCCTCGAGAATGAAATGTAGTTTGTTTGTTTGTTTGTTTGTTTGTTTAAATATAAGAGTCCATGATTTTTATGAATATTTCGAGTTTACAATTTTGAATGTTCTAGAAAGAAATACATTATAAAAGTTCCTCTTTAAACTGTGTCCCACACACAGAGCTGGGCACTTGGGCACACCAGTGGACAGGAGAAAAATACATCCTGTTTTCATAAAGCTGGCACACTGGGCCATTTCTAGCCCAAGAGGACTGGCCATAACCACATTTCTCATAGCAAGAGGTCGTGTTCCCTACATGACCCTAACTCATGATCTTTTAACAGAAGTAAACCCTCAATCACTGACATAGCCCATAGGTTATGCCTTGGGCTTCCAATTTCCGGCCCTTAAAGGAAATCTCAGCACCATGGCAGTAGAATGCTGAGCTCAGAGTCCTGTTGTCATCCCACATAACCTGTCGAGACTTTTCTTCTCTTGCCTGCAGGGAACATATCATGGCCAAGGACAGTGAGTAGAGGTGTTTGAACCACATAGAGTATTCCCATGTCAGTAATGGGTCCATGTTGCCCAGGCTCTAGAGTCAGAGAAAACTGGGTTTGAATCCAGGTTCAAGATTCACGGCTGTGTGGTCTTTGGGAAGTATCTTAATCTTGCCAAGCCTCCGATTCCCTCCTCTGTAACATGGGAATGGTAATTCCCATGTAGCAGTGTGGCTCATGAGAATCAGCATCCTACAGCAGGTGCTCAAGTTTTATTTCTGTTTCAGTGGCACCAGTGAAGGGTTCCTGAGCACAAATTCAACCATCACGCCAATGAACGGAAGTGCCCATGCCCCTCTTCAAAATTTCAAGATGGAGATACTGATCTTGTTTCCACTAATGGTCACCTTTGCCCTGATTCGGCTGGCAGGAAACGCGATCGTGCTCTGGTTCCTGGGGTTCCACATGCAGAGAAACGCCTTCTCCGTCTATATCCTCAACCTGGCGGGAGCTGCCTTCCTCTTCCTCTGTTGTCAGATCATATATTCCCTGAATGTACTCACCATCGACTTCCATTCCATCTCCATTGACATCCCCAATTTTTTAAATACTGTGTTGAGCTTTGCTTACGTCACAGGCTTTAGCTTTCTCAGCATCGTCAGCATGGAGCGCTGTCTGTCCTGTGCCCATCTGGTACAGCTGCCACCGGACCAGACACATGTCAGCTGTCACGTGTGCCCTGCTCTGGGCCCTGTCCCTGCTGCTGAGCATCCTGGAAGGGAATTACTGTGGCTTCCTGATTAGGGATTTGCATGATGGTTGGTGTCCAGTGTTTGATTTCATCACTGCCGCGTGGCTGATTTTCTTATTTGTGCTTCTCTCTGGGTCCAGCCTGGCCCTGCTGACCGAGCTGCTGTGTGGCTCCCAGTGGGTGCGACTGACCAAGCTGTACGTGACCATCATGCTCACGGTGCTGGTCCTCCTCCTCTGCGGCCTGCCCTTCGGCATCCACTGGTTCCTCTTTATCTGGATTCAAAATGGTTTAAATGCATTCTCCTTTCATCTTTACCTGCTTGTATTCTTTCTGTCCTGTGTCAACAGCTGTGCCAACCCGATCATTTACTTCTTCGTTGGCTCCTTCAGGCAGCGATGGCGGAAGTGGCGGCAGACCCTGAAGCTGGTTCTCCAGAGGGCTCTGTGGGACTTTTCTGAGCTGGATGAACGTGAGGAAAGTCTTTCTCAGGAAACTCTGGCCATGTCAGGAAGTAGACTGGGATAGTGATGAAATGCCTCCACCCGGGCCCATCAGAAGCGACTCAGAGTTCCTGCCGCCCTGCCAGACTTGCTGATTATCTGCTCTTCTTTCCGCCTCGTGCCCCAGAAATGTCTCCATCATTCCCCAGTGTCTTCAAATAGGTTGTTTTTAATCTGGTTTTTCTAGTTTTTCTCAGAGAAAGCATTAGTCTGAACGTTATACTTTTCCATCTTTATTGACATTGCTGATAAATTTCTCATGTTATCTTCCTCTGAATCTTCTGCATTGAATGCTTTTTCTTTACAATTTTCATTGTAATGGAAAGGATTCCTGTCTAAATCCATAAACTCTTGTTCATATTTTTTTTCATACCCGATAGTAATGAAAAAGATTCCTTATTTTCTCTCAGAATATGATCGCTTGAGATTCATGTTTATCCCTGTGATTGGGGCATTCTTCAGTTAAAAGCTTGAATAAGTGAGTTCTCCTACCTCTAATCTCATTGGGTTCTCAGGGTTTGGGGAATTGATGTCCTTAGAGGCAGCATCTCTACCTGCATGAGAACATTCCAAGACATTGTGCTTATGAAAAGTCCTCTGGTGGCATTTGTCCATGGTATGGTGACAAGTTGCCCTTGGGTTGTAGTAAAGAAAATCATAGCCTTTACCTTTGAGAGCTCATAAATGGTTATTTAATTCTTGTCTCAAACAGTGTGGAGTCTATAAATATGTCCTACTCAATGCAATTTGGCCATTGCAACCTCAGTTTCAATTGAAAAAAAAAAAAAGAAATTATCTTGGAAACCATTTATTATTAGCTTACAGATGTTAGTTTTTGGAACACTCTGTAACCCTCAAGATATTGTACAGATTGTTCTGGCTGTGACTTTTAGTCAGTTTCCTGGGCAGTCCCCATGAGGAGCAGGACTAAAAACATCGGATCCTCCGATCGTCATGTCAATTGTATTTATAAAAACTTAGGTTCAGCAGAGAAATCTGGACTATACGCTGCCAATGATTACTCATTGCTCACAGAACTCAGGCAGACAGGGAGGGTCCACTACAAGATGATATAACGACACAGTGGGCCGTCTGTTCCTCTCAGACAGTGAGGCTGCCCTTCGGATTTATCCTCAGGGAGTGAAACTGACAAATGAACTCTGAGTACTCAAGAGCTACTACAGGTAGCTGTGCAAATGACACCAACTAGTTTAAAAATTTTTAATCACATATATCTATCATTCCTAAAACACAGTTCAGTACTCAGAACTCAGATTCCCTGACTCCAGACCCAGTGCTACTCCCAGTCCAGCACTCTGCTGATTCTTTATCCTACATGCACTCCTTTATTTCCAAATGCTATAGTAGGGTTTGGCTGTGGTTAAGGGCTTCCTCAGATGGATTGCAGGGTGGTGGGAGAAGGCAGGAAGGCTGTGCTTATAGCTTGTGCACCAGGCAGGGTGCTCTGATGTGATGCCATCAACATAGACTCAGGGTTCTTATGAGAGTCAGTCCTGTAAGTCTTGTGATTCCATCAATCATACAGCTGCAGCTGAATCTGTCCATCATGAGGAAACTTATAAGGAAATTTCATCTTGCCTTTTATCCAAATACTGCTGGGTTTCACCTGAGCAACTAGTTATTTTGTTGTCAATGGCATTCCTCTTCACATTGGCTACAAGAAAACTTAGAGCTCCTGGATGCTCAAGCTCAGCCACTACAGCCCACACCAAATGCCCTTGGCCCCAACGTTCGTCCACCAGAGCACTTACAACATTGTGCTGTGCTGTTCTGTTTGTATGTCTCCCCCACCCTTCACCACAATGTGAGATCTTCAAGAACAGATAATATGTCTTTAAAATCCTAGTGATGAGATTTGGCCTGTAATTTAGAAGATACTCAGCAACTATTTTTCTCAAGCAGCTCCTGCCCAAAAATCACGGTGTTGTCCAGCTTCTTTCAAAGACTGGCTCAGTCACCAGGACTCTCTGTACCTCCTGCAGGCATCTCCCACGCAATAGAACAGAAAGTGTTCTCTGTGATTGGTCAGTATGAGGAAGGTCTTCCCTTTCATTACAGGTCTGCTCGCTGCCCCTCGGGAGAAGAATGAAGGGGAGCAAAGAGTCTACTCATAAGCTGCCATCATTCCAAAGACAGTGATGGGTTTCCTTGTAGCTACACCTTGGGGTGGATCATGCAGGATGTTCCTTCAGGAAGAGAGGAGAGATATGAAAGTCCCTCATGGCATCTTTTGGGAGCTGTCATCCCAACTATTTATTTATGCATCAATTCAATAAACATCTCTTAAACCTACATGATTAAGCACTATGCAATTTCTGTATAGAGCAAAACCTTTGAAATAAACTTCTGGTGCGTAAACTCAGTCTATTTAACCAACCTTGTATATTCCATCTAGAAAATATATTGATTGATGCCCAATAAGTGCTGAGCCATCAGGGTCATTCATTGATTCTCTAGTGCACCCGGACACTAAAAAACTGAGTTACCTGCTTCACTAAAACCAACTGGATCTGTTTTCCAATCCTGTTTACGATGGTAAGACTTCTTCATGTAATTACCTAATTTATCAAAATACAATGTAAATCAATGAAATATATGAGTATGAAAGGAGACTTATAGTTTTAATGAAAATTAATATGAATGCTTAAAAGGGCAGCAAAAGCTAGTCTAAAATTATTGTTACTGAAGTATGTATGAGCCTGACAACTATCCTAGATGCAGCATGCTATACCTATGATGTTAAGATAGCCACTTTAAATCATCCAAACTGCAAATTATAAACAATGCTTAATGAAAGTGCTTTTTGCAAGAAAGATCAAGTAGAACTCTATTTGCCGACCTATACTCAAAGGAAAGTCCTTCCCTCTTCTTCATTTTTGGTAAATGAGTTCTAGGTGAAAATAAAATATTTATATTATAAGTGATTTTTTATAATTACCATTTAACAGACTTTTGCAGCCAAACTATTCACTTGCAGTTTTCAGTATGTTAAGTGGGCTTTTACAGCAAAGTCACTCAGTCATTCTTGTGTTCTTTTTACAAATAAGAACTGAGCATCTTCTATGTTCCAGCCCCTGTGCTAGGCACTAGAGATTCCAAGACAACCTACCATTTTCAAGGGCTTACAGTCTACAGAAGAAAGGAGCTTAGTACAGGACAGACTGCCTCACAACATGGTATATGCTGTCATCGAGTTATGCTTGGGGGTCAATGGTCCTCAGAGGAGAAGTCATCTAAAAATTCTGAGTTGTCTTGCTGCTATCCTGAATAGCGATGTCACACACAACAGCCCAGGAGAAGCATGACAGTACAGATCCAGGAGGCTCTTCGTGATAGACAACATCTTCAGCGAAAGCTTTCCAACTGATGAAATCATTAGACTTGCTATGTGGAATCTAACAGCCCATTGTCTTCAGAAAAACATTTTTCAAGGAGAGTGCCTGCAGGTGCTTAGGCCACAGGGATTGTCCCACTATCTAGTCACACTACCTTGAGTTCCAGCAGAGGAAGCCCTTGCTTCCAGCCCAACCCACCTCAGCACCCAGAAATCCTGGGATATGCAGGGATGTAAAACTTAGGAGGGCTAATTTATAAATAACACTGGACCTGGAGTCAGAGAACCTAAACTCTCATGCTGATTCCGTGAGCAACTTGGGTCACAAGCCCATTCTAGGCAACCCAAGCAGATAGTGAGGTTATGAGATTTCCCTAATCTGAATCATATGCCATTTGTGGTCGGGTACCTGTTTTTAGAATAAGGCAGTAGGGTTTTCACCAGAGACATGGACTGAAGGTAACTTCTGCTGCAAGTCAGGCAGCCTTACAAGTTCATGTGACTATATGAACATATGACTATAAACATGGGCATACACTCTTCTCACCTGAAGCTATGTTTGGCAACTACCTGGAATTCAGAGAGGTTGCCTGATACTCTTTCTATGTGATGGTTAAATACATATTGGGTACCAATATTGCCAACAATATAAAACTAGATGAGATTTGGTTTCTGTTCTCCAGGAGATCTCTGTACACATGCCTATCATATTGGCAAATTGTTTCTGAAAACTTCCAGGATACAAACACAGAGATGGGGAGCAGAGAGGGAGAAGAGCTCATTAATAAGTGTGTATGTGGTGGCAAGTGGATCAAGAAAGACTTCTTGAAGTACTTGGAATTTGAACTGATTACAAACAAGTACCCTATGTCACTTTTGCCGGCCATACCAACCTTCAAGACAGGTAAGAAAAGATAAATAGGATCTGGGCAGATAGAAATGGAACAAGAGACAATTCATAGTGGTGTTGTTAATAAAAGAACAAAGATTATTTAGAAAATGGTGATCAGTTTGCAAATAAGTTTCATTCCTTGTGACTCCTCAAGTATCTGGTCATGGTTGCTAGATCCCTCTCAAGAAAGGTCATAAGGCTGGAGTGCTATGAGCAATGAGCAATGTCTGTTGTGGCCTTGAAGTGATGGAGGTAGGTATAAGCTTTGCAAAATTAGTTCGAGTCAACTCTATAATACCGTCAAGTCCAGAGACAGCCAACAAGGTCACTCCAGCAAGACAAGTCACAACAGCAAGTCCTGCTCTCCCGACTGCCCTCTCTGGGATATGTCCAGCCCTACAGAGTCAGAAACCACCTCTGGAAACGAAGAGGTAGACAAGGAGAAGAATTTAGGAAGAGAGAAAACAGAACAACAGAATGCACCCATTCCTCAGCTGCAGTGATTTTGCATACAAAGGTCAAAACGGGAGCAGGGGACATGGTTCATCTTTAAATTAAATTCAATATTTTATTCAAATTAGGCTCTAAATTTTTAATAGCTTTAATATGGAATAGCTTAGTAGTTGGTAACCAGTTATCAGAAATCTCATAATTAAATTCTAAATATCATCTTGTTCCTCTTTTGAAATGTAGTATCTACTTTATCTTGATATTTAGATCAAAACTGTTTTAACATTCTGTTATGCATGTGAGAGAAAAATGCATATCAACTTCAGAAGCTCTGAAGAGATCAAAGAATGTTTGAGCCTTTAGTTGTATCTGCAAAATTTTATTTATTCATTTTTAAAGAGAAATTGTAAGTAAATATGACAAAATTTTAATATATGCTTAATTTTAATGGTGGGTATGTAAGTGCTTATTACATTATCTCCTGGCCTATGTGCCTGATTTACAAATCCTGTCCAGCATAAACCTTGTCCTCATTCCTGTGATGTCAACATCTATGCAAGAAGTCAGTCCAACAAACTGAACTTTCAGTTGTTCTTTAACTTTTCATTCTAAATTAACTATAGACCAACAAGGAGTTGCAAAAGAGGTTCTGTGTATCATCTCCCAGCCTCAGCCAATGGTGACATCTTACACAAACATAGTACTTTATCAAAATCAAGAAATTGACCTTGGTGGGATACAATTATCTACATTATAGAATTTACTCAGATCTCACCTGGTTTTACATGCACACATTTTTATGCCATGGTCTATAATTCCAGGACACTTTATTTCATGTATTGATTGATTCATGTAACCACTGCCACATTCAAGATATGGAACTGTTTCTTCATCACAAAAGTTCTCCCCTGGTCTACTCCTTTGTAGTCACACCCACCTGTCCCTCTTCCCAAATCCCAACAACCACTGATCTGTTCTCCATCTCCATAATTTCATCCTTTAAAAAAATGTTGTATAAATGGAATCGTACAGTATTGAACCTTCTGAGTTTGGCTTTTTTCACTGAGCATAATGTCCTCAAGACCCATCAAGTTGTTGCATGTACCAATAGTTCGTTGTTGATTTTTTGTAATTGCTGTTTCATATTCTGTGGTATAGATGTATGAACTGGTTTCGCTCTTCTCAAGTGAAAGGACATTTGGGTTGTTTCCAGCGTGGCTATTGTAAGTAAAGCTGCTATGAACATTTGCATACAGGTTTTTATGTGGACACAAGTTTACCATTCTCTAGGATAAATGCCAGGGATAGATTCCTGGGTTGTATAGTAAGTGTATGTTCAATTTTTTTAAAAACGTAAAAGTTTTCCAGCAATATCCTTTCCAAACAGCAATGTATGTATGCAAGATCTAGTTTCTCTAAATTCTTGCCAATAATTGAAACCATAGGTACTTTTTATTTTAGCCATTCTAAGAAGTGTGTAGCGGCATCTCATCGTGGTTTTAATTTGTATTTCTCTAATGGCTATGGATGTGGAACATCTTTTCGTATGTTTATTTGCAATCCATATATTTTCTTTGATGAAGCATCTATTCAAGTCTTTTGTCCTGGTTGAATCCAACTGTCCACTAACTGTTTCCAGGGAGCTGAATATAGCTAGAGAACAACACACAACCATGCTGAATGGTTCACTTCCAATATAAGTCCACAAACCTCAAGTAACCATTTAGCTCTGCTGAGTGATCGTGTAACTTTTCCATAATTATTCTCATTCTCTAAGGAAAACATTTCACACCATCTTTCTCCTTAAACCCCTTCCTCACTCTTTTATCACTCTCAGACGATGCGCTGCTAAGAATTTCCCCATCTCCACACACCAAATCTACCAGCCACTCTGCCTCTGAGCTTCTTTCTCTGCCTTTCCTCTCATGTCAGGGAATAGCTCAATGTGCTTCTATCTTAAACTACCCTTCCCCAGGCGTGCAGGCTCCCACCCCTCTCCTATATGGAAACACTCTATACACTATTACCTCTCCCACCTGCATCTTCAGTGTTTCCTTCATTATTAGATCATCATAACACCTTACATTTTATCCATCTCCCTACTTAAAATACCACCCATATTTACATTCTCCTCTACCCACAGCTTGATTTCTCTCCTTTCATTTATAACAAATCTCCTTGAGTGAGTTTTCTATACTTATTATCTTCAGTTCCCCACCTCCCAGTCTCTCTCTCTCACACAATCTCTTTTTCTCTTCTCCCCTACCTCCCCCTTCCTCCCCTTTCTTCCCTCTTTCTTTCTCTCATCTTTTTATATCTGTGTCTCCTTATATTAGCTAAATTTATCTTCCATGTTTTAAGATTTTATTTTTTGAAATAGCAATACATTCGCAGGTTGAAAAAAACATGTTTAATGCACATTGAAAATTGTCATTCCCGTCCAGGACCTTAGGCATCTATGTTTTCTCCTCAAAGACAAATAGTGTTATTATAATTATTTGTTTCTCAAAATCTTTCTAGAGATATTTAATGCTAAAGTATGCATATATAGATAGTTTGAGAAGGAATATATAATACATGTATTATATGATATATGATGATATTATATTATATAATATCATATTATATAATAATATATTATATTATATTACATTAATTATAATAATTATATTATATTATAATAATATAATATATAACATATATAATATATATAACATGTATTATATATACACATATATAACATGTATTATATATATCACATGTATTATATTATATTATATGATTTATATATTATGCATATAGTGTATTCGAATATATATTTATTCCTTTCCATACAAATATACATTATTCTGCACTGTCTTTTTTTTTTAACTTCATATATCTTGGCGATCCTTCATATCAGGTTTGGCACTCTTTTTGTTTAGCTACACAGTATTCCATTAGATGGATAGACCATAGTTTTTACAATATCGATGGCCATTTTGGCTGTTTCCTATCTTTTTTATTGCAAATTGTCATATAATTATTAACTTTGTACACATATCTCTTACACATGTACAGATATATCTTTAGGATAAATTCCTAGAATTACAGGGAGAAAAAGTATGACACTTTGTATGTGCTTATATGTCTAGCAAATTGCCCTCTCAGGGGGCTTTATCAACTTCACTCCCACTGGAATGTGTGAGAGTGCCTTGTCCCACACCACCTCCCACACAGTAGCCACAAACTTTTGGGTCTTTTATATTTCAATGAGAAAAACATAACTCTGTGTGATTTTAATTTGCATGTCTCTTATTATAATTTTGGTTTCTAAATAGGTTTAAGAGCCATTTTTATTTCCTAGAAATTATGGATTCATGACCTATAATAAGTTTCTTAGTGACTAGTTGGATTTTGAATTATCATTTTACAGGAACTTTTACAAATAGAAGAATTAGTTTTTTACACTGATGTTCATAGCAGCATTATTCACAGTGGCCAGGACATGGAAACAACTGAAGTGTCCTACGATAGATGATTGGCTAAAGAAGCCGTGGTACATATATACAATGGAATATTACTCAGCCGTAGAAGAGATGAAATACTGCCATTTGTGACAACATGGACGGACCTCGAGATAATCATGCTAAACGAAATAAGCCAGACAGAAAAAGTAGAAAATCACATGATAGCACTTATATGTGGGATATAAACCTAAAAGCAACAAATGAACAGGATAAACAGAGACTCAGGGACATGGACAATGGACTAGTGGTTACCAGAGTGTAGGGGGTGGGAGAGGAGGGGAGAGGTAGAGGGGGTAAAGGAGGTCAAATACAGGGGGGTAGGGGGAGGGCGAAGTTGGTGAAGGGGATCAAATATATGGTAGCTGAAGGAAACTGGACTTTGGGTGGTAATCACACAATAGAATATATAGATGTCGAATTATAATGTACACCTGAAAATTATATAATTGTATTAATCAATATTACCCCAATAAACTTAACTTAAAAAATAGATAAAAAAATAAACATAAAAAAACAAATAGGAGAATTAGTACTTTGTCTTTGACATGAGTTACCAACATAATCCCAACTCGTTATTTATCTTTTGATTGTGATGGTTCATGCCATGTCAAAAAAAATTCTTTATGTTCTCGTCTTTATTAATCTTTACTTTACTTTTTATTTTTATTTTATTATTAATTTTTCATGCCTTCTCAATTTCATGCTATACTTTGAAAGTCTTTCCCAATTTTGAATAAAAAAAGAACTTTCCTATGGTTTCTCCAGATATTAGTATATTTTCATTATTTATTTTTAAGTATTTAGTATATTTAGACTTATCTTCATATGTAAAGCGTGTTTTAAATTTTATTTTGTTTTCAATAGCTACCAGTTTTCCCAACTCCATTCCCTGAATATTTCATGTTTGGCCCACTACTTCAACATACAATCTTTGTCGTATACTAAATTCCCATATGCATTTGTGTCTAATTCTGAGACTTTTGTTCCATTGATTAGTTTCCCCACATACAGTTTGCTGGCTCCAACTCCTCCCCCAGATTTTGAATGGATGAAGGCCCCTTCAGAGCTCTTTCCTTTTCGGTCTGTATCTACTTTCTGAGAAAGTTCGTTCAGACCTTTGAGGATAATCCTCAGAAAGCCTTGGTTTAGCTTATGGTTGCTGTTCATACTAAAACTCCATGGCCTGAAATAGTGCCCAGGACACAGGAGACCTGCATTGGTCTGCCAGGGCTGCCATAACAGAATACCACAGACTGGGTAGCTTAAGCAACAGAAATTTATTTTCTCATAATTTCAGAGACTACAATTCTGGGATCAAGGTGTTGGGAGGGTTGGTATGTTCTGAGGCCTCTCTTCTAGGTTTAAAGACCGTGCCTTCTCCCTGTTTCTTCATGTGGTCTTCTCTCTGTATGTCTGTGTCCTAATCTCCCCTTCTTATAAAGATACCAGTCATGTTTGATTAGTGCTCACCTTGAATAACTCATTTTAACTTAATTACCTCTTTAAAGACTCTATCTCCAAATAGTCATATTCTGAGGTCCTTGGAGTAGGACTTCAACATATGGATTTTGGTGGGACACAATTCAGCCCATAACAATATTAAATATTTACTGACTAAATCCATTGAAGAAATTTTCTGAATATTTGAAATGACATTTAAAAAAAAATAACAAGTAACTTCATTTGACTGTGGCATGAAGTTCATGAAAGGAAGACATAAGAGATAAGACATAAATTTTTAATATTTACACCAAATGAAAATAAGTTGTAAAATTTCATGAAGTGCAGGGAGGAAGAAGATGTTATGTGGGCTGAATGCTTTACGTTTTATAATGGAAGTCAATTGATCCACTTGTTAATGTTGATAAACTAAACATATAAATATAGGTTTACCATTCAAGGCTAATAAAATAAATAAAATCAGAATGTAAAGTGTAACAAATGGTGACCTTCAGAGATTGGGATTCAGGGAGACTGTCACCTTGTATATACTTCTCTATCACTTGGAAAGAAATTATAGACATGAATACATTACTGCTATGATAATTAAACAAAAGTGGATTCAAGCCATGGAGAACTTTCAATCACTCTATGGTAGACTTGATTCCTTCATTACAAGGCCTCACAGTGCACACTCGCATTGCTTGGATTGCTCCCCAGGCTCACAGTTGTCAAAGCTAGGCTCTACAACGACGATTACCCACTGGGAGGTGGACCGGATGGGGTACAATGGGAGAGGCTGATAGTGAATGGAAGTGGGGCAAATGCTGAAAAACATGTTGGTGAAGGATCATGTATCAAACAGCTCTGGTCTCTGAATTGCCCACAGTCCCTGTACAAAAAATTGCAAGGTCTGTCCAGTATCTTGATAAACCTTGCTTGGTCACCAGCTTTTACTGCAGCTCCTGCACACGTCTCTCAATTAGAGGACAGAGAAGTGTCCTTCAGCA
Organism: Eidolon dupreanum; assembly: GCA_028627145.1. Classification (NCBI taxonomy): domain Eukaryota; kingdom Metazoa; phylum Chordata; class Mammalia; order Chiroptera; family Pteropodidae; genus Eidolon; species Eidolon dupreanum. The sequence continues at coordinate 27,009,138 of CM053510.1, forward strand.
TCACTCAATCCCAGAAAGGCTCTCCCCTTCAGTACAGGTCAGCTCTCCACCTCTGGCCAGAAGAATGGAAGAGAGGTAAGAATATATACGAAGAACTGTCTTATTTCCAAAACCAGTTATGGTTTTTGCTCCAAGACTCCCGATCCATGTTTCCATCGTGAGGGCTACATGCAGGGTCATGTGCATCCCAGGAATAAAAAAGAGACATGAAACATGCAGCAGCCCCAACTGTGGGAGATGCAATTGCAGTCAACCAGAACCTTTCTCACCTTTCTCACCTTTCTCACCTTTCTCACCTTTCTCATCTTCCAATCCATCTTCCTATATTTTTCCCTTCCTTCCAACCATTCAAATCTATTATTATGGAGTGAATGTTGCCTCTTACATTAATTTAGGGAGCAGTATAAAATGCAGGCTTTGTTTCCTAGAGTGGAACTGCTCTTAATCCAGCCTTTATTGTTTTACTGGCTTTTCAAAGTTCTTTTCTCTTGTGCATGTGGCAGAGTCCTAGGAGTGGACAAACTGGGATAAATGAGGTGTGGTTCATGAGGTGACTATCTGCAAAGATGAGTAGGTTTAAGAGAAAGTGACAATGCATGGCGAAGCACTCTAAGGCAAGCAGTAGTGAAGCACTGTTTCCACCTTGAGGCGTACCTTTACCAGCTAAGAAGCAGTTACCCAGAAAGAATGTAATCATAGCCACAGCAGTAGCAGTAGGAGAGGACCACCGGACACGCAGAGAAGCACTGCCACTGCCCACACATAGCCCAGCAGGGAGACAGCCAGGTGAAGTAAAGTCCAAATCCCTCTTTGCCTGCCCTCCAGTCTCCTGGTAGTTCAATTCAACCAGAAACCAGAAAGACAGGATCCCATGGATGAGGTCAATAGAAGCCACCCTCTTGGGATGTCAAACAGAATACAGAAGGATAGGAAGGAGGTCCTCAGGGCAAATGGAAACTATCCCTCATATCCCCTTGTCCACTTCACAGTTTTTTTTACTTCCTGGGTTTTTCTCTATCTCAGTGTCATCGAATCATTTCTCATCTCGTCTTCATCAGTTGTTTTTCCTTCTGCTTGTACCTTCTTTCTCTAGTGTCACTTTTATGGAGCAATCACCCACACTCATCAAAAATGCCTTGCACTTGAAACATGACTTTAAAAAGGAAACCATAATCTTTATAAGTTTGGCTTCTCTAATGGAGACGCACTGCAATAATGACTTAAACAAGGGAGAAAGCTCATTAGACCTGGACTGGAGGCTCCAAGGCATTCAGACACAAACTCCTTTCAACTCACTGCTCCCTATCCCTAGAGAGGCACCATTATCCTTGTAGTCCTACATGGTTCCCAGCTATATCAGCGTTCAGCTGGGAGGGAGAGAAAGAAGGGAAAGGGAAGCTATGCTGCTTCTATTAAAAGCCTGACCTTTACATCACTTCTGCTCGCCTCCCATTGGCCAGTGCCTAGTAACATGGTGCCATCAGTATCAAGGGACTTGGGAAACAGGGTCCTTTCTCTGCTGTAAAATGCTCAGAATTGTTATGTGACATAAGAGGAGAATGGTAATTGGGGGACGGTCTCTGCAACCTCTACTTGTCCCTCACATTCTGAGTTCACATGAAGATTTTTGAGAGCTCCTCAGAAATACTGAGTGATGCAGTGGAGAACAGTGAGAAATCCTCGGACAGGGCTCCAGGAGACCAGGACTGGTGTTAATCCTTTATTCATGGTAAGAGCTCAAGAAATCCCTTTGATGTTTTAAGCATCTTATTGCTGTGTTAAATGACAATATGAAAATAGATGGTCATGTGTTAAATGCTGGTGATACAATAGTGAACAACGACAGGCTTGACTTAGTACTTGTGAACTTTCTAGTTTGATAAGAAAAATACATATATGCATGCTAGAAATAGATTTACTAACTGTTAAGTGACGTTAAGTGGGGCTAGCAGAGGCTCTAAGGTTCCTCCCACATTCTTTTCTGGCCAATCATGGCTGTGGGAGCTTGTCTTTCGGATGATTCTCATCCGAACAACAGATGATTCTCTCCTTGATTCCTCTCTGCAGTCCAGGAGGAGGATGCCTCCTTTTTCCACTTGGAGTCCTCCTGCCCATGTGAGTCCTCTGAAGTAGCAGCAATGGCTGTGTTTCTGAGGCAGTATAGGATTCCTGGATTCTGCTATCTGCTCCTAATTGGATTTTACCCACATCTCCTTGTCCCTTATTTAATTGACTTTTCTTCCTCTCTGTGTTTCTGGAGTTTGCTTATGTTATGTTTTTTGTTTTTTTAATACAGCTTTGACTGCCATCTTGGATTTTACTTCCTATGTTTTCTTCTGGGAGTTTTATGATTTCAGGTCTTACATTTAAATCTTTAATCCATTTTGAGTTTATTCTTGTAAATGGTATAAGAGGGTGATACATTTTCACTCTTTTGCATGTATCTGTTCAATTTTCTCAACACCATTTGTTGAAGAGACTGTCTTTACCCTATTGTATATTCTTGCCTCCTTTGTCATAGATTAAATGACCATATAGGCATGGTTTTATTTCTGGGCTCTCTATTCTGTTACATTGATTAGTGTGTCTGTTTTTATGCCAGTACCATGTTGTTTTGATTACTATAACCTTGCTGTATAATTTGATATCAGGTAGCATCATACATTCAATTTGTTCTTCTTTCTTAAGATTGCTTTGGCTTTTGGGTCTTCTGTGGTTTCATATAAATTTTAGGATTATTCGTTTCAGTTCTATGAAAAATGCCATTGGTATTTTGATAGGGATTGCATCTATAGATTGCTTTGGTTAGTATGGGTATTTTAATAATGCTAATTCTTCCTATTCATGAGCATGACATATGCTTCCATTTATTTGTATCTTCTTCAATTTCTTTCTTCAATGTCTTATAATTTTCCAAGTACAGGTCTTTTACCTTCTTGGTTAAATTTATTCCTAGGTATTTATTATGCAATTGTAAATGGGACTGTTTTCTTAATTTCTTTTTCTGAAAGTTCAGTATTGGTGTATAAAAATGCAACCAATTTCTGAATATTAATTTTGTATCCTACTACTCTATTGAATTCATTTATCAGTTCTAAAAGTTTTTGGTGGAATCTTTAGGGTTCTCTATATATAGTATTGGGCCATCTGCAAATGATAGTTTTACTTTTTCCTTTTCAATTTGAATGCTTTTATTTCTTTTTCTTGTCTGACTGCTGTGGCTAGGACTTCCTCATTGAGTAAATATTTATTGAGAAACATCATGTGCCCCACACAGCTAGGCATTGGGTTTATAAAAAGTGCTTCTGTCTTTATAAAGCTGACACACTAAGCCATTTTGAGCTCACCTGGCCCAGCCATCTTCACTCCTGTCCTCGCAAGAGATCATATTCCTCTCATGTCTCTGAAACATGGTCTCTTTCTCATCAGTGGATAGGCCAATCTTAGTCATAAGGGTGGCCTGTGGTCATCTCTGTGTCTTCCTGACTTCTTGTAGCTGAGGAGAAATTTCTAGCCCAAGACAGAGTAATATTTGTACCTAGAGCCATCTCCTGTTCTGTCAGATTCTATCCCAGACATTTATCTCATTCAGGAAATTCTGTGGACAGTGATTGGGGGAGGGGGTGAAGGGCCATGATGGGACTATAGGACATTCCCACATCAGTAGCCAGTTTGTGTTGCAGTAGAGAGAGCCCAGGCTCTAGAGTCAGATAGAACTGGGTTTGAATCCAGGTCAGGTTCCAGCACTCCAAGACTGTGCAGTCTTCAAAACTTATTTAATCTCCATAAGCCTCCATCTCTCTCCTCTGTAACATGGGATAGTAATTCCCATTGAACAGGGTGGGCTTGAGAATCAGTGATCACACAGCAGATTCTGAAGTCTTGTTCTGTTCCTAGGGTAGCCAGTGGATAGATTCTGAGCAGAGCTACAACTGTTGTAGCCTGGGGGACCAAACTCACACCAGGTAGTGGAAGTGGCCAAACTCACACCAGTAAATGTAACATGGTGACCTTGATCCCAGCCCCTCCAGTCATCATCATTGCCCTGGTTGGGCTGGCAGGAAACGCCATTTTGCTCTGGCTCCTGGGCTTCTGCTTGCGGAGAACCGCCTTCTCCATCTACATCCTCAACCTGGCAGGAGCTGACTTCCTCTTCCTCTGCTGCCAGATCATAGATTGCCTGAATGCACTCATCAACTACTTCCATTCCGTCTTCATTTACATCCCCAGCTTTTTCATCACGGTGTCGATCTTTGCCTACATCGCAGGCCTGAGCTTCCTCAGCACCATTAGCACAGAGCACTGCTTGTCTGTCCTATGGCCCATCTGGTACCACTGCCGCCAGCCCAGACACGTGTCAGCTGTCATATGTGCCCTGCTCTGGGCCCTGTCCCTGCTGCTGAGTGTCCTGGAAGGGAATTACTGTGGCTTCCTGTTTAGGGATTTGCACAATGATTTCATTACTGCCATGTGGCTGATTTTCTTATTTGTGCTTCTCTCTGGGTCCAGCCTGGCCCTACTGACCAGATTGTTGTGTGCCTCCCAGCGGGTGCAGTTGACCAGACTATATGTGACCATCATTCTCATGGTGCTGGTCTTCCTCCTCTGTGGCCTGCCTTTTGGCTTCAAGTGGTTTCTGTTGTACTGGATTCAGGATTGTTGCAGTATGTTCTCATATTTTCTTAGCAGGACTGGGATTATCCTGTCTAGTCTTAACAGCTGTGCCAACCCTACTATTTATGTTTTTGCTGGCTCCTTAAGACAGCTGTGGCAACTGCAGCAAACCCTCAAGTTGGTTCTCCAGAGGCCTTGGAGGGCATAACTGAGATGAGGAAAAGTGGAGGAAGCCTTCCTCAGGAAACCAGGGAGACTTCAGGAAGCAGTTTCATGTAGTGATTCTGTATCAAGCAAGGTTCAGTCAGAGAAGTGGTACTTATAGAAGTTTCTATATATAATTGTGTAAATGTATGTCTGTGTGTGTGTGTATATATATACACACATATATACATATATATATACACACATATATATAAACTGTGTCTGCAAGGCTGTTGTCTGTCTGATGCTTGAAGTCTGCAGGGCAAGCTTGCACCCAGGAGCATGAGCTAAAATCCATGAGAACTGGCCAGAACTCATGACAGTTCCTCTCAATGCCTGCAGTTTTGATGATATGGGAGTTTTACAGGAGAAGTTGGCTCCCTTCTTCATCTTGGAGCTAAACACACACATGGGCCAGGAATCAGAGACACTGAAGGAGGATCCCAGGGAAGGTGGAACAGCTGCAGGCCCAGATACTGCCTCACGCCAATGGAATGTGTGAACAGAGGCAAAAATGTATCCTGGTGACCTTGTACTGATCTTTCACACATAAAAACAATGTGGCTACTGCTCCATTTCCAACTGCCAAATCTTGTGTAAAATGTCTCTCGATGCCCACCCTAACTGAAACATACATGGAAGGAAAAGGAATTCTGAGAACACAGTACAGTCTACCCCTTGTTGACTTGGCACCCATAAACACCTCATTAAACCATAGTTATTTCCAAATAAAGACAGTAAAGCAAAGTCAAGCTTCTCCCTAACATGATATACCTATCTTGCGTATACCTGAAACACATCAACCTGTTCCCCAAAAGAGGATATATATTTTCACATGCTATCTGGATTTATATATCTTTTTTTTTATGTCTCTGTTCAAATCTGCTATCAGTTTTTATTGGGTGGTTTATCTCTTTACACTGATTTGTTGGTGTTCTTTATTCAATGTTTATTATATATTCTAAATAAGAATCGTTTGTCAAATTTATGTATTGCAAATATTTTTCTCCCAGTCTGGGACTTGCATGTTCATTTTTGAAGTATATTTGATGGGCTCAAGTTTTTTTAATGAAATAAAATTTATTAATTTTTTTCTTTTATGGTTAGCACTTTATGCATTCTAAGAAATCTTTGCCTACTCCCCCCAAAACAAAGGTAGTCTCCAATGTTTTCTAACAGTGCTATAATTTTTGCTTTATACAAAAAAGAAAAATTATATTTAAATATGTGATCCATTTCAAACTCATTTTTGTGCATTTTGAGGTAGAGGGTCAAGGTTCATTTTTTTCCCATACAGTTTCCAATTGTTTGACCACACTTGGTGAAAAAACATTCCCGCCCCTCCCCCACTCCTGCCATTGAATCATTCAGCCCTTGTGTCAAAAACTATCCTTATGAGCATGGCAGTATTTCTGGACATTCTGACCTGTTCTTTTATTCTATTCCAGGAGTCAGTCTGTGGGCCAAATCCAATTCGCTTCATGTTTTTATAAATATTTATTGGAACATAGTCATGCTTATTTATTTACATATTATCTGTGGCTACTTTTATACTACAACAGCAGAGTCGAGAAGCTGTAACAGAGACTATATGGTCACAAAGACTTAAATATTTACTATCTAGCCCTTAACAAAGTAAGTTTGCTGATCTCTGGTGTATTCTTAAATCATCACCCAGTATTGTTCTGGTGACTATAGCTTTGTGGTAAGTCTTAAAATCAGGTAGTGTATGTCCTCTAACTTTTATTTTTTCAGGATTATTTTAGCTACCTGAGTCTTTTGCACTTGCATATAAATTTTAGAATAAACTTTGCAATTGCTACAAAAATCCTGATGAAATTTTGACTGTGATTGTGTTGAATCTATTAATTAATTTTGGGAATAACTGATAGAATAGAGAGTCTCTGAATCCATAAACATGGTACATCTTTCTATTTATTTAGATATTCTTTAATTTTTCTCAGCAACTGTTTTTAGTTTGTACTCTACAAGTCTTGCATATCTTTTGCCAAATTAGTATTTTGTGTTGTCTGATACTATTGTACACAATACCTTTTTACTTCATTTTCCGATTGTTCATTGCTGGAATATAGAAATGCAACTGAGAGCAAGAAGGCTGGATAGAAGGCTCTTGACTTTCTCTCCTGCCACAGAGGATCAATTCCCTCTGAGAGAAATCCAGAAACAAGTTGAGTGCCTCCTATAGATCAGGCAACTGAGAAAATGTAACAAATTTATTTTAGTTCATGAGAAAGAAATAAAGAAAAGAGAAGAAAGAAAGAGAAGAACTAGCAAGATGACCAATGGCTGGCTGGGTATGAGTAGGGCAAAGGGTCAGTGAAACCTCTAGTGAGGGAAGGGCTAAAAAGGATACTTTAAAACAAAAATGTATAATAGTCTTATTTATGTGGATTATTTGTTTATGCAATGTAATATATAACTTCTTCCCATGTAGACTTCCAATGAAGTCTACACCACACTTACAAATAATGTGGATAGATATGTAGGGGGAGGGGAGAGTTTCCTGTGTGTGCGAGTGTGTGAATACATATAATTTAAGTCACATGATCTTCCCTCTAGGAAGGTATACTAGATAAAAAAGAGATCAGTTATAAACCAGATTCTGGAGACAAAAGTAAGATAAGAATGCAAGGTCTCAGATGATACCTGGGTTACCCATGACAGTATAAATTAAACATGGGGCAACAATAAAAGAAAGACACTCAGGGCTGGGGACGAAGCGATGCCAGAAATGAGACTGAAGTGCCAATCATGCAAACCCCTTAGGGCCCTGAGTTTTCTAGCAGCCAATGTGAAGACCAAGTCTTGTCAGTCACACATTCATGATATATAAATAGGCCAACTTCCCAAGAGAACTGCAATTGTACTTTGTACCAGAATCAGAGTGTACTCTGTCCCAGGACACTCTCATAACTCAACATTCTCAACAACATCCTGACAGAATACACAACCATGAACTTCTGCAATGACTTCTGACACCAACCATCTGGAGTCAAGCTAAAGGTTCACAGGTAAAGGGCACAGTCCTCACAAGACTGCCTTCACTTTAGACACCAGCTGCAAGTTCGGGAGACCCCTGGGCAACCTCACTTCTGAACAGCTGGCCATAAATTCGGTGGTTTGCACTGTCCCTTCAAGTTAAATGATTCTCTAGAATGACTCACAAAACTAAGGAAAGCACTATATTTATGATTGCAGTATTGTTATAGCAAAAGAATACAAATCGGAAACAGCCAGAAGGAAAGGCACCTAGGATGAGGTCTGAGACAGTCCTAAACATAAATCTTCCATCATCCTCAGGAACGTATCACCCTTCTGGCACACCAGTGTACGGCAATGTACAGAGTATTGCCAACTAGGGAAGCAACTTCAGCTTCAGAATCCAGTGTTTTTACTGGAGTTACCTTATGTAAGCATGATCGATTGATTCACTGCCATGTAAGTGAACCCAATCTCCAGATCCCTCCCCTCCCCAGGACTCAAAGTCCCAACCCTCTTATCACATGGTTGGTCTTTTCAGCATGGCCAGCCTCCATCCTGAGTCATCCAGTTAGCATAAATTATCTAGGGCCCATCAAGTGTTGTAAACTTTCCCGCGTGGCCCAAAAGGCCCCATAACAAATACACTCCTATCATGCTGAAAATTCCAAGGGTTTGGAAGTTTCTCCCAGGAATAAGAGACAAGAGTCAGCCAAATTCTTTATCACCCAGCCGCTCATTAGTTGATTCTAACAACAGAAGAGAAATTAAAAATATATATACACACACAGACTAATTTGCAAATGTTCAAAGTAGCTTTATGCACACTTTCCAAATATGCGAAATAATCTAAATGTTCAATGACAGGTGAGTGGATAAACAAATTTTGGTATATTCACACAATGGAGTACGATTCAGCAATAAAAAGAATGAAATATGAATACATACAAAACAACAAAAAACAGGACACAAAAGATTACATAGTGCAATAGTCCACTTTAAATAAGGAAAAACTACTCTTCAGTGACAGAATCCAGATCAGTGATTGCCTGGGCAACGGGTGAGGTTGGGAGATTGCTTGCAAGAAAACATGAGAAATCTGGGGGGTGAGTAATAGAAAAGTTCTATATCACAACTGGCAGTGGTGACTACACAGTGGTGACTACACTAGATTTGTCAAAATTCATTCTGAGTATACATCAAACACATAAAATGGGTGCATTTTAAGATATGTAAATTTGAGCTGAATAAAGTTTATTAGAAAAATATGAAAAGGACAAACTAAAGATAAAAATTATCTTTTAAATTGACTAAATCCAACTTTATTGAATAAGATAACAGCACAGTATACAACTCATATGTTTCTAAAGCTCAGAAAGTTGTTAGAGAATTAAATGTGTTCATATATAAGGTAATTAGAACACTGTTAGTAATGCATAAGTGTTAGCTATTATTATTATTATCAAATTACATTTTAGCTTTCTGCTAACTGATGAACAATGAGACAAATCCCCATAGATACCAAAATTAAAGTTTATTAAACTAATATAGATTTTGTATGAGCTTGTTATACATGTGAGTTGATGTGTGAAAACCACAGAGAAAAAAATTGAAAGCTCAGAGGATAAAAGTGACCATGAGAAAAAAATCCACTGCAACTCAGAAATTAAAAGTGCAACAAAAGAGACAGAAAGAGAGAAGAACAAAGGTGGGGTCCTAGTTAAGCGAGATACAAGGCTTAAAATTAAGACCAAGATTTCTGCCTCCTAGGGGACTGCTTCACCTTTTATCCTCTAGGTATGCATACAGCTCACATGAAGACAGGTTTTGTCAGAAACAAAAACTGCATTGGTTATAGCATTTTTATTTGTGCTGTAAACAGATTTATCAAATGACTCAGATCCAGAATATATAAAGAACTCTTACAACTTCATAACAAGAAAACCAACAACTCATTTTTAAATGACTAAAAGATTTTTTAAGTATTTTCCAATTACAGATGACATTCAATATTATATTAAAGGCCATATCATTTTTTTTTTAAAGTCCCCTGAAACAGATAGGAATAGTTCTCAGAACCTTGATCTCTGGAGATAAACAGTTCCCTCCTCATCTTCCCCAGAGGCTCCTTGTGAGAAGAAAACCTCTTTACCAACTCCAGTTAAAAAACTCTCAGTGGATAATAATGGTCGCTGGTCCTGCTCGGGTCACATGACCCCCTGGACCAATCACTAGAGACAGGGTGTGTGGCATTCTGCATGTCCCCAGTTTACTCACAAAGCATTACCCTTTTAAGGAAAGTGATATCTATCATCAGCAAAAGGAGAAAGGTTGTAGTTCAAAATGTGGACACTGAAGGATTTGCAAGCCAGCCAACCACACAAACTACTATCAAAGACGTGATGTTTTTATTCAGACCTATGCTGCCCTGTCCTCTGTTACTCAGAGCCTGCTTGGAATTTAGACTGATGCCACATTGCACTTTCTGCTGGATGGACAGCCGTTTCTGTCCAGTCATCAGTTGATTAATAAGTATCAGGTACTCACTGATTGGAAAAGTCTGTGTAGTGCTATCTTCAGAACAATTCTCCAGCTCCAGCCAGACTCAGTGTGACAAGATTCTGGGATCCATTAACCACGTCTTTCATGGGTGGTGTTTTGGAGAATGATGCCAGAAAATAAGAGACAAGTAGTTAATGAGGATGGAAAAGTAAGTAGAAGCCTCAATGTTAAGTGTCAGACGGTCTGGAAAGTTGATTAGACATTGTTCTCTCTAGTTGCCAGAAGCGAAAAACAAAACAAAACAAAACAGAACAAAACAAAAAGCCCACATTTCTGCCAAACTGTGGGACCTGTCCATCCAGGTGTGTAAGAACCCCTGCATCCCGAACAAGTGAAATGAAAAATCAGGACCATTTTCGTAACCAATACACTCCTCTCGTTTGCCCCTAGACTTATTCTCTCAGCTCCCTCTTATGGAAAATCTGAGGTTCAGCATCGCAGCAAATGTGTGTGAAGAATGAGCATACTTGTCCCACAATCAGATGATGGCAGCAGTCACACCAGGAGGTCTCTTCTCCCTTGCAGTTTCCTGTGGACCTCTGTAAGCAGAGGGCAGAACAGTCTAGGATCTTGTTCTCGCTATAAATTTCCACCAACACAACTGCCATGGCAGTGAAATGGTCATCTGTTTCAATCATGCCCCCCACACCCACCCAGGAAGACAAATTGAAACTGCCCAAAAGTCACAGCCTCGGCAGTCCTCACAACAGTACTGACGTGTGCAGGTTCAATCCAGGCTGAAGAATATCTGTTGCTAAGAGTAACCAGCACCTAAAACTCTTCCCCTTCATGGTCTCTGTACCACCAAGCAGGAAATGACATTCCCTCAGATCGCTGGCAGGGCAAACTTCCACCATTTTATAAACACAGGTCCATGGTCGTTAGGTGAAACCCTTGGGGCCAAATACGATCACATACGAAAGATTACACGTGCCTTGATGGCAGCCTTGTGAGACTCTGTGCAGAGGATCCAGGTGAGCTAAGCCCTGATGCCTGACTCCAGAAACTGAGACAATAAATGTGTGTTTTAAGCCTCTAAATTCATGGTAATTTGTTATGTAGCAATAGATTAACTAATACAATAGGCAAGTAGCTATGAGTCTGGAATTAAGAGGTTCTTGGGGAGATAAAAATGTGGAAATTGACTATGGTCATGCTACCCTGAATGTGCTCAATCTCATCTAATCTCAGAAGCTAAGCAGGGTTGGGCGTGGTTAGCACTTGGATGGGAGACCACCTAGGAAGATCTGGTGCCATAGGCGTTAAAAAAAAAATGTGGAAATCATCAGTATACAGATTGCTTTTGTGTTGGCTATTGTCTATTTGCCCCCACCTCAACCAGTATTCCTCCCTTCTCTGCGCCCAGGAGGCTACTTTCTGCTGACTAAACTCATGGGATTCCTTGGTTCAGCCAGTAGGAGCTACCAGCAGATCAGAAAGCTCCCTCCTCCCTCCCAGTTCTGGGTAGTACAGCCCTTAGACTTGGTTAAGAGTGGCTCCTGCTGGGCCAGCCATGCCATTTGGGTGGGGCTTCATCCTCCAACCCTCCACCCTCCTACCACATGGCATTAGCCTTGGTAGGAATAGTGATGGTTCACCTACAATAACAAAACAGAAGAGAAGGTACATGGTTAAAGATGCTAATAGGTAATAGATGTAGAATTGGAGCTTTAAAGAATTTCTGATTGTTTCTATTGTTCCAGTTAAGGTCATCAGTTGACAGTGAGGATGATGGAGAAGGTGTTGGGGGCTTAAGGAAAGAGGAAGTCATGGAATGGTCCTGTAGGGGAGCAAGAGGTGAATGGACTAGGGAAATGTACCATAGTTGCCTAGCAGTAGTAAGGATGCGTTTGAGGCTGTTGGTCATTTTTCAAGTGATACCATTCAGTGGATTCCTTCTCCAGCCATGGTCAGTTCTCATGATGCAGACACAAAATAAACAGATTCAGAGTCGACTAGGGTTGAGGCCCCTTTGGGTACAGCAGACACTGTTGTCCATATCCCCTGAGACTCCTTTTGTAGTTTTGATGCCATTGTCCATCCATTAGCTGGTGCAGATGCCACTGCTAATGGCTCAAACCTGCAAACTTCTCCAGAAGCTTGTCTTTGGGTGAATGGAACCGTCTCACCCTAAGATGCCTGACTGAGGGGGAAGTTACAAAAGCACTTCTTTCTTGCCTCAAGGACAGGACAGACTCCATGATACAGTTTATACTCAAGATCAAGATGAGACTGGACTACTTGAAACTATTTCTTGCTTAGCTTTGCCCCTTCCTTGTTCTGCTCACTTCATTTTCTTACAGATTTCTCCTGAACACCGATGAACTAATCACTTGCACAGGCATCCCCATTTCAGGCTCTGATCCTCAGAACAGCCCAGAGAATGCTACCTTTACCAAGGTGAAAAGGAATAAACAATGAAGGAGGTGTCGGCTTGGGTGAGAAGCTCGGTGGTGGCTGGAGCCGGCGGGAGGAGATACCATTAGAGAGCTGGGCTTCTTGGTCTCAATAAAAGTGATAGAATTCTGGAGTGGCAGAGACCAAATGGCAGCATTCATCATCAGAGGCAAGATGATTCAATCATCACAATGGGCAGCAACGTCAGAACAGCAGCCTGGGGTCTTGACCTGGAGGACTCTGTGGGGATGGAAAATGAGCACAGTATTCCTCAGGGCAATAAAGATTTACAGGCATCAAAGATATCACTTAAGATGTATAATCAAAAGAAATCAAGAATGAATGAGCAGAAGATTGAGGTCAGCCACCTCAACAATGTCAGGATGCTTTACCCAGTTTTTAGACCTGAGCCAGGTCTCAGACCCAGAAGCCATCAACGGAAAGGGAAGCCTATGAGCCCATGCAAGGACGTCAGAGCAGGGGCTCGATGCATACCAGCCGATCGGGGCCTGCATGAGGAGGGTGGCCAAGTAGAGCGCTGGCCTCCTGGGGTCAGGTTATTGATCATATTCAGAGGGCTCCAGCAAGTAAGTAAGTATATTGAGCATAATGGGAGCCAGATTTCTTTCAGTTGAGAAAGGCAAAAGCAAATAAATACAGGGAAAGCTGTGAACCCTGTTGGACTGGCATTAGATTGGAATTGGAGGTATAGGTGTAGGCTAATGGTTTTCAACATATACATACAGATACAAAAATTCCATACTTATCTGTATCCATACACAGATACATATGCACGCACATGCACATGCAAATATATATATTATTCTAGCTCTGACAACTTGGGGGGGGTGGGGGCTGGAAATAGCAATGCTCTAACAGATTTTAGTTTTTAAATACCATTCTCTATTTAAAGAAAGTAAGGCTCTTTGGTGGTGGGGCTGGGGAGGGCGGATGGCTGATTCCAGGACTAGGGCAGGAAAAGAACAAGGTGACTGGAAAAGTCTTAATATTCTAGAAAATAAGGAAGTGCTCAAAGAATAATGGGGACATGTAAAATAAACACAGAAAACAGCTTAAAGAGACTCTCACTGGAAAAATTTAGGACAAATGAGCATCAAAATAATGATACTCCCAGATTATAAGTCTTGGTATAATAGGAATCGAAGAGCCCTCAATGACATAAATAAATAAAGGAAAAATAATAATAAATAGAGAGAAGACAAAGTGTTTCCTTAGAGTAGAAAACCAACTGGAAATGATAGAATTAGGAAAGCAACATTTAGCAACCATTGGAGTAATAATTAATTCAGGCAAGAAATACCCATGGATGCTAAAAACTAGATTAAAAATTGGATTAAAATGAGATGAGGGATAAAATTTAATACACCTGAAAGTATTTCTTCCACAAAATTGTTACTATTTACAAAAGGGATAAAAGTGAAGAAACATGTTGGGCACCATTTTTGATTGGACAAAACTGTATCATACAGGACTGCAATGAGAAGCACATGGCATCACTTCTGTGGTATTTGGCTGAAATGTATAACCCAAGTGTAACTATGTGGAAGTATTGGACAAAGTCATGTCGATGGACATTCTACAAAATGACTGGCCTATGATCTTTAAAAAAATATCAAAGTCATGAAAGTGAAAAAGACAAAGGAGCTGCTGGAGGTTGAAGGAAACCATAGAGACATGACATGGGAATGAGACATCTTCTTGCTATAAAGGATATTCTTTTTTAAAAATTAATTTCTTTTAATTAGTTTCAAGTATCCAATACATTGGTTAGACATCTATATAGTTCATAAAACTATTCCCCCAGTTGCTCCCTCCTTCTCTAGCCCTCCACCTAGCCAACATATTAATGCTAATTGCATTCTCTATGCCATGCTCCCCATCCCCATGACCATCTATCAACTACTAATTTGTACTTCTTTAACCGTTCAGCCCATTCTCCTTGCCCCCCCAAACACCCCTCCCCTCTGTCTGTCACCAAATTGTCCACTATATTTGTGAGTCTATTTTTGATTAGTTTGTTCTTTTTGTTCCTTAGATTCCATATATAAGTGAAATCATATGATATTTATCTTTCTCTGTCTGACTTATTTCACTCAGCATAATAACCTCTAGGTCCATCCATATAAAGGACATTCGTGATGAAACTTGAATAGAGTTTCTGGGAGAAGGCACACAAGATTTCTTTGTACTGCGCTTGCAACTTTTCTGTAAGTTTGAAATTGTTTCAAAATAAAAACCTTAAAGAGAACCTATATTTTAATACTTTTTTAAGAAAGAAAGGCTGAATCTCCTTGGGGAAGTACCCTGAAATACCACAGTAAATGTGTATAGTAGTCAATCCTCTAGTTTGGGGGTGACTCTGGTGCCAGTATTTGAGAAAAAGGGAATACCTAGATCTTTTGAGGGCTGTTATTTACAGAGTCTGAGCTGACACAGAGATCCAGGGACCCAAAGCCCGTCATTGTCCCCTGTTAGAAAAAGGTCACATGGGAGTCAAGTAATAAATGGAGTCCTGGACCAGATCCATCTCACAGTGAAATATCTGGGTCCACAGACCAACTGTTAAGTCATCTTTCCAGCTCTTCAGGATATAATTGGAAAGGCCTTGCCCAGCAGTTAGCAAAAGCCCCTTATCAGTTCCTTGACCTATGGAGGAAAAACTACTGTAATATGAAGGATCAGGTGGAAGTCCTTGACACTATCCCTCCTTCCAGCTAAAGTAATAAATGAAAAACAGCACTGCATTCGTGGGGGGGTGGGTGCTGGAATGGCAGAAATTGGTACTGCCCTCAAAGATTTAAATGATGTAAGGCTGGTTGTCTCGATCATATGTCCATTTAATTCACAACTCTGGCGCTTGCAAAAAGTAGATGAATGTGGCAGATGACAGTGGACTCCTGACATATACCAAGCAGTAGTACCAAGTGCAACTGCTGTGCTAGATTTGGCATCTTTACTAGAACATAGTAACATGGCCTCTGCTATGTAGTGTTGCTCTCGTTTTGGCAAATGCATTATTTTTAGTAGCCATCAGGAAGCAGATCAGAAGTTAGCTTCAGGTGGGACGGGTAAGAATATGCAACAATTATACTGTCACAAAATATTGTGAAAAGACATGGATCATCTGAACATTTCAGAAAATATCATATTGGTCCACTATATTGATGACATTGTATTAATTTGACTTGATGATCAAGAAGTGGCAAGCACTCTAGATATCCAGGAGACAAATATTACAAAAATCCAGGGACCTGGCTGCCTCATTGCATTCTGAAAGCAGAATATTTCACACTGGGGGATATTGCACTGATTGATATATTGAGTGATGCAGAAAGGACTACTGAATGCTGAAAATCTGTAAGCCTTTGCAATCTCACCACCAAAACATAACCTACCTATGATTTTTTTTTTATCTAAATTGGAATCACACTACTTACACTTATTTGTAATGTGCTTCTTCTCGTTATCTATACATACAAATTCAATTTTTAATTCCAATTTGCTAATGATCATTAATTGTGACTTCAGGCACGGCACTTCTCTCCAGGTCTCCGCTTCATCTCTAAAATGGAGATGTTAGAAGAGTTCACCTCTAAGATGCTTTCCAGCTCTGGCAACTTATGAACATATGCAACTCCTGATGCCTGTATCTAATCTTCTCTCTCCTCTCATCTACATGCTACACCTAGAACCAATTGTACCTTGGAGAGTGAAGACCTTGAACCAGCCTCCCTCAGATTCCACTTTCATGACCCAAAACAGCTGTGAATGGTGGGGGTGCTGCCTGTCTGGGTGATGTGCAATTGCTTGCACTCTGATAGGGCCCCAAGTCCCTGGTCAAAATCACCGTTATAATTTTTTGTCAAATCGGACTAGCGTTGTTTGGAATTGATGAATTGTAGAACATTTGACTAGAAAAGAACATCGGGACTTGTCTCCCCTCAATAAAATATAAGCTCATAAAACAAGGACTTGGTTTTGTTCATAATTTGTACTCTTTATCACATACGAAGTTTCTAGGACATAGTAGGTACTTAATAAGTATTCAATCATTTGAATAAGTGAATCTGAACTTATCTCTACCCTTTTCTAGCATTCCCAAGAAAGACTCCTATGATCTCTGCTTCTACATCTCCAACTACTGAGAGCCGATTACTTCTTGAAATAATCAATTCCACTGTTGCACTGAGAGACAGGTGTACCTGGAGGATGGCAGTATTTCAACACATATCCTCTACCCTAAACTGCTAAGTCAAATACTGAGTGAGGGTCAAGGGGTGAGTATGCCAAATAGGAAAATGTTGGCTCTGAGAGTGCAAATACAAGCTTAGAAACAATACCTTCCCATTTTTAGACTGTATATTACTTTGCAGGACATTTATGCCCATTTCTTTTGTCCTTCCTTTAGTGTTA
Source organism: Eidolon dupreanum (assembly GCA_028627145.1). Taxonomy (NCBI): domain Eukaryota; kingdom Metazoa; phylum Chordata; class Mammalia; order Chiroptera; family Pteropodidae; genus Eidolon; species Eidolon dupreanum. The sequence goes on from CM053510.1 coordinate 27,026,349, forward strand.
GGCAGAGGCAGGGTTTAAATTCAGAGTAATATTTGCGGAATGGCCGAGCCGTTCTGCAATTTTTACATAAGTCACCAGAGGGCGCACTTGTTACTTAAATCACCACAATCATCCCTGAGGCTGAGAACCGGCAGAGTCTGAGAGCTACACTGGACTTGAAGAATAAATAATCAGAGACATTTAGGTCCTGTCACTGGCCCTTTCTACAACAAAGGAACGATGCTCAAAGTAAGTACTAGCAAAAAAATAAGATGCTCAGGGTACATCACATCTGAGAAGTGTGGATAGAAATCCTTCCTTTATCACTGATTAAATAGCCAGAAGAGAGCCTGAGGAGAGCAGGCCAAAGACCTACAGTGAAATATTATGGCTTCAAGGTCTCCAGGGCCCTGCTGATGTGGAAGGAGAGCCATAGAGACTTTGCCTGCTGGTGCTACCTTATTCTCTAAATCATTGGTCTCCTTCTAAAATGTTAGGGCTAAAAGTAAATGCACGCAAGAGCATCCGAGCATTCCCTCTACCCTTCTATTTTACATGTGAGGAAACTGAGGCCCAGAGGACAAATAAATGACTTGCCCAAGGTCAAATGATTATCTAGTGGCAGAGCCAGAATTACAACCCAGGAAGGAGGTCATTTGCTAAGAATATGTTTGGTCGTGGGGAGGGGGCATGGTCTTTAGAAATAACCCTTTGGATTCAGGGCAACCTAAACTCAATTGGTGATTAAGATTGGTCTTTTTAAAGGGGTTATTGATTATATCTTTGCTAAAAATAGAATGGGATAGAGTGGGGGAGAACAGGAGAGGAGAGAAGGGGAAAGGAGGGGAGAGGAGGGGAGGGGAGGAGAAGGAAGGGGAGGGGAGGGGAGGGGAGGAGAAAGAAAGGGAGTAGGGGGAAGGAGGGATGGGGAAGGGAGGGAGGAATGGAGGAAGACAAGAGTCTTCTGATGGCCTTGTCTCCAGGCAGCCTCTGCTGCTGCTCTCTCTTCCTAGCAACTGCAACTATGCTGTATTGTTTGAAGTACTCATTTTTTAAAAGAATCAAAAGATGAAGGATAAACTCCCAAAACAACAGGCATTTTTCTTCCAAGGGCTCAGATAAATCATAATTCAAGGACAAAAGCGTCAAGGGTGAGCAATCCCTCAAAAACCATCTGCAGAACAATTAAGCATTGTCAATAGCACAACTCATTTCTGAAGTGCAGACTTGAACAGTCTTGGAAGCCAGGACTAGAGAGGGTCTTGGAATCACAGTATTCAAATAACTCTTTTTAGAAATGAGGAATGTGTGGTTCACAGGGGGGAAGGGATAGGATCATAACTCAAATGCTTTCAGAGGCCAGAGAAATGAAGCAAGCGAGGTCAAATAAGAGATATTTTAGATATGTTACAGGAAATATGTGACTTTCCCCTTTCAGAAAAACAACAGGGCAAGCATCTTGACAAGTGACAAATAACACATGTCCTCAGTAATGGGGATAGGAGTGAGCACTGTGGCAAACCAGACATGGGCTGCCTCAGGGGAGGAACCGCTACCCAACTCCATTGGTCACTATCAGGTAGGCATGGGAGCCTGAACTTGCCAGATCATCTGTTATTTATTTTAATATGGATTTGTACTTGAAATGTCCTAGTTGCTTTTTAATGGTGGCAACTAATGTGAATTGGTCGCAGGCCAAACAGCCCTTCTGGAGTCTGGTTTCCGCCACAGGCTTCCGGCATGCGCCCTCTGAACTGGGGTAACGTGGGATGCGCTGGGCTACACAGCCTCTCAGGGCCCTTTGAGAGCAGAAGGGCCAAGGTCCTCGGTGCTTCTAAGATGCTGCTGATCTCAATTCAAGCCCAGATCTCTTCATTCTCTCCACTTAGAAACCTCCCATACCTTCCTACCACGTCAGAATAAAACTCAAACTCTTCCACAGCCTTTGAGGCCCACGCAGCCTGGCTCGTGCCCTCTTCTCCCACCTCCTCTCACTCTGGCCTTCCCACTGTGCCCAGAAGGAAACCTTCTGCTTGGGGTGCTCTCCCCGTACTCTGCATGGCTGGTTCCTTCTCGTAACTCGAGGCCCTGTTCAAACATCATCTCTGAATGGCCCCTCTCCACGTTCTCTCCCCATCGCCCCACTCTTTTTTTCTTCATTGCACTTTCCACTATCTGAAATTGTCCTTTTATTCATTGCTTTAACCTGGTTCATTGGCAGTGTATCCCCACTAGAATCTGAGTGCCATGAGAGCAGAGAAGCCGTCTTGTTCTCTCATGTGTACCCAGCTTCTGAATCAGTGGCTACTTCATGATAGGCGCTCGATAAAATATCGGTTGAATCACTGCATTACAGGAGCCCAGAGCAGTGACCATGGGCGAGACAAACTTCTGACTCCCACTCCTCCTGAGACAAGTGTTTCTGATATTTCTTCCCGGGATCAGCAACCAGGTGCCCTTGGCCTTCCTCACCTTGAGCTGACAGGCTGGTGTCTGCGGCCCCCAGAGGCTCCTACAGCAAGATCACATCACACCCCCCACCTGCTCACAGCCCAGCAATTGGTCTCAGCTCAGGTTCTCTCCTGACAGACCTTGCTAATGTCCTTGGCTTTTCACTCCTCAGGCTTGCAGCCAGGAAATATGACTCCAGAGATGAGCTCTTAGGACACACAAGGATGTCCTTTCCCTTTAAATCAATTGTTTCACACAAAAGCTCTGCTTTTTATTTTCCCATTTCCGTCCCCATAGCATCTGCTCTAAATCTCAAATCCTTGGACACTTCCTTGACCCTCTGAAAGGGTTCCCTGTGCTGATTTAGGTGTGGGGGAAATGCCCACCTTTCGTTGAGAGACCCCACCATAACCAGCTTCATGATCCCCATTTGCACATTCACTGTAACAATACTAAGGTCATCAGCCACAGGGACCCTAAGGGTCAACCATCAGAAAACCCTTTTGAAGATTTGCTCTGAGAGCTCAGTACTAGAGCTGCCTCAAATTCTTTATGGAAATGAGAAAGCAAAAAAGAAAGAAAAGAGGAGAGAAGAGAAAGAAAATATGAGATAGCAAAAAAATAGCACCCTACTCTGCCACTTTAGATATATTGGTCTGTTTCTTCCTCTCTCGAATAATCATTCATGTTCAACAAAAATGTACTGAGTACCAACTACAAACTAGGCACTGTCTATGACACTTGGGATATATCAAACAAAGATGCCTGCCCATGTGGTCCTTGTATTCTAGTGGAAGAAGATAGACAACTAAACAGTGGACATAGTAAGTAGATATATTAATTAATTTTTAAATGAGTTTATTAATATAGAATGTATTATCAAATCTTATAGGTTATATAAGACACATAATATACAAAATATATAATATAGTTTAGAAATTATCTAATATGTTAGAAGGTTAAATGTGCCATCATAAAAGATAAAGAGAGATTGGGACTGCTGAAGGGAGGAGAAAGTGGCAGACTCCAGTATTAATTAAGGACAGTGGTGAGGGCAGGTCTCATTGAGAAAGTGATGCAGGTCTCATTGAAGGATGTGAGGGCATTAGTTCTATGTGACTGTTTCCCTTTCTTTAGGGCACCCAAGAAGATCAGAACTAAATCCGACACTCAGTCCTCTAGAGCAGCAACCCTTTTGACACCAGGGACCGGCGCTTCTATGAGATTCTAATGACTGATGATCTGAGGTGGGGCTGAGGTGGTGATGCTAGTGCTGGGGAGTGGCTGCAAATACAGATGAAGCTTCACTTGCTCGACAACCACTCACCTCTTGCTGTGTGGCTCAGTTCCTAACAGGCCATGGACAAGTACCAGTCTAGAGGTACTTGCCACTGTGGTCTGCAAATTTATGGTCTTTTGTCTGTTGGAGAGGTAGGACAGGACAGTGGTTAAGGGCACGAGTTCCACTGGATTCACAAGTTAAACTGGATTCAAATACTGGCTATACCACTTGCTACCTATGTGACTTCGGGCACCATATTTGATCTCTCTAAGCCTCAGTTCCCTATATCTCAAAATAAAGATAATAATAGCATCTACCTTATAGAGCTCTTTTAAGTGTTAGATGGAATAATGTATATAAATTTCTTTGCACACAAGAACTCACTAAAAATCACCTGTAATTATTAAGTGTTGGTCTTGTCTCTCAAATTTTATTTACATTTTTCCTTGGTCCTGATTCTCTATCCTTATTGATATTTTAACATTGTGGTATGGTTTCTGCTCCTGTGGTAAGTTACCACAAATCCTTTGTGGATTGAGGTGGGTTATAAATAAGCAAGTAAATAAATAAAAATCCAGATAGGGGAACATTTTTACCGAAGCAAAACATTTCATTACCAATAGAGTGAATTGCAAATGAGGCCAAAAGCAAAAGATATGGACTCTAATCTCTCCATCGAAAACCACCAGCAAGATAGTCTCTGGTTACCAGACCTCATCTTTCTCTTTCCCAAACTCCTCTTCCTCCCTCCATCAAGAGAGAGTAAATGAGTCACACAAAATGACCCAATAGGCCTAAATTCTCCCAACCTCACAACTACGCCATTGCTATGGGTTTCGGAGAACTCTCTCTCTCTTCCCCATCAGAGAAGAGACAGAAACTCCACAGCATTGCTTTCCATGGTGATGAGGTTAGGGAAGTGGGTTAGCACTCAGCGCAGAGTCACAAGTAGGTTGGAATCTTATTACTGCCATTAATTAGTGAGCGCTGCGGCCATGGAGAAGTCCCTGCACCTCTCTGGGCCCCTGTTTCCTTATTGATAATAACAGTACCTCCCTCCTAAGGTACCTGTGCAGATGAAGGGAAGGAATGAAAGGAAGCAACATGGATGGTGTATTGGTAAAGCTCCCAATAAATGTTAGACTTTCCTCCCTTACTTGCACCGAGAGCAACACTCAGCTGACTATGGGAACTGGAAACAAATAAGGGGGCGTACAGGGCAGTCAGGTGAAAAGACTAGTTTATGTATATCCATATATTATAGAAACTCCCTGTAAGAAGGGGGAAAGATCATTTTTGAACCCCTCCTACTTTTTAGGTACATCATCATGCTTCTTCCTCATCATAACCCACATCTGACAGCTGGGGCGGGCTTGAACCCAGAGCACACAGCTAGGAATATTTGGGAGGCAGCTCTGGCCTTCTGAAACCGACTTTATGAAGGTCAAAGCCATCTTGCACCATAGGACATCACGGGCACCACAGACAGAAACCTACGAGTTCCCAGCCCTTCTGAAGTGCCATGCCTCCGTGACCCCCTGGCTGAGTTTAGCAAGAATCCAGGCCAGGGTAACTTTGCTGAGGCTGCCTAAGCCCCTCTCCCCACCTCCCTGAGCCCCCAGGACCTTCCCTGTTAAAGCATCTCTACTCTCTATAAGATCTGGAATTAGTTGGTCTGAATTTGAAATACATACTACTTACACATAGCAACTGGAGGATCTCAATTAAATCACTTATTCCTTCTGGTTCCTCTCCTGAAAATGGAGATATCAAATGCCTACCTACCTAAGTTGCCATGAAGATTAAATAGAGCATACTATTTATGCTCTACTATGAGAACATACAAAACGGTGCCCGGCACGTAGTAAGTACTAGTTTCTGGTGGCTGGTATTGTCACACTGAAACTGGGGAAAATCAGCCTTACGCTGACCCACAGAGATTGAAGCTCTCACAGAGGGGGAGTGTGTCCTTGAACATCAGCTGAAATGTCTACCCGCATTTCCACAGGTCAAGCATCATGGCCTGGTTATCTGACATTTGATCCTTCCCCTCACCCCACAGGAAACTACTTGTAGATAATAAGATAGCTGGGATCTGTGCCCCTCCTAGAAAATAAGACTAATCCAGCCCAGGCCAGGGCCTCCTATTCACTGCTCTTGATCAACAAATATGTGCTGCTGGTCCCTTCTGTGCTGGGAACTGGGGAGAGAGAAAACCCAGCCCTATTCCAGAAGTTCATAGTGTACTTGGGAAAAAAGACAAGGAACTGATATTACAGCCAATAGAAAGGAATGAGGGCCTTGGGTCTCTGGGAAGATGAAGGAAGACTCCATGAAGGAATTATTTAAACTGGTCCTTAGAAATTAAGTAAGACATGGGGGGATAGCATTCCAGGCTGAACACGCAGCATGAACAAAGGCTAGAAATGGGAAAATATGGGGTTTGTTTAGAGAACAGAGTAGTCTGGTGAGGCTGGAGGACTTGGATGCCAGAGGACTGAGATGAGAGCTGGCAGTGAAGGGCCAGTGAGCCTCAGGCAGGGAACACAAAATCAAGATCATGACTACCATGGAAAAAATAGAGGAAGTGGGCCCACCATGGAAAAAATAGGGGAAGTGGGCCCGCAGTTTAAAATGGGAGGGTCACAGAAGGCCTATTTGAGGTGACACATTGAAGAGGTTAAGGAATAAGCCAAGGGGCTATCTAGGGGGAGTTTTCAGGCAGAGAAAACATCAGTGCAAAAGTCCTGAGGCCACAGGGTGATTGCCACGTTGGTGAAGCATTAAAAAGGACAGTGTGACTGAAGTGGTAAAAAATGAAGTTAGCAACTGAAAAGGGAGTCAGCTCATGAGAGGCCTTGTAGGCTGTTAGAGAGACTTGAGCTTTCACTTGGATGAAATGGAGAGCCATTGCAGGATTTCTAGTAAAGGAGCAACGTGATCTGACTTACTTTTTAAAAGGATCGCTCTGACTGCTGTGTAGAGAATCAACTGCAAGGAGCCAAGGGTGGAAGCAGGGAGAACAGGAAGGAGGCTACTGGCGAAAACCAGGTGAAAAAGGGTGGTGGCTGGAACCAGGGTGGTAGCTGCGTGGTGGTGCTCTTCAGTTTCCTCAGGTAAAAATAAGAGCTAGGATCCCACCCTGTGTGCAGCCCAACGCTTCAAAAAACCCTACCGGGATGGAATGTCAGGAACCTCCAGTCAGCGGGGTGCCAGCCTGGAGAATGTGGGATGGTGGGCGTCCTTGCGCGTCCGGGCCCCTGATGTCCACGAGAATGCTCAGACAGGTGCGCGCACCGCGACGCATCAAAAGGGCGAAGCCTGGCAGAGGGATGTCTTGGTCCCCAGAGACTGAACAGGAAAGGATGGGAAGAAGGGTGCCTCCCTCCAGCCCAGGGGCAGGTCATGGGCACCTGGCACTGTGTGCGCCCCCGGATGTAACCGCTCCACTTGTGCAGGTGTGAGCATCATGAGAGCATCACTCGGGGAGCGCCACAGCACCCCCTCCTTACAAACCCTCCCCCTCAGCTCTGACCCTTTTGTCTCGCTTTTCCGTACCCCCATCTGCCTGCTCGTCCGTCCTGCACCGGGTTCGGCGCGCACCGCCGCGCTGGAATCCCTCTGACGGTCGCCGTAGCGACGCCGCCCGGGCCTGGGGCTCCCGGGAGGAAAAAATCATGAATGAAACGGATGCGGTGCTGCGGTTCCCCCGCCCTCCCTGTCCAGGCAACCTCCGCGCGGGGGCGGTGCCTGCGGGGACTCCAGTCGGAGTTGGGGGAGGGGGTACCCGAGATCTTGGTCAGGGATTAATGGTCTGCGACCCGGACCCACTCGAGCCCTGAGCGCTGCAGGAGCTTCCAGCACTCCGCCCGCCAGCCCCGCTGGCCTTGCGCAATTCCTGGGGAGCGGCGCAAGCCCTCCCGGAGGCGGGGCGGAGCCGGGGTTGGGGGGTGTCGAACCCACCCGGCGGCTGCGCCCACGACTCCGCAGCTAAGGCGCATTTGGTTGGGCGGTCCGGCGAAGGAGCGCGCACGGAGCGCGGGACAGAGCGCCGGGCGGACAGACCGACGGACGGACGCCCCCGCACACGCAGACGCACAGAGCTCAGCCCGGCCCCTGTCACACACTCTCACACTCACACACACACACACACACACTCGCGCACTTACAGGGACACACGCACGCTCGCGCGTTCACATCCTCCCGCCAGCCTGCCCGCCCGCCCCTCGCCGGCGCCCGGAGCCCGGAGCCCGCTCTGGCCGGTAAGTGTGGCGTCTCCGTCGGTGCCTTTGTGTGGGGAGCCGGAAGGCGAAGGGCGCGGGGTCCTTCCCAGGGCTGCCTCGCAATTGAGACCTCCTCCAGCCGCCCCCCCCCCCAGGGCGGGGAAGCTGGCTCCCGCCCCCGCCACGCCCCCATGGGGCTCCTTGCACCCCTGGGCTGGGGGAGGGGTCCCCCACGCATGGGAGGGGGCTGGGCGCTAGGGAGCTGCGAGGGAGTAGCAGCCACTCCCCATGGAGCTTGGACGCGATTCAGGGGAGGGATCGGTTAGTGGTCCCGGGTCCGAGCCTATGCGGCCGAGGCTGGTGCGCGGCTCTCGGCTGCATCGCCTCCCCAGGGTCTGAATCTTTGGAGGCAGGTTGGAGATCGCCGCTAGCCTGTTAGCTTGTATACTGCGGCTTCAAGACTTCCCCCTACCTTTACCTCCCCTGGACCGTGTAGCTTAAACCACTCTCTTCCCACCCATCTCCAAAATAAAAGCGCCGCGCGTGCCCCTCCTCCAGCATGCCCCTTTTTCCTAGATGAGGCCCAGGCTCCTGCAAAACCTAGAAATTGCCTGGGTCAGAGACTTGAGGGGCTGCCTTACCAAGAATCGTGTGGCTTAACGGGTCAGGACTAGATGAAACTTTGAAACTTATTTAACTCCCTTATTTTACAGATGGGGAAACTGAGGTCCAGTGAGGTGGCTTGTCCAAGGTCACCGGAGAGTTAGTGGCAGAGCCTGCATTAGAATCTAGGGTCCCAGGCTTTCATAATCATTTCCTCCCCTACACAATTCGATCCTATTCCCATTTAAGCCCCAGAACCCCAAAATTCATCTGAGTGTACCAAGAAAGTCTTTGTAATTCCAGCCCCTCCCCAACTTGGAGCAGCTCTGACATTCATTTGCTTCCATCTTTACTGTAAAAAAAAAAAATGGGTTAGCCTTTAATTTGCCTCATTCGGCCTCAGAAGAGAGCTCTATTATGCAAGCACTCTAGGTTTGGAATTTAGTTTGGAGAATGAATTAGTCCTAGACAGGAGATCAGATTCCAGGATGTTCATTCTGGTTCCCACAAAAGTCACTGAACCTGTGTCCTCAGTCAGACCAGGTAATGTGGCATTCGAGGACTCATCCCCTTTCCCCACTTTGATGTGACTGCATGCCTTCCCAGTCACTCTTTCGTCTTCTGTAAAGGCCTAGGTCTTCAAATCCAACCAGGCCCCTTCCATCATTTCTTTGTAGAGGTCCCCGAGACCTTCACGTCAGGCCACCTCTTCCTCCTTGATGTTTGTTGAGTGTGATTGTTGGTCTTGCTGACAAAGCTGCTGGGGAAGCTTGAGTTACACAGCCTTACCAGGCTCGGGTGGCAGTTCAGGGCAAAGGCTCCCTCAAGGGCAGCTGGGTGTTCCCAGAGCTGTCACAGAGCAGGTGCCCCGAGAGGTATGTTGAAGGAGTGCAAGCTGCATGGTGAATGGATAAACTCCCTTGAATAAGATAGTTGGCAAGGAGGGCAGTGTTCAATCTCTAGGGGCCTGAGGCTCTTGTCTCAAGAGCTTCCTTCTTGAGTGGGGTGAGTAGCCTGGCATGGAGCCAAGTCAGGGTGACAGGTGACATAACTCCAGGAGCCACCATTCATATTGTAGTCCACTTAATGGCTTTGTGCTCCAAAAACACCATTTACATAGACTTCATAATAATTAGTAGCCCCTGGGTTTTTGCGGTGCATTGACTCCCACCTTGAGAGTGAAATGACCTGGGTTCTAGGCCCAGTCTCTTCCTCACTGGCTGGACAGTGTCAGTAAATGCTCATAACTTCTTAGATCTCTGTTTCTCCATCTGAAAGATAAGATCATTGTTATGAACAATTTCAGAATATCTTTTAGGTCTGAACTGTTGGGGGTAATTGAGGGGGAATGGAAAGCATTTTATATAACAGCTATGGGCCTGGTTTTCCTCTTCTATTACTCTGTGAGGTAATAAGACGGGATGAGATAATTTATGTAGGGTACTTAGTACAGTGCCTGGGGCATAGAAAAAGCTCAGGAATCGGTAGCTATTAATACCATTAGGGTCCCAGCTTTATGGCAATACCCTCCACATCTTCCCTTTTTCAGATTGCCCAAAGACATGAGATTTTAGGGCCTTAAAGTCCCTCTCCCTCAAAATCCCTTCCCTACTGATCTGTTCCTGGATTTAGGGCTCTGCCAGTGTAAGATGTCCATGAAAACTCCCTGGGAGAAGTCACACTTTTGTTTATCAGTTATTTCACACCTAATCATGGTTGCATTTATTAATTTGTATAGTATTAAAGCTTTTCTTACTCTCTGTCACTTATACGTAATCCTCATAACACACCCAGATCAGTAGTGTTATTATTGCCATTTTATAGATGGGAAGATTAAGGCTTACCTTTGGGGGCATACCATAAAAGTCTCAGAACTAGAGAACAGTGCCTTTTGCTCAGATCATCTGATTCCAGATTCTGAACTCTTTCTTTTACATCATAGTGCCTGCCCTTTCCCAAGACCTGCCCTAAAAAAGAGATCGCTAACCCCTTGGAAAGAATTGAGAAGAAGGAGGAGCTTTAGTCTTCTGGAAGATTAGGAATGGCTTCTTGGAGAAACTAGGTAGCATTTGAGCTGGGTCTAAATGATTTGTACAGTAGAAGAAAGGAGGGAAAATATTGCAAGTACTGGAAACAGCATGAGCAGAGAACAGGCAGTGCGGCATGTGTAGAAACTGGAAAGCGGTTCACTCCAACTGGTTCAAAAAGCATAGGAGAGGAGCACTGAAAAGGAAGGCCGGGTATGAGAGTGGAGGCGGTTGTTGGGGCACTGAGTGCCGAGTTGAGAGATTGACCTTTAGTTTTGGGTAGGGGATAAACATGATCAAACCTGGCCATTAGGAAACTCACTCTGGCTGCCCCTTGGAGAGCAGATTAAAGGGGAAATGTCTGCCAGCAGGGAGCCCAGGTAGGAAGCAATGACAGTGATCTAGGTGAGAGATAATGATGGTCTGGAATGGGAGTGGTTGTAAGAATGAAGAGAAAAAGGAGTTGATGCAGGAGGCTACAGTGTCACCAAAACTGGCAGCTGATTGGTTATGGATGCTAGGACGGAATGAGGAGTAATGGCAAGGTTTTGAGCCTGAGTGACTAAGGATGCCATTCACAGAAATAGCCCAGTAGGAGAAGGCTCAGGAGTGGGGGCCATGGGTCTGTCAGGGAACCATAAAAACTCCTCCTGCAAAGTTAGCTCATCGAGCACTCCAAACGGTCAAGAGCTGGTTCCTCTGTTCATTCTTTCAGTTATCCAAATACATATAAACATCTGTTACTTGCCAGGTTGTCCTAGAGATACATTATTGAAAAGTATGAACTTCCTGCCCAGGCTCTTCCAAGGTAGATAGAAAATAAAACATAAGCAAAGATGTAACATTTGAAGGGGGTGAGCAATGCTCTAGAGAAAAATTAAGCAGGGTGAGGAGTGACTAGAGGCAAGAGTGGAGGAAGAGATTTGCCTTTAAATAGTATTGTCTTTAAGGATATTACATTTGAAAAAAGATCTAAATAAAATAAGGAGACCTGGGGAAATATAAGCATTCTAGAAAGAGGAGACCACAAGTGCAAACGCACTGGGGTAAGAATAGCTTGATGCTTTCAGGGAACAGCAAGTGTGGATCTAAGAGACAAAGAGGAAGGGCGGTAAGGAAAAAAATAGGAGAGAGGCAGGGCCAGACCGTGCAGTTACTTGAGGAATAAGAAATCCTACGGTGTTAATGAGTCCAAGAGAACCTGAGTCCTATTCTCGTATTCTTTGTGCCTTGCAAACCAAGCCTAACACACAATCGTGGCTCACTAAACAGTTGCTGAATAAATGAATGGATGTTGGAAATGATCCTTTATGTATGAAACTTCACATCTTAGACTTAGATGAACTACTAAATAAATAAAGATATTATGGTGTAGTGAGGACACAGTAAGATATATATGATCAAAATGATAAAACTCAGATGATTTAAATGTCTGTTGTCATTTAAGTACGAAAATTGAGTCAAATCTGCATATTTTATTCAGTATAATTTGATATTATAAACAGTGCCATTGACTAAGACTAAATAGTAAAACATACCTGAAATGACTGTAAAACAATTAAAATGGTAACATTTTTGGTCTTCTAGTGCAAACACACAAGCTCTGGCTTCATTTTGAATTTTTTCTTTTGCAACTCTTGTGCCCTCAGCCAATTTCCCTCATAGAGATTTTTTTAAAAATCACCTCTAGCACAAAGGCCCTTATTTGCAGAAAAAAAATTATCATCATCTCCAATAAATTGACAGATTCCCCCCCCCCCAAAAAAAAACAACAGGGCAGTAGGGGGAGAGAAATTATTTATAGAAGTATAAATTCTTCAGACACCTGATTAATTGTTTAAATGAATCTATAAATGGGAATGGAGCAACTCCAGAAGATGGCTAATCATTGAAAGCTTTCGTCTATATTAAGTTGAACACGGGGATATGTGAACATTTCTAAATATATGGTACCCTTTACCAAAAATTTGACCAACTCACTGTAGAATATCTACGAATCAATGTTCTTACTGGTGTGAATCAATGCAGCTGTCTGTGTATAATTTCTTATGTTCGGTCCTAAGCTCAGTCATGATTAAGTGACCTTGGATGAGGTCCTTCCCCTCTCCCAAACTCAGTTTCCCCATCTCTGGGGGTAGGGCTTGGGTTTTTGGGCCCCTGAAGCACTAAGCCTGTTTTATTTATAGGCCCACATTATTGCCCTTCTGGAGGTCAGTGACCACTGTCACACAGTAGGGTTGTGGCTCCCTGTGACACTCAGATGATTTTGTGGATGGGATGTCACAGAAGAGATGGGATGTTCCCATCAACAGACAGAGCCAGATATTAGGCTGGACCTTGTGAGGGTGCAAGCTGATGTGTGATCTGCCTTAGAATCATAGACTCTCTAAGCACCCTGGTCCAAATTCCTTGTGACCCTGCCTGTCTTGTCGTCTCTAGAAACTGGAACTCGGGTCAGCCCAAGAAAAAGAAAAATTAAAAAGACTCGTAGTTTTTTAATAATGCCATTACTAAAAATGTCTTCCTTACCTTAAACCATGGCTTTATGGAAAATAAGATTTTCTCCTGTTCTTCAACATCGTCTCCATCTTTTCTGCATCTGGTGAGATGTGGGGTGAGTGCTTGGCCACCAGTGTCTACCAAACCTCTGAAATTCCCAGACGTTCAAAATGAAGAAAGCTTTTCTCACCGAACTGTGGCACATGGAATAAAAGCTACTCTCCTTGCCAAGTCCCCCTTGAAGCAACCTTGACCCAGGCAGGTTTCCATACCTAAGGTATAGCATGTTGGGTTGGGAAGGGATCCCCTCAATCTAGATGCAGGGGATCCACAGTTTACAAATTTGTAAGGGAGCCAGCATCTTGGTGAGAATTCCTAACTTCGGGGTAATGTGGGAGATAAACTATTTATGCCCAAACCTCCTGGTTACTGGGATGGGAAAATAAAGACCCTAAATTGCCCTTCCTTTCTGTGGTGAGGTGGTTAGTCAAAATCATGAGAGAGACATACCAAGCTTTAATGTCATTCTTAAGAATTAAAATGTTCCCCCATTCCCCAACTTTCTGAAATCCACCCTGGAGGGATTTGGGGGCTTAAGTGGTGAGGATTGCCCTGCTTTTACAAAATAAATTACATTGTACACGTAACACAAATGTAACAATATAGCAAATTAAGATTAATTATGATTTTATGTGTCCCATTCTGTTTCTTCTATAGCTCTGTATTTTTTTAACAGTTGAAACCAGTCCACATCTAGTTTTGTACCCTGCATTTTCCACTTAACATTTTATCATAACTTCTGTGTTCATACGTGATCTTTTTCTTAGCCTCAGTGGCTTTACCATATTGTGGTTAACCATTTCTCGATTAGTGGACATTCTAGTGAACATCTTCAAGCACACAATTTTTCCATCTCAGGTTCTCAAGGCATCTGGTTTAAGCATCCTCAAAAGGGTGTGACAGGAACAAGGGGCGTTAAAGAAGGGTGCAAAGGAAGGAAGGTATCAACTTATGTACCAATGCAGGATGATTTCATAAATGCAAATGATATGGCCCCAGATCCTGAGGTAGAAAGAGAATAGGGGACACTAGAGCTGGAGCCAAGGAGAGGATGCAGGGAGAGATCATGGACCAGGAAGCCAGAGTCACAGAGCACCAAAGATGAGATGGAGGGGTGTCCAGCACTGTCAGATTTCAGATGGAGTCCCTCCAGAATTTTGTTGGCTAATTTGGGGGTGCTTTTGAAAATTATGGTGAATACATAAAATTTACTATTTTAACCATTTTAAAGTATACGGTTCAGTGCATTAAAAATATTCTCATTGTTGTGCAACCATCACCACCAGTCTACCCATAGGACTCTCTTCATCTTGCAAAACTGAAACTCTGTACCCAGTAAACAGTAACTCCTCATTCTCCCCTCTCCCAGCCTCTGATTACCTCCATTCCACTTTCCGTCTCTGGGTACCTCATATAAGTAGAATCATGCAGTATTTGTCCTTCTGTGTCTGGCTTATTTCACTTAGCAAAATGTTTTCAAGGTTCACCCATGTCATAGCATATATCCGAGTTTCTTTCCTTTTCAAGGCTGAATGTCAAATGTACATTATGTACCACATTTGTTTATCCACTTATCCATTGATGGACGCTTGGGTTACTTCCACCTTTTCACTATTGTGAATAAAGCAACTACAAACATTGATGTACAGGTAGCTGCCTGAGCTCCCACTTTCAGTTATTTTGTGTGTATACCCAGACATGGAATTTCTGGGTCGTGTGGTAATTTTATGTTTAACTTTTTGAGGAGCCACAGGGTATGATATATCTATAAAACTCTTCCAACTCCTTCTGGGATGCCTTAGAAGGACCTCCCAGGGCCCCTTGAGGTGCCAAATACAAGGTTCAGGAGTGGCTCTGAAGGTCACCTTCTGCGTCACTTCACCACCCTGAGATGCCTGGACCTCATGAGCTCCCATCACTGTCAAAACCCCTCTCAACACCCAGATCAACCAGTTCTCCCTGCTCCTTGTAGCTCCTGTGGCCCGCACAGGTTTTCTCAACAGGGACTCCCTTAGGTTTGGGTGGGGGAGTTCTTTGTTGTGAAAGCATCCCTGGCCTCGTCCCCTAAATATTTACCAGTAACACCCTTCAGTCGTTGTGACAACCAAAAATGTTCACACACATTTTCAAGATATATTTTATGAACAGGGAAATGTGTTTCATTCAGTGAATTTTGACAACCGTATGAACCCAGATAACCATCAGGAATGAGACGTGGAACATTTCCTTGGGCCCTGAAAGTTCTCTCTCCTTTCCAGTCAGTACCTGCCCTCAGAGGTAACTGCTCCTGTTTCTGTGATTGTATATGAGTTTTGTCTGTTCTTGGTCTTCATGTAAATGGAATCATGTATCATGAATATATTCTTTTGTGTTAGAACGTAGTTTGAGATCCATCCACATTGATGCACCCCCGTCCTCCCTGATACACACAGACTTCTGAATTCCACCTGGAATAGTGATACCTGCCTTATTCCCACTGGGAAAAATGGCCTGTGACTTAAAGTCAGTATGTCTTAACCTGATGCACAAAGCCCCCTGTCATGTGACATGACTCCTCTTTCCTGCCCAGTCTTCAGCCAACTGAGGTGCCTTCCTTCTCCCCAGCCTTTGCACCTGCAGAGTCCTCTGCCTGGAATGCCCTCCCCACTGTCTGGCAAACTCCTACTTGTCCTTGAGATGCTCAGACATCACTGCTCTGGGCACCTTCCCAGACTCTCCCTTTGTGCCCTCCTAGGTGTTCCCATAAGATAGCCTCAGTTGACACTTGGCACTTTTCTGATTCTACTTACCAGACTGAAAGCTGATTGAGAGCAAGAACTGGGTCTTGGTCATCTGTGTATCGCCATAGGTCCAGCACAGAGCCTGATAGTAAAGCAATGCATGTAACATTATAGCAGGTCTTGTCTCAGGATTATCTTAGAGACAAACTGGGTTTAAAATAACTGCAAAATATCCCAAACCACCCTCTGAAGCTGGTAAAAGAATGGTGATCGAAAAAGAGAGTGTAATCTCGTGACTACAGATGAGAAATGTAGAGTGAAACTTGCTACCAGTGAGGCAGAGACCTCCAGCCCTTCCCCAGAGGACCTGTCATCAAGAGAAATGGCATTGATGAGTGCCAGATAGTGCAGTTCAGGGAGCCAAGGGGATGGGAAAGTGATCTGTGTCAATCCAGGAAGGCTGCCTGAAGGAGGTGAGTTCCAAGGGTTTTAAAGAGGAATCTTTTAAGCCAGGGAGTTACATAATCGGGGGGTAATCCATTTGAGAGCCTTAAAGCATGATCCATGGCAGCCTAGATCATGGGCCTGATCTGTCCTCTTGTGATCCTGACCCTGAATCCTGAACACAGTGCCCTTCCCATCTCTTTCATTCCTTTTAACTCATTCCTTTTCCTCCCCCTTGGTTACTTCTTCTCATCTGCTTTCCAAATCTGAGTGTACAGAAAAGAGCTGGATGCACATTACGCTGCCCTCCATCTCTCCTCTACACTGGGCATAAGGAGGCCTTTCCCTTGCCCCTTCTTGGTCTTTGTGTAAATGGAGTCACAGAAGCTAAGGTTGTGGACAGGAGAGCTAGGGAAGAGCCCAAAGTGGGGTGTGGTCCATTGCCAGATTCCAAGTCATAAATCAAAACTCCGGTGGGTGGCGGGGGCAGAATTCAGCCAGAAGAGAGGCCAGCATGTGCTAGACTCCCTAGGCAGGCTTCCTAAAGGAGGCACGAGCTGAAGCAGGCCTTGGAAAGGCAGGTGGCCACAGCTCAGAGGGGAGAAGCAGGGAGGCCCGTCCAGGAAGAAGGGAAGACAAAGGCTGAGAAGCAAGAGTGAGTGTGGCTAGGAGGCGGGGCATTTTCGTGATGGAGGAGTATTTGGGACGTTCTACAAAGTCAGGCTTCTGGTCCTTTGACTCTCCCTTCCCAAGGACTCTGGGTCTGATTCTGGGAACCTGGAAACAGCCCAGGGCTCTCCAGAGGGGAGAGGAGTCCAGAGGCCCACTTGTCCTCAAGCTACTGTTTCCTGCATTGTTCTCATCAGCTCCAGGAACACCTGACAGAGCCTGAGGAAATAGGAAACAGACCTTTGTAGTTCAGGGCACTGCCAGGAACAAAGAGCAGGAGCGGCTAGCATGCTGGGTTGACTTAGAGGGAGCCAGGAAATGAGGCTTTGAGCCAGGTCAGCAGTAATAACGAGGGGGCTGTCTGCCTCAGGTTGCCCAGTACTCTATTTCAGTTGTCTGCAGTCTTTGCCACAACCCTGCGACAGGCAGCTCTTGTTGCCTCCCTGTCCCAGAGGAAGGAACCAACACTGGCCCGAGGCCCCTGGGGAAGACAGTGACAAAGCACAGTGTTTCAGCCAGTTCTCTCTGCCTCGGAATCCATTCTTTCTCCAGAGGACCAAGGTTGCCTGAAGGTGTGCAACCTAAGAATGCTCAGAGTATTTTGAAGGGTTCTACCTTTGGCTGAGGATCTCTGTTGACAGCCCAATTGAGGCCCCAGGTTTCCAGATGTCCATTGGCCCAAGGCAGTGGAAGAACCAACCGTCTTTGGCCCAGGACCAGGCTCCATCCTGTCTTTTCTGCCAGGCACTTGAGCAGGACCTGGTGACCACTCCCCTGCTCTCAGGCTGATCCATAGCTCCTCTGAGCACCTGTACAAAGTAGAGTAATGATGTCTTCACAGGGTTGTCACAAGGGTCTAATGGAATAAGGATTGAAAAGCACATGACACTTAATAGGTATGTAGCTGAGATTTATTCCATCTGAATTCAGGAGGTCAGATCCTTCCAGCCTTGACTCCTGGTCCCATAAGGCTTTTTTTCTTTCCCATTTCAGTTGACTTCCTGGCTCACATTCTATTCTATCTCCTGGCAAAGGAGCCTCAGATCCAGCTAATGCTTCCAAATACAGCCTCTGCCAGGCCCTGCTTCTGAATCAGTTTGCCTGACTTTTCCACCAAACCCTAAAGTGCCCAGATCTCCCCAGCCTGTGCTGCCACAGCTTAGCTGGGCCTGAGCATTAAATCAGAGGCTGAGGGAGGGGTCCTTACATAGGACTAGGCCTTACTGTGGGATATGGCAGGAGCTAGAGGCCTCCCTATCTGCAGGTGGGAGCAGACCTAGCTCTGAACCCCAGCTTTCCCCTCTGTGAGCACTACAAGCCCCATGAGAAGTGGTTTTAGAAAGGATTAGGAGCAGATCAGATGTCAGAAGGGATCATCATGGATGATCTGGAGCAAGACACAGGTGACCCTAGGAGTCCAGGCCAGGGCTTGGCATCAGGGACATCTAGGGCTGAAACCAGAGGCAGGTAGAGACCAGATTACAAAATCATTTATGATGAGGGTGGGTGTATAACCAGCACAGGCTAGGTCAGAATTCTAGGTCCGGGTGGAAGGGGGAGAGCTGCAAGAGTGGACAGGCCTCAGTCCTAGAAGGCAGATGACCAAGACAGAGACTGCCTGCCAGGGCATAAAGCAGAAGGCCAGGTGCTGGGACCAGGCCGGTGGCAGAGCCAGACAAACGGCAGTGAGACTGAGTGTTGTTAAAACACTTAACAACAATAAGTATTTGTTAACACTTACATAACGTACTGTATAGGTGCAAGGCATTCTTCTCAGATCTTTCTATTTACTCATCCCAACAATATTATGAGTTAGGCACTACTACGGGTGCATTTACAGATGAGAAAACTGAGGCATAGAGAGTTGGAGTAAAATTCCTGACCTCCAAGATTGGTAGCATGACCCCTCATATCCATAGCTTGAAATCAGCCATGATGGGAGCATTTACACCATGGAAATCAGCGAATGCCACAAATCAGGGCTTTTTAAATTTTCTCTTCTTTTTTTAATCTCTTCACTTTTTTCACCCTGCCCCCCAACACCCCTCCCATCTGGCAACCATCAGTTTGTTTTCTGTATCTATGAGTCTGTTTCTGTTTTGTTAGTTTATTTTGATTTTTAGATTCCACAAATAATTGAAATCATATGGCATTTGTCTTTCTCTGTTTGACTTATTTTCCTTAGCAGAATGCCCTTTAGGTCCATCCATGTTGTCATAAGTGGTAAGATTTCATTCTTTTTTATGGCTGAGTAATATTTTATTGTGTGTGTGTACCACACCTTTAAATTTTTACTCCTTTTAAATTTTTTTCTGAGAACCTATTTACTAGTATATCATAAGACTCATTTTAGAGTCTCCATGGATGTCACCTGTGGGCAAAGAAGGGCTATATTAACTGAAAAACAGGCAACGCCTGACACACACGATGGTAACATTTTTAGGAGTTTACTGGGCCCTGTTCTAAGCATTTTATACATCTCATATAAAATTTTTGTATGAGAATGAGAATCAAAATTTATTTTCTCTCCCTAGATCCCTCTAAAGTGTAGATACTGCATCCCCTTTCACAGATGAGGAAACTGAGGCACAGAGAAGTCAAGTATCTTGCCCAGGATCAGGCGGCCAGTAGGGGAGCCTTCATTCATGCTCAAGCAGCCCAATCCCAAAGCTTGTGCTTTGTTTTTAATGAGCTATTCATACATGCTCAAACTCTAGCCCACTTTTCATTTAGTTTTTCAAGCAATATGTCTTAAATATCTGCCTGGTGCCAGGTAGAGTATTAAGCATAGGAAACAGGAAAGTCCATATAAGAGGCTATAAACCTAGTGGTTTAAACAAAGTCTGGGCCTAGGATTGAGGCAAACTCAGTTTAAAGCCTGGTTCTGCTACTTACCAACTGTGTGACCTTGAGCTAGTGACTCAGTCTTTCTAGATGCCAATCTCCACATGTGTAGGAGGGGGTTGATAACTGTGTTTAGCTCATAGGATTATAGTGAGAGATGAATGATGTCATGCACAGCACTTGGCATGGTACTCAAGTACACAGTAAGCACTTGGTAAAAAGAGGCTGCAGTGATTATAAACCACAGGTTTGTGTAAAGGTAACTCAGTGTGAGGTGCAGGGATACAGGTATCAATAGAAGGGAAAAAGAGGCTGCAGTGATTATAAACCACAGGTTTGTGTAAAGGTAACTCAGTATGAGGTACAGGGATACAGGTATCAATAGATGATTACCAAACAGGCGAGAATAGAAAAGGGAGTACCCAGGTCTTCCTGAGGGAGGCAGGGACAGTTCCATTGAGGAGGTGACATTGAACAGGGTCTTGGAAGAGTCTTGAAGAGTTTTCCAAGCAGGGAAGGGAAAAGTGCATTCCAATACATTACAGGTAAGAGTGAGCATCTAACTGAATGGAAATACCAGCACACCCCCACCAGAGGTGTGATCACGCCTTCATGTTTGCGATTGCCTGTTTTCTCTTTGTAAATTAAACTGTATACCTGGGGATTAGAAGGGGTGTGGAAAGAGGGAGCAGAATGGCGTATTTTCAGTCTTGAAGAACAGAGGGTTCAACCAGATGACCCTTGAACTCTGAGATCCAAGTCTTCAACTGAATTGCTTTGAGGCTCCTGTCCACCACACGGGCAGGGCGATGCGAGGCAGGCACTCAGGCACTCATTGTTACCACTGAACACGGCCCCCACCACTGACTATCTGGGGCCAGCACTGCCGTGCACACTTGAAAGTGGGGCAGCCCTTGCCAGGCTCCACTGCCCAGGGCTTTGTTTCCCTAGTGGGAGTGCCCTCTGCTGGTCCCCTGGCGCTCTGCCACCATCTACCTCTAACCCTTGATAGCCCCAGAATTGAAGCTTGACCTTAAGGAGAGACCCTTAAAAGTCATTAAGTTAAACTCTTGATTTCCATTTGGGGCTGCTGAGACTCATATTAGAGGAAATGACTGGTCCAAGCTCACACAATGGCCAAGGATTAGAACCCAGGGCTGCTGGGTCCTTGGCCAGTGAGTGCGTTTGTCACGCTAATAATGGAGCCCAGCCGCCACCATCACACACAGCCCTCACCCAAGCCAATCTCCTAAGCAGGGCTCCCTAGGCTATTCTTCAGGTGGACAAACCTGAACTCACAATCTAAGGCAGGACTTCCAGTCATTCTGTTCCTGAGAAGATACACGAAGCTCATGACGCTATAGCAGTGAGCGCCTCCAGGCCCCTGGGCAGGGAGACAGGCACCCTGGGTCTCCCTCAGGCCCTTTCACTAACTCACCCACTGTGTGAGCCTAGCAGTCAGTTCACTCCCTGAGCCTTACTTTCTTCATCTTTAAAATGGTACTGCCCCATAGACTTACAGTGAGGAATTTTTTAAAGAACATATATGCATACCTCAAAGATATGGTAGGTTTGGTTCCAGACCACTGCAATAATGTATTGTGATAATGTGAGTTGTAATCTTATTGCTGGTGGAGGGTCTTGCGATCAGTTTTAAAAATGCAACATCTGTGAAGCTCAATAAAGCAAAGCGCAATAAAACAAGCTGTGCCTGTATACGTCACAACTGCTATAGTCTGCTGTTTCATTCTTGTTCACACCTTTAATTTCAGAGCATTGTTTTGAGAAAGGTTAAAAGCCAGAAGTGAGGAGAGCTTATGAGTATGGGCAGTGAGGGGCAGATCTGTCATTGCTAGCTGTGTGGCTGGGATCTCCATTTTCTTATTTAGAAAATAGAGGTAATGATAGTATGGTTTCTCCTAGGGCCTGTTTTAAGAATTAAGATCTGCCTTATCTCTCTGGAAAGGAGAGGGAGAAGGAAAACAGGAAGAAAGAACATCACAAATGCGCATCTCAGTGTCCTCGTCCCACATCATACTCCGCTTGTCAGACTGAATTTCTTTCCATTCCTTGAACGTGCCCTCTTTCTCTCAACTCCAAACCCCTTCACATGCCCTCTGTCTGCCTGGAACACCCCACCTGCTTTCCTCTCATTCCACGGCTGCTGGCCCCTACCCCTCCTTCACATGTCATTACAGATTTATTCCTAGGAACCTTCCCTAACTCTTCTGTCTCCTGAGGGGGCTCGTAGACACCCTTGCAGCAGCATGCACTTTTCCCGTTAAACATGCTGTTGCCTTTTGCTTACCTGCAACTATTTCATGATGCCCTCGGAGCCCGCATATAGTTCCTTGTTATCTCAGGGCCTCACACCCTGGCCAGCACATACTACATGTTTACTAAACAGTAGTTGAACAAATGAATGGTCCTGTCCCTGAATAAGACTCACATGAGAGATGGAAAACTCTGAGAGGTCTGAGCCCCTTTGCCAGCTGGGCCTCTCCTGCACCCTTCCATATTCCCTTCCCTTGGGTCTCTGCCATGCTCACACCCCCGTCTCTCTCCAGCAGAGCAGGATAGAAGAGAAGTCATCATTTATCTGGGCACATCCCAAGCAGAGAACACTCAGACCCTGTGTTTAGGATCCAGAACACTCCAAGTTTGCAGTCTGCTGAGACGTGGGGACAGATGGCTGGACAGTGGACAGCTGGGCAGGGAGGGTAGGCAGCTTGGCAGGATAGAAATAGCAGTGAACTAAGCATTGGGAGTCCTGGGCTCAGAGCCTATCTGTTCCACGAGTTTGCTGCACATATCAGTATGAGTCCTTTGGTTGCCAGCAACAGAAACTGACTTAGTAACTTAGGCAAAAAAGCTACTTATCAGCAGGCTTCGTGGTATGACACAGAATGACTGGTAACTGACCTCTGGTCTTGGGCCCCTCCTGTGAAAAGGGACAGGCAGGGTGCCAGAGAAAGAGAGAGGTGACTCCCGAAAGGAAATGGGGATTTTGTTAACTACCTGAAAACAACTGTTCACACACTGTGTGTGTGACCTGAGGCAAGTCACTTAACCTCTCTTTCCTCGGTTTCCCCGCCTGGATGTTCTAAAGCTGGCCTCTCTCCTCCGTTCACTTCAATGTGCTTTTTGCTGAAAAAGCTCTCTTTCCCCAGCCAGACACCTTGGAAATGAATTACAAGGGAATGAGGTGAGTGAGCACGTGTGTGGGTCCTTGCAGCTCATCTCACTGAGGAGGGCAGGCCTGGGACCCATGCCTGGGACCCATGACTCATATGCACGAGATGGTCAGCTTGGTCATTTGTTCTCCATGCAACCAGCATGTCCTTGAGCCCTACACACCGAACACATCACTGAAAATCTGGATGGCATATGGGCTTTTCCTGGCCATGGTCTGGACATCTTCTGCAGTTTGAGAAGCTTCTAAGCTAGAGTCTGCACTTCCAGAGCCACCAACCCCAAAACACTGCCATGCCCTCCGTTTGACCTTTAACATGTACATCGACAGACTCAGGCCCTGTGCTGAACACCTGGTATATAAAGGTGACTGAGGAGGTGGGGATGCTCCAAGTCACCAGGAACCCAGTGGAGGAGGCAGGTGCATAAACAGCTAACTATAGCAGCAGAACAAAGTAAGAGAGAAGTGCACCCTGAGGTGTGGGGGAGCCCAGAGATGTGAGAGCTTGATTCTTCTGAGAGGTTGGAGAGTGCTCCATGAAAGGGGTAACTTTGAGAATGAATAAGATTGGCAGGAGGGGAAAGGAAATTCCAGGCTGAGGGAACAGCATGAACAAAAGCCTGGCGGTGGGAGTGGACAGGCCTGATTCAGGAAATGGAGGAGTCGGTGGGGTGGTAGGAGCTCCGTATTGACAGTGAGGGGTGTCCAGAGGGCCCAGCAGCCCCAGAAGTGTGAAGCCCAAGGCGGAAGGGACATTGGCCTGGAATGGGCTCAGGAGGTTTCTGGGGGCACAGCCTCCCACCCAGGCATCTTGACTTAAGCATCCCAGCTTCTCCTTACCCCTCACTCACCTGGGGAGAGGGCTCAGGCTCTTTTGCCTCCCTCCTCCAACCTGTCAGCTCTTTCTCTGAAAAAGTCCTGGCATCCACTCCAAGATGCCTTCTATCAGCACCCACTCATCCACCATCCCACCACCAGGCAGAAGTGAGGTGCTCCCAGCCCATCCCAGACAGAACACATCATCCAGCCCACAGCAGTTACCTATTCCGTCTCCCCCACTGGCCACAAGCTCTGGAAAGATAGGGCAGGTTGGTCCAGGCCAGATCTCTAGCACCCAGCATGGGTAGAGTAGCAGCAATGAATAAATAAAATATAGTACATCCTTATAGTCAAAAATTATTCAGCCACAAAAGAAATGAAGTACTGCTACAGCTGGGTAAACCTTGAAAATGTTAGGCTGAGTGAAAGAAGCCATACACAAAAGGCCATATATTGTATGATTCCAATTATGAAATATCCAGAATAGGCAATATATAGAGAGAGAGAAAGAGGAAGCAGATTCTCAGTTGCCAGAAGCCGGGAGAAGGGAGGATGGGGAATGCCTCCTTAGTGAGTATGGGGTTTCCTTTTGGGGTAATGAAAATGTTCTGGACCTAGATAATGGTGGTGGTTGCCCCATTAAATGCCACTGGATTGTGCACTTTAAAATGGTGAAAATGATGAATTTTATGTTACGGGAATTTTACCACTGTAAAAAAAAAAGTTGTTTAGGACCAGATGAGATGCTGTGAGCTGGGTCTGATGTCCATTTCTCAAACACATCTGCCGGCCCCTCTTCCTGTTACTGACCTCCCCAGCCTGGGCCATGCTTTAGGGGAGCCTATGGCACCTCTCAGTGTGGGGTAGCCCATGGTCAAGCTGAGGAAGGCTGCTCACCCCACCCAGGAAGCAGGATTCCCAGAAGCCAGGCCTGCTTCTTGCTCATGTTCTCTGTTGAGTCCTAGTCTTCATCATGTCCCTGTCCCACTGACCAGCCTGCTTCCAGTTGGTGCCAAATGTTTGCCACGTCTCGGGCCTCCATGCCTTGCTCTTGCTATTTTCACTCTGCAGGAAGGTATTTCCCTTGTGACTCCTCATCCACCTAGAAACATCCTCTAGGAACCAGCTCCTACCTTCCCTCTTGGAGAAGACTTCCTGCTCCCCTGCCCCCTCACCACAAGCTGAACTGAGCCCTTCTCAAGGTGTCGCATGCATATGTTAATTAAAGCAGGTGTGGGTGCTATGCTGTTTGCACGTATGTCTTCCCAGGAGGACTCAGAGTCGTGAAGGGAGGGGCTTGGCTTGTTCATCATTGTATTCCTGGGACAGCTCTGGTGCCTTCTTCATAGGAGGTATTCAGCAAATGTTTGTTGAATGAAGCAATGAGTTTGGGGAGGTTCTCTCCCTTCCCAGACATGTCCTCCATCAGTGAGGGAGGGACAGGCTGGGTGATGTTCCCTCATCTCTGGTGCTCTCTGGTTCTAAGAGTGGCAGTGGGAGGCCACCACAGCTAGTTGCTGCCTGTTGTCACAGGCCAGTTTTCTGCTCCTGTTGCCTGGCTAAGAGAAGGAGAGAAGGAGAGAAAAGGAGCCTGCAGCCGTCCACTGCAAGCAACTCTTTCTGCTTTGAGTAGGGAGGAGAGAGGGCAATGCCTAGAGATGATTTCTCTGTCTAGCCTGAATGGACCACCTCTTCTCTTTGGAAATCTGATTAAAACCCTTGCCTGAACAGCCTGCACATGTGGGTTTGAGCCGAGGTTGCCTGGAGTCCGACTACAGGACCAAGCAGCAGGCTCTTGCTCCATTTTCCTCTACAAATGTGAGGTGCTACTCTTTCTGCTTTTCTGATTATGAAATTAGTCATTTTCTAGGAAGCTTATTTATAGTCCTCTGCACACATGCAGCACCAAGCTATTCTGAACCAGGGAGGCTTAAGGTGTGAAAGCAGCTGTGAGTCACCCCTGAGGCCCCTTCCAGAGGTATCTGGATGCTTTGTTTACCTTTCTGCCCCCAGCCATGGGTCGCCCTCACAGACTGCCCTTCAGTTGGGATGCTCGTTAGGGTGAAGACAGAAAAAGCTCAGGGTTGAGAGGTTGGGGGTAGGTGTTCTCAACCCTAATTCCTGTGGCCACGGTGTACAACCTGGGGCAAGTCAGATCTTCATTCTGTGCCTCAGTTTCCTCCTCTACAAAATGAGGGGGAAAATGTATGATTCTGTGACTGCTGTGGACAACAGCTCTGGAGGAAGGTTGCAAGTGGCTTAACAAAAACCTGCCCACGAGGCAGATCAAATGATAGCCACATTTGAGATTCCTGATGTGTTTTCAAGAAGGCCAGGGCAACATTTATTTTTTCGACAAGGATTTTTTTTTTAATTGCAGCCTGATAGTTTTTCAAATTAATTAATTTATTTATTTTTATGGTGACATTGGTTAACGAAATCCAATGTTTCAGCTGTACACTTTAACACTAAGGCATATATATATTTACACTGTGTGTTCGCCTCCCATAGTTAAATTTCCTTCTGTCACCATATATTTGACCCCCTTTACTCTGCCTACCTCCCCCCACCCAAGGATTTATTTATTGAACACCTACTATGAGCCAAGCACTGTGTGAGGCTTTGAAAATATAAATAAAAAAGAAACAATGGCCCCTGCCTACATGTAGCTTATAGTCAAATGGTTGAGATAGATGTTAATTAAATAAAAACATAAATTAAAATGAAATTTCAAACTGTTAAATGCTATGAGTAAAAAGTACCGAGAGTTGGAACTGGGGGAGCTCTCCAGGCAGAGAGAAAAGCACATATAAATTCACTGTGGAAAAAAAAAAGAGTGCCAAGGTTAAGAGAAAAAGGGCATGAAATAAGGTCGGAGGGATAAAGAAAGGTCAGATCATGCAAGATTTAGTAAACTTTATTAAAGGAATTTTATCTTTGTTCTAAGTGCAATAGGATGCTATTAAAGTAGTTTTTCAAGGAAGGTTATATGATAAATGTTGAATTTTGAAAGTCGATTTTAGCTCAACCCTACCCCATCCAGTTGTGCAGGTTGTAAACTGCACAACCTATAAAGCCAGCAACCACAGGCTCCAGACCACATTTGAAAAGTGCAGGCAAGAGGGTCTGATTGACCCAGCCTGCTTGTCCAGCCCTGGTTCAGTCAGCTACCACCAGGGGTCAGAGGCATGAATGGCAGATGGGGCCATCGGACCCCACGCTTGCATTTCACACCATTCCAGGGCCTGGGAGCCCCTGAGAGCTGTGCAGTTGCCCTCGGGATGTCCATCTTCAGACACTTCAAGGGGTTCAACTGACCTGCAGCAACCTTCTTCCACCTTGCTGGGTAAATCTAGACCCCGGTATAGTCCTGGAAGGCTCCCTGATGGTCTCAAAAAAGGGTTTTCTGATTTTAGAAAGAAGTAGAACATTTAGAATATGCAAAAAATATATTTGGTACTTCTGGCTAGTTCTGGAGAAGAGTTTTGCATGCCACTGTCAACTGCCTGAGGCACTGGGCAGTTGCAGGCCTTGAGGAGCTGGACATAGACTATGTGTTACCCAGACCCCTCTTCCTGCTCACCCATGCTTTCAACTATTAAACCCACAGGAACTAGGAGGAAGAACAGCACAGCAGTAAGAGTGTGATCCTAGAGTCCTAGACTGTAATTTCATACCCAGCTCCACCTTAATGAGCCCTGTGACCTTGGGCAGATTGCTTCTCTGAGCCTGTTTAATGATCCCTCGTTCATTGGGTCATGAGAAAGATTCAGTGTAATAAAATTTGTAAAGTGCTTTGCACATAGTAAGCCCTCCTTCCACAGTAGAGATTATGGTGATGGTAATGGTCATAGTGATGCTGCTGCTGCTGCTGATTCCATATGGAAGATACCTGCAGAATTCTGCTCCTGCCTCTGCAGCCTGACCCCTCTGTAGGTTGGTCTTTTCCTCAGGTTCCCCTAATGGGGTGGGGTTACTCAGAGGGACACAATGCAAGAAAACAAGGCCTTTTATCTTCGCTCAGGGTTTTGTCTTGGTCCCAGCTCAACATCTCATGTTTTTCATCCTACTGCAGGAGGGAGAGAGAACCACGCTGCTGATGACTCCGAGGGAGGGGCTCTGGACATGTGCTGCAGTGAGAGGCTGCCAGGTGAGTCTTCCCAGCACCCAGATGCCCCCCAGAGTTCCAAATGGAGGGAGAGAGCCCCAGATGTCACTGGGGCTGGAGTAAAGCCTGGTTAGCTGTGAAATTGCTGGAAAAGAGTGACTCAGCTGGTCCATAGGTCTTCATTTAAATGGGGATTTGTTTTTCTAATCCCTGATGTCTTTCTGGCCTGTTAACATTTGGAGCTGCTCTAGGCTCCCAAGGAGGGAAGAGAGGGAGGCTGGGAGGGTGGAGAAAAGGGTGAATAGTTGGGGAGTCCAGGGCTGATCAGGACATGACCGCTGACCAGTAGTGGGTCGGGCAGACTTCAAGAGGTCATATTAGGAAACACAGACAACCAACCTTTCTGTAGCATGAACCCAGGGTGGGATGATGTGAAGAAACTACCTGACAGCCCTTTGAGAAGCCTGGTTGTGGGTGTCAAACTGTGCTGCTTGCGTCTGGTTGACCACACCTGGGGGGAGCCTGGCTGGCTGAACCACAGGCCACTGCAGTCACCACAGGGACATTACCAAGGCACTCTTGCCCGTGGGTGGCAGTATGTCCCAGTGTAGACCAAATACTCAATAAAGGCAAGGAAGAGGAGGGGATCTTTTATCGTGTTTTTTTTTTTTTCTTTTTAGAAAATTTTTGGGTTTTTTCTTTTTATAACATATTCATTGTAGAAATATTAGAAAATAAAGACAAGCAGGGAAAAAAGAAAAGGAAAATCACTATAATCTTATAATACAGCATACATTTTCCTATCTACTTCTAAACCTTTTTGTTTAAAAAAAATTTTTTTTTGACCCTAATGTTGAAGTTCCAGACCTGTACCTTGTCAGAAGCCTCATGATTAACAAGGAACCTTACAATGGAATCTTCAATGATGCTTTTTAAGATAGACATGTAAAACGACTAGGTACGCCTCCAAAGCGATGTATCTTTAAGTAGTTATTTTATTTACACCATGAGCCAGTGCCCCCACTACTGCTGAAGCTCCTCAGGCAGCCAGGGGAGCATTGAGCCCCTTAGTGCAATTCACACCTTATCCAGTAGGGGGTGCCATTGCTCAAAACTCTTCGGACAGCCTGATGAGATGGTCTAGGATGGATGCCACTACACAGGAGTCGCTGTGGAGACCTGAAGCAACTGGCTTAGAGAAAAGAATTCTCCAAAGGGATGTGAGAGCTGTCTGCAACTATCTGAAAGGCTGTCTTGTGACAGGGGCAGTGGATTTATTCTGTGCATATCTTAGGAATATGGCAACCCAATACATAGACATTAAAGAGAAGCCTGTTGGCATGGCATGCAGAACTTTCTGACTATAAAAGCGGTCCAATCATAGGACTTGATAATTCAAGAAGAAAATAATGAGTGTTCCATCACAAGAGGCATTCATATATTTTCTGGATAGACATTGGAGAGGAAATTTCCACAATGGGTGGGAGGTCAAGATGACATCAAGAGTCCCTTTCAACTATTAAACAGTTCTGTGATTCAGATATGAGTCATAGAATTCAGAGATGATTCTACAACCAGGGATGGCCCCGCCAGCTAGAAAAAATTCACGGAAAATAGGACATGATGTATGAGAGTCCAGAGATTAGCATGGTGTGGAGGAAAGAGCATGGGGTTTGGCCTTTAAGTCTGGCTGTTCTGTTTTTAGTTTGTGTGTTAAAGGACAAGTCGCTTAACTTTGCTGGGTCGCTAGTATCTCATTTGTAAATGGAAACAATGATATAACTATCTTCACAAAGATTAATGAAATGTACATATTCAACAAATATTTTTTGAAAACCTACTGTGTATCAGGTACTTTACCAGGTACTAGGGATAATAGTAGTGACATAAGCAGACATAATCCCTGTCCTACTTTGCATTGCTTCTGGAAAATGGGATGAAGACACAGCAGGGAGGCTATAGTAATAAGCATGTTTAATTTCACCCCTCTCTCCCATTCCTCCTGAAAGCCAGCAACCAATGTAGAATTTTTAACAGAACATAAGTCATCTCCATTGGTGCTGGCACATTGCCTTTCTTGTGTAACATACTATTCTAAATGCTTTCACACATGTATCTCGGGTAATCTTCTTCGCTAACCTAGGGAGACAATACCATTTGCTTTCTCCATCTTACAGATGAGAGAGGACCAAGAGTGTCTAGGTCACTTAGCTGATGTTTTATAGAGTGAGAATTCACAGCAGGCAGTCTTTCTCCAGAGCTAATGCTCCTGGCCACTACCCCATTCTGCCTCCATGCCACCATAGAGCCACCATCATCTTCTGGTACCCTGCAGATTGAGACAGGAAGAGCTAAGATGTCTGTCCCCAGGGAGGAGTTTGAAGGAGGTGGCAGCTCACACACCTGCTAGTCTCACACACTGCCATCTTGATGTAATATTGAAATAACTTTTTGTTTGCTCTGTGGGACCATGAGCTCCTTGAAGACAGATACCTCTTTATTTCATCCTTCATTTCTAGCATTCATCCACTCATTTCTTAATCTATTCACTAGCTATTCATTGAGCACTTACATGTACTGATACTCTTAAAAGCACTGGAGATTCAACAATGCACCAAACTGAGAAAATTTTCACCCACACAAAACAATACTGTATACTGGTTAAGACCAGGGACTCTGGACCATGTTTGGCTCTACCACCTACCATTGGGATGATCATGGGCAAGCTATTAACTTCTCACCTACAAAATGTGCCTTCCACTTACAAAATGCAGGAATAATATTCACTGCCATGTAGAGTTGTTAGAGGATTAAATGAATTAATAGAGAGCTTAGAGCAGTGTCTGGTACATAGCAAGTGCTGCGCAGGCATTTGCTATTAAGAGAAAGATAGACAAATAAAATAAGTAAAATATATAGTGTAAGTGCTATGGAGAAAATTAAGGCCAAGAAGCAGGGAAAAGACTGGAGGGTGGTTTGGCATTGTGATTCTGGAACCTGGTAAGAAGATTTCCACAAATGTTTGGCAGCTAAACCATTCACCTGAACTGCAGATTGGACATAAGAAGAGATAGATGTACAAAAGCCAAGAGAATTGGGGTGCTGGGCCTTTAGAATGAACCCATGGGAACTGCAAGCAATTGCATAATGATGGTGTAAAAATACAGCCCTCAAGTAATCTCTCCCCCTCCCAGCTGTCTTCCCTGCTGGGCAAGATGAGCGGCAAGGCAGAGTGAGGGCCAGCCATGCCTGGGTGACTCACTCATTCCTACACGCACCGTCAGGCTGGGGCAACATGGACAAAGCTCCCAGACACAGTCACCTGGACCTGAGCCAATGCGGAGCAGGTCATACAGTCCTCCCACATTGTGATTTCTGGGTTAAAACTTCATCAGCATTCCAGGCAACCCACAGCTGTCCTGAGGCAGGCCACAGCTGTCCTGAGGCAGGCATACTTGCTTATTCCCTTGGGGCCCTCCATACATGTCCTCACACATTCATGTGTGTGCTCACTTGTTACAGCTTCATGTTCACATACTCAGTGTGCACAAACCCACACACAGTCACCCAGGCACGCACCCTGTGTCTGTCTCACAGAGACCTGTGGAGGCACACACCTACCCTCAAGCTCACACACCTGTGAGTCTTCTTCCTTTTGCACACTCAAGCTATCTTAGCTCCATTGCTCCATCATCCACCCCCTTCCATTATACATGTTTTTAGAGGTGGACAGACATGCTTGCGATCTCATTCTCTGTACGTCTCTTTCCCGCAACCACACCTCTTCTCACGCTCACCTACAGACAGGCAGGCACATTCCCTCCCTCCTGTTCTCTGCCCTGTTCCCAGGCCCTCAGTTACGCGTGGTTCCCAGTACTGTGGCAGGCACTGGGACATGCACACATTTATTTTTCTTCTCCCCTCATGCACACCCGTGGTCACCCTTCTTTTCTTCTCTTTCACTTCCCCTTGCTTGCTCACTTACTCGCTCACAGTCACCCAAACACATTTATACATTCCAGCTCACACTCCCCCTCTTCCATGCGTAGGTGTTCACATTCGCAAGAAACCAAGCAACCCTGCTGATGCTGGGGCCTCCGCCCCTTCCCCAACCAGCACAAGTTCAGACCTAGCTTGGGACCAGCAGCTTCCTCAGAGTACAGGGTGGAGGAAGGAGGTAGATAAGGCAACAGCAGGTGTTAGTTATGGCATGACCTAACCAAGTATCAGTCTGTGGCTCCAGTGGGCTGACTTATGGGCAGAGACCAAAGCCAGACTGCACATGCGGCCCCTAGTGGTGCATCAACCCACCGCTCAGTCCTATGCTGCAAGGGCCCTTGCAGGCGTGCATGTGGGCATGTCAGTCTACGTGTCTAAGCATGGTCCACGCCCTGCCCCAAGAGCTGCCCCTTGGCCACCCATCAAAACTAAAGATCCAAGATCCCCAAGCAGGAGGCCCGATCCACCCTCAGAAGGGTGCACCTGCACCCATACAGGCTTTAGGTCACTTAGGCAAGGAGTTCTGGAATCCTCGGTGCCAGAGCATGGCCTGGAAAGGGGGTGTGAGCACACCTCCTGGGCCCTGTGGACTTCTCACCCCATGGGGAATGGCACAGCCAGAGAAGAAGGAGTATAGGGTCATGGTCTAAGGACAACACTGCTCTTGGGAACAGGGTGTTCCCACAGCCCTCCTATGGCTGGCAGCTGGCTGGAGCCATGATGTCACTACCATCCTGAGATTTAAGTATGTCACGATGAGCTGGCTCTGTGCAAGGTTGTGAGTAGACACTGAGGCCTAAGTAGGCCATCGCTCATTTGGCAGAATCAGTGGCCTCTTGGGCCAGTGGCTCTGAAACCCTCTCACCACCTAAGTCCCAGTGAATTTTCCTAACTCTCCACCCAGCCTTAGGCTCTGTATCATTGTGGTTATCAAGTGGACCCTCTTCTGAGAGTGACGAGGCCTAGGTCTCAGCAAGAGGCCACTGCCCATCACGGTGGCCTTTTATAGAGTAAAGGAGAGTCCTGTATTGAGGACAACTTTGTTATCCTAATCCTGCAGCCACCTCTCCTGGCTGTCAGGGAGGGTAGGTTATAGCTTTCACAGCTGTCCTACTATGGCACAGATAAGGTCTTAGGCCAGAAGCCAACAAAGGCCAATTAAAAAGACAACCTGACCAGTCTATGGGCGTGCCACCCTGAACATGCCTGATCTCATCTGACCTCAGAAGCCAAGCAGGG
Source organism: Eidolon dupreanum (assembly GCA_028627145.1). Taxonomy (NCBI): domain Eukaryota; kingdom Metazoa; phylum Chordata; class Mammalia; order Chiroptera; family Pteropodidae; genus Eidolon; species Eidolon dupreanum. The sequence continues at coordinate 27,059,508 of CM053510.1, forward strand.
TCGGGCCTGGTTAGTACTTGGATGGGAGACCACCTTGGAATACTAGGTGCTGTAGGCATTAAATAGATAGATAGATAGATAGATAGATAGATAGATAGATAGATAGATAGATAGACAGACAGACAATCTGACCCTTTTATCAATTTGACAATTTTTTGGTGAGCATTTACTCTGTGCCTAATGCTGTGCCAGGCACTGGTGATACAGTGAAGAGCAAGACAAACCAAGACCTGGTCCCTGTTCTCAAGGAGGACAGGACTCCATGGAAGGGTGCATCAGTAATGTAACCTTGTCTCAGGGGCAGTCATGGAAGTCTTCCTGGAAGAAGTGACCTTTAAACCATGACTGGAACGATGAGTAAGGTCCTGATTTGTGTCTTTAGTAACTGGCCATCAGGCATTTGAAGAATGAGGTAATCTTGTGATGGGCCTTGTCCTCCATCTGCTAACCCTTATTCTCAAGCACCTCGGTCTGGCGCCTAGTACTACTGGTTCATGCTGGTCTAGGAGCAGATGCGGGATCCCAGATGGACAAACAGAGAGAAGACAGACCTGGATGCAGTATTATTACTGAGATAACACTTGTGACCATCAACACTCAGCAGCTTAGCTTTGCTGAAAGGATGGTTTTGTTTTCACTCAGGACTTTTAATGCATTTAGGGGTGTTTATTGTGGCTGATGGCACAATGAATTGTCTTTGACTTGAGTCTTTGGAATAGAAATTAAAGAAAAACAAAACACACCATTTGGATGTGCTAAGAACCCTAGTTGAATAGCATTCTGTAACGATACCATTGTGTTGAGAAGTACCACGCAAGATACCCACTGGTCAATGATGGTATAAGTTAACCATTCTCAAACATTAGGAGAGATATGGAAGCAGGAGCTCAAGTAGCTGGGTCTTGGGGTGCTGTGGGGAGGCATACAGACCTGAGTTCAAATCCCAGCTCTGCTGCAGACCAGCAGTATGACTTTGGGTACATTACCTGACTGCTTTGAGCTCCAAACTCTTCACTCTGAAATGAGGGTGATAATGTCAGATCTTCACAGAGATTTTGTGAGGATTAAATAAGTTGAAGCATGTAAAGTGCTTATTACCCAGTGCCTGATAAATGGTAGGTCATAATGATGGTGACGAGTGTTCCAGGATATGGAGTGTGAACAGAAAAACCTTTGCGTGTTCCCAGAGCCTGAGCATCAAGTCCCAGGCCAATCCTTCAGCAGTGGAGTGGACCATATAGCTTTGTGGATCTGGGATCCACACTACAGGCCTGGGACCTCACAGACCCAGCACAGACACACACAGGAGTGTTCCTACTTGCAAAGTCAAGCCGAGAGCGGGGCTGGAGTTGCAAGAGAAGACAACCATGTATTTTCCTTCGCCAGGATAGAAATACTTCTCATATTCTAAGGAGATATCTGGATGTGTGAGGAGACTAGAAAGAAAGTCTTTGCAACTGGAAGAAAGTCCCCTGCCTCTACATAGGTTCATGCTAAAGCCCTTTCAGGCAAATGGGCATCCTTTGTATACCTAAGACTGCAGTGACAGATGCTGTCACCTTTCTCTTTGGCTCAACCAGGAACGAATCACCCAGCTTTCAGGAAGTTCTTTATACCTTAAAAAAAAATCACATCCTTCCATTTAAGCTCATTTCTCCTTTTCAGATCTTACCACCTGTTTTAGCTATCTATTTGCTACCTAACAAACTCTCAAAACTTAGTGGTTTGAAACAGCAATAATTTTATTTGCTCGTGATTCAGAAGGTCGTGCAGGGCTCAGCTGGGCGATTCTTTCATTCTGGGTAGCATTAGCTGAGGTCATTCATTCAGCTGTAGTCACCTGGCACTGGGCTAGGATGAGGCCCTAAACAGGTTTTGTTCATGTTTGGCACCTCAGTGCTCCTCCATTTGGCCTTTCTCTCCATGCAGCTAACTTGGACTTCCTCACAGCATAGCGATCTCTTAGTCAGACTTCTTATCCAGCAGCTGATTTCCAAGAAGGTGTGTTCCAAGAGGGGCTAAAACAGACACTTCAGATCTCTGAAGGCCCAGCCTCAAAAGTTACACAGCATCACTTCACAGTTTATTGACTAAAGCCCATCATAGAGCCAGCCCAGATTCAAGAGGAGGGAAATCCATTTTACCTTTCAACAAGAATCCAGAGGATATGTGGCCATCTTTAATCCACAAAAGCATCCTCTTTATAAGTTTTTACATTGCTCTGAATACTAACTACTTCCTCCCCTAAATCTTCTTTCCTTCAGCCTCCATCTCATGTCCCATTCTTCCCCTCACCCACAGCCTTCCATTATTTCAGCTACTCACCCTTTACAATTTAATCTTCAGTGAACACAACTGTATGTAGGCCCACCCCTAACATGTATATGGCCTGTATCTGCTATGTCTGTGTCCAAACAGTTAAGAGTTAGAAATCAAGCTAACAAACTTTGAAATGAAATATATTCTGTCCTTCTCCCTTAACAGATATTCCTTTGTAAGGAGCTTGAAAGCCAGGTTCAGATTTAGAATTCTGACTACTCAGAGCTCTGCACCAAAATATGGAGCCTAAGAAAAGCCAGTTCCCAGGCTCTGTCCATCACAAAGGGCCCTCATGCACATTTTTGTGGATGGATACCCCAGCCCACACATCCAAACTCTAAACACACTTTCTGCAAACAGTCACTTCGTGGCGAGTCCTAGGGATGCACACCGCAGCACAGTAGTCTGGGAAGAGGGCCACACAGGCCCAGGAGTCTGGCTCAGGACTGTTTGGCCAGGAAAACCTGGGGTTTGTGTTTCCCAGTATGTGGTCTAAAGAAGGGGACATCCCTTTGGCTTCATGGACTCCTCACCTGGAGGAGGAGCATGCCTGTGAAGGATTGAAGCAGGGCTCCTCCAAAGTGTGAGGCCAGGGCCAGGGACATTTTCCTGGGGGTGAGGACAGTGCTGCACTGGGTGCGTCGGCCCCAGTGTTGGGCATGCCTTTCACACATGGGCTTGGACGAGCTCTGATACTGTTCCACCCCCACCCCCACCCAGTGTCCCATCTACATCTCCCCTGTGAAATGAGAAAAGCAGTCTTCTCACAGTAGTTGTGAGAATGCAGTGAGGTAAAGAATGTGAATGGGGGTTCGTATACCATACTGTTTTACTCACATGTCATTTTTTACAGCTTCTCATTGTTGAATTCAGAAGCCCTGGATGTGAATGAATTCAGGCTCTGTTCCTTCTGAGCTAAAGTCTTGCACAAATCACTTTATGTCTCTAAACTTTGGGATTTCACACACACGGAGAAAATAATGCCATGGGACAGGTGGAGCTGCTTATTACGACCCCAGTGCTGTCTCTTTTAATCCTGAGTGATTAAAACCTGAAGGCTCAAAGGCAGGGGTCCCTAACCCCCAGGCCACAGACCAGTACTGGTCATTGCTTGTTAGGAACCCAGCCACACAGCAGGAGGTGAGTGGCGGGCAAGGGAGCAAAGTGTCACCCATCTTTGCAGCTACTCACCAGCAGTAGCATCACTGCCTCAGCTCCACCTCATCATCAGGCATTAGATTCTCATAGGAGCACCCATTCCATGCAGTCTTCCTAAACAAAGACAAGGCTTTGCATATAGCACCCCGCTTCTAAGGACCAAGCCTTGACCTCCCCTCCCCTCGGTCTCCCTTCTCAGTCTGGCTTTTCTCAGCTACCAGCGCTAAAGCGTGGAGGTAGCTCCCAGAGCCAATGGCTCCATCCTAACTCATTTGGTCCATGGCCGTGACCATTACATCCTTTTCAGTCATCTTTGTGCCCACATCCCTGCTGAATATCACTTAACTTAAGACGGACCATTTCTCCATCACAGACAAGACCATTTAAAAGTGTGCTGCTGTCTTCCACCAGCCTAGGTCACCCTGTGCCAGCCTGAGCCGCCCACCCGGTTGGTCCTTGCATCCAGCACCAGGGTCAACCCTCGACCACACCCAGCCTCTCAGGCCTGCCTCTCCCCAGTGGGAGTCTTGGCCTATAGTGAAAGTCCACACTACCTGGGGAACGGGTAAAACTACTTGTTATAGTTTATATTTGATATTAGTTATATTTGCTATGATATTTTGTGTGCCTATATTTTTAACTCATAAAATTGTGTTGTGTTATAGCTCATACTTTTCACTTGGCACTCTGTTCCTGAGTTCCTTCCATAGTGCCATATGGACTCTGATCGAAGGGCTGCATAGTGCTCCCCAATGCATCCCTGAACACTTGGCCTATCAGCTCCCCCAAGCAATGGACCTGCAGATGCCCCTGCTCCCCCCACCCCCATGTAACCTCAGCTTACATTTCTTCTTAGGGACTGTGAGAATTTCTTTGAGTAGCATCACCCATTTGCAAACTTTTCTACTTCCCAGACCGGTTCCAGCAGAAGATCGGGAAGAAGCAGGAGCAGAAGGAACCAGAAAGAAGGTGGTGTGGGCAGAGTACTGGGGAGATAAGAGGGGCCCAGAGCATGCTGGGCCTTCATTGTTGGCCATGGCAAAGATTTTAGTTTTTATCCTAAGAACAAGGGGGAAGCCACTGAATAAAACTAAAGCCAGGACTTAGAATTTTTTTTGTTAAGGTAACCGTGGGTCTTGAGCACTGGAAGGGCGCTTAAAGACCCGGTGTTGCACTCTTTGAGGCCCACGGAGGCAGTGAGACGCCCAGGATCACACTGCCCCCTAGAGGCAGAGCTGGACTGCTGCTCAGGCCTGACACTTTGCCTGTGTTGTGAGGCTCTCAGTTGTAGAGGGTCATCTAAGGGTGGCAGCCTCTGAGTGCTTGGGGTTCATCAGAGCTACTGTCTTGAGGGGTCTCTGGTCGCTCTTGCTCACCTCCTATTATCTGGACTCCCCTAGACCACCGAAGACACTTACTGGGACTCACCAAAGAACCCTAAGCCAAGAACCCAGGCTTCTGCAGCCATGGGGCCTTTGACCTTCAGATCCCTGCTGTGAAACTTCCCATACTACCTTAAGAGGCGACACCCAAACTGAGGGTTAAAGACCTGCGTGCCAATCCTGGTTCTTACTCTCTGGACCCCAGTTTCCTCATCGGTGAAATGGGAGCGGGAAACAAGATGCTCTCTCAAGTCTGATCCTTCTTTCCCATGCATTTGCGTTTAAGTCTCAAGCACTTGGGAACTCTTGTATCTCATCGCCCCAGGGCTTCTCTGTCGGTTCTTTCAGTTCTCAGCATGGGGGCGGGGGATGCTGCACCCTCACAGTTTCATTGACCCTTTCACCCTTGTACTTCTGGGCCTCCACTCTACAGAGGCACAAAGAACTGGGCCTTTGTTTGCAGCAACAAAGCTGTTTGGTTCTATTTCAAATAGAACCATTTTATTATGTCCCATCCAGAGAGTACTTGAGCTACATTTTGTTTTGAAAGCTTGTTAGCATTCCGGTTTTAATTAACTGGCAGAGACAAAGCTGCCCCACTTCCACACCCCCAGTCCATGCTCTTTCAATCCAAGACCCCATTTGCCAGCCCGCAGCTTCAAAGCCCCTACCCACATCCGGGCAGGGACCATTGTCCTCCTGGAGGGCCCACCTGGCAAATGAAAGGGAAGTCCTTACTGCTGCCTCTCCCTCCCGCTCTCCTCCCCATCCCTTCCCTTCCCATCCCCTTCCGCTCTTCCCCCTCCTCTCTAAATTCTGGCTGTTATTTATTGAGCTTTCATCCTGTGTGGGGCACCAGGCTAAGTACTTTTTATGTTTTGCCTTAAGGTATCCTCAGAATCCAAGAGGCAAATCATAGTATATCTATTGTCCAGCGGAGAGATTAAGTCACTCACTCAAGGTCCCATAGACAGTAAATGGCAAACGCAGGCCTCACACCTAAGTCTGTGTGACTCCAAAGCTTTTGCTTACAGAGACTGCAAAAACTACCTCCCTGGAAACAAAGCCACTTGTGGGGACAGGAAAAGCTGCAGTACAGACTCGTAGGGTCAGGTCCTAGAGATATTTTTTGTTACTTGTAAAATCCGCATACGTAGAACATCCACATACAGGTCCCACTCCTGCCTCTTGATGTACCCCCTCCCCTAGCACAGCCTCTCAGGTGGCTGCAAACAGTGGTCAGCCCCCCTCCCACGCCCCAGACTCCCCTTCTCCAGACTAAGCATCAGACACCCTTGGTTCCCAGACCTCTTCTCATCATCTTGGTCTCAATCTTTCTTTTCTCTGACCCACCCCCACCTCTGTATGCCAGGGTGTGATAGACTGTGCCAAAGGAAGAAGGCCAGTGACTTCTGTCCTGAAATGGGCTGAAGCTCCTTCTCAGGCTGACTTCCCCCAACGAGGAAGAGGAAGAAGCAGCAGAGACCCACCCTGGGGTGGACAGCATGGAGTCTAGTTTAAGAGGAGAGATTCAGCTGCCTGGGTTTGAGTCCTGGCTCTTCTCTTCACAAGCCAGTATGGGCAATCACTTAACCTCTTGGACTTCTGATTTCCTCTCTATAAAATGAGGGTAGTCCTCTCACCTATCACATATGATGGTCGTAAGGACTGAATGAGCCAATATTTGTAGTCACTGGGCACGTAGCACTGTGCCTTGCCAGACTTGTTAGGAGAAAAGACACTGTAGACTTTTATGGCTTGGAGGAGGCAGAGCTTGCTTAGCCCAAACCTCAGACCCACAGGTTTGCATTGTGTGTTAGCCTTGGGGGGTCGAGGGAAGGATGAGGAGAATAGTACAGCTGCCCATCCTGCTCCTTTGTGGTATAGTTTCCTCACCTTGTTTGAGTTGAGTTCCCAAAACATTGGCTTTAAACACTACACACAAAATTCCCATAAATGTGATTTTCTGACTGTCCACTTGGGCTAAGTTGCAGGTACCCTCCTGCTTCACTGCCTGCCTGCTCAGTGTCGGGGCTGACCACTCCATTCGGCATTCAGAATTTCCTGAGCACCCACCAGGTCTAATATACTTGCTCTCTCTCATTCTTGCTCTCTCTTTTCTCTCTCTTTCTCCCTCCACAAGGCAGCCTCAGGGTACCCAGATTTCTTACGGGGCTGCTGAAGGTTTCTAGAGCAAGTGTCCTGAGAGAACCAGCAGAAGCCACGTGGACTTTTCAAACCTAACCTCAACAGTCATACAGCGTCACTTCTGCCACATCCCCATCCTTAAGGCAGTCACCCAGTTCAAAGGGAGGGGACACAGACTCCACCTACTGATGGGAGGAATGTTGAAGAATTCACAGACACGTCTGAAGACCACCACAGGAATCAAGTTACAGAGAGGTTAAACAGCTTGCCCAAGTCATGTAGCTAATAAATGGTGAGCATCCATGTTTTATTTCCAGAATCCTCCTATGCCAAAATGGGTTTCCTTTCCCCATGCCATCCTACCTGCCTGGGGAATGTAGAGATGAAAAGGAATTGGGCCCTGCCCTTGGCCAGCTTACCATCCAGAGGGATCAAACACTCACTGCTGGCCCAGGTCCTTGTGGTCTTGCTACCTCCATCTGTGGAGCAGGACTGAGCATCTGGAGGGGTTGCGGGAAACCAGTGTAGATTCCCAAGACCCCACACCCACCATCAGTTTGCCTTTGCCCAGAGGGGTTGGAAATTTTTCACCAGGGCTCTTCTTGATGCAGGGCTAATCCCCCCGAGTGGGGACTCGAGTCCTGTAGAGAGAGAGAGAAAGACAGAGAGAGACAGAGAGAGACAGAGAGAGATCTCGATTGCACAAAGAAAAGAATCAAACACATGCCAGAATTAGAGACAAAAGGAAAGTTTATTAGAGAAGAAATAACATGCCACAGACATTATGGTCTCTTCTCAAAGAACGAGAGGGACAGATGGAAAGTTTATTAGAGAAGGAATAACACTCCATAGACAGGTCATGGTCTCCTTTCAAAGGCGGAGAAAGAGACTCCACGTGTTAAAAGAAATCCGGTTTATATGTGATTCTTAGTTTCTATGAATTACAGTTTAAAGACTTTGTTTACCTGTTTTCCTTTCACGGTGTGGGTACGCAGCACTAAAGGTATGGATACGCAGAGTGAAAACGGCGCTAGCAGTCTCGGCCTCTGTTCTGTAGGTTCCAGGTGGCCTGGTGTAGGGAATGAATGGTTGGTTGGGTTTATTTTGTGTAGGGTGTGACTTAAAGACTCTGTTTTCCTGTTTTCCTTTCATGATGTGGGTGAATAGTTAGGTAATAATCCCAGCAGAAACCTTCCTTCGTTCTGTAGGTTTCCTGTGGTCAGGCAGCAGCACATTATAGGCTCTGGTTTAACATTTAGTCAATTTACATAGTTCTCATGCCTCTTCTCTATAGCATTCTCACTCTTAGGAGTCTGGCTGGTCAGCGTTAGTACTGAGACACAAGACATTTTCAGGGCATAGAGCAGGTACTCAGCAAATGTTTGCCAAATGAAAACGTTGTTTTGGGGAATTTTCCCTCACCCCAGCACATCTCCTCTGACTCCTAGTTTGCTGCTGCACACCCCCAAAAGGTAACAGAAAATGGGACCACCACTTCAGCCTCTCCCAGTGAGGACAGAGACCACAGCAGTGCCCTTGCCCAGCGAGGCCCGGCCGTCCCTCAGAGCCCAGGGCAGTGCTGAGGGTGTGGCAACCGCAGAGACAGAAGTGGCTGATTGGGCCCGTTCCTTCTACACTCTTCTACCCCTTCTCAGTTCCCCTTGCTGCACTTCCCTCCTGCATTTAGGGCCTACCCAAGCAGAACTTCAAAGTGGGCCTGGCCGGTCTGCCCCACCCCATCTCCTTGTGGCTTTCTAGACCTTTCTGTGGAGTAGCAGGTAGATCATGGACGGTGGAATCCCACAGACCTGCATTCAAATCCCACTTCTGCCAGTTTCTGACTCTGAACCTGAACGAGTGACTTAATCTCTCTGTGTTTCTGTAGCTCCACATGCGAGACTGGACAATAACGTTAACCCTCAGCATGGTTAGAGGTATTGATAATGAGCATAAGGCTCATAATGTGCCTGGCTCAGGGCTGGCAGAGTAGGAGCATGAGGAGAGTGAGTCTTTTTGGTTAAACCCCTCCACAGGTGAAAGCTATTAGAAAACTGCTCAGGCTTTCCCCTTATCCCACCCACACTTCCCTCCATCCCCACAATAAGATAAAAGCAGTCATCCTGTACGACAGCGTCCATGTCTAATGGTGGGATTTCAGACACAGTGATAGGCTATGGAACCCAGCACCACCTCCCAGATAGGAGAGGCCATACTCTGAAACATTGAGCAGTGGGAGTGTTGGAGATTTCTTTAACATGATGTGGAAAGCAGAATACCTGAATTAGTTTTCATCTAGTGTGTTGGTTAATGTTGGTTAGTGTGTTGGGCACTGAAGACAGACTGCCTGAGTTCTAGTCTTAGCTTATTCATATATTAGCTGACCTTAGCCAAGAGACTTGACTTCCCTGTGTCTCAGTTTCTTCATCTGTAAAATAGGAGTAAGAGTAGCACTTACCATCTAGGATTGTTATGAGGGCTAAATATGTTAATATATATAAAGCATTTAGAGCAACGCCCGGCATGTGGTAAACACGCATTATGCGTAGGCTTATAGTGGTTATGGTAGCAGCCAACATTCTGGCTCTGCTGTTGGCTAGCTGTCGACCTTGAGCAAGCCACTTCTCATCTCTGGGCCTCAGTTTCCCTGTCTGAGAAATTAGCAGCCTGGACCAGATACCCTCTCAGGGCCTGTCAAGCTCTGACTGACAGTGGTTCTAGAAGCGTGGGCAGGATTAAGTGTGATATTCTGTTGGTGAAGGCCCCCCATAATTAGGTGGGCATGGCTGGGAGGTCCCTCTGGCCATGTTTGGGAAGGGAAGAAAAGCTGAATGGGACAGAACCAACCTCCCTCCTCACGTAAACAGGAACAGGCTGAGCCAGCCTTTTGCTCCAGTTCCAGTGAGCTGGCACCTGGGAGCTCCAAGGATGAGTCACTGACAGGAGCAGCCACGCGTTCTCCAGCTCAGGCGGTATCAGCCACAGGGCACACAGTAGCTGCAGAGTTTAGTGGTGAGAATCCAGTGCTAAGTGACAGGAAAGGGATCATAGTGTTTCCACATACCCCAGGTAAATCTAAAGACCGTTTGCCTGCAGGCTCTACCCAAGGTCCCTAGAGCTTTGGCCTGGGATACTGAGCTCCTAGGGGCCTTCCATGACCTCTCTTCTCCATACCATATAGCCTATGAGGAGCCATCAGCCAGATCAGGTGTAAAATCTGTACCACTCCCACCCTACCCTCATGCAGCTGGTTGGGGTTCAAGGTTCCCACAGATACAGGGACTCCCTCCCTTCCAGACTCTCACCATCTCCCTGCCTTTGTTGCAGTTACCCTTTCCTGAAAAGCATTATGGCAAAATGGAAAGATCACTTGGTGTCAGGAAGCCCTGGGTTCAAAAGTCAGGTCTGTACTTAGTTGGGCAAGCCACTTAACCCACTAAGCTTCAATTTCCATGCCTGGAAAATCCCCTTCGCCCTGCGCAAGAGGCAAGCGCATGAGGAGCTGGGGCGACGTTAAATCACTGTCAGCAGGCCGCCTCTGAGTCAGGGTTTCATGCGTGGCAAAGCAGCTACCTCGCTGTGAACTATTGAAAAGCCAGCCCTTGACACAAGCAGCCGCCTCTCACCGATAAAACGGGCTGATGATGATAATATCTACCTCACAGGGCTGCCGAGAAGCAAATGCAACTGCGTGTGCAGAAGCACTTTGGGAACTGCACAGAGCCTGCCCAGCAAGGTTTTATTGTAATGCCCAAAACAAGATAGTGAGTAGAAGGGTAGGCAGGGCAAGGAGAAGAGCTAACATCATCTCTAGGAGCAGGACCAGAGGCCTACAGGACAAGCGGGTCCAGGATCACAATGGTCCATGCAGGCAGGAACTGTTTCGAGCCTGGCCCAGTGCTTCACAAAGTATATAACTGGTGCTCAATACATGTGTGTTGGACTCACACATTAATGAGCCGAGACTGAAATCAACCCAGTTCTCCACCTCCCCTACTTCCACCACTTTCTGTCACAGTCCTCTACTCCCCACCACCGAGATCAGGGGTTCTTAACCAAGAACCCCTCCAAAATTTAATGCAGAATATAGTGTGCATTTGAAAATATATCTTCCTGAGTAAAGAAATGTTAGATTTCTGCCCAGAAAAGCTTTTAAATAAAACTGGCTCTGAAAGGTGGGCATCTATCATGTGCTCAGTTAAGACTCTGCCAGTTGGATTTATCTGGCCCCCAAGGCTGTGGTTTTAAAAGAAAAAAGCAAAAAAACACCCTCCAACTTTGTCTCTGAGATGTGCATAGGGGCCCTGCCAACCTGCAGTTTTTCTTTCTTGCAAATTAATTAACCTGCCATCTTTCATATGCAAACATGGTGAGCATGCATTATCAGGGGACTGTCTTCTGAGCTGCTGTTCTGTGACTGGGTGGGTCTCACAGAGCCACACACACTTTCTCAATCTCTTATGTCCCACCATGTGCATTGAGATGTGACAGGTGGGAGTCAGGGCCCAAAACCTGTGAATATTAGCTAGGCCTGACAGTATCTAAACTTAGAATGGTGATCTCTTTTTTAAAATACTTTTTCACATGACAAATATGTGTATATGTGTGTTATACATATGTATTTATGTGTATTGTACATATGTGTATTGAAGGAAATCTAGAATATATAAACAATGAAAAAGAATCATCTCTAATCCCACCCTCCAAAGAACTGTTGTTAATACCTGGCTTCCGTTCTTCTCATTTGCCATGTGCAACATTTATGGAGCACTTGCTGTGTGCTGTGCATTCACTGTGCTGCATGTTCTACAAGCATAGTCTCATGCTGACCTCTCTTACATCAGGTCTTCTCCACCTTTGTATGTGCACACTTATACTTTCTTAATTTATAAGGCCAGGAAGATCATATTGTTTTATAACCTTGTCTTTCTCATCCATAGCATCAAAATTTCTTTCTATGTTATTAAATATTCATCTACAGAGTCATTTATAACAGTGGCATGATGTTTTATTGCAGGCAGGTTCCGTGCTTCTCAGACTGGAGTATGTGTACCCCTGAGGGCAAAGCCACAGTATAAATGTAGCATATTTTCATGAAGCATAAATTTGATTCAAAGCTTTGGGAGGGGAAAAAACATATTATTTTAATATCAAAACAAGTACAGACATACCATAGTCTAGAACAAAGAGCACCCATGAATTTTAAAATAAAGCAGCCAAGTTCAAGATTGTGTGAGCTTGTTGTTATTCCCCAAAGACCCATGTTCCCTGTCCTCTGAGGACAGAAGGAACATCTGAGAAGCACTGAGTTCTAGTTCAAGCCCCTCTCTTTATGGATTAGGCAGCTGAGACCCAGGGAGACAGCGTGTGTGTTGCAGAGCCAGGCCGGGTGGCTCCTGGGCCTGTACCCCTCCCAGCCTTCCATATTTGGCAGCTTCCACCCATGGACTGCTTTTTGAGAGGGTGAGGGCGGAAACCTTGCCACTTGAGTAACCAACCCTCCTTCTGCTTGTCAATAGTGGAAACTTTTGGCTTCCTACATGATCTATCTTGGTAGCAGGTTTTCCTTTTTCCCCTTTCTGGCCAGGGTCTGAGCTGTGTGCTCATGTGTTTAGTAACTATAGCCTTTACGGGCAAAGGTAGATGCCTTCCTCTATCCCCCTTTGACTCCACCAGCGCTTAGATTTTTTTGCTTCATGAACTTTATTGTAAACATGTATCCACTGGTCTGTTTTACTGACCAGACTGGGAATCATGTGCAATCATTATTAAAATCTGATATTTATTGAATACCTACTAGATGCCAAGTGCCATGCTTGATGTTTCATTTAGAGTATCTGTAGTCTTTATCACAGCTTTTCAAAGTTTATATAACTATCCCCATTTATTAGTGAGAAAACTGAGTAAGAGATGATCACTTACCCATCATCATTCACTAATTTGGTTAAGTGTTTACTGCAGGCTTATGTGCCAGGGCTTGTGTTGGATGCTTTGGGCAATCAGGACGAACAAAACTGTTACCAGTCCTGCCCTTATGAACTAACAGACGAGCGGGGGAGGTGATATTTAACAAATAATTTCACAGCCCGAAGCTGGTGTAATGTAGCCTAGAACCTACTCAGCTGCCTTCATGCGAACCTACGTTGACCATTTATTACCTAGCTGACCTTCCTGCTCAGCTGCCTCGGTGCAAACCTACCTTGAACATGTATCAGCTAGCTGACCTTGGACAAGTCTCTTAATCTCACTACACCTCATCTTCATCTTCTGTAAAAAGAGGATAATAGTAACTACCAACTTTATAAGGATACTAGGAAGAGTGAGAGAATTAGCATGCATAAAGCCCTCCAAGCAGGGTCTTGTACATTCCAGGTGAATTGTTTCTGCTGGTGGAATGAAGGAGAGGCTTGGGGTGCTGGACATATACGATAGGGCAGGACCTACTTCCAGTGACGTCTAATTGGGTTCTACAAGATGAATAGGAGTTAATTTGGCAAAGTATGGCAGGGTGACAGGGTGGAGCAGGGTGTTGAAGGGATGTTCCAGGCAGAGGGAGTAGCATGTGCAAAGCACAGAGATTGGGCTCACCTGAGGAACTGCATGGAGCGTGGCTGGAACACAGCAACTGGGGAGTCATACAGGATCGGCATCTGGGAAGGAGGAGCCTGAGATAGAAATACAGCTGTCTGCAGGATCTGGTCTCCACACCACACTGATCCAGGCCATGGGAGATGCTCGGTAAATGTTTGTAGCGTGAGCAAGCAAGCACATGGACAAACAACTACGTTGGCTTCACATGGTCTTGGCTGTGGGTGTTCCGTTGTCACCCGACCAGAGAAGGAGTCCATTCTCCCATTACATAGTGACGAGTGGTCAGTCCCATCACCACTGTCAAGCTGTACGCATCCATTTTGCTGACTTCTCTCTTTTTGGCAATAGACTGAAACGTGGGTTTGGATGGGGACCTTCAACACCTGGGACTCACCAAGGTGGCTGAAGCAAGAATCCCTACGCTGCAGTCACAGCCTCAGACCTAAGCCAGTGGTGTTCAGACTACTTTAGTAGAGTGGAAGTTCGTGTTGAAATAATCTAAAAGGAAACCCAGTATATGGAATGGGGACACGCAGAGCTTCCACAGTCAAGCCACAGGCATAGGAATGCAGAACACTTGGTCATGTCTGGTGCACCAGAGAGAATGCTAGGGCTCCAGAAAGCACAGTGAGAAAACCAAGGCTTGAGCCTAACCCCCATTTTCCAGGTGTGGAAACTAAGGCCCGGAGAGGGGCCGACTACCCAGATCACACAACTAGGGACAGACCCAGAACTGAATCCCAGACATTTGGTATCAGTTCTGTTACACCAGGATTTTCCTCCACACCACCCTGACTGCCCCCATGCCCCTTCAGCGTGGGGTCTTGCGATGGGAGAGGGGCATGTGGCTGTGATCTGGTCAAGTGTCCAGCCTCCAGCCCCAGTCGGGGCATAGAGCACGGGAATCACAAACCCCGAGGGCAGGCGTGGGTGGGTTGTTCAGGTTCACGACCTGGTAATACCGTGTCTTGTTCTCTCTTTTAATTGAGTTTGAAGTGGTTGGTTTTTGTTTCCTTAAGAAATGGAAAAGAATGAAGCTGCGTAAACACGACGGTGTTAACTCCCCGAAAAACCTCCTGCCATTTTAACTCTGTTACTGGAGAAATAAAAGAGAAATAATTTGTCCACCCACACTTAGCTCTTTCTGACGAAGGTAGGTGAATATTGCTTTGCTAATCGAGGGTGACTGCTGGAAGTGGAGCCACGCTGACTGATCCCGGATTGAGAGGAAACCACAGCAGCCCCAGAAGGAGCAGCCCTCCGTGGGTCAGCAGGGCCCAATTCATCGGCCTGCTGTCCACCTTCCACAGGTCTCCCCCAGCCGGTAGTGATGGAGGCGCTGGACCAGGCCGAAGGGCTCACGGACTTGCAGAGAGAGATGCCACTGCCCCCACCTCCTTCACCGCCCTCAGAGCCAGCTCAGAAGCCACCACCTCAAGGCACCGGGAGCCACTCCCTCACTGTCAGGAGCAGCCTCTGCCTGTTAGCTGCCTCCCAATTCCTGGTAAGGACAGCGCAGGCCTCATGAGGGCCTGTACAGAGTGTGGGTTGAGGGACATCCTTCCACTTCCTCCCCAAGACGGCCACCTGGGGTACAGAGAGATGAGGAGCCTTCTTGGTGCTCCTCAGTAACTCCCAGCCTTTGGGCTGGCATGAGGAGAAGGCTGGAGTTCTGGGCTACAGCCCTGATAGCTAAGCCCCTTACACCCTCCCCTCCCTAACCCCAGAAGCAGGAACACAGCCCCTCCCAACCCCCTAGTCCTGCACGCGTCTCTCTGAGGACTTCTTGCCTATGAAGCCAACTCTGGGAGACTTCTTTCTTTATGTACGTAGCTGAGGGGTCCCCTCTAGGAAGGGCTTTCTCTTGGCTCCCTTCAGTCCACTTTTCTCCAGGGAGAATCCTGAGGCCTTCTCTGGGGGGCCAGGTTGAGGCAGAAGGTAAGCTCTGTGGGTGGGAATATAGGGGTGAGAAGCCCAAGCCGAACTCAATCCGCTTGTCTCAGCTTGCCTGCGGGATGCTCTGGCTCAGCGGCTATGGCCCCATCTGGTCACAGAATGCCACAGACCTCTTCTCCTCCTTGCTCACACTTCTGGAACAGCTGGGACCCATGGTGAGTAAGCTCTGGGAACCCTCCCCCCAGGATAGGAGGGAGCAGTTGGGGGCTGATCCAGTCCCATCAACCCTGCTGGGGCTTCTCTGAGTTCAGAAGATACTACTGCACCCCTGAAGCACTTCTCCCTGCTCCCCACCCAAACTGGTCCAAAGTTTTAAGACTCTCGGTTCTGTCCCGTTGAAACAGGTGAGATCTCTTCCTCCCACCACCTTGACCTGTTTATCTGATGTCCCCCAGGCCTGGCTGGGCAGCGGGACCTGGGAAGTCCTCAGTCTGCTGCTGGTCTCTCTGTCTGTGGTCCTCGTTACCGCCCTGGTAAGGTACCTCCTGACCTGACCTCAGTGCTCCCCTCCTCTGATGCTGAGGCTCATCCCCACCAGCTCCCACATGACCTACAGACTAGACGTTCTGGATAGGGCCAAGAACAGGGTATCTCTCTGCTTCAACCAGTGCATCCAGCCTGGAGTGAGAGGAACTTTCTTTCTTGAAATTGGTTTGCAGTGTTCTAGGCTAGGGAAAGAAGCTGAGGCAAAGAGAAGAGTGGAGTAGGAATCCCCACACCCCACCAAGAAGCCCTCAGTCCACAAGCAGCTGAGGTTTGGAGGAGGGAGGGGGCAGGAAGGACAAGATGGGGAGCAGCGCCGTCCACCTAGGTGAGGGGCAGTGCCTTGCACATAGCTCCTAGGAGAGCAGGACTGACCTAGACACGTCAAGGCACAGGGTGCTCAATCCCATGGGGAGCCCATCAGCCAGGGGCCTGCGGCTTGGTCCCAGGCTCATGATGTCACATACCCCCAACTAGGTGTGGCACCTCCTGAGGGCTCCCCCAGAGCCACCCACCCCACTGCCCCCTGAGGACAGGCGCCAGTCGGTGAGCCGCCAGCCCTCCTTCACCTACTCCGAGTGGATGGAGGAGAAGGTCGAGGATGACTTCCTGGACCTGGATGCCGTCCCTGAGACTCCTGTGTTTGACTGCGTGATGGACATCAAGCCTGAGACTGACCCCGCCTCACTGACCGTCAAGTCCATGGGTCTGCAGGAGAGGTGGGAGGGGTGGAGGAGGAGTGGGCTCGATGGGCCCTGGAGCCCTCACCTCCCGATCAGAAGGGCAGATGCCTGACTGTAACTCCCAGTGCCCAGGACTGAGCTGACCTCATAGCTTAGCCAGTGTAGACACATGCTCTTCAGTTCTGATGGACTTAGATAAGAATGCCCCAAGGTGCATGCTAAGAAATACTACTGCTGCACACAAACACATAGGCATACACAAGTGCGCACACAGGCACACTCACACATATACTCCTGTGCTCAAGTAAGTTTGGGTAGGTTTTTTTACTGCGGGACTTGTCAGAGCCTTTAACATGCTTGTATTTGTTGTAAATCAACAAAAGGATAGTGTGCGGCATTCCTCCAAGTCACCTGACCACTTTCTTTATAGAGTTTCTCATAGTGTTCCACAGAGCACACTTGGGGAGGTATTGACACCCTATGTTCAGACCCCAGCTGGGTAAGCCAGATCACACCAGGTTTGAGTTGCCTGCATAATGTCATAAAAAGAGCACTGGATGAGGAGTCAGAAAACCTAGCTTTTTGTTTCAGCTCTGCTTTACTACGTGAGCTTGGGCAATTCTTGTCCCCTCACTGAGACTCAGTTTACCTTTCTAAATAACGAGAGCCCTTCTTGTTCTGTGCCTTTAGACACTGAACACAGTAGTTTGTCCAGGGTAGACATCTTTGTCGCTGCTGTGCTGCCCTTGGAACTCCCTCTTTCCGTGACAGCCAAGGGTCCCGGCCTCTCCTGGATGAGATGTCCTTGGTATTGGCAACCTGGGCCCAGACTGCTGGGCCCAGGACCGTGGTAGTACAGAGGGTCAGGCCCTGCTTCTCTGCTCTAGGCAGGTGCCCTCTCTCTGAGAGCTTCCCAGGGGCCACAGGGCTGGACACTACCTCCAGGAAGTGATAGAGGAGAGTCCAGGGGAGGACTGTGTTGAGTTTGCCTCAGATGGAACCTTTGGAACTGGGGTCCCCAACTCCCTACTCAGTTAGCTACTCCACTGCAGGAGGCAGGATGTGGGGAGTCAGGCCTAAGCCTTGGGGCCGAGACTCGTGCTTGTTAGATCAAGGATGCTGTTTGGAGCCCACCCTCTTCCCACCCCTGATCTCTCCCTCCCTCATCTTCTGGCTCCAAGGTCCCCAGCTGATGCCCCTCCCTGCCCCTGAGACTCACTCCCCCTTTCCCGGTCCTTCCAGGAGGGGCTCCAACGTCTCCCTGACCCTGGACATGTGCACGCCGGGCTGCAACGAGGAGGGCTTCGGCTATCTCATGTCTCCACGCGAGGAGTCGGCCCGCGAGTATCTGCTCAGCGCCTCTCGTGTCCTCCAGGCCGAGGAGCTTCACGAAAAGGCCCTGGACCCCTTCCTGCTGCAGGCAGAATTCTTTGTGAGTCCCCTGAGCCGGCTACCCCACAGTGGTCAGACCTCTCTGCTCATGTCTATCACCCACCTAACAAGGCAGTAGGCAGGTGCCTAGAACTCGGCACCTGATAGACTAACATCATTTCATTACCAGCTCACCTACTATCTTGGGCAAGCTGTTTGCTCTCTGGGCCTCAGTTTTCTCATCTGGAAAATGGGGATAAAAATAATAGGGATGTTGCAAAAATTAAAGAGCTCCCTAACATGTGCAAAGCACCCATTCGGGTGATTGATGTGCAGTGGCGTTCCCAACTCTTTAACGCCCAGAACTGCACTTTGAAAGCCATAGAAAGCCTTCTTGTTGACTCGCATTTTCCCACCCTCTTATCTGACATCACCAAACACCGTTCCCCACTTCTGTGGCTCTAGCTTAAGGTGCTCCTAATTACTTCCTCTCCAGACCTCGCAACAGCCTCCAGCTGCCTCTTGTTGGACTTTTAAGGGGCCCAATAAATGATATCGCTGTTTTACCTGCCTGAGCACTCAGCCAGTTAAGAGCTAAGACCTAGGAGATCACAGTATCACCTTTATTTTTGTTGGTAAAGGCTAAGTTTAAAATGAGGCTTACTTATGTAGCAATAGTGAGCTTCCTAATACTGACCCCCCAGAATTAACAAACTTTCCACCCACTCCAGGCAGTGTTGGCACATCCTAGTCTTGTCCCATGAGACGTTCCTACAATTCTTTCCTGGAAAGAGGGCCCCAAGAGGAGGAGGGAGGAAGGAAGGGGCTGGGGCTCGAAAGTCCATTCCTCAATTAAATGCATCTATCAGGTTACTCTGTGGGCAGGATGGGTGAGAAGTCATGAGTATTTGGGGAAAGTTCCTCCTGAAAGAAGCCAGAGGATGGGGAACCCATGTTCCTCCCTGATAACTCCCTTCATCCCAGGCTACCCTGCTCCCTGTACGGACCGAATGGCTCTCCCCTCTGAGAAGAGCTCCATCACCCAGTGATACACTGCTCCAGATTCTGCAGAATTTGGCATGGCCTGCACTACCCAAATTGGGGCTAGCTCCAGCCACCTTTTTCAGCCTTACGCCTCCCAACCCCTTCAGGGACTGTCTCCTTCAAACTGGGCCAGCACCGCTGTGGCTTTCTCCTCCCAGGCCTTTCCCTACATCATCCCACAGCCTAGATGCCCCTAGACAGCCTTTCTGGACCAGCCCAGCGTCTGCTCCTGCTCTAAGTTCCTTCCACCATCACTTTCCCTT
This sequence comes from Eidolon dupreanum, assembly GCA_028627145.1. Classification (NCBI taxonomy): domain Eukaryota; kingdom Metazoa; phylum Chordata; class Mammalia; order Chiroptera; family Pteropodidae; genus Eidolon; species Eidolon dupreanum. The sequence goes on from CM053510.1 coordinate 27,078,903, forward strand.
GAAGAAAGGGGTTGCATCCTTCCTATATCATTTCCTGTTCAGTAGATCGCCAGTTTTGCCCAGAGAAAGGAACACAGCCTGCACATCCACTCCATGGGTGTTTTTGCACATGTCTTTTATTCTTTTGATTCTCAACAACTCTAGAAAGTGAGTATTACAATCCTCATTTTACAAAGCATATACTCAGTGGGTCCAAACACAATGAACACTATAAAATTTTGTGGTCACGTGCTAAACTGTGTGGAAAGAGAAAGGGAGTGAAGAGGCGGGAGACACTGGGAAGTCATCCCAAAGGACACGGGGGAAGGTGATGCTGGAGAGGAACTTTACAGGGTGGAATGATTTGGAGAGTTGAAGAGAGGTGTTCCCTGCAAATGGAATGCCATGAGCTCAGACCTGGAGGTAAGATGGAGAATGGCACATTAGCAATAGGAAGAGACCAGCATTACTGGAGAGTGGATATCTTGAGAGCAGCTGGTGGTAAAGAAAGGCCAGATCCCAGAAGGCCTCACATTCCAGGCAGAGAAGTTCAGACTTGGAGCTCCTGACACAGAATGTGATTGGGAGATGCACATACAGCCCTAGGAGCTCAGAAAGAGGCTCCTTTTCTTGCTAGAGAATCAGGGAAGGCTTCTTGGAGGAGGTAGCATTTAAGACGGATAGGACATGAGAAGATGAGAATGCGGTGGATATTATCACAGAGCAAACCGTACAACCCAAGGTCCTGAGGAGGGGATGTCCAGGACAGGAACACGGATCTACAAAGCCACTTTGTGGCCGCAGCACAGGAAGTATGGAAGAAGGCAGTGATTGTCCAGGTCGCTTTTTCTCTGGTTCTTTGTTCATCAACCATTTATTGAGGTCTGCTATGTGTCAGACTGGCCCTGTTATTATAATAACTGATAACATTTATTATGCATTCAGTGTGTGCCAGACACTGTTCTAAATGCTTTTCATGTACACTAACTCATTTTATAGTAGTGTTGAATGACTACATGCACTTAAGCCAGCCCCTGTACTAGATGTTGCGGGCACAGCAGCCCCTGGATTCACACGTCTGTGAGAGCCAGCCCACAGCTCCTCACATCCCCATGTCCCCCTGCAGGAAATCCCTATGAACTTCGTGGATCCAAAAGAGTACGACATCCCTGGGCTGGTACGGAAGAACCGATACAGAACCATCCTTCCCAGTGAGTACTCACTTGGGCTGGGGGTGGGCACAGGCACATCCTCACTTGGGTGCACCCTCACCCTGAGGAAGAAAGACCTTAAACTCAGAGCTGCCTCCAGGGTCATGAGGAGAAGGGACAGGGGCGGGAGCCACCTGGTGAGGGCAGAGGTTAGTTCATTTCTTCACACAGCACTCTCCAGACTATTGCCGTGGGCAGGTGTTGTGCTGGGCTCTCTGGAAACCCAGAAAGAAAGAGTGCCGATAATGACAGCTCCTACACAGTGTGTGGTGACCGAAGTGTTTCCACATCCTTTGGCTTTTAAGAGTGGGTAGATTTTTAAGGAGAGAAGATTAAGACTCAGAGAGGTTAAGTGGCTCATCCATAGTCACACAGCCAGGAAGTACAGAACTGAGTTTTAAAGCAGGCCTCTGGGATGCCAGGATTTGGCTCTTTAATCTGTCTCGAGTTTCGTTTGTCCAGATTGTACATCCTCTAAGAGGCAGAGCCACCCCACAGGGAAATGAGCTGCCTGTTGGAAAGTAGGCGCCCATCAGTCAAAGTGTTCAAGCAAGGCTGTGTGAGCAGTCTCCTGGAAGTTCTGATAGGGAATTTCCCCCTTTGGGGGTGGTTAGAACAGGTGACCTAATGTTTCTTTTTCAGCCCTGGCATGTCATTTTCAGGTAACTTTAATCAAGCCCCTGTGTGCCTATCACCCTGCCAGGTTCTGGCCCAGGCCCGAGGGCTAGCTTGGGGGGTAACTTGTTGAAAGTGAATCCCCACAACATACTCCTCTCAGTTTATGGAGTAACGAGGCCTTAAAAAAGCAGTTTTGCCATCAGCATCTCCAACAACATGTAAGATGTCATGACTTATTTTTAACTTTTAAAATATCGACTTGTGGTTGCCATGGTTACACAGTCTCTCGGTAGTTCCGGTTAAACAAAGCACCGTTTAAGGCCAGGGTGCATTATGCAGGGCTGCACCTCTTCCTTCATCTTGCTCCCCACTACCCACCTAGCCCTACCTGGAGGGAGTGTCTCAGGTACCCCAGAACCTAGGTCTCTGCTGGTCACTCAGAATGGCCCCTGGGGGAGGGTGGAGCTAGGCCATTACTCTACCTGGCACAGGATTGCTGAGAGGTCTCGAGCCACCTCCAGTGGTGCCCTGAGCCTCCAGGCCTCTGAGCCCAACAGAGAATCTTCTCTGTAGCCAAGAAGAATTGACCCTGTGCCCTCAGAGACTGGGATAGAAGCAGTGGGGAGCAGGTGACAAGAGGGAAGGTCAGGTTTGGCAGAGGCCCCCTTTCAGATCCAGAACACCCTGAGGTTTGTTCTTGCCTTCATTCTGCACATGTTTCCTGAGTCCCTACCCCTGTGGCTAAAAATTCAGACATGAATGAGACACAGACTCTGCCCTTAGGAAGCTCACAGGCTAGTAGGAGAGACCGATCTGTGGACAGTTAACAGTACAGAGTCACCAGTAACCCAGCAGGCAGCATGAAGATGCAGGGGAACAATTTCTGTCTATTTTGCCACTGTGTTCCAAGCACTGAAATAGTGCCTGGCACATAGTAGACATTCTGCACCTATCTGAATGAGTGAATGAATGGGTGAATGAGTGAGTGTGAATGAATGAATGAATACCTCTCACATCTAGCTCCCCCTCTCCATCCTCACAGCCAAATAAATGACTTTTTGGGTGTTGGGCTTTCTATGTTGCCCAGTTCCCAGGGGTGCTTTTTACACAGATTGCAATGACATATGCTCTCTGACCCCTGACACTTGTTACTTGGATCATTGCAGTAATCTTCTGACTAGTCTCCTGCCTCCCGCATTCTCTCCTGTCCATTTTCCACCATGTCACCAAAATTATGCAAAACAGTCACCCAATTGTGTCATTCTCCTCCTCAAACACTCACGTCACTCTGTAATCCTTGGGTTTAGGTCCAGCCTTCTAAGTGTGGTTTATAAGACCCTTTGTCAGTAGGTTCCTCTCTAGCTCATCTCTCACCAGGCCCCACCTTGCCCTGTGTATTTGAATCAGACATAACGGTGTTCCCTGCTACTTCTACTGGTCCCTCAAACCCAGCCCTGGAAGCCTTACCACCCTAGACAAATCTAGGGGCCCCTTTATCCCCTCATCTCCAGTGTTCACACACTACTTGTCAGTCTGCGCAATGCTTGGGGACAGGGACTCTATCTTGTTTATGTAAGAGTTTCTACTCTCATGCACAGTGCCAGGCACTGAAGCTGTGCTCAGTAGGGTCAGTAGGACCATTCCCATTCCCACGGTGGTTCTTTAATATTAAAAGACCCTGGTGTCTTGCGAGAGGGGACAGTGCCCACTTCCAACACCTAATCTGGGCAGTCTCTGACAAGGAGAAGGGAGATGGCCCATGCATCACTCCCTCCTCCTCTCTTCTGCTGATCACCCAGAGCCCCCCTTCTGTTTACCCCCACTCTTCTTACCCTCACTCTTGTCTACTGCTGACACCCCTCTATACCCCCGTCAACAGAGCTGCCCCACCTCCACCTCCACCCACCCCAAAATCACCTCCCAAAACCTCAGGCACTGGGGCTGGGAATAACAGAGCTGGGGAGTAAAAGCTTGTGCCATTTCTCCTGCTGGGTTTGGGATTATTCTTTTTACTCGTTAACTCATGGTAAAACTTGTAATTATGGTGATAATAACAGCGGTGAACTGCTGTGTAGTATTTCTGTATGCTGAGCCAAGTCACTGGTCTAAGGACTTGGTAAAGGTCACCCCTTTACCCTTTACATGAGAATGAGATTGTGTTGCAAGGAGTGTTCCCTTGCAACACAATGTTTACAGATAAGGCACAAGGAGATAGAGTAAATGGCCCACTGTGGCGATGATAGTAAGTCAGAGCCAGGACTCGAACCCGGGCTCTCTGGCTCTGGGGTGTAGACTCTTAACCACTCCCCTGTGCCACATTTGAGAATCCCATGTCATGCATGCTGGAAGTGCCTTTAGTCCAGCCCTCCCTTTGTAGGAGAGAAGCTGAGACTCAGGGAAGGAATAAGACAGCTGGTGACAAAGCTAGACCACAACCAATAACCCGGGCCCCCAGCTACCTTCCTGCCCACCCCACATACCTCATCTCAATCCCAATTTCTGGAGGCTGACAGAATAGTCAATACAGAGAGGCTCTAGCTGAAACAGAACAGTTCCTACTCCAGGAAGAAGAGCAAGATGTTATGAGGTTTGACATGTGAATAGATTGAAGAGAACACACACACACACACACACACACACACACACACACACACACACGTCTGTTGCTAAGACCCTGCCGTCTCATCTGAGATGTGGAAGGCTTTATTCCTTTTATCCTCATATTCTCCCTCAGCTTTTATCCCCCATATCTTAAAAGTCTTTTGTAGTTATAAAGTACTTTACGGTTTACATAGCACTTTCACAGCTGTTTTCTCATTTATCTTCCCAACACTCCTAGGAAGTAGGGATCTTTACCTTCATCCTACAGACAGGAAAACTGAGGCTTAGAAAGGCTATGTGCTTTACAAATGTGCACAGCTTGTTGATGAGTGTATATTCAAACTCTTGCTGACCCTGCTGTCCAGGATGTGAACCCTAGGTAATTCCTTCCATTACTTAGCTTCCTTTTCTCCAAAACATAAGGCACAGTGAGTACAGGGAGGTTCAGGGACATGGACAGGCAAGGGGCAGGCATTGATGCCACAGAGGTAGAGACACAAGGCCTCGCATTCTACCCTCCTCTTCAGCCTGGGTCCTCACCTGCCTCAGTGGGCCATAGGATGGATCAGTGTTTTGCTACTGAGCAGGGAAAGAAGGAACTTCGGGAGTCCCAGAAAAAACATGAGTGCTGTGAATGGACCAGACAAGATGGGCCCTGCCCCAAAGGGATTATACATGTCAGATCCCAGCCTCACCTGTCTCCCCTACCTCAGACCCTCACAGCAGAGTGTGTCTGACCTCACCAGACCCTGACGACCCTCTGAATTCCTACATCAACGCCAACTACATCCGGGTACGTAGTCCCATCCTGACGGCCTTTCCCTGAAAAGGAGACCCAACCTGATGGGATCCACCCTCCTGGCTTGTCCCTAAGCCAGTGTGGCTGCTGCCAGCCCCAGGGAAGAACCCAAGTATAGGGACTGGGCCCCGGGAACTTTGCACCTGAGCCTGACAGCCTGGACTTGGCTGGCCACAGGGCTACGGTGGGGAGGAGAAGGTGTACATCGCCACTCAGGGACCCATCGTCAGCACTGTCGGTGACTTCTGGCGCATGGTGTGGCAGGAGCACACGCCTATCATTGTCATGATCACCAACATCGAGGAGATGAATGAGGTAGGCACCCCTGTATCATTACCAGATGTCAGCTGCTTTGTGCCCATGCTAAGCGTCGTATTTGCCTATTAATGCCTACAGCGATCTTGTGATGTTGATAATGTTCACTCCCCTGTCAAGGTGAGGAAGTATGAGTCTCAGTGAGGTTAAGTCGTTTGCTCAGGGCCACACAGATAGTCGGAGGCAGAGCCTGTGGCCTCTACCTCCAGGTAGATCTTAAGCAGGATGCTCTGCTGCCTCCCAGCCTCCCAGGGCTGACGCTGGCTACTTCTATACCTGTAACAGCCCATTTAATTGAACCCCCAGAAAAGTCCTTTGAAATAGCTATTACTCCCATTTTCCAGATGAGGAAACTGAGGCTCAGAAAAGGGAAGTAACTTACAGGTTCCGAAGCTGAGATTTGAACCCAGTACTCCCTGACTGCAAACCTGTTGCCCTTTTATATCTCTCCTCCCCAACCCTGGAGGGGCACTGGGGAGAGTGTGGTCGGGGAGCTGGGAGAGTATCACATCCTGATCTGGGCCCCTACAGAAGTGCACCGAGTACTGGCCAGAGGAGCAGGTGGTGTATGACGGTGTCGAGATCACCGTGCGGAAAGTCATTCACACTGAGGATTACCGGCTGCGACTCATCTCTCTCAGGGTGAGGCCTGGGAATGGGCCGGGCTGGGCAGGGAGGATGGGGGCGGGAGCTTGTCTGAGGACTCCACAGAGCACAGGGCCCCAAAGTCCACTCTAGCTGAAATGAAGGCCTGTGTCTCCTAGGATTTACTGATGAGTGTGGGTGAGGGAGGGGTAAATGGAGTTGGAGGCCAGAAACAGGACAAACCTCAATTGTATTTCATGCTATTAGGCTCTCTGTGTGTCTACACTGTCATTCATAATGCCTTCCAGCTTCAAATGCACCCAAATCTAGGACTGTCTAGATAAGGGGTCTCCAACTGCCTCCAGCAGTGTTCTTATAACTGAGGACCACGGTGACATTTAGATCCCAGCTAAAAGCATCCCTTTCACCTGAGATACTAAGCATCTGGCCTGTAGTACTAAATCTGTCCACCAGAGGACAGGCACTCCTTGCTGCATTTGGATTGCATAAGGAAGTTGTGATTACAGAAAAGGGAAAAAAGGAAAACACAAAATATGAGCAATACAAAACAGCCCAGAAGAGTGGGGGGGGAGGCATCCTCCCACCCTGAAGTTGTGCTTCTTCCAAGAGCGGCATAATAGAAGAGACTGTTCCTTTGGAGGATCAGTGTGTTCTGTTTTTGAGAAGTGATATGAGCCATATTTGGGGAACGTAGAGCCACTGTGATAACCCCGAAAGCTGGAAGCGGTGAACCAGGCACCAGGAAGCTGACCCTCAACCCAAAAACAGCTTGGGAAGTCCACGGGGTCCAGCTCAAGGCCTGAGACTTGTTCCTCTGAGCTGTTCCGTCTCCACCTGAGCAGCTCTGAGATATAGGCCTGGCTAGAGGGCAGAAAGGGCTAGGAAGTGGGGAGACCAGAAGCCGTGGTAGCTGTCAGAGTCAGGTAACCCAAGGCCTTAAGGAATTAGCTTCCTTTTAGCCTAGAAAGAGAGGCTGAGAGGAGGTGGGGGCCATCTCATCTCAGTGCCAATAGGACTGGTTAGGGAAGAACTGGGGCCATTTGGGGTTGGGAGGTATTTACTTCTTTCCATAAACCTTTACAAGAAACTGCCCTAGTTCTGGGTTGGGTGCTGGGAACACAGAGCTGTTCAAAGCCTGGACTATCCTCAAGGAACACCCATGAAATGGTAAGTACTGAGCTAGGGATAGGTTAAGATCACAGAAGAAGGACACTCCTCCAGCTGGGGTGCTCAGGGAGGGCTTCCTGAAAGTGGTGATGCTGTATGGGGTTTTGAAGGATGAGTGAGAGTTGAACAAGGGGCAAACAAGTGGGGAGAGCATTCCAGGGAGAGAAAAATGTGAAAGTAAGGGCATGGACGATAGAACAGCTGTACGTGCATGTGTGTGTGTGTGTTTAGGGGTGGGGAGGGGACAGAGGTTTTACCTACAAACCATTAGGAGTGCAGGAGCATCAAGTACCAGTATGCAGAGGTAGGAGATGGATCTGGAAAGGTAAAACCTGCAAGGCATGTCTTATTTTCAAAGCTGAAGACTAAGGAGAGTGGGTTTTGTTCATAGTGCAGTAAGAACCATGGAAGGCTTCTGAGCAGCAGAGCAGCATGTCCAGATGTGTGCTGTAGACAGACCATTATGACTGGTGTGAAGATGGGCCTGTCGGGGGGAGGGAGAGGTCTACACAGGGGAGAGATGGTAAAGGCCAAAGTGGAAGAGGTGGTGGTGGTAGCGAGGGGGGCATAGGGGAGAGGGATGGAAATGACAACACCTGCCAGGGGTGGGGGCGAGCTGGCCAAGCATAGTGAGGCAACAGGAAGGGTCCCAGAGCTCTGGTTATGTGACAAAGGGGTGACTGGGCTGTTTGTAAAGATAAGGAACTGGGAGACAGGAATGAATTGGAGAGGATCTCTTTGCTTCTCTCGGATGACGCTGGAGTTGCTGGGGCAGAACTGATGTGAAGACCGACGCTAACCCCTCCGATTAGCCCCCACTACCAAGCTGGGGTTGGGTCTCTTGTCTGGTACCACTGGGCGATGTGATGTAGATGGCAGAGGCCAGAGGTCCCACACCCTGTGTCCTCCCTCATGTTCTTCCTCCTCCAATCCCATCTCCATCTCTGGGCTGGTTTGTGCGCTCAGAGAGCTCAAGTGTATCTGGGGTGGGCCTCTGTCTCCTGGACAGAGTGGGACTGAAGAGCGAGGCCTGAAGCATTACTGGTTCACATCCTGGCCTGACCAGAAGACCCCAGACCGGGCCCCCCCACTCCTGCACCTGGTTCGAGAGGTGGAGGAGGCCACCCAGCAGGAGGGGCCTCACTGCGCCCCCATCATCGTCCACTGCAGGTGGGTCCTCCTAGCCACCAGCCAGGGCCGGGCAGCACCCCCGACAGCTGCCTCGCCCCCTCACCCCGCCCATCCCCTCGGCCCTCAGTGCAGGGATTGGGAGGACTGGCTGCTTCATTGCCACCAGCATCTGCTGCCAGCAGCTGCGGCAGGAGGGTGTGGTGGACATCCTGAAGACCACGTGCCAGCTCCGTCAGGACAGGTCAGCCCACAGGCGGGGCAGGGGCACATGAAGAGCTAGAGCCTTAGGGGCAGAAGGGAGAGACTGACATGTGCACGGGGTGAGGGGCAGGTGGACACGCCAGGTATGGACTGGCTGGCTGACAGGAGGAAGGGAAGACAGATGGAAACAGGCCTGGTTCTGGGCAGCTGGTGGCTGGATAAAGAGGGAAGAGAAATAGCTGGTGCAGAAGGCCCGGGGCTGAGAATGGTGGGACATGTCGTCTCTGTTCTGCTATCTGTGCCAGAGCGGGGAAAGACAAGGAGCACCAGAGGGAAGTGGCTGGCAAGGGTTGGCCTCTCCAAGCTGAATAAAGACAAGGCCACTCGTAAATGATTGGTACTCCATGGGTTTGGGTGGGCACCCTCCCACAGCCCATCCCTCGACAACCGCATCCCCACTGTGTGTCTCTGCTGGGCAGGGGCGGCATGATCCAGACCTGCGAGCAGTACCAGTTTGTGCACCATGTCATGAGCCTCTATGAGAAGCAGCTGTCCCGCCAGTCCCCAGAGTGACCTCACTCCTCCTCTGAGGTCCTCTGGGCACCACCCAGCCTGAATCTGGGCCCTCACCCCAGCCACCCCTGCTCCCTGCCCTGCCTCTCCCGCTTCCTTCTCTTCAGCCTGGCCCTTGCCCCCCAACATAGCTCTTCCTACTGTATATACTGGGGAGTAGGGCAGGGCGGGGGAGGAGTGTGCCAGGCCAGGCCTGGGGCCCCAGGACCTGACACACACCATTCAGACCTGGGGCCGCAGTTTTTAATGACGGTTCCATTGCTACTTGACCCAAAATGTTTCTGTGTCGCACTCTAAGTATCCTGCCACAGCGTATTCTGTCTGTCCATCCATCCATCTCTGCTGTCTGTACCGGACACTGTGTCTCCTCAGCCCGGGAAAGGGGTAATGAGCTCCAGCCCCTAAGTAGCCCAGGCAGAGGTGCCTGCCTCAGGCCCCCACCCTACTTCTCCCAACAAGCAGATTGCATTTTGCCTCCAGTTATTGGGACCAGGGTGGGGAGACAGGCCTGAGGACTTGGAGGTCAGGCATGGGGTGCTTCTGAGAGGGAAGGGAGATCGCAGTGGGGCGGGGTGGCGGGGAGAACTCTCTGGGTTGGGGTGGGGGAGAGGAGTATCAGCCTGTATGGCCTCTGAGTGTCAGATGCCCTCAGGAGGCAGTGATTAGCCTATGAGGCATTGGGGAAGAAGGGGTCGAATGGGGGCCGTGAACCCGGAGGACCTGGGCCCTGGTGGGGCGGGAGAGAGACAGGGAGTACCGAGAGTGGGGTGGGGACTCGGCCCCAGATCTGTGTGAAACATTTTTCTGTGTTACTGTGGGAAAGCCTTCCCAGAAGTCTTGCTGCGTGTAGCTCTGCGTGTGTTCCCGTGTTCATGCGTGTTGAGAGCCCGTCATCAGGGCATGCATGACTCTTTGGCAACGTGTTATCTTGGAGCCACGTGTTTTTATTGCTGACTTTAAATATTTATTCCACGGCAGACAGAGACACTTGATGTCTTTTTATAATTTGCTCGTGGTCATTGAATAGAGCAATAAACAGAGCATTTTGAGCAAAACCAGCCTCCTGGGTTTGTGTGATTGCCTCTCCCCTCCACTCCCTGCTCCCCTGGACCACAGTCTTCATTCTCCTCCTAGTGCCTACACACACACACACACACACACACACACACACACACACACTCACAGTTACACACTCAGAGCCTGGCCCTGAAGCTCCTTAAAACCCCCATGTGGATATTGGGAGTATGGATCGAATCCATATTTGAAAAGTCAATGGAAATCCATTGGACAGGATTCTCACACACCCTCCAATCCAGCCAAAGAGCCCTGGGCCATGGAGAGCCTCAAGGACAGGTGTGGAAGGCTTGTACAGAAAGCAAAGTGGCTGCCAGGCCACCAGCTCTGACAAACCAGAGAAAGCCAAGGCTGAGGCAGAGGGACACTCAGATCACCACCAGCCCCTCCCTGCTGGCCAGACACTTATCCCATGGTAGCCCTTTAGGTCCCAACAGCAGCTGCAACCCAGCAAATTCCCTTTTAAGGCCTGGGCTGAGAGCAGCCCCTCCCAGAGGGCCCAAGGAATCTGCCCGCGGGCCCAGATCCTGGACACTCCTGTTCTATACTTGCCCCTGCCCCCAGGGATGCAGCTAGAGTAGCTGTGATATCACTACCGGCAGGCAGGAGTCACTTCAGGTCAGGAGTGGGGCCCAGGGCAGGCCTGCTGACCAATCAGCAGGTCCTTACAGGTACCAGAACTTTGTGTTGGCTGGGTGAGGGACAAGGCATGCAAATATGCCACAGACAGCTGGAGGTCCCAGAAGGAAGGGGGGCCCTGCTCTCCAGCAACCCTCCCAACAGAAGGATGGGTCCTCCTACCCTTCTACCCAGGTTGGGGGATTGGGCTGCAGGAGTGGCAGGGGCGGAGAGCTAACGATTCCCTCATTTCTCCATAGTATGCAACATGAACGTTGCCCCCACCCCGTATTTATGCAAAATGGCAGACCCATAGACTTTCTCATTGGACTGTACAGAGTGTGTGCATGCACACACACACGCATATATGCACACGCACACACTACCCTGAGCCCCTCAGCTGAGAGTTCCCACCAAGCAGCAGTGAGAACCAGGACCTCTGCTACAAGGGAACAGGTAAAGTACCCCTGGATCACCACCCTCAACCTCCTACCTGCGTTCCTGCTATGTCCCAGCATTTCCTCCAGCCTTGGCTCCAGCCTCACTTCCCTCCAGCTCCTCCCCGCCCCCCTGCAGCAAGCCCCCCACTACCCTGCCAAAGCAGTGAGCCAACCAGCTGGGGCAGCTGCAGCCTGAGTAAGGGATCACCCCCAGGGGACCCAACATTTAAAGACTGATGACTCCTGTTGGCCCCACTGTCGGGGTAAAGGAAGAAGGAGACTGGCCAGTCTACAGCCTAGGCACTAGCTGCGCCTCCAAAGCCGTGAACACAGCATTTGCAGGTTAGGAAGGACTGGCCACACAAAGGTAAGACTTCCTTCTTCCCTCAAGAAGGGGCAGAGCCTTCTACCTTCTGAGCCCAGAAGTGGACAGCAGGAGCTGGGACGGGGTAGTCTCAGAACCCAGAGGGAGAAACAGGCCAGGCAGAACTTCATCATGCAGGGGTATGAAGTTCAGCCTCAAACTGCATGGCTCAGAACAGGGCTTTCTGGGTCCCCTAGAAGGGCACTGGACTGGGGAACAGTATTCCAGTTCGAGTGACCTTAGGTTATTTCTCTTAGACATTGGTTTCCTTGTATACAAAATAGAGGTTTAAAAACTGCCATGCTGATTAGAGAAAAGATGGTAGGTACATCTATTCATTGAAATACTGTGTAGCTGTTAACAAGAATGAGGAAACTTTATGAACTGGTATGGAGAGATCTCCAAGATATATGAAGTGAAAAAGAAGGGTTAATTGTGTGTCTTAATAGGCTACCTTACATATAAAAAAAACGGAGTGAGGACAAAGACATAACCAAGTTTTCATAAAGGACCTCCAGAAGGAGCCTAGAGACCACCAGTGGTCACCTGTTGGGGAAGAGTTGGGAGATGGAGGGGCTCAGGAGTGGGAGAGATCCTCTTCATATAGATGTTTATATTTTTATTTTTTAACTATGGGATTAAATTACCAATTTAAAAAAGTGCAAGAAATAAAAAATCAGCTTCTGTCTTTACTGTGTCACAAACAAAAGAGCTGAAGAAATGCATTGTCATCTGTCAGCATTCCACCAAAGCCAGGGGGGCCTGGGCCCAGAAAGGAAATCCACAACTTCCTCCCAAGGCCCGCTCCAATATGGCTTAGTCAGGAAGTTCCTTCTAAGGCCTGACTTCACTTCCTTTTGATGAAACTTCCACTACTGCCTCCCTAGTTCCATGTAGCTATTAATAGACATCTTCAACTCCCTCTGGGCCTTACTTGGTTTACTGGGTAAACCTAAGCCCTACATCCTCCCCTTCCCAGAACTTGGAACGGTTTAGGATTACTCGCTGGGGAACAGGCCCATTGGTCTTTGTAACCAGCCTGGGAAAGTGAGATATAAAGGGAAGGACAGAGGCCAGAGAGAAGAGGCTTGTTGCCTGACCTCTCCTCACCGTCTCCTTTGCACAGCCATCTCCCCTTGTGTCCATCTGACCCATCTCTTCACACACACACACACACACACACACACACACACACACACGAACATCTCTGAATCTCCCTCCTTCTCCCTTCCTTTTCCTTCATGGCTTCATCTTCTCCCTATCCTCCCAGGTGAGTGCCCACGCCTACTGTCACCATGACGACCATTCACCACAAGCAGATGCTGCAGAAGCACGTGTCCATGGAATTCTCCAGCTCTGCCACCCACGTGCAGACCTTCTCCCAGACAACCAAGATCGTAGGAGGCAAGTAGAATGCGGGGAAAAGGAGAATCAGAAAGGGGCAGACTTTCTTCCTCCACATCCACCTCCTGGGTGGCCTCAGTCTTTGTGACTACTGGGCCCCTCAGGAACCCAAGATACCAAGAACAACCCTCTCTCAACCCGTGCTTCTAATCTGTGCTTTGATAAAGCTTCAGCCAGCTGGATGTTCACCCACAGATTAGATCTCCAGGAAAACAGCTTAGGAAAAATCAGTCACATGTCTGGGTGTAAGTAATTAATGAATTCTTGATTGCTTAAGGAGAAGAGCATAAGCAAAAGCATATTATCTTCGATGGTAGAATTTCAGTATTGAGGAAGTTAGGAAGGTAGCTACCTTGTCTACATATGAGTAATGCTGACTCTGCTCCACTTAATAAATTAGAGACTTTGAACTGCCAGTGGGGAGAAGATGAACACATAAACAAGTGACCTAAGCTTTCAGGCTCTCAGCGCCTGGGACCAGACCTGGGGGAGGGCAGATCCAACGGAAAGCTGAGAAATGGTCTCAGAGCAAAACAAATTGTTTTAGTTATGTCTCTAGAGAAAAGTGATTAAAAGATGGCCAGGGGCCAGGATATTGAATACCCACCCTCTCAGTCATTGCCCCTCCCTCAGAGTCCTGAAGGGGAAGTCACTCAAAGTTCTCTGTGCACAGAGGTCAAGGCCAGATAGACACATTCTACCAACCCCTCCTGATCAACAAGGCAGAACAAATAGAACTGGGACTTGATACCAGAAGTTGAGAACTCAAATTATAGCAGTGATTCTCAGTGCTGGCTGCATGTTTGTTAGAGTCATCTTAGTGTGGTAGGGGAGAGGGGGAGGGGTGAAAAAAAATAGCGATACTGAATTTCACCCAACTGTTAAATCAGGTGTGTATAAATGTTTGTTTTGTTTATTTGTTTGTTTTTAAAGCTCTCCAGAGATTCTAATATGCAGCCAAAGTTTAAAACCACTGGCCGGTATGGTCCAACAGGGAACATAAATGCAGGAAAAAAACTGAAGTGAACCAGAGAGGCCATAGCCCATCTAAGGGGGCAGTCACATTCACCTGCCACTAATTGTTACCGTATGGGAATACGAGAATCCAGAAATCTGAACTTTCATGTGAAACCACTCAATTTGTATATGTAGGGCTACTTCTTGTTCAAACATGGTCAAGGTCGAATAAAGCACGCGTGCAGGCTGGGTGCAGCCTGCGCACTGCTCGTCCGAGCCCTCTGACCACTGTTTAACAGCAGGCCGCGGGGCTTCTTAACCCACTTTTCTCTTCTCAGTTCTACAGATTGGTGGGGATCATAAACCTACCTACTTCACTGGGGCATTGCGAGGATTAAATAAAGTAATCTCTGTACTTTCCACAAGAAAAGGACTCCACGATTCAGAACAATTGTTATTAACTCACTAGTCAAGAAGATTTTGTGAAGTGTAGGTTATATTGACACAAACAACTTTTCGTTTCCCGGGTATAAAATGATGTTACCACACTGAATATGCCCTTTGATAATGAGGTTCCCATATATAATCCCAATGAAATGGGTATGTTTCCTGTCGCTCAGGAATCACTACTCCCATGACAGCGAACACTGAACCCACCAAAGGGTGGAGAGGAGGCCCACAGCAGAGCTCAGCTAAGCTTCCAGCCTTCCTGACCAGGGACAGGCCCAGCTCCCTCCTAATGCTACTGGGGACCAGGAGAGAAGCACAAGAAATCAAGAAAATCCCCAAAGAGAAGTTTCTTCTTAAAAAAAAAAAAGTTAGGAATCAGGGCCAAGGCCCAATGAGGGTGATAGACCATTAAGGGATGGGAGAGCAGTTGGCTCTTCCTGGTGGTTGAAACTTGCAATAATGCAATGACCCATGGTCTCAAAGGTCCTCCTTTTTTTTTTTTAGGTTTTATTTTTAAATTAAATTTATTGGGGGTGACATTGGCTAACAAAATTATGTAGGTTTCAAGTGTACAATTCTATAATACATCATCTGTATATTGTATTGTGTGTCTACCACCCAGAGTCAAAACTCCTTCAGTCACCATACGTTTGACCCGCTTCACCCTTATCTACCTCCTCCCTTCCCCCTTTCCCTCTGTAACCACTATACTGTTGTCTGTGTCTGAGTTTTTTTCTTTGTCTTTTTCATTTGTTGCTTTCAGTTTTATATCCCCCATGTGAGTGCTAGCAAATGATTCTCAATTGTTTCAGACTTATTTTGCTTAGCATGATGTTCTCAAGACCCATCCACGTTGTCGTAAATGGCAGTATTTCATCTCTTCTTATGGCTGAGGAATATTCCACTGTATATATGTACCACATCTTCCTTATCCAATCATCTACCAAAGTGGTTGTTTCCTTGTCTTGGCCACCATGAATAAGCATAAGGGTACATATATCTTTACAAATAAATGTTTTCAAATTTTTGGGGTAGATATCCAGAAGAGGGAGTGTTGAGTCATATGGTAATTTTATTCTTAATTTTTTGAGGACACTCCACACTGTTTTTCATAGTGGCTGCACCAGTTGACATTCCCACTAGCAGAGTATGGGTTTGTTTGTTTTTTTCCCTAAGGGTTTCCTTTCTTGGCCAAAGCTGGTTCTGTGGTGCTGGCCTCAAGTGCTCCCCCATCCCTTCAAGAAAAGGCCAGCCCTCCAGTTCTGATCTGAGCTCTGCCTCGAGCCCGTTCTGACCTTTTGTCTGCTTGTCTGCTGCCACAGAGGAAGTCACAACAAGGAAATCCTCAAGCACTGTAGAGTTCTTCAGTTTGGTGACCCGGAGTTCCAACATCCCTGCGGGCGAGAGCGTTCCCGAGTTCGTGGAGAAGCCTTACCCGGTCACTGCACCCGAGGGTGCGTCACCCCCCGCCTCCACCCTGTGTCTCTCCAGATCCCTGGATGCTCCCCTTTCTTCCCCACTGTCTCAGACACCACCACCACTACTGCTGTTTCTCAATACACAAACACTGTCGGAACCAAGACAGTGGTTCCTCTCCTGCCTGGGCTGGGGCAGGAACCCTGGGAAGAGTCAGGGAGCAGGCAGAAGGCACATCCTGGACACTAAGATGTGAACATGTGTTCTGTGCCCACTGCAGGGGATAAAGCCGTGTTCCGAGCCCGGGTGCAGGGGAACCCCAAACCCAACATCTCCTGGAAGAGAGAAAGTGGCATCCCCATCAAGGAGACCGCCAAGATGTTCTACGACAGTATTAACAAGGAGCACGTGCTGAAGGTGCCGGATCGGGGCCCGCGATCCAGTTACCGATGAGGCCAGGGGCAGGGGCCTCGGGGCAGGCCACAGGTCCTCTCATCGAAGAGCACGACAGCAGAGACCCAAGAACTGGGAGATGGTGGGGTGGGGGAGAGGAAAGGCTGTCATTGCTCTAAAGAGACAGGATAAGAGAGTCTAGTCAGAAGCTGGGGCTTTCCCAGAGTGAGCAGGGGACCAAAATTAGGGGCGAGGCAAGGCAGAGCTGGGGCAAAGCCAGAACAAGGAGTGGGCAGGTGCAAATGGAAGGGAACTAGCATTCCTGAAAGTGAGTGAACCAAGGGACTCTGAGACCAAAGTTATGGGCGGAGCTAGAAGAGGACAGGACCATAGTGGGTGGAGCGAGGATGAGATGGGGTGGACCAGGAGGGAGACCAGGGCTGGGTCTTACAGTAGCAGCAAGAGTTAGGGTACTTGGGCTCTTCAGGGGACTCTTCCAAGAGTCTTGCCAACCACCCACTATCCTTAGGTGTAAACAGCTTCTGCAACCTCTGGCTCCAGATCCTTGGAGGAAAAGGAGGGATGGGGCCCTGGGAGACTTGAGCCAATAATTACTCCCATCCCCATTGATTCTGCCCCAACTTCCCTTGTGAAAGGAAGACAAAGGGCCTCTCCTTTCCCCTACAGACTGAAGTTGGTTCCTTCTATTCACAAAGAACTGTTATTGGACCTCAGCCCTCCCTCTCCCCCCCTCCCCCCCAGCAAACAAGCTTCCCCAGAGTCCTCCTACTGGCCTCCCCTTACACAAACTCATTATTTCAGCAAGTATTTTCTGAGAACCTGCTGGGATATAAGTACCATCCTACAGGCACCAAGGCAGCCTTATCTACAACTGTTTCCTCAGGGGCTCAGCCCAGGGCCTGGTAGGAGGACGTAAATATGTATTAAAGAAAGGGGTGCTCAGCTGAGTGCCTAAGACTGCAGAAAGAGTTACAACTCCGAAGTCCCTGTCTTCCAGGAAGGCAGCCGAGGGGAAGAGGCCGATGCCGAATGAGGCTACAAACACAGACACTCACACTGACTGCTACCTGGTACCTCCAAATCATAGAGGCTGTTTAAACTTCCACACATACTGAGCTCCTCCCCACCCCCACTCTCAAATGCCTTCCTTTCTGAATCCTGTAGAAAGTCTCCCAGTGACCCCCTCTCCCCTCCCCTACTAATGGCCTGACTCTGATCCAGCTGGAGCCGCTGACCTCGGATGACTCTGACAACTACAAGTGCATTGCAAGCAATGACCATGCAGATGCCATCTACACCGTGTCTTTGATGGTGACAGAGGGTGAGCCAGCCCCCTTCTCCCAAGGCCTTTCTTCTTAAGGATCGACTCCTCCTGTCTGACCCTGTCCCTCTCTCTGCCCTCAGGTCAAGATAAACTGGATTTCAAAAAGATGTTGAAGAAGAGGTAAGGCAACAAGTCTCCTCTGCCCAGGGTGCTGTCCCCCAACCCTCTAAGCTAGAGCTTCTTGAAGGCCTTTCAGCAGGGCCCTGATTTAATGGCCCAGGCTCCAAGAATCCATGGGCATCTCAAGGTTAGGAGAGGCTCCCTTTGTCTTCAAAGGGAGTTGCTCAGTCTAAGCTTGGCACCCACTTCCTCCCAGGGCTCCCCCTGCTCCCAAGAAGAAGCAGAAGAAGGTAACAGATGAGAAAGAGATGCTGGAGATTTTGTCCAAGGTGCCCAAGAAGGACTTTGAGAAGGTTTGCATGGAGTATGGTTTCACTGACTTCCGGGGGCTGCTCAAGAAGCTCAAATCGATGAAGAAAGTGGAGGTGGAGGTCAGTGTCCATTGTGGGGGCAGGAGTCTGCAGGACGGGGGCTGGGTCTCACCAAAAGTGCTAGTGTCTATGTGTCCCCCAATAGCAAGGTCTCCCCACCCTGCACACACATATTCAAAGGCATACTCTCTACAGCAAAAGCAGGAAAGGAACTCAAGCCACCTTTCTTCTACCTCTCCTCTCTTCACCATTCCCTAATTTATTTACATATAGACTTTGGAATCAGAAAGCCCTGCATTCAAATCCTAGTTCTAATGCCTTAGTAACTGTGTGAACTTGGGCATCAGTTTGAACCTCATTTTCCTCATCTGAAAAATGAAAATTATACTTTCCTCTTTCATTTGTTTTCATGTTGTCATCATTCATTTACTCCACCAACTCATAATTATTAAGCATCTACACTGGAACTAGAGAATCTATGTAATGAGCTCAGGTCCGTAGTGACCATCTCACGAATGATGGTGCTTTTCTCATCTCCCATCATATTTGTCTATCCCTAAATCTTCCAGTTAATCAGTTGGCAGGAGCTAGGGAAAACACAACTATCTAATCAGCCTAGTCACTTCTCCCCAGACTCTTGGTGGTCTCCTGCAGCATTGGGGACACAGACTGAACAAACTTCAGGTGCTCCTGACACCTGCTGTTTTGTTATAATCTCTTAGACCATCCGGATTCTTAAGCCTCTGGAAGATATAAAGACCAAGATTGACACCACTGTGGTCTTTGACTGCATCATGGAGCTGAAGGACCCCAATATCAAGATGACATGGATCAAGGTGGGAGAGTACCTAGGCAGGACCTACAATGGTAATATTATTTCCTTTCTGCACCCCCTCCCTTCCCAGACCCTCTCATCCATCAGCCATGTCCTCTCTTTGATCCCATTAAGAAGATGCCTCCTGGTATGGTTGAAACTGGCTGGGAGCTGGCTTCTATTCTTAGCTCTTCCACCACTTTGCTGTTTGATTTGGGACAATTACTTTCCCCTCTCTATGCCTCAGTCTATCAATCTGAAGAGGCTGGGTTAGATAGTCCTGAAGGTCACCGAAGATCTGGGTCTCTAAGAGAAAGCATCTTATAAACTCATTTATATTGAGTTCAGGCACTGGGGGAGGCAGGGACCCTGGATTTCACCAAGCCAGATAATGAAGTCAGAGAGATCTTAGGGGCTACTGGGTGTGTTTGAGGATCTGTAGAGGTAGACATGGCACCTCCAGCTCAAGTTGGCCTTGGGGAATGGGGACTTCTGGAAGTCTCCTGCTAACCTGCTTCATCGGCTTTTCTGCCTGTTTCATGGGGCAGGATAATGAACCACTGAGGATCCAGTACTCCCTGGGAAAGTATGATGTGAAACAGATGGGCACCAAGCATATGCTGGTTATTACCAACGTGAATATGAACGATGCAGGCACCTACAGCCTGTCCGTGGGTGACAAGCGGATGAGTGCAGAGCTCACAGTGCTGGGTATGAGTGTGGGCATCAGGGGCACATGGTCAGGGTCTGGGGGGAGTAATAGCTAGAGATAGGGTCTGTGGGATATGGGAGAAAGGAATATGGGACTATGCAGGAAAGGACCACACAGGATGGGAATTCATGGAGGAAGGAAATATGGGGTATAAAGGAGAGGACTGTGAGATAAGTTCCATGGTCAATGTAGTATAGTGGTTAAAAGCATCATCTTCAGAGCTAACCAGTGGGGTTTAAATCCCAGTTTCTGTCGCTTATGAGCTGTGTGATTTGCAGCAAGTTATTTATCTTCTCTTTGCCTCCATTTCCCCATCGTAAAATGAGGAGTAAGAGTTGAATCTACCTGTGTGAGAATTGGATACATTAATATGTGAAAATTGGCTAGAATTGTGCCTGGCACATATCTAAAACTACATAAGTCCTTTCTAATTGTTGTTAACATTACTGTGGAGGAGACCATATGAACAGCATGGGAAGGCACTCCATGATTCACAAAAGGAATGAAAGGAAGGATACTCTCTCCAACTGTGGGCTACAGGAGGCCAATGACACCTGAGTCTCCATGCCCCCTTCACCACACCAGCCCTAGGGAGAGACCGGAGCTGCAGCTCAGTGATTGCTCCCTCTTACTTTTTGCTGCAGATGAGCCGGTGAGGTTCTTAGGAGAAATGAAGCCAATGAAGGTGACAGAGCGCCAGACAGCTGTGTTTGAGATCCGTCTTTCCAAGAAAGTGCCCGACTTTGTGTGGAAGTTCAATGGGAAAGAGCTGAAGAGGGACGAAAAGTATGAAATCACAGTGTCTGAGGATGGTCTGACCCACACGCTTAAGATTAAGGATGCCAGACTCAGTGACAGCGGCGAGTTCTCTGCTGAGGCAGGAGACCTGGTACAGAAGGCCCAGCTCACTATTGACCGTGAGTGGTTAGGCCAGAGCTTGAGGGATGGGCTTCATACTATAGCAACTTCCATGTGAGCAGTCAGCCAGCCAGGCATCCATCCATATATCCACCCATCTATCTGTCAATCCATCTCCTCTTTGCAAGGCCCTGTAAGGGGTACTAGAAAGAGAAAGAGGTTCTCCTTTCCACTGACTTCTAGTCTAATGGGAGAGGCAGTTGTGGAAATGAAATTCAAACAGAAGTTCTAAAGAAAGGGGTCAAGAAACACTGGAATTTTATTATCAGCTAAGAGGTCATGAGGCAAAAAATTATTAGCCTTTCTGTTTCTCATACCATATATTACAGTATATCACTCTAGACTACGCACTCTCTTTTATTATAGCTAGTTTGGAGAATTGCACATGATGGTGGGTACACCAAAAAGCATGTCATACATGTGAACCATACTTAACATATGTGACATGGAATCATCATGGCTGTGATGGAGACACAGAAGCTGTGGGAGCCCAAAGAAGGGGCACCACCTGGTGATGTCAGAAAGGATGTGATGAGTTGATGGCCCAGCTTTACCAAGAACAAGAAGCAGTTCAGCTTCAGAGAAATGGGAAGAGGAAAAGACACTCTCTGCAGAGGGAATGGACAGCATGTGTAAAGATCAAGACACCAGAGAGACAATGCAATTATGGCCAGAGTTCCAAGGGGGACATTTATCCCATTTTACATACGAGGAATGCACTGCATACAGTTAGCTAGCAAGTAAGGGGCAGAGCTGGCACTCTCCCTGCCAGGTACCTCCGTGGGTCACACTTGCACACAAACATACTCCATGCCACAAGTCCCTGTGCTTTCTGGGGCCAAAAAGAGGAGCAGGTCACTGCAGAAAAGAGATGTAGGAAGATGGGAGCATATCCAAGTGTTTATCTGTCCACAGGTATCCCCATCAAGTTTGTGAGTACCCTCAAGAATGTACGTGTGAAAGAGAAGAGCCGTGCCTGCCTTGAGTGTGAGCTGACATCCAAGGATGTGACACTGTGCTGGAAGAAGGATGGGAAGCTGCTGGAGCGTGGCACCAAGTACAGCATGAACCATGAGGGCAAGCGGGCAGAGCTTATCATTGAGGATGCACAGCTCAGTGACGGTGGCGAGTACACCGTGGTGGCCAAGCAGAACGGGGACCCCACTGAATACTACAGTACTGCCATGGTCACCGTGGAGGGTACACACCACCTTGTCAGGCCCCACTGACCAACCCCCTGACCCTAACAGTCCCCTACCCTGGACACTGATCAGCCCTCCTACTGACTCCAGTCCTCCCCTAGACCATGATCAGTGTCTACCTCCCCACTCTGACAAGCCCCATCTCCCAAATTCTGACCATCTCTGACCTCCCAAACCCTGAATATCTCTACTTCCTAGACCCCTGACCATCTCCCATTTCTCGAACTCTGTCAAAAATCCCTTGACTTCATCTATCCTTCACTTCCAGCCTCTGACTATCCCCAGCAATTCTGATCATCCCACACTCCCCTTGTCCCTGACCAGCCCCTACTCACTAGCCCTGACCATTCCTCACTGACCCTAACCACACTCAGCTCCCGGTAACCCTGGGCATCCCACAGACCAGCATAACCACAACTAAACATCTCAACTCTACTATCTGCATCTGTTCCCCTTTTTCGACTGAACATATTGAGTTGCCACTGACCTTCCTCTGATGATCAACAGTGCCCTCCCCACATTAGCCATCTTCCAGTCTTCCTGGTCACCATTTCTTAATGCCACTGACTTTCCCCCAACACCTCTCCTACTTGCTCCAATCCTCATGCTGACCATTCCCAAACCGCCCATTGAACATTTCCAAACCTCCTGCTCATCATAAATAATTTTGATAGACACAGCAATAACCGGCCCTTCCCAGAGCCCCTGATCCTTTTCTCCTCAGAGCGTCTGGCCACGGTGAAGAGCGGGTTGTCCGACGTGCACGCGGCCACCGGGAGTCCAGCTGAGCTGTGCGTAGTGCTGAACGATGAGAAGGTGGAAGGCGTGTGGCTGAAGGACGGCAAGGAGGTCAGAGGCAGGAGCTAGGGAAGGGGACCAAGGAGGAAAGGTTCCATCGGGCATACACTCACTTACGCCCACTCTTCGCGCCCTAGATCACAGACTTGCCCGGGGTGCAGATCGTGAAGCAGGGTGCGGTGCACAAGCTCATCTTCCCCAATATGGGCCCCGAGCACGAGGGCAGGTACACATTCCGGGCCAAGGGCGCAGAGAGCGAAGCCTCTGTATTCATTGCAGGTAAGGTCGCCGCCCACTGTAGACAAATCTTAACCACGCCTGCCCCGCCCAGATGTTCACAGCCCCTCCCCTAGCCCCTTGGGCTCCTCCTCCACCCCCTAGGCACCTCCCCCATGCCAGCTGGGAGAGCCTTTCCTACCGCCCCGCCCTGCAGATCCTCCTACCATCGACCCGTCCGTACTGGAAGCACTGGCTGCACACCCCGTGACCGTGAAGGTGGGCCACACGGCGAACATCAAGGTGCCATTCAAGGCAAAACCGCTGCCCAAAGTGACATGGTATAAGGATGGCGTGGAGGTGACCGAGGAGGAACGTGTGTCCATGGAGCGCAGGGAAGACCAGGCCCAGCTCACCATTTCCAACTGCGTCCGCGAGGACAGCGGCCTTGTTCTGCTCAAGCTCAAGAATGATCACGGCTCAGTCACTGCCACTGTACACCTTAGCGTGCTGGGTGAGGGCAAGACCCTGACTGGGCCGGGCTGAGGCCACCTGCTGCCCGGCGCTCTGGGTAGGAGGCAGGCTGGGGTCAGAGTAGGAGTTTGGGTTGAGACTAGGATTGGTGTGCTGGCTTTGTGGCCAGAACCCCACTTCTTAACTAGGTGGCCTTGTTGGCAAGTCAATTAACCTTCCTAAGCCTCAATTTCTCTTGTGAAACAGGGTGAGTTTTATTTCTTAGTACCTATTTCAAGGGAATTTAAAGCAGCACATAGCAGAGTCATAGCACATAACAGACCTTCAAATGTTACTTTAGTATTGTTATTGACCTGGAAATGAGGACATAGTTGAAAACAAGGTGGAAATGAGGGTGAAAGAGAAGCGGGACTTAAGAACAGAAGTGAGATTTGTTGGTAAGAGTATTGGGGTTTGAAGTGAAATGGAGTGAGGGGAGGTAAGATAGGGTAAAGGATAAAATGAGGTTGGAGAAAAAGACAGTATAAAGGTGGGAATGGGATTTGGGATGGGTTTGAACATAAAGTTAAGGAAAGAAATGAGAAGCTGGCCTTAGTGAACTCATATTCAACTTCCAACACACACACACACACACACACACACACACACACACACACACACACACACATCACCACCTCCACCTGAATCTCCATCAAGCTGTGGGGTGGGAAGGAAGGTTTGTGTTTCAGTTCAATTCAGCACCTAGACTAAGTACCTCTTCTGTGTTCTCAGTACTAGAGACACAGAGATGAAGTATCCCCAACAGTCCCTTAACCCAAAAGAGTTGAAAACTGGTAGACAGGTAATTATAACATAGGGCGACTATAATACCAGAAAGCACTGGAGTTTTGGAAGCTCAGAAGAGGGGAAGAGCTTGTCTGTAAGGGGAAAAGGAGGGATCAGCCAAGTCAGGGGCCCCTCACGTGTCCAGTCCACCCATTCCTAGGCAGGCAGGAGTCTCAGAGGGGAAAGGATCAAACTCTTTGGACAATCTTAGAAGGAGGGGCAGTGCACACAGGGAAGAGTGAGATACAGAAAGCTCAGAATCTAGCTATGTCTGAGTCTGGCTAGACCTCCAGCAAGTGGGATAAGGGCCTCTGATCTTTTGCTCCAAAGCCCCATTTTGACACTATTTTCTATCCTCAGACCGTCCCAAGCCTCCCCAGGGCCGGGTTGAGTTCCTGGAGCTCTCGGGTAACTGTGTGCACATGAAGTGGAAGGCCCCAAAGGACAATGGTGGGCGTCCTGTGACACAGTTCATAGTGGAACGGAGGGCAGTTGGCAAGAGGGCCTGGATTAAAATAGGTGAAGTGGACAGCAAAGTCACCAACTTCTCCACCAACAAAGTGGAAGAGGGAAAAGCCTACCAGTTTCGTATCCTGGCAGTCAATTCGGAAGGAGTGAGCGACCCACTGGAGACAGATGAAGTGTTTGCAGGAAATCCTATTGGTCAGTGAGACAGCCCTGTGCTCAATGGGGAATCCTGGGGTCAGGATGTGGGCCTTCAGCCAGGGAGGAATACTGGTCTGTGGGGAACTACACAGGGTCATTTCTCTAGCCACCTCATGAGACAGATGGATTCCAGAGCAAGAGCAGAACATCGTTTTGGGCAGGAATTCTCAACTTTTTTCAGTCAGATCACATGCACGACATACTGCTGTGTGTATAACCTGAACTGTGCACAACTCCAGGAAACTGACTGCACTTGTTTCTCCAGTCCAGAAATCATCCCAAATCCAAGTGAGAGTGATGTTATTCTAGGGATAACCTTGATTCCATGCTAATTGTTTTTTTTTTTTTTTTCAAAGAAAACCCTTGGTAATATCAGTATTTTAATTATGATTACTAGTTAATTAATTGCTACACTCCTCCCAACTGATCTCCATGTCCCAATGAGTCAAGACAGTAAATTAGGAACTGGGATATTGAGGGTGATTCATATTGGAAGGTTTAAGATGGTAATTCTCAATCTTGGCTACACATTAAAATCACCTGAGATCTTTTTTAAACTACTAGTGCCTGGCCTCCACCCCAGGCCAATTAAATTGAAATATCTGGATGTAGGACCTAGACATGAATAGTTATTGTTGGTTTTTTTGTTTTGTTTTGTTTTGTTACTTCACACTTCATATTAATGTGCAACAACCAGTTAATAATCATGGGTTTAAGTTTTGTTTTTTTAAGGAGGAGCCAGAGGTCAGCATGGAGTGGGCAACTGTCTACATGCTGCCTCTTCTAACCTCTGCCCTCTCCAACTCCTGTAGAGCCACCCGGTCTTGCCTCCCAGCCTCAAGTGACTGACGTGACCAAAGAGGCCGTGACCATCACATGGAATGCCCCCACCCAGGATGGGGGAGCCCCAGTGCTTGGCTACATTGTGGAGCGGAGGAAGAAAGGCAGTAACCTGTGGGTGCCAGTCAACAAGGACCCCATCCAGGGTGAGTTCTTAGGAACAGAGGTCTAGGAGGGACCAAGGTAGGCTTTGCTGGGTAGACCTGTGTACCCCTGCTGCTCTGAATATACTCTCTCCCCCAACTCCTTTGGGGATTTCAACAGTATCCCATGATCCCCTCCCTCTGTGTCCTCTCAGTCTGTGGTCCCCCCCCCATGGGCCTCCTGGCCTCATGACCCCTCAAATTCCCATTTCAGGCACCAAGTACACCGTGGATGGTCTTCTGGAGGATACAGAATATGAATTTCGAGTTATAGCTGTGAATAAGTCAGGCCCTGGACATCCCAGTATGCCATCCAACTCAGTGGTGGCCAAAGACCCTGTCAGTGAGTTTGGGGCTGCCAGGCCCAACACATAGTGGAATTAGCCCATTCAAGGTAGAGAGAAGATTTCTTCTCTGGGAAAGTCTAACAGAAGGGGTCAAAGAGTCTTCACTTTCTTGAGAGCTGCCAGCCTGCCAGAGGCAGAGGATTCAGACACCTGAGAAAGCCAGCAAATAAAGATTGAGGGTCAGCCAGGGACAGTGAGGAGGCAGGGTGGGAAAAAGTTGTTTGTTTTGTTTTTTATCAAACTTAGAGGATTTCTGGTATTCATTGAGGTAGCAGAAGCATGTTTGAGGGTGCTGGATAAATGTTTGAGAGGGTGTTGAGTGTACAAGGTTGGGTATTGAGGGTGTTAACTGTGGAAGTTGGAGGTAGAAGTGGTGAAGCTAGGTTTCAGGGGTATTGAGTGTGAGAACGGGCAAAGGGTTGAGTGAAGATGAGTTTGGGGGCTGACTGGATGTGTGTTGTACCTCAGAACCTCCAGGCTTGGTCCAGGGCTTGCATGTGTCTGATTCCTCCAACTCGAGCATCTCCCTGGCCTGGCGGGAACCTGCAGAGGGAGACCCACCCTCCGGCTATATCCTCGAGATGCGAGCTGAAGACACCAAGGAGTGGTCCAAGTGCTCAAAGATTCCCATCTCAGGCACCTGCTACACAGTGGGAGGCCTCACCGAGAGACAAAAATACTTCTTCCGAATCCGGGCTGTGAATGAAGCTGGGGTTGGGGAACCTGTGGAGTTGGCTGAGGGGGTCCGTGCCATGCCACCACCAGGTGAGGACACAGAGAGGGCTGGGAATTTAGGCCTCAATATCATAGCTTCCAAACCTTCCTCTGTGGAACCTCATCCCACAGGGGAAAATTGGATGATGCTGTGATCAAGGAAAAAGTCATCCATACTTGTGCCTGTACAGAGCCCACCCCTTTAAAAAAACCCATTATGCTCATAAAACTCAGTATCTACGGTGTGCCAAGGGAGGTGTGAGGGATATAGAAACAAATAAGATACTGGACTTGCCCTCAAGTGTCTTATGTGCTAGTACAGGGAGAGAGATGAGAAACAAATAAATACTTTACAGTGATACAGGGCTGTTAGATGTCTGTGTGGCCTGTAGCAGGGGCATGAAAGAGAAGTTGGGAAAGGCTTTCGACAGGAGACTTAAAGCTGTATCTTCTGGAGAGAGAGGTCCATGCCCCCACCTCTATCTCCTTCACTTCAGCTGTCCCCAAGTTTGACCTCAGTGCCCGGCTGAAGAGTCACATGGTGGTTCGTGCTGGGACAGCCCTCTTCATCCATGCTGCCTTCTCTGTGAGTCCTTCCTGATCCTGACCCTAGATGCCCACCACTTAACCAAGATGGCTGCTGTAGCTATCATAGTCTCTGCCTCTGACTCTGCCCCTCCCCAGACACCTGGCAGTACAGCCTGGCAGGAGACCCCTCAACATTGGGGGAGGGGCTACCCCCAAATACCACCTGGGTAACCACTGGTGCCTTCTCCTGTCATGACCAGGGCTCACCACCACCCAGCGTGATCTGGCAGAAAGATGGCATCCCCACCAAAGGCAGGGAAACCATCACGAAGGGCAAAAACCACTCCCAGTTCCTGATCAACAACACCAAGCGCTCCGACTCCGGGGTGTACCGCATCTTGCTCCAGAATGAGTTTGGCGAGGCACACTACGACATCCATGTGCGAGTGGCAGGTATGACAGTGGGCAGAGGCCTCAAGGAACATCCCTATACACTCTCCAAAATATAGCTCCCCACTGCTTCTTGAACTCCTACTACTATAAAGTCATGCTTTAAGGTAGTGAAGGCTTCTTTGGCACGGCAGAGTAAGAGTTTATCAGCCTTTGCCTTAATGGGGAGGGTTGTTTCCACTTTTTCTCACCATCATGAAGCCTCAGGGACATTGAACTAGGATGAAGCCCTGGTTTTAGTTTCTGCAGTCACACCTGGTGAGCTTTGGGACATATACAGAGGTGGTCGGACAAAGCAAGCAGAAAATGGGTGATAAGCAGGAGAAACAGATGGAGATGAATCCATTAAAAATTAAAAATCCATTAAAAATTGGGTGACCTCTTAGAGAGGGCTGGAAGCTTTTAAAAAGTCCTAAACTCCCAAGAGATGAAGGGATAAACTTTTATTAAACAGTTACTGCATTACAGGTACTTTACCCAGCATTTCTATGATAGTAATTATTAGCCCTATTTTGCAATTGAGGAATTGGGTCTCAGAAGAGATAAATAACTTGCCCAAGTTCACAGGGCTGGTAAATAGCATAGATGTACTTCAGAAACAGTTCTTTGTGACTCCAAGACACGAGTTGCCTGAAACTCAAAGGGCCTGGCAGGTGGCTGGCATGAGGACGCAATACTTCAGGCCTCCAGGGTGGCTGATGGACCTTCTGTTTGTGTCAGATTTTCCACGGCCACCCACAAACCTACGGCTGTTTGAGGAGGTCCCCAACACGGTGACTCTGACCTGGAACCACAGCCCTGATGTGCAGGATGACGGCGAGGCCCACTATGTCATCTTGAAACGGGATGCCAGCACCGCCACCTGGTTCACAGCAGCAGAGCGTGTCTTCAGCAACAAGTACACGGTGACTGGGTTGCTCCCTGGCAGGAAGTACTACTTCCGAGTGGTGGCCCGGAATGAAGTCGGTGACAGCGACCCGCTCGACTCCAAGAATACTTGGCTGGTCAACAAGGATAAGAGTGAGTCAGGGTATTTGAGGATTCACGTTACATCTGGGATCCCCGATGCTAGGGATAACAAGAGGTACAAGGGGTACCCAAGATTTGAGGTAAAATAAAGAACAGTTGAGGTCAGGGATGCTGGGGAGAAAAGTAGAGGTCAGGGAGCCTAGGGGAGAAGATACTTTCAA
This sequence comes from Eidolon dupreanum, assembly GCA_028627145.1. NCBI lineage: Eukaryota > Metazoa > Chordata > Mammalia > Chiroptera > Pteropodidae > Eidolon > Eidolon dupreanum. The sequence continues at coordinate 27,107,833 of CM053510.1, forward strand.
GGTACCCTGATGGGTGGGACTAAGGTGGAGCTGGGGAGGTACGCCTGGGGGTGAGGTGATGACGGAGGGCGGAAGGGAGGGGCGAGGGATGTAGTGCTGAGCCACGGGGGCTGAAGGTGCTGAGGACTGGGAAGAGTCTCCAACGAGTGAGAGCAGGTTTGCTGTCCAGAAACCCTGGAGGGAAGGGATTAAGGGTGGGGATAGTGGCAGGAAACCTGAAATACAGGGCTAAATAGGAGAGAGCTGAGACCATGGAGGCTGGGATGACAGGAAAGCTTGGAGGGGGAGTTAAAAGCAGGATAACATCTCAGGTCTCGGAAACTGGTGGCTGGAAAGAAATCTAGAACTCCAGGGTCTGGAAAAGAGTAAAACCCACAGACTTGGCTTAGGCAGTGGCTTGGGTCGTGAAGTGGCAAGGGGGTGGGAGGATACTGGAAAGGGAACTTTAGGAACTAGTTAAAAAGGCTCAGAATTAATGGTGTCTGGGAACCTAACCCATGTTATCGAGGTTCCACGAGCTGTGTTTCAGGGTCAGGGGCTAGGCACCTTCCAAGCTCTAAGCTGGTGGTGACAGGTGGAGGCCTGGGGTGTTCACGACTTCCGCATCCCACCTGAGCAGTTGAAGACCTGAGCACCAAGCTGAAGCCATACCAGCAGAAGGACTGGCGCCACGCACCTCGCTTCATGACCCCGCTCAAGCCACACACGGTGCTGCGTGGCCAGGACTGCACCATGACCTGTGCCTTCCTCGGGAACCCGCGGCCCACTGTGACCCTCTACAAGGGTGATGTCAACATCACAGCCAACTCCAAGTTCTGGTACAACTCCACCAGTGGTGTGTGCACAATCGTCATCCCCACCTGTACACTGAAGGACAGCGGAGAGTACAGCGTGCTGGTGGAGAACGAGCTGGGCAAGGACCGCAGCAGCTGCACACTCACGGTCTACGGTGAGGGTGCCGTGGGGGTTGGGGGGGGTGAGGGCAGGAGGTCGGTTGCTTCCCATCTGGGGCAGAGGCACAAAACAGCAGTCTGGTGGGCTGTTGACTCTCTTTATGTGGCTGGCAACATTTTTTATTTAATCTGCCATCAGATGGTGTAAACACTGGAGAACGTGGGAGTCTGCAAACCCTTGGCAGACTGTAGTTTGCAATCCTTGGTAGGCCTAGACTCACCTTGAAAAAGATACTGGTGATCAGGCCTAAACCAGATTCACCAATCACAATCTCTCTGGAAGGGCCCTGGAAGGAATCTATGTTTACAAATTTTTGCAAGTGATTCAAGATTGCAAACTACTGGTTAGCTTAAGAACAGATGGGAGGCACAAATGGGGGGAGGACTGAAGGGAACCTAGGGCAGGCCCTCCCTCTTCACACTTGTGCCATGTTTCTGCTCGTGTGCACATGTAGGGGAAATATTATATTCCTTCCTACACAGTCTACTGTCTTCACAGCTACACAGCCAGTAGCATGAACTCACTAAATGCAAGGCTGACCTGCCTTACTCCCTCTTGCTTTCCCATAATACTCTTGATAAAATCCCAACCAACAAGGGCCCTCTCCCACCCCAAATACCTCTTCAGCCTCATCCTCTGCCACTCCCTGAACTCTCCATGGGACTCCATTGGGTTCCATGATCACCATGGTTACAGACCATTTTCATCCCTTTATAGATGCCTTTCCTTGGGGAAAGGACCATGTCCTGTTGCCCTGTCTCACAAGTATTCAAATAAGTGATGACGCCTTCAGAGTGGCTACTGAACTGTGTGGCAAAACTAGGCTAGGGAAGGCATTATGGGGACACATCAGCTTTTAGTCTTCAGCAGGAGATCCCTGACAACTTAATTCTGGTTGTAACCACATGGGCCCAGGATCCTGGTTCTACCACTGACCAGCCACGTGACCTTGGCAAGGCTGCTGCAAGGCTTAAATAAAATAGTGCACAGATGTTCCTGGCACGATGCTTGGCAAATATTAAGTGCACTTGGTCTCTTCACACTATGCTGATCTTGGGAGACTAGGACTGGGGCCTGGGCCCAGGCTCAGGCCGAGGTGAGGACTGAGAGTCCCAGGCAGGGTCCAGCCCCTGGTAGCTGGTAACAATAGAGTTTCCCTTGCCCCTAGCATCATTAACACTAATACTTGTTTTTCTCTTTCAGATAAAGATGACAAATTAATTCTAGCATCAGTCACGGAGAGTCTGCAGAAGAAATCAAAGTACCTTATGTGAGCTTTGGCGCAGCCCAGGCATCAGGAGGATGTTGTGATGCAGGGCTTCTTGGCCTGTCTTCTGCATGGCCCCAGTGAGGGAAGCCCAGTCTGCTCTCTGGTACTTGTCAATGTAAACATGCAGTGAAGAGATGGGACAATAAACTGACCAAGCTCACTCTTGTCTGTTCCTGAGGGTGGTATACAGCAGGGATGAAGGAGGTGGAAATGGGAGTGGGATGGGGATACACGAAACCCAGACCTCCGAGAGCCTGGTCCAAACCAACCCACATGGGAAGTGACCAGCTCCCTTTTGACTGGGCCTTGACTTGCCTTTTTCTCCTCCACAACCACACTGTACCCACCCCTCCTCTCAGGGCATGGGTGGGCAAGTGTTACCAGATTTGTCCTTCTCCCCATCCTGCTCCCTCCCATTTCTAGGTCGGTCTGTCATCAGAGTTCTGGTGTTTGAAGGGATCAGGACCCTGCCTCTTTAGTGTCTAGGGTTCCCACCGCTTGAGAGCTAGAGCATCTCAGAACTAGAAAGGATTAGTCATGCAGCTTCAACTTATGTTCTGCAGCAGAATCTTTCCTTTTAAAAAAAATCGTAAGAAGCTACTGGACTTGAAACAAAGGATAGGGGTCTTTGAGCCTCCCTCCACTACTTATTATTTTGCTATTTTCCACTAGGGATTTCTGCAAAAACCCTTGTTTGAAAATCACTGATTTATCCAATACCCACATGGGACTTGAGTCTCTTGTCACATCCTCACAACTGTACAACCCCTCTCATGGCATATTCTATACCACCCAAGGCTTCCCTTTCAAATTCTGGGTCAGGGCCCTGCCCATTAAGATGCAGATGTCCCTGGAGTCAGGGTATGTGTTATTCCACCAGAATTTCACATAAAAAATATGAATCACCAGTCTAATTCCATTCCTCCCAGCTATTCAACTGAGCCCAGAGTCCACTGAGAGAGGAGATGCTTGAAGGGGCTCTGGATCATTTTGGAGCAGGAAGCAGGTCTGTGAGGAGGTGGGCAGGAGGACTGAGTAACTAAGAGTACAGGTGAGTGCATCAAGGACAAATTTGGATGGTGGCAAATATTACCCATCCTCCATCCTCCTGAACTACATTCTCACTCACATATGACCAGGGAAGCGAGACCCACTTCGACCAGCACAGTGTTACCAAAGAGCCAGGGAGCCAGTCAGGCGTGAAGAGGCACTGGCCAGGACTGTGACTCAGGCTGTGAGGACATCGAGGGCCCCTGACTCCATGTCCCCACCCCCTCCCCCTCCTTTCCAGGACAGGCACGTGCCACACAGACAGACAAGTGGGGCAGCCAACAGCCCACGGTTTTTATTTTTTTTTCACATGAGCAGTAAAAGATGGAGTTGTCCCATCCTTGCTCCCCTTGCATTGAATGTGCCTTGGGTCTTATGACCCTAGAATGTTACTGGAGCCCTCTCTTCTTGCTCCCAGTACAGGAGTGGCATGAAGGGGGATGTGGGGGCTCCCAGCCCTCTAAGCCAAGCTCAGCACTCCTCGAGCAGCTCCGAGGCCTCTCTCTTTAAGACTTTAACAGACAGCAGAACGGAGACAGGTGGCAGAGAAAGACATAGGCTGGGAGACAGATTGAACAGAGTCACACACAGACACACAAGCTGGCCCCTTCCTTTGGTATGGTTCACCCTAGCCCTGGGGTTAGGGTCTGAGGGTAGTGATGTAGGGCCTGAGCTCTGGGCTGGCCTTTGAAAGAGATGGGACCAACTTGAATCCCTGAGACTCCAAACTCCCAGGCCAAAGAAATCCCCTCTCTTGCCTACTTGGACAGACACCACTTCATCTTCCCACCCACCACATAAAGATTAAGATTGTTCAAGTAACAAGGATAGATGAGGGAAAGAGAGACTCCACCCTCATCCAATCTTCCCAATTAGGGGCCTGTAAAAGGGGCTTAAAGCCCTGGCACAGATTTCTCCCCTCCCCTTCAACTCTACATAGATCAGAAAGAGTAGAATGAGTGAGTCGGACTTTCCCATCTAGTAGAAGTATGGGGAGGTCAAGAAGCCAAGCACCATTGCCTTCCTGTCAAAGAAGGGCTTTGACAGTCCTGATGGGGTAGAGGTGGGGAGATGTCTACTTCTGGCTAGGAGCTTTAGTTTAGCTCTTTTTACCTCTCAGCATTGTTCTGGACCACTAGCTTTGCTAGAGACATCATTTCCTGCTCAACCCCTCAAACTTGTACATTTTCCAGGTGGTCCCTGCTGCCCCAGGCTGGTACTTCAACCATCCTGAACCAGCTCTTGTAGGTCTCAGGTTCTGGACCCCAGCCCCAGGAGGACAGAGGAGTTACCAGACCCTAGCCTCTCAGTTGGCCTTGCTCAGTCTGTAGTCTTCTGCTGGCTCCCGGCTCTCGACAGCTGACAGGGCAATGAGCATCTGGGCAGCATAATAGGTGGACATGATGAGTGCCCGTGAGTAGGGAATGGGGAAGCAGAACTTGTTGAGGGCGATGGCCATGTCTGAGACGATAAAGAGCAGTGCACCACCGCCTGCTGCCAGCTCAGTCCAGCGCCAGGCTGCCCCAACCAGCTGTAGTCCTGCCATAGCCCGCCAGCCCATGAAGCTGATAAGGGCCACATAGACCCCCACCAAGTAGGTGAAGGCACCTGAGAGGCCCGGGTAGAGATAGGCATAGAACAGGCCCGACAGCACTGTCATCACCAGACCTGTCCGAAGAGCCAGTGGCCGCATGCCAAAGGCCGATGCGTAGAGCATGTGAGTCACAGCAAACATCAGTAGACCTGAGAGTGAGAGAATGAGGGGATGCTGAGGGCAGGCTCAGGTGAGTAACGCGTAATGGGGTGGGAGCAGGAATGGAGTGCTTGGGATAACCCAGGAGCTTCATTTTGGGAGTAACAGGAGTGAGAAGAAATCCACATAAGTAAAGACACCACCCTCCACTACCCTGAGGAACTCCAGAACTGATCACCAGATCACCTGCAAGGTCATCCTCGAACAGGGTCCCCACAGTTCTTGGTCTCGGAACCCCTCAGATTTCCCACATTCTTGTTCAAAAGCTCCCAAATCCTTGGCCCCTAACACCCCCTAGCCCCCAACCCTAGGATTCCTCCCAGGTAGCGACTACAGCAACTGACCGTGCACAAAGTAGCCCTGGTCCTGCCAGATGAGGAACGCATCACCCAGGGCGGAGAAGACGAGCCCCACAAAGATGCGAATGGCACTGGGGTGGGCAAGCAGGAATCCTAGGCCATGGGCCAGAAGGAAGAGCCAGAGGCAGAAGATGGGCAGGCACTTGATGAGGGCGCTGACCCACGATGGGCTGGACGAGGGCAGCCAGAGCACAAAATACACACAGGTGGCCTTGAAGAAGGGCACCAGCTTGGGTCCCTCACTCTTCACCTGGAGGACATAGGACAAGGGCAGCACTCAGAGCTTGGGAGTTCAGAGCCCATAAGAGAGCTCAGAGCCAGCTCCCTCAGCCCAGACATCCACCCCAGGGATAGGCTCACCTCCCAGGCGGGGAGGATTGACACACAAACCAGTTTGGTCTGCCCCAACCAGCCAGCAGAATGTGAATAAGCCCATCACCATCCAGAACCTTAATTAATGAGGAAGGGGAAGGGCTCCACCATTCCTGGGGCCATGTCCATTCTAAGCCCTGGAGCAGGACCAGAATGGTCACTCATTGGGAAGAAAACAGACCTTGGGATAGTGTCCCCTCCTGCAGCCCAATGCTTCTCCCTTCCTGCTCCCTTCCTCTCCCTCCCCAAAGTCTCTGCCAGCATCAGCCCCCAACTGTCTGGAATGGAGCGCAGTCAGCAGGAAACCAAAGAGATGCCACAACTGGCCAACTCGTGATCCTTAGCTGTGAGGCCAGGGAACAGGCAGGCTTAAGGCCCTGGCAACACCAGGTGAGTGCCAGGAATGCATGAGGTGGGGCACTGCCAACCACCTCCGCCCCCACAGGCTCTCTCCTCAGCAAGTCTGCTCCTCAACCAATCTGCTCCTCAGCTTCCACTTCAGTTGCCCCAGCCTAAAGGTAACCATGGAGGGCAAGGAGAGGAGATATGGATGCTGGCTAGAGAAATGGACCCATGAGTTGGGAGAAGGAAAACTGTCCCTTAAACGTCAGTGATTTCAGGGTTCTGGGGGTTGGGGGAGTCAGTCAGTTTCATTTCCCAGAGAATAAGAACAATTCAAGGCACATCAGAAAGAGAGGCAGGAAGGGGTGGGGGTTCTCTTCCTAGCTTTTGATCTGAAGCCAGCAGACAGGCTGGGAGGAGATGGGGAACTGAGAGAGGGAAGTTAGAGTAACTGACTTGGTCTCAGCCACATTAAGGGGGAGGGCAGCTAAAGGAAGTTTGTGTCCAAGGTCACTGTGGGCATCCTCCAAGTTGAGGGTTGGGGGCTGCTGCAAATATTTTGAATATGTGATCCCCTGAAACTGCTTTCCTTGGGCTTCTGATACAGGGTCTCTGAGAGCTATTCAGAGCAGCTGAGATGCCCTGTGTACTCACTGCCCAAAGTGATTGTACATCTGACTGGGTGAGCTGTCTAGCACAAGGCTCTGGGGACACACTCAGACTCCCAGACCACTAGTTACCTGGGGACTGATCAGGCTGTGATGGAGAAGGTTGGGAAGAGGAAGATGGGTGGCTCCAGGGTCCAAGCCTGCCCTTGCTCAGCCGGGGTGAGAGCAGGGAGAAGAGATGACTAAACCCCTTGTCCAGAGATTATCTTATCAGGGCTGGGCAGGGGAGGGGGCATAAGAGGAGACTGAAGGAGACATGCATCCCCTACAGTCCCCAGATCTCCCCAGCATCCACCTGCTGGCCCTTGGAAGCATGATCGTCTACTCTATACCTCTCCCCCAACCCCATATTTCTTAGAAGGAAAAATAGGCAGTAAGTAGTTGGGGAGCCTTTGACAGTCAAAGAGAACCCAGCACTAGAGGAAAGATGGGGAAGAGACAAAGGTTCGAGTTGAGGAAGTCTGAATAGGAAGAAGTGTCAATAGAGAATGACCCTTTTCCTTCCAGGGTGTTATCAGTGATGCTTGGACGCAGGAGCATCCCCTACCCCGCCCCAGACTTGTTTATAAAAAGAGGAAAGCGAGGAAACAAATTTGGGACAGGAGTCTCAGGAGGTCGCAGTCACCCTCCTGCCCTCCCTCGCCCTCTCTCACGCCTCCCGATGGTCTGCTCACGCTGCACCCGGCGGCCCGCTGCTGTCCCCTTCTCCCCAGCAGCGACCCCGCCGACCCGCGCCAGACGCAAAGATCAACAAAGTCACGCTTCCGAGTCACGTGCCCACTATGCCCCTCCCTCCCGCGAGCGAGCCTGGGGCGCGCGGAGGAAGGGCGCCGCGAGTCTGAGGAGCAGGGGGCTTGACAGCAACCGCCTCCCGCCAGGGGACGCCGGCCACTGCGGGATCCCTGCCCTTCCTCGGCCCCCAGTAGTTTGGCCTGCCGCAGCCCAGTCCCCAGGCCGATGGGCTCCGGCCGCGCCGGACACTGGCTTGGTCGCCTGTTCTTTCACTCACCACGGTGACCGGGGACACCATGGCAGCGACGGCAACTGGTACCCCGCTCCCGGCTGCAGCTGCCAGGACGCGCCTGCTGTCAGGTGAGAATGCGACGACGTAACAAAGCCCGGGATGACCCACGATACCTCCCGCGCGCCGGGCGCTGGGGGTTCTTTCTGCGATTCCCCACAACGTCACCGCAGACACAGCCAATGAGCGGGCTGGAATGGAGGGGCGGGGACTGCTAGAAACGCCCGACAGGCCCCAGGAGCTTCTTCTCTTAGGGGGCGAGAAACGCCGGGCTTCCAGGGAAAGCAATGCCAAGGCATCCTAGAAAGTGATCGTAATGCCAGTCCCTGAGTGAGGACCGAGACTGCTTGAGAGACAAACATTCCTGTCCTGAACACACGGCTACACACATTTTCTCATAACCTGGGATAAAAGGCAAAGACAGGTTTCCTTCAGCCTTTAAGCATGCAGTCCATAGGACACAGGTAGACCTACAACCTTTACTGTGTACAAACGCATCGAGATAGACACACAATGGTAGCATACACACAACTGTCAACATGAAAAAAAAGTACATAAATAGGTACACGGCAGCCCATAGACCCATAATCCCAACATATACTCAAGCACATACAGAATCACAATTACACTTAGGCATAATAAGTACATAGACACAAAACCGACAACCACAGGTCAACACACATCCTTCAACATAAACACAGACACACTTATGGGCACACAGCAGCCCACGGGGCCATAACAAACACAGATACTCAACTGCCCTTAAGCACACACCTCTCATAACTCAGAGATGACTGTAACACACACGCAATAACACGCAGGCAGACCTAAGCATACTTAAGGACCCAAAGGAGTGCGTGAACTCTGCCAAAAATACAACTTAAGCAGATTTAACGTTGATATTATACAGACTAAAGGTACACAGGCACATCTGGAACTGAGAGTGTCCAGAATCATGGGAATTTCATGGGCGAATTGATAGCTAGTCACATGGACTGGGATCTAGTCCCAGTTTTGTCACTTCCATGCTATGTGATTGGGGGAATTATTTCCTCTCTCTTGCTTTGATTTCTTCATATATGAGTGGATGATCTCTAAGGTACCTTCCAAGCCCAACAGGTGTAGGGCAGCAGTCCCCAAGCTTTTTGGCACCAGTGACTGGTTTCGTGAAAGACTATATTACCATGGACTGGAGAGAGGGGACGGGGAGCAGTAATGATAGCGCTGGAGAACGGCTACAAACATGGATGAAGCTTACTGACGAAGCTTCCCTGGCTCGTCTGCCACTCACCTACTGTGCAACCCAGTTCCTAACAGGTCTCTAACCTGAACCCATCTGAAGCCCTGAAGGTTGAGGACCCCTGGTTTAGAATAGGCCTCCTCAAAATATGCCACTTTGGCATGTGAACTATTTTGAGCTGAAGGCAATCAAGACCTTGCAGGCTCACGAGAAACTTTTACCTCTCCCTTGAAGAATTTATATTAGGGGCCTTGCCCACAATGAGTTATTACCAGAAATAAGTTTTTATGACCTATCTATGGGGCGAGCAAACCTTTAGTTTCTAAACATCTGCTCTTCTTACCTTCCTGCAATGACCCTTTGATGTCCCCAAGGTACCTCACCACATCCTTAGCTCAGAATGCCATATATAAACCTCTTTTTAACTTTCTGTCCCTAAACTTCTCATGTATGTAGAGTCTTTGAGCCTCCTCCCCAAGCTAAACTAAAGCTATGTACTCAGAGGAAAAGATGCAAATTAAAAATCTGAGTTAGACAAATAGATCAACTTATGATGTCACTTAAGTTAGATCCCAGTTTTGAGAGTAATTATTCTTTTCTTACAAATCTTTGCAAAACCAGAAATATAGCTCTAGAAGCAATTCAAAGCCCACCTATTTTTATCATCCCCAATTCCTAAGGCTGAAAAAAGAAATGGGAAACCAGAGGGTTTTTTTCCAAGCACAAACAGCTTCTCTGACTCAAAGTCTCTCTTGCCAAGGATAAATATGAATCTTATTTTTTTTCTCCATAAATACTAATAAGAAAAAGCTTTCACCATCTATATAGTTAAACTTAATTTATTCCATGTGCCAGAAACACAGTTTGGATGCAACTATTCTTTTACATTATCATACTCATGGCAGTAATTTTATTTATTTTTTTCCAATTACAATTGACATTCAATATTGTATTAGTTTCAGGTGTACAGCAGAGTGGTTAGACATTTATATAATTTACAGAGTGATCCCTCTGTTAAGTCTAGTACCCACACAGTTATTACAGTATTATTGAAATGCCAGTAAGTTTAAGATGAAGGCTAGGAAGTCTCTGTTGTGTGGACTTCTCTACTTTCAGATAGTATTGTTAATTTATAAAAGAGCTCTATTTAATTGGCTTAAACAAATAAGCACTTATATAAGAATTCTCAAAAAAAACAACAGAAACTTTTCCAAATGCTTTTCAGAATCAGGTGACCTGGGAAAATATTTGATATTAAAGCTGGTTTGAGTTTGGTTTGGTTAAATAGGCATTTCGTTAGAGTTACTAACATTAAGTATAATACTTTTACTTACTCTACCTAGATTTATTAGACAAATAGGTTCATGTTATCTCTGTTGCAAAATTTGTCAGCAAAAAAAATAACTTGATATGATGAAATTTTCATAAGTAATCTAAACATAATGGTTAAGAACAAATAAATTAAATAAATGTAAAATAAAAAGTTATTATTAGGTAAACTCTTTAGCAATAATTATATTACATGTGTACTTAAAAGTGATTTCCTAAAACTTTTTTGGCAACTTGAAACCTTAGAACTTTGCTAAGTTAAATGACAAGTTAAGTTAAATTCATTGAATGTCTAAATTATCTCCAAATAAGATAAAATAATAAAATATTAATTACTTAACATAGATTTATCTACTTTGTGCTTCTTATTGTAGAGAAACTATAAAGATATTTGAGTCTATTAGTAAACATGTTTTGTGCCACATTAAAAAATTGTACTATGAGGAAATATATATTTCTAGAAATTGTGAAATGCATTTATAAATATATCAATCTAAAAGAATACCGGTGTAGCAGACAGTTCACAATTGCTTACTTCTCAATTTCACTAGAAATTGAGATTTTTAAAGGTTAGGAGTTCTAATATATGTAATTAAAGCTACAAAGAAATAATAATAATAGGGAACATAATTCTGAATATCAGAAAAATAGGTTAGGTTTGGCTTTAATTGATTAACTACATTTGTAAATTTTTTAACCATCATGTCCATGGCCATTTTTCTTAGTTTTTTTTTTTAATTAAGACTCGATAATTTGTTTTCTTCACACCTCTATGTTATCTTCTTTAATAAAGGCAATTATTTGTAAGAAACAAACAAACAAACAAAACAAAACAGTATGAGGTGTGGAGATGTATTTTCATTAAGGGAAATGGAGTAGTTTTGCACTCATTATTTCTAAATTTGTTAAGAGAACAAAGAGACAAACTAAAAGGGACCCAGAAAGTTGTAGAAAGCTTATGAAAAAAAATCTTAAGAGAGAAAATTTTACGTGTGATCAAGGTGGATAAGATTGAATAAATTGATTAGAAATTTTTTCCAAATTAAACTTTAATGCCAATAGTGTACTAAAACTTCTGGAATGTGAAACTTCTCAGAAAGTTTTATAAAAGAGAACTATAGGGATCCAGAACAGGCCTCCTGAAAATGTGCCACTTGGCATGTGAATTATTTTGAGCTGAAGGCAATCAAGACCTTGCAGGCTCATGAGAAACTTTTACCTCTCCCTTGAAGAATTTATATTAGGGGCCTTGCCCACAATGAGTTATTACCAGAAATAACTTTTTATGACCTATCTATAGGGCAGGGCAAACTTTTAATTTCTAAACATCTGCTCTCCTTATCATCCTGCAATGACCCTTGAAGCCCCCAAGGCACTTCACCTCATCCTTAGTTCAGAATGCCATATATAATTCATTTTAATTTTCTGTCCCTGAACCTCTCATGTATGTGGGGTTCCCATGTATATGAATATATTAAATTTGGTTATTTTCTCTTATTTATCTATGTCACATCTATTTAATTATTAAATGAGCCAAAAGAACCTGAGGGTAGATGAAAGTTTCTTCTTCCCCACAGTGGAGAAGGGGAAGGGCTACTGGTTTCAGGAAATTTCAGTCTAGGAGGCTTCCTGGAGATGGAGATTTCAGATACATCTAAAAGGTAAGCCAGTGGTCTTTGATTTGGAGGGAAGTAGCTGTGTGTCAGGCTTTGGGAACTGGGGATGAGGTTGAGGGTAGCCAGCCCTAATTAGCACTAATTAACAGCTATCAAAGAGTTTTAAACACTCTGGGATGGTGACACTGCCACCCTAGTTCTGTACCTCCGCCTTGTGCTAGCTGAGGAGAAACCCTCAGGTTGAGGTCTCCTGTAAGCCTCTCCTACAACAGGCCTCTAACTTTTTCTTTTGGGCCCTGCCCACCTTACCTTAAAGCCTATGCTGACATCCTCTTCTAGTGATGGCATTGACAACCAGAGATTTAGAGCCAGAGGCAATAGGAATGAGTCAAGGCTTGGGATTGGGGGTCATCTACAGCCTTCCCCTATCCCTCTACGCTCCTCCTGCATAGAGTCCCAGTGGCCAATGAACTCTGCTTGCTCTGTTTTCTTTCCAGTCTGACTGGAAAGAACACTGAGTTGAGAGTTAGAAATACTATCTTTAGTACTGGTCCCTCCTTTTCTGTGACTTACTATGTAACTAACTTACTATATGACTATATGACTTATATAACTAACTGGGCACATCACTCTCCATCTTTAGCGTCTCAATTTCCTCATCAGTAAACTTGAGGAATTGGGCTAGATAATACATACAAATGTGTCAGTTTTCCAGCTAAACTTTTTAATGACACCTAAGGAATAGTTCTCAAACAGAGAGTGGCCGAACAGGGCATTTTTCTTTTCTCTGGACCTTAGTTTCCCTATCTATAAAAAGGAGAGGGTGGAACTATAATAGTGGTTTTCAAAAAGCAGAGAATATCAAAATTACTTGGGAAGCTTTTTAAAAACATAGGTACCCATGTCCCACCCAGAACCACTAATTAAGCAGCACAGATTTTAATAAGCTTGGACACACAAATACCTAAATATATAAAACATAAGACATAAAACTGTCATTCACAGGGCTTGATTTAATGTTTAATTACCCAATAGGCAGTAATCATATACATGGGCCACTTGCAGAGTAGAGGCATCTTCCCTACAAGCTGGTTATTCTCTGTTTGCCTTCCTACCACCCAGACTCATTTTTGGCCATTCTCCACCCTGCCGTTGGAGTCTGACCTCTATGACCTGTATCACCAGGGTTCGCTTGCCCTCTGCTTCTGATTGGGTTCAGCTAATGAGAGTCTGAGGCAGAGCTGAAGGTTGGAGGAGAGCATGGTTGAGATTCCCCTACCACCACCCTGATGAATCATGCTGAGGTTCTGACAGTGGCTGTGCTCCTGTAGCTCCAGGCTCCCACCTGGACCTCAGGCTTAGGTGTGGCAACAGCTTCCCGATGTTGCTAGTCTTTAGGTGCCTCTTCAGCCCCAACTGGTTTCCTTACTCTTGCCCACATCTCTGTCAATAGTCACTACATTCTCTTTAGTTGTATTCTTGAGTGGGCCAGCACCCTGACTTATACAGTCACCAATAAAGGAGAGACACTGCCTCTTCCCAAAAAGAAAAAGTTTACCTAATTTCATTCCTATGGATAAAATTTCTTGTATGTCTCAAAAATAAAATTTTACAGTTTAGTTTTTTTAGGTTGAATTGCATATTATGAGGTAGAAAGTGGTATAGGGCTGCCTGAAATTAATCATTTCTTCTTCTCTGAACCCAAAACAACTTGTTAGCATGGCTCTTTTCACGCAGCTTTGTAATTTTCTCTTTACTTGCTTATCTCTCCTATAAGAATGTGAGACCATACATCCATTTATTCATTCATCCAACAAATGTTTATGTGCACCAAGTATGTGCTAGCCACTGTGTTAGGTGCTGGAGTTTAAAAAATTCAGTAAGATATAGGCTCTGTACTCATAGAGTGCACAGTTCAGTTCAGGCAAGCAGATAAACCATTGTGTGATGATGATGATGATGATGATGATGATGATGATATAATGTGGCAATTGAAATAATTGAGGTAAGACGGTATGTCTCAGGTGACATCAGAATTACTCACTGTACCTGAAGGAGTTAAGAAATCTAGGACTCATCTACAAGGATAAGTTGGTCTCCACTGAGTAGATGCCAAGGAAATGATGTTCTAGGGAGAGGGAATTATATGTGTACATAGACACATGAGAGACACACTGAATTCAGAGAAATGCTTGTACTGGGGTAAGCTGAGGGGTGAAGAAGGTGAACCTGGAAGTAAACATGAACAAGATTAGAAAGGATCTGAACCTTCTGCTAAGGAGTTTGAACTTGACCTAGTAGATGACAGAACACCAGTTGTCGTCTGTTCCTTAGCTTCTTTGATTGTTCCTGGCTCTCACACACCAGATATGTGGATGATGCTTAGAAATGGTGACTAACCATCACTCTAGGCTTGCCTTGCTTCCTCCTGTGGGGTTTCTTCTCTCCCAGTAGCCTCCTCCATCTCTGACCCCTGTGGTTTTTGCCACAGGATGCTTTCTCCTCACATGGTTTACCCTATTTGGCAATATAGTCCAGCTTTAGACTGTTTACATTATTCCTGACCTGCTGCTGGATCTCAGCTAATTTCTCTGTTCCAAACACTTCTGTCCAACTCTCATAGTCATTTCCCCCCATTTCACCCCTTCCCCATCTATAGATCTGGGGAGAAAAACCAGACACCAGAGAAGAAATGTTAAAGAGGGTGTAACGAGTTTAGATGATCCAACAACAGTATGGGGAAATGAGTTGATGAGTTGACATAAGTGAGTTGAGTGTGTCAGCCAGGTTGAGGTATTTGGGAGGAGCTGGAGCTTGAAACCAAGGTTAAGACGAGGCCATGTATTTGAAAGCCAGAACCATACTGAAAGCTCTGTGGATGTGATTAACCAGTGAGGGGTACTGAGGAAGTAGAGAAGAGTAACCAGGTCATACCCTGAGGTACATGACATTTAAGGGAAAAAAAGAAGTGAGGAGACGAGGAAGCTAAGCAAATAGACTGAGGATGTATCTGGCACATCCAGTACACTGACAGGGAAACAGACAGGCACAGAGAGGTATATGCTCACACAGATGACCTGTGGTCTTTGTGGTTTGGTTCACTCCTTCTAGAACAGGTAACAAATGGTGGTTTTGTTTCCCCATTGTGGTAAATCAGAAGCTTTGAAGACAGAGGACAATGACCCATCTCCATTCCTACCTATGTGCTCCATCAGTTCATGGTCTGTGTGAGGTTTTATTTCCCCAACCACAACCCAGGGCATTTATTCCTCTCTGCTTATAGGAGTCAACCTCAGAATATGGAATCCCAGAATCACCCATTCTCTGAAGACATTCACTCCATACTGGAGCCACTTAGACTAGGTGTTTGAGCCCTGAAGTAGCCAGTGTAGCCCATAATACAGGGTCTGCTTCTGGTGGCCTTTAGGAAAAGGACAAAGATTTTAGCAGAATTCGTCTTTCTAAACCCTCAGTTAGAGCTAAATTTTAATGCTGTCTTAAGAGAATATGTGGGTCAGTGTCCCTAAAGACATTCCAAAGTCTTTGGTTGGTTTCTGGGCTTGGAACCAGACACACCTGGATTTTTATTCCTCTGTTGATGAAGGCATCATTAGGTCTTGAAGCATAAGCGGATTTCTCTAACTATAAAGCTGCCAAATCAAGGGTCCCCTACTGGGATTTAATACCAAGGATGCCTCATGAGGGATCCCTGATTTGGGTAGGGTATGTGAGATTAGATGACCTCTAATACCCAAGCTTCTAGAGCTCCAGGCTCTGTGAAGTCCAAATGTTTAAGTGCGTGCATGTGTTGGGGTCATCCAAGTTCAGTCATCTCACCAACTCTAGTCACCCTTCAACTCCTGTCTCCATTCAGACCCTAAGATCTGGGTTGTGCTTTTGGGTTGCTTCTTCCTCAGTATTGGGAACTTAGTATGAGGAAGTTGAAATAAGAAAGGAGAAGTATCTGGAGGTTGAACAGGAGGATGGCTTTTGAGGACAAAAAAATACCAAGAAGATCCCACTCATCAAGCACCAGGACCCTGAATAAGGAATTTTGTCCTCAACATCAGCACCTGAGGACCAGTCTTGGGATAATAGGCCAGAGTAGACTCTCCTATATCTTCCTTTCAGAGACCCCATCTTCCCAGACAGATGATCTCCCCTTCCCAGATCCTTCCTCTTAGTTACTTCACTCAATACAATCATTCATCCACGAACCGATATTTATTATCGACTTACAATGGGCCAGGCTGTATCTAGGACACAGACATGAACAAAGCAGTCCTTCCCTGTTCTTATGGAGCTTGTGATCCAGTGCAAGAGGCCAATGCAATAACCTGGGCCTCAGCTCTCCACCTCCACCTCATCCCCCTCTTCTCACATTTTCCATGACCAGAAAATTGGACTGGGATAGCGAAGGCTGGCTGGGCCTGGCCACGCCTGGCCGGAATTTCCAGGAGTCTCTCTCCAAGTGGACAGGAAGTGGAGTAAAGCCAATGAGGCTGAGGCACCCTGTCCAGGGGTTAGGAGAGTTATTTTTATAACCTCAGCTCTCTCCAAACCCTTCCCTATTCCAGCCTGGCTTCCTGCCTCCCATCCTGAGAAGTGTAGGCTTCAGGAGAGTATAATACTCATGTATTACAATAGGGTTTAAATTGTCAAAGAAAAAGAGCTGAGATTGTGATCGTGCTCCTCTCCCTGCACTCAGCCCTGATGGCATTTGCCCTGCCTGGGCTTGGAAGAGGAGAAAGGGAAGGCAAAAAAGTCAAGTGGGGATGCTGAGCAGTAACTCCATCCCTGAAAAATTGGCCCATTCTTCTCCATTACACACACCCTCACACACACACACACACACACACACACACACACACACACACCACTGTACAAGTGTGTGAACCTTCACTGTATAGGGCAGTGTTAGAAGTGATCTCTACTTGCCGCTGAGAGAGCCAAGGAAACAGGCTCACACTCTAAAAGGAGAAATTGCGTTTAAATCAGCAGTAACCATTTTGAAATTTCCAGAACTAATCTAATTTTTAAAAATTGGACCCTAAAGTAGGGTAATCTATATTTTTATTTTGCCAAGACATTTAAAAAAGGAAAAACAACTGCCATCACTATTATTTTGTAAAAGACATTTTAATCCTAAAAATAATCTCAGAATTGAGGCCAATCCTTTAAATAGACTTTGGCTTAGTGAAAAGAGTGGTATTACTTTTATTTTTCCTGTTTCTTCTAGGCCTGGTGAAACCATCAACAGGACATTTAGGAACTGTGAAAAATAAGGCATGCAGAGAGAAGCACTGGCTGTGGCAGGGTTGGGGAGGTGGCCTAGTGTCATAGAAACAGCTCTGGAGGCCAGCAGTTTCTGGTTAGAGTCCCAACACCACCCATTTCTCTTGAATGAATGAATCTTTCTGAGCCTTAGTTTTCTTTGAAGTGGGGAAACCACTAGTTCCCTGGGAGAGTTTTTGTGCAAATTCAATGAGAAATGCATATAAGGCACCTAAATATAAGTTACCTGATGCTTCATAAATGATCAGTAAATAATGTCTGTTTTCCTTTGAGGAAATAAATTCAGAGTGGACACTTATCTGCCTGAAATGACTTAGGCACAGTCTTTTCTGAAGATAAGTGTGACTTCTCAACAATCACAAACTTCAGAGTGCATCAGAATCACTTGGGAAGCTTGTTAAACACACAGGTGACTAAACTTCACTCGGGAGATTCTGCTTCCGTCAGTAACTTTAGGGTAGTGCCCCAGCACCTGTATTTTGACAAGCTCCCCAAGTGATGTATATGCACACTGACATTTGAGGATCTCTGTACCCTAGTACACATTCAGCCATTCATTCAATAAGCATGTGGCACATGCTGGGCAGAGACAAAGGAGAAAACAACATATTTTTTGAAAGGTCAATGCCTAGCCCAGGACCTGGCACACGGAGAGCACATGTTAGTTATGAAATGAGAGCTTTCAAGGAGGTGCATTCTCTTGGGTGTAAGGGCATATAAACCACTAAACAGCCACAAGGACTTGTGATGAAGTGGTCACCAAAGAAAAAATAGCCAAAGGGTAATGAATGCTGCATACAGAGGAAGATGTCAGAACAGGCTTCCTAGGGGAAGGGGTATCTGACAGCTTGAAGGACTGCTGGATTTACCAGCCAGAGTAGTGGATATGTACAAAGACATAAAGGTGTGACAGCATGACTATGTATGTCTGGAGCATAGGGTACCAGGGAAAGGAGTAGAAAGCAAAGCAGCAAGAGGTGTGTATTTGGGGACTAGGTTGTGATGGGCCTCCTCTGCTAGGGACTTTCAAATTTATGAGTCATGAAGATTTGCAAATATGGGGTAAACAAAAGATTTTCACTAGAGAAAGCTAATTTTAGCAGCAACCTGTGTAGAGAATGGAATGGCACAGTCGATACTGGAGGTAAGGAGAACAATTAGGCAGCTGTTGCAATCGTCCATGAGAAGTTTAAAAAAATCCACACTGAATAGCAGTGAGAGGATCTCTTTGTAGTTCCTTCCCATATGGGGATTCTATCATATGAGTGGTCTTTTACCAAGCTTAGGGGGAAAAAATTTTTTTATGAGGCTATTAAAAAGAACCTTTTTCAACTGGGAAAGTAACACATATTCATTACGAAAATTTTGGAAAATGATAGAAAAGCATAAATAATGTAATAGGAATCCCTATAATGCCATAGTCCAGAGATAATCACAGTTAAATGTTTTGGTATATTTCC
Organism: Eidolon dupreanum; assembly: GCA_028627145.1. Taxonomy (NCBI): domain Eukaryota; kingdom Metazoa; phylum Chordata; class Mammalia; order Chiroptera; family Pteropodidae; genus Eidolon; species Eidolon dupreanum. The sequence goes on from CM053510.1 coordinate 27,126,562, forward strand.
TTCCAATTGTTTTACATGCATATTGAAAATTTTAGAATATAAATTCACCATGATTTATTTAATTTGCCCATATTGTTGAATATGTAAATTGTTTCCCTATAATAATGCTGCAATGAACATACTCTACATAAATTTTTGCCCACATCTTTGATTATTTTCTTGGGAAAAATTCTTGAATGTAGGGTGATTAAACCAAAAAGAAATGTACTTATGATTTACAAATTGCTCTCTAGATAAATTGCCACATTACCCTCCAAAAAGAATCTCTGCTTTGGTGATAGCTGTGAAGAACAGTCGTTCATCTGGTAAATAAACATGAAAACTCTTCACTTAAGCATGATGTTAAGATAACGTTTCTGTTTCGGTTAATTTTTTCTAGAGGCTCTACTTCCTGTATGAATAAAAACGCATGTTTTCCTGTGTTTGCTATATGCTGGATATTGCGCTGGGTGCTCTACCTATATTTCCTTTTTTTAATTCTCGCAATACCTTTGTGATAAAGGCACTATTATTGTCTTCATTTTACAGATGAGGAACTTGAGGCTCAGCAAGGCTAAGAGACTTGACCTAGGTCATGTATGAGGATTATAAGCCCCCCCAAAATTATTTAATATGCCTTGGCTAGAAATTATATCTGAAGCCAGAGGCCAAAAGCTTTAGTTCCCCCATTTATTAAGAAATCTTGAAAATAATAAGATGACTGTTGACACAGGTGCTTGGAGATAAATTGTTCAGCTGGCCCTACATCTCCCCTAGATAATGAAAAGAATAGAGAATATTTACATAATAGTTACCATCAAATTTATGTTAAATTTATATTTATTTATACCCTGTCATTATAAAGTTGAGTTTCTAAGTGTGTTTACTAAGAATGACGAAGGACTTACCTGTAATATAACAGGTTGGTTTTAATGGCTTCAAGGATTGCTGACTAACAAACTTGAGACTATAAATTTTTTTTATAGGAAACTGCTTTTGTTGAAATATTTGTTATAAGAAACTGGGTTGTTTACTCAAGGTTATATACTATGTTTATCATAAGAGATTGAAAGCAACTTGTGATAATCAGCTTTCTATGACTTTCCTGACTTGATTAAGTTAACTTTACTCATAAAGGCGACTAACACGTGTCTATTGGACAGCACCACAAGCATCGCCTTCAATGTTTGCCCTCACGGTGCCTGTATCAATTTTTTCTTTCATAGATGTCATCTCAATTTATAATTATGATCACAATTGATTAGATTATTTGATTTTTCCCCCCAATAGATCAAAAGCCCCATAAGAGATAAGACCATGCCTGTTTCTGGTCATCGTTGTATCACCGGTGTTTAACACAGAGCTTGACACATGGTAGATGCTCAATAAATATTTGCTGAAAAGTGTATGGATGTCTGGCCATACATGCCATACAACCTAAAGGAGTCCCACTGAGGAAGGAGAGCTGGAAATGGAGAAGAGAGAGAAATGGAAGGACTAGGTGTTGAAGCCATAAGAAAAAAAAATCCACTGGTAAAGAGGCAGTTAATGGGTTGACAAAAATGGAGGTGATTGTATGGTATAGCAGTGGTTCTCAAACTGTGTTCCTGCAGGACTTCGATGATTCCTTAGTGTTCTGTGAGCTGGCCTGAAAGTAGATTTGTACCACTAAAATAATCCTAGACTCGTTCTCAATTTTAATTTTCTCAATCTTAAATTTTTATTTTATGCATTTTTCTTAACTCTTTAATACCTGCTGTCCATAATCTATACAAAGACCTAGCATATGGTGGTATGTTATGTAACATATAGTCAGTTAAAAATTAATATATTGGGTAAGGAGAGGACAAAGAGACAAAAGAGGGTCAAATACAAGGAGACTAGGCTTTGGGTGGTGAGCACACAATAGAGTATTCAGACGTCATATTATAAGGCTGTACACCTGAAATTTATATAATGTTATTAACCAACATTATCCCAATATATTTAATTTAAAAAAAGAAGGGGAACAAAACCTCCCCCCAAATCAATATATCGGTGCTTCATAAAGTCTACAAATAACAAACAGCATGATGACCTGTTTAAAAATACCTGGGAAAAAAGGTTGCAGATGGCAGGATTTATTTTGAGGTGGCAGGGGCTGAGAGACCCCACACTAAGGCAATTTTGAACTGTGTTGGGGTGGGCAGATCCCAAATATAATGTTGTCCCAATAATATCTACATCTGACTAGAGGAGAAGAGTCAGCTCTTTTGGTGACTACATTGTCCTGCCAGCTCGGGCTGAGCTTGTACTTAATTAAATCCAAAATATTTTCTTCTATCCTTAACTTTGCAGTTTTTTGGATCTAAATTCAGGACTTGGCATTTTTCGTAATCTCTTTTGGATTCTTGCCTGTGAAAGTTTTATGGATCTAGATTCTAGCAATAAATTCCATAGGTCATGTCCATCCCCTCTGCTATGGACTGAATTGTGTCCCTCTCCAAATTCGTATATTAGAGCCCTAACCCCACAATGTGATGGAGCCTTTTTTTTGGGAAGTAATTAGTTAGATGAGGTCATGAGGGTGAGGCTCTCATGATAGGATTAGTGGGATTAGTGCTGTTATCAGAAGAGACACTAGAGAGGGATTTTCTCCTTCCCAGTCTCACCCTCTCTCCACCATGCTGAGGACACAGCTAGAAGGCAGTAGTCTACAAGCCAGGAAGAAGGTTCTTCTAGCCTCCAGAACTGTGAAAAATAAATGTCTATTATTTAAGCAACCCGGTCTACTGTATTTTGTTAGATGCCTGAGCTGATTAAGACACTCTTAATCCCATTATCTCATGAGTCTATTATCTTCAACTCTTCTCTTCTTTGTCATCTAATTACATCACCAGGTTACATAGTTACTCAGCTTCAGATGCCCTTGCATTTGCTCTACAAGCTGCCCTAGGTCCCACCTGGGGGCTTCTATCCCCCAACCTCCAGCAAAATTGAGTATACCCTCCTCTGGGGTGCTTCATCCTCCATAAATCAAGATAAAAAAAGCAGAAAAGATAGAAAGATAGAAAAATGTTAATTAACATTTAACAAATTAATTAAAAACACAGGCTCTGTGGTCAGCATGTTAGGGTTCAAGTCCCAGTTCTACCATGTGTTAACTACTCAATCTTAAGCAAGTAATTCAATCTACCCATGCCTCAATTAGCTGATCTATAAAACAAGGTGATTACATGGGTTAATATATCTATAGTACTTGGAACAATGTTTAGCACATAACAAGGGCTCAATAATTGTTACCAGGCACAGTGCTAAGTACTTTATATGCCATATTTTATGTAATCTTTATATCAACCGTGTGAAATAGGGATTACCCTCTCCTTTTACAAATAAGCAGCACCCCGGTCACTCTGTCATTTTGCCCTATTTTATTGTCTTTATAGTCCCTTCTACCACGCCCATATGACAGTATTTATTAGTTTTCCTGTTTATTGTCTGTCTCCTCAACAACTCTCCGCACCTGCAAGAATGAAAGCTCCTGGAGATAAGGGACTTTGTCTTGCTCATCATGGAATTCCAACGCCTAATAAGTTCTCAATAAATATTTTTAAATAAATATATGATTGAATGAATGAATGGATGAACTAATGAAAATAAAGAGCTCAGATACGGAGAGACAGAGTTGGTAGGCCAAAGTCACACAGTGAGTAAGTGACAGAGACCAGATTTGACATCCAGAGTAGATGATTCTAAAATTCCGTACTTTCTCTACTACTGCCTCCCAAAGCAGCAGAGATGAGCGCAATTTGGAAAAATGGGTTAAGGAGCGGGGTGTTAGATAACATTCAGCTCCCAAAACCAGAGCTTCCGCTCTCTCTTCCCACTGGTCAAGTCACACATCACAGCTGGTTAAGTCAACACTGGCATCAAAGATACCTTCAAAACTTGCCACCCCGCTCCACCTCGCATCTATGGGTGAAATGTATGGGAACCGTGCATGATTTCACAAAGTAAAGAAAAAAGGCATCATGGGAACCAAATGCTTTTCAATGTGTTCTGGACAGACCTACCCAGCTTGCAGCTGCTGGATGACTCACTCCATTGCTCAGGTGCTGGACCCACATCCACTTTGCCCATCTCATATTTGGACGCATTTCCTTCTACCTCTTAGTCTGACTCTGACATTCTTTACTTTTTAAAAATTCTTTTTTATTTTAAATTTCTAAAGGTAATACTTGCATGTGGTTTTAAAAAAATAAACAAATAAAACCTTTACAGTTCATGGTAAGTTTCTTTTCACCCTGTACCCCATGCCTCCTTCCCCAAGGAGAACCACTGTGGCTAGTTTCTAGGATATCCTTTCAGAAAGGTTCTATGAATTTATAAATAAATGTGTCTCATCCCCTCTGTTACACACAGCTTAGACAAAACACTGTACACTGGCCTGCACCTTGCTTTGCTCACTTGGTAAAATATTCTGGAATTCTTTCCTCATCAATGTATATAAATCTGCAGCACTCTTTAAATTGCTGCATAGTGTTCCATTATCTGGATATGTTATCATTGATTTAATCAGTTCCCTTTGAGTGGATATTTAACTGTGTATTGTTTTTTTTTTTTTTGGCTGGTACAACAATGAACATCTTCATGCTTCCACATATGTGTGAGAGTAAATCTGTTTGATAAATCCCTGAGAGTTAAGTCTTTGGTTAAAGGTCACATGCATTTCTAATTTTGACCTTAATCCAAAATTGATGCGCCAGTCTCCACTCACATAGCATTTCCTCACTTTTGTAACACTAAGTATCACTAATCTTTTTGATATTTTTATGTTTGCCAGTTTGAGAGGCGGAACATATCTAAATTTAAGTTTATTCATTTAATTATGAATGAAATTGAGCTTCTTTCCATGTTTATTAGTCATGTATAAACTGTGCTTTTTCTGTGAGCTGCCTATTCCTCCTTTTGTGATTTGATTTGAGATTCTCCATGCTAAAGCCCCTTCCCAGGCCTGCTCTCCTCTAGCTACCCTCTGCCCCATCCCATGTCCTGTTCAGTCCTCTACTGCCGCCTAGTGACAGGGGTTGGATTTACCACAAGCCCTCATTGCTGCTCTAACTGCCTGCTCCTCGCTGGAGTTAAACTCCCTGCTAGAATCATGCTATTATTTCTTGGTACTTGGTTTAGCAAATAAAAATGCAGGACCTCCAGTAAAATATGAATTTCAGATAAACTACAAATAACTTTTTAGTTGGTACATAGTTGTACTAAAAAATCATTCATGGTTTACCTGAAATCCAAATAAATGGGTGTCGTATAATTTATCTGGCAACCCTATTTCAAGGCTACCTACCAAGGCAGGTCTCCACCCTCACCATGCCTTACCTTCTCTATTCTAGGCAAGTTCTATTGTACCACATTACACCTCAGCAGTTTTCAAAATGGTGGCTACAGGTGATAATGAATCATTGTGGTTATGATTTTGCCACTGCATTTGAATCCTGGTTCCAACCATTTACAAAACATGAAATCTTGTGAAAGTAACATCCTTTCTGGCCCCTGTGTTTCTTAATCAGGAGAATAAGAATAATATAATATTTTCCTCATTGGGTTTTTTTTCATGATTTCTAACATAAAACTACCATTTATTGAGCACTAAGCACTTTACATGTGTTGGTTCCTTTTATAATTATTAGAGTAAAAAAGACACAGTAAATATAAAAATATTATTTAGGCATATGAAGCTTAAATACTGGGGAGGCATCAACAAGAGTTGCGTGTGATTACCATTGGGATGGCACCCTGTGATGTATAGAGAGGAGTGGTATAAAAGAGTACTCTTTTTAAAAAATAAGTTTACTGTTTAACTTTTAAAACCAAATACATGCATGCATTACTTGGTTAAATTTTTTTCTTAAGATTTTTAAGCACAGAAGCATGATGGCTCAGAGTTCTGATTGAACCTTTCTGTGATCTTTATTCTGTTCTCTGCAGTGTGTCAGATTGCCTTGTAATAAAAAAGTAGCTGCAGCCATTCCAGGCCTCATATTCACATCTATCCATCTAGAGCAGTCTTCTTTCTCTACTATTATTCTAAAGGCCTGGACCAAGAGAATGACAGGGTCTGATTGCAAGGCCATATTATGACTTTCATGGGCCATAGACAGTTTTGCCCCTTTCTCCATAAAAAAAATAATAATAATTAAAAATTACATTTTATGACTGTACCAGTGGTAAAGATGAACATACTTTTACTATATATTGTATTAGTCTCTTGAGACAGCCATAACAAAATACCACAGACTGTGTGGCTTAAACAATAGAGATTTATTTTCTCACAGTTCTGCAGGCTAGAAGTCAAAGATCAAGGTGTTGGCAAGGTTAATGCCTGGTAAGGCCTCTCTTCCTGGCTTGAAGATGGCCTCCTCCTAGCTGTGTCCTCACGTGGACTTTCTTCTGTGTGGATATGGAGAGAGAGAACTCTTTGGTGTATCTTCCTCTCCTTGTAAGGACACTGTGAGACAAAAATTTTAACTTCCACTGCTAAAAATCTTTTTTAAAAGAAAGGATTTATTAAGCCATTGGTGCAAGAAAAAAAAAGACCAGGTCCTGGGACATGAAGTCTAAACCACCAGCAGCAGCACCAAGTGGAAAAGGCAAGTGTGTTCATCATGCTGGAGTTAAGGAGAGTTTATATGGATCAAGTTGTGGGGAGAAAGATATAAGCTATTCTGAAAGAATTTACATTAGCTGTAGACACAGGAGGTGGGAGAAGGTGAAGTGGGTTAGTTCTAGGATAGGCACAGAGTCCTAATGAAAAGGAAGAAATGTCTGCTTCTGTGGATTAGCTGTGGGGAATAGACTGGAAAGTTCGTGTGTTAATCAAGAAATGGAGGTTCCTGGGGTCCGAGGGTGCCTGGCTCTCCTCTCTTGGATAATCTCAGAAATTGCCATGTGGAATTTATCCAAAATTCTAACAGACATACAGGTATGGAAGCAGTCTTTTGTCAGCTGGCTCTGCAGTTATTAACTTCCTTCTCTTCCTTCCACCCTTTGGACTGCTGTAATTTAATTTAGGTCATCTCAGAATGTTCTCCTTGTCATGGGATTAGGGCTCCACTCTTGAGACCTCTTTTAACCTTAATTACCTCCCTAACGGCCCTACCTTCAAATACAGTTACATTGGGGATTAGGGTTTTGACATGGGAATTTGGGGGAGGGGCACAATTCAATCCATAATATGTATTAAAGCATCTTCTTTAACCTAAAACTTCCTTTTTTCTTTCTTTTGATTTTAGAAGAAATTAAGGCATTTTTATATGCTCTTAAAAAGATTGTGGGCCCTGGGCACTGTGGCTACTATGCCTGAGGAATGCTCATTCCTGCTAGATTGTTTTATGATCAGATCCATGGGGAGAGGGGGGTAGTTTTAATCATTTGGAAAACCTGTGTGAGGTTATACTGATTAGATTATGGAGCTCACTAGACCTGGGAGTAGGGTCTATCCCACCCAGATGGAATTTCTGCTATACAATGGGAAGGGGAGTAGGATGGATATCAGTGAAATAATCAAAATATCCATTGCAGATGTGAACAATTTACAAAGAAGAAAAAATAGAACAACAAATTACAATTAGCATATGAAATATGGCTAGTAATTGATGCTGGGGAGTAATAGGATAGGAAAAATAAGACAATAAGATATTTTTCACCCATCAAATTGGCAAAAATTTAAGTTTGATAATATCCAGAGCTGACGTAACGAGAAAAGGGTGGTCCAATATATTGTTGGTGGGAATCTAAATTGGTATACCCTTTTGGGAGGACAATTAAGTAGCAGCTATCAAGTTTTTAATTGTGAATACCCTTTATTCCAGCAATCCAATTTCTAGGTATCTAAATATCTAACATAGGAAAACATGAGGATTGTTTGAACAAAAAAGTATGTACAGGGATATTCATTGCAACATTGTTCATAATAGTAAAAATTTGTAGAAAGCCTTACAGTTCATTAACAGTAGAATGGTCAAATAAAGTATGTTACATATGTACTATGAATATTATGCAGCAGCTATACAAATAAAGATCAATATGTACTGACATGAAAAGAGCTCCAAGACATATTTTAAACCGAAAAAAAAATCTATATAAATTTATACATACATAGAATGATCTCATTTCCGTAAACAAACCAATTTATGTTTCCATATATATTCTAAATTTGTATTGTGCAAGTATTATATATGTATGGTATTCTATGTAGATATGTATTTGATACTTTTATATGTGTATATTACACATAAATCGTACATTAGATGTAACTGTATGTATAAAAAATCTCAGAAGAGCTTACAACAATCTGATATAGTAGTTTTCCTTTAGTTAATGAAGTGGGGCTGATTGGGGCTTTTGTGTTATTTCTATTGCTTGCAACCTTTTAACATCAAGCATGTATTCAAATACTGTGCAATACATACATTAAAAAATAACCAAAAGAGTAACTTGCCTAAGAACACATAACCCTTCTAAGGTGGAGCTAAGATTAAAGCCTAGACCTGGGGTTGCCAAAGACCTAGTTCATTCCATTATTCTCTGTTCACACAACCTCTCCGAGTTTGCCTTTCTCCCAATAGCCCCTACCCTGCACCTCCTTGCTGCATGTCTCTCATCTTCTCTTCATCACCAAATGTCTTCAAACACCATAGTGACCTATCTTTCCTCCCACTTGATTAACCCCAAGTTACTATGTTCTCTCGGCATCACGTAGCTGAAACTTAGAAAAGGCCTGCCAGCAGGTTGGGGTTGCTTAATTGCTGGAGGAACTCTGAGTGCTGAAACAGCTAAGCACTCAGGCCTGCTCTGCCCAGGCCTCTGCCTCTCGCTAATGGTAACAAAAGCTCCACTGCGGCAGCTCTGACGCTCTGGAGAGTCCATTCCAGACAGAGATCTCTGAGAGAGTATTTCATGTCTGTACAATGACTCCCCAGGAGGAGTAAATAAAGCTTTCCTTGAAACTATTTGAAGATCAAGGAAATTCATGCATGTGAGTACACATTATAAGTAGAGAGTGCCACAAAACCATTGGCTGGCATAATCTCTTCTAAAACCTAAAAAAAAAAAAAAAAATTGATTTCTTTTGGAAAGGCAGTACATGCACAATGAAAAACATTCAAATAGCACCAGAGAATGCAGTGAAAAATAACCCCATCCTTTCAGAGATAATCTTTGCATATACAAGCATGTATGTGTATATATACATCTATATTCACTTTTTTTTATCCCAGTAGTAGCACACATTATTCTACATCTTGCTTTTTTCACTTAACAATATATCTCAGAGATCATTCCATATGTGTACATAGAGCCCTACCTCATTCTTTGTAATGGCTGCATAATTTTCCACTCTAATGCTGTGCCAAAGTGTGTTTAATCAGTCTCCTACTAATGGACATTCAGATTGTTTTTCACACCATGCCATAATGAATAACTTTGTTCAACTGTCTTTTCATACATGTGTGAATACTCTGGTAGAATATATTCCTGGGAAGGGAATTTCTGTCAGAGTAGTTGGATTTTAAACTTTTGACTGATAAGGCCAGTACATTGTAGTAGAAGATAGCCTGGAGCCAAGTGCTGACTCAGTCACTTAGTTGGGTGAACTTGGATAAATCCCTTAACTACTCTGTGCCACAATTTCCCCATCTCTAATAGTACCTCCCTCATAGGGTTGTTGGAAAAATCCAATGAGTTGATATACAAAAATTTCTTAGAAGAGTGTCTGGCATGCAGTATTAGGCTTTATTATATTGATTTATTATCTTGTCAAATTGCCTTCAAAGAGGTTAAAGTAATTTATATTTCCACTATAATATCTTATTTCCCTGACTCTCACCAACATTGCATAATTCCAACTTTATGAATTTTGTCAATCTGATGGGTGAAAGGGATATTTTACAGTGATTTTAATTTTTCATATAATAAATTCAATTGATTTCAGTGACATTCTCAGTCCTATTCCTACTGAACCTCCTTGCAGCATTTGACATTTGAAGCCTAGATTAGGGTGTCCCCTCCTCCTTGGCAAGTCTCTATTGCCTCCTTGACTACTGTAGTGTACTTCTTTGGTTCTCCTCCTAATTCTCTGACTGGTCTTTAACTGGTTCTTCTCCCTCCTCCCCTCCTGCCTTGGCTCTCAAGACCTTCTCAACATGGCTTCACCTACTTTTCTGACACTATTTTTATCCTTATTTCTGACCTTATTTTCTTCTAAATACATCCTCTACTTGTTCTTTGAATTCCTTTATATGCTTTCTTGCCCGTTTTCACTGCAATTCCATCCCTTCTAGGGTTAACAGATAAAATACAGGATAGCCATTAAATATGAATTCTAGAAAAACAATTGTTTTTAGTGTTTTTATTATATGAAAACCAAAATTTAATTGGGCACCTTATTTTATTTGCTAAGTCTGGCAACCCTACCCCCAATACTTTGTACCCCTAATGCAGTTAATAGTTTCTGTCTTATATCATCGTTGCTTGTGTTCATATAAGAATAAAAGCCTTGACCAGGCAAGGGCTGGGTGTTTCCTTTCTTTGTAAAGGAATGTATGGCAAAAGTGATCTATATGCTATGCTGGGTTCCCCAAAGGAAATAGGAAAGTTGAAAAATCCAGTTCTGCCGTCGAACAAACTTAATCTTGGTCTGTTGTTTTGGCAGCATTAAATGTAGAAATGTAGTCGGGATCATAATTCAGCATTAAACTTCAGTTGAAAGAGTAAGATTGAGTAGCTTTGCCGAATATTTTCTAAACAGCTTTATCGATAACTTACATACTGTAAAACTCACCTGTTTTAAGTGTGCAATGATTTTTAGTAAATCTACAGCATAACTGTCACCACAATCCAGTTTTGGAGCTTTTACATCACACCCCTAACCCCAAATCCGCCTAATGAATGTATTTTAGAGTCGAGATGACTTTACAGATCCCAGTTATCTTAAAAGGAACCCAGGACTGCACTCCCAATGAATATAAATATGGGGCACGTGTGCAGGTTTTATCAGTGTGCCAACTATGTCCAGCCTAGGTCTGTTTGTGAGGAATTCCTTCATTCATCCACTGAGCAAAACACCGTTAGCTGCCACATGTGTTTATTATCTAAATGGGGCAAAAGCAGTAAGCAGATGCTTCTACACGTGGCATGCGTGCATCTGCTTTGGAAGTGAGCACAACCATGCACCAGGGAGTGATGACTAATGTGTATCCAAGATAGAGGACCAGTCGGTGTCGTGTGCGGCTGCGCAACTTCGCCAGCGCCTAGAAACCAGTAACTGAAACTCCCTGCTCGAGACCTGTCAGTTCTGCTGTTGAGGCGCCGCTGTCTCGGACCTGAGCGTCCACCCGTGACACCCGGCGAACCCAGGCCTGGTAGGTTAATCCTAAACCCCTAGTTTTCCACATCCATAGCTCATAAGGAGTACCAACATCGCTAGGCCACGCTCCAGAACCTCCAGGGAAAGGGTCCTCTCCCTTAGCCACACCCCGCAGTTTGTTAGGCCGCTTCTCCTTGGTCGGTGAAGGGCTTAGTCCCGCCCCTTCAGGAAACGTCAGCAGCCACGTACCACGTTTCTACGTGTCTCGAGCCTAAAAGCGGAAGTTACGCCAGGGACTCGCGAGCGGAGCGATGGACCTGAAAGAATATAGGCCGCTTGAGGAAAGGGGGTGGGAAGACGGCATTGGAAGGCGCCGGAAGTGGTCTTGCTGAGGCGGGGTGGGAAAGGGGTTGGCCAGTCAGTTCACTTGGCTACAGCTGGCCCTCTGGTGAGGGCGGACTTTTGCTCCTCTCCGAAAGCCTGGCCCAACAATCTCTCTGCTTCGGTCAATATGGATTTCAGGGAAATTCTCATGATAGCTTCCAAAGGACAAGGAGCCAACAACGTTCCGGTAAGTAGCCGCTGGGGCACCTCTGTAGGATAGCCTAATCTGCAAGTTCGGAATGTGTATCGGGTGGAACTTCCACGCATCCGCCTCTCGGCTCGGAGAGAGGAAAGACCTGAACGCCTTTATTTCCTTTTCGTGGGCATGTACTTCTGGGAACTCGGCGCGAAGAGAGAGGCTTGAGACGCGAGGCGGGAGCCTTCCTGCGGATGGGTTTTGCCAGCTCAGTTAGTCTTGCAACAAGGACTTTGCGGTTTGCGTGTTTTAGAGTTGTGTGAGAGCTAGTGAGTGGAGTCGTGCTTGGCACACAGTGGAATCTAGCGCTAGTAGTTTCTGGCTTCGGCATAAATTTCTGTGCCCAAAGCTTGGGGATAAAGCATGTATGTTCCGAGTTCAGGGGTTTTAGAAACTTGATGGCCTTTTGGCTGATTTCCCTCGGATTTTCGGGTCAAACATTTAGTGATTTCCCCAACAAGTTCTCTTGATATATGACCCCACTCACTTAAGGAACGAGGTGATTAAATCATCGCCTCCCAAGGATCATCTTCGTATTGGGGAGGGAAATTGAGCGGATTCCAGGAAATCTTTGGCAAACAGCATGGGTGGGCTAGCTTAAGCTTTCGTTGACTTGTGGCCTTCTAGATTTGTCTTTGTTTGAAATCTAGGTCCCGTTTGCTCAGTAATGTGTGCCAATTCGCTGATATTCGCGGAGCGGTGTAAGACTTAAAATCGAAATTCTGAAGTTGTAGAGAGTGCCTGGTTTGTGAGGCTCTAGCTATTTTGCATAAACTAATCATTTCTGGATCCTCAGATGGTACCCACAGCACAGCTGTAAACCAATAAATTGCGTTGTGATACCTGCGGTCTGAGCACTGAGATGTAGAACTCAAACAGCTTTCTGTTAAAGTCATTCAACTGGAATTTAGTGAGTTCTCACTATGCTCTGCATTTCTTATAATTTTGTGTATTGCAGTTTTTTTTTTCTCTTTCGTTCTTTTCTGTCTTCTGATGCTGACCTCTTTTATGCTTTTGAAAACATTGATCTAAAGATAGTAAAATAACTGGTAAATAAAACTGATATCTATTAACTTATTATCTATCTATCCATCTCCATCTGAAGTTGTTTTAATAGTCATCCTGTAAGCCATGAGTCATTGGCTCTGCAGGTTGGAGCTCTGGGCTTAAACCTTTTGAAACCTGGAACAACAGAATTACTTCCTGCATCTTTAAATTTCCTAGACAAGTCAATATTGAATCTGGTAATATTGGCTCTTCTTATTAGGCCCATATTTCATTCTAGATCTTCCTGAGTTTCAGTGGAGGTCAAAATAGATGTTAATACTAGCTTTAATGCCCAGGAATATTCTGCGAAAGAATCAGAACCAAGTTAGTCATTTCTATTCTAAAAACCAATAAAGAGCTGCTGGGACAAAAGCAGATATTCCTAGAACAGAAGCAAATTTCAAAATAGTGTGTATTTTATTTAGAATATATACATAATCTATTGATTTATCTGTAGTTGGAATAACAAAGATTGGAAGCAGAAAGGAAAACAGGTAAATTGGTGAGGTCATTTAAAATTTAATAGATGAATATAGACATATGTTATGAAACCGTGCTTTTCCTTGCCCACTCCCCACCCCCAAAAAGCTAATAAGCCTAGAAGTTTGATTTAGTTACCAGCATTATAATCCTTATCTTTTTACATCGGGTGAAAGTATGTCACCAAAGAAACTGTTGAGGAATACAGTAAGACCGTAGTTAAATTTAATTCATGATCTTGCTTTAACTTGATTCATCAAATTGTTCTAAGTTATATTCTTTATCAACTCAAAGTAAAGCCTTTTAGAGTACACTGTCAGTGCAAACAATCTATACAAGGCACAATGCTTTCTTTCTGCAGGATTCCTCTGCTCTTTAGATGGACTGGGGAAAGAGACACATTCTTAAAATATATATATATTTTTAAATTTTTGGACACTTGCAAAACATAGAATGTTAACACATATCTATATGCTCACACCCTATATTTAACATATATTAATGTTTACCATATTCATATTTTTTAAAAGAAATAAAGCCTAAATGATAAGGCTGAAGAATTTCCCAGCCCTCATTTCCTTTTTTTTTTTTTTTAATTATGAAGTATAACATCTGGAACAGTGTAATACAGATTATTATTAAACAAGTATCCTTGTGTAAACCACCATCCAAGTCAAGAAACAACATTTCAAACTACATAAACACACCCTGCTTTACACAAATTTTATTGATTGATTGATGGTTTGAAAACCACAGAGGCTTTGCAGTAATTGACAGTTATAGCTTCGTTCCTGTCTAGTGCATGGTTCATTTTTCCCTGTAAGCCATCTTCTCCCCAGCCTTCCGTTTGGATCCTATCAGAGCTGATGTTTATATTTCAATGTTAACAATTCCAAGTCAGACCTTTGTTACAGAAAGGAAATACCACTAGCATTGATTAGACTAAAATCCAAGGGAGACTAAAATCTAAAACACTCTTTGCAGGGCTTTGTTTTAAGAGGTGTCTATTGTACCTGGCTTGAGAAGCAATGAACATTTCCCTATTGGGACATCTTTCTTTTATGTTGTTTCTTTTTAAGAGAATTAGTTACTTTTTATAATGTTTTAGTTAAAACAAAGAAAGGATTGCATCATGCCTAGAAATAGTAGGCACAGTTATCATTTCCCAGTGGAAAACTGAATATAGAATAACAGCTGATCAAGGTGATGCAACCAGCCATTGTCATTAGCTCTGTATATGTTTAAAGGAGAAAAGATATTTTTGGTAACTTTGCACAAAAACAAAGTGGTTGTCTTGTTTTGATAGAATAGTAGAGCTCAGAATATGGATTTTTCTAGGTTTCAAATAATTGTAATTGATGGCTTGTAGTGTATGAGATAAGTTACATGGTTTTTCTCATAGGCTGTGAAAATCATCCCAGATAAGATACTGTAGCTCTGGTGTGACACTCAAAAAAGTAAAAGAAGCCTTCTTGTGGTATCAGATACATAAGAACTTAGGGGCCTGTAGTCCCTTAAGAAGAATATAGGTACTGAAAATGGAGCCCAGGGACTTTAACTGAGATGGCAATTTCAGATGTCTTCAAGGGCCAGATAAATATAAATTCTTGAAGTAAAATTTAAAATATATAATAAGCCACCCTGAACAAGCCCGATGTCTTATCTTGGAAGCTAAGCAGGGTCGGGCCTGGTTAGTACTTGGATGGGAGACCACCTAGGAAGACCAGGTGCTGTAGACGTAAAAAATAAAAAATAAGGGATTGTAAGCTGACAAGGTCCTTGCTGTCTGTGAGGTCAACCACATTTTTTAGGGTTACCTTGCCTAAAAAAAATTTAAAAAATAAATTAAATTAATTAAATTAAATCAAATATATAATAAAATGAAGATATAAAATGATAGGTGCCAAACTCCGTGTAGTCAAAAGAAGCTTACTGTTTGTTACAGTACTTATATTTCCTTTTAAAAAACAGTATGAGCCAATAAAAATTTTCTGCAGGTAGTCACTTTGTAACCCTTGATCATTAATCAGTTATAACTGGATTGCTCCCCACTCTTGGAGCTGACTTTTCCAGTGCCTGGTGCAGTTTTAGATTTCTAGCCTAGAGCAGCACTTCTCAATCAGTGTTTTAGGGAAAGGGTCTGTTGAACACTACTGCCCCCACAGAGATTCGGTCATTTCTCTTCCCCATGGTTACCTAATCTCTTTCTGAATAATAATAGCAACAGCAATTAACATCTGTAGTGCTTACTCAGTGCCCGGCACTGTTCTAAGCACTTTATATAAATTAATCACCATAATGACAATATAAAGAAGGTTACTTTACAAATGAAGAAAGTGAGGCCTAGAGTGAAGAAACTTGACCAGAGTCGCACAGCTAACAAATGGCAGAGCAGAGAATCTAATCCAGATAGACTGGCTCCAGATTACTTGCTCTTAATCATGACACTTTGTTGAATGAGGAAAATGTATTGGATATGGGATGGTGAGGAAGGTTGTCATCTGCACAGCCTGAACCACTGAACCCATTCAGCTCCCTGTCTCTAACGCCAGCCTACTATAGCCTTAGGCAGTAACCCTATTGGTTTTTTTTTATGACACTTCTCAGAGTACTATAAAGTCTGTTGGGAGAGAAATTTAAAGGCTAAACCAACAGCATTTGAAACTAGTGGATAAGAGAGAGATTTCTGGCCTGTTAGGGAAAGTGCCAGCATGGTAAACAGAAAGAGCCTGAGGCTAGATAAGATAGAAAGTTCAGTGGCGGACCTGTTTGAGGTAGTGGCACTGTCCAGAAGACAGGTGGAAATTAGGGAATGTCATTTAAGATTGAGGTTAGAACTGGAGATGAAAATGTTGGAATTAAATTAGAAATGAGGCATGTAGGGAACTTTTTTGGACCTCAGTCAGACCTAGATTATAATTCAGACTCTGCTACAAACTGAGTGACAGCCAGTAAATACACAGTTGTCCTTTTGGGACCATTTCTAACACAGACGTTTGACTAGAGGCTCTGAATAACTGTCTGATATTACAATTTATAATCAAGTATATGTTTATAAACACAATATTAGTAGATTTTACATTTAACCCAATAGAAATCCTGAATAGCAAGGTTTTGGTGGTTTTATTTTCACCCTCTTGGCTAACTAGCTAATAAGCAAGCCTAATGTAAACCATTGGTTTTCCAAGCCTGCATTCATTCCCTGATTATGATGTTTTGAGAAGATTTTAGAAATTGTGTGATTATTAAATTTAAGACTATATTCTTTGACTATTCCTAACTCCTAATTGTAACCAGTAATATGTCATGTATATAAAACTGTCAAGAAATTTATATTTTCTACAATTTCAACCATGTGTTATCTCCTGAGTAAAGAACAGCTTTCAAGAAGAAATTGTTGATTCCAACATATTTGGTGACCAAATATTTTCAAATTGAAAGCTCCTTATTAATCTGACCGTGACAATATAGTCTTAATGCAAGGAACACACGTGTTTTAAAGTGACTTAACATCTTGTAGGTCTCTTGGCTTCAGAATTGCAAATCTGGGCAAAATCTCTGATACTGTATTTAAATGGCATAAGATTCACTGTTGTAGATCATTCATTGGGATCCAGCAGAATGACTGAGTTAGCTTGCACTATAATAAAATGGATACACTTAGGATGAAAGAAACTCTTGTCCAGCTGCTTTTCATAAAGCTGAAACAATGAAGCAGCCCGGTGCCTTGAATCAGATTCAGAATTGGTGGGTGTATCTTGATGTGCTGCTGCTAGAGCTAAATGTGACCATCTGATGCAGGGGGAAGTGCCAAATAGTTCTGCCTTATTAAATAGAATTTAATGTAATCCCAGCCTGAAGCTTTCTTCAACATTTTTATTGAGATATAATTCACATACCATAAAACCCACCCCATTTAATATGTACAACTCATTGTTTTTTAGTATATTCACAGAATCATGCAACCATCATCAGTATTGATTCCAGAACATTTTCATCATCCTCAAAAATAATCCTTTAACCTTTTAGCAGTCATTCCCCATTCTCTTCTACTCTAAGCCCCTGGTAACTACTAATCTATTTTCTGTCTCTATGGATTCTAGACATTTCATATAAGTAAAATTATATAGCCACTGTTGCATTACATAGTATTAAGTATCATAAAATAAGGTAAAATGTATAGGCTGCAAATAAATGATTATATAGGTAAATGATTATATAAAATATGACTTTTTATTTTGAAAATCTTCATTGTTAATTTTTACTTGACTCTGTTATTAAATTTGAAAATAGATACCTTCAAAGGCCAAGAGCATATCTTTTGGAAAACACTCTATAAGTAGGCCCCTAACATCTTTGACCTGAGAAATTATTTATTTGGCTTAACTAAGAGATAATTAGTTTCTATGACCATTAAATGTTTTGGCAAGGGTGTCATTTTAATTCTTTTTAGAGTAAAAACAGTATACCTAAAACTTTAAAAATGACAATTATGTAAGTAAATGGAAGTAATGTAATTTTTATTCTGTTGTCAGTGTTGACTTTTCTAATAACTTATATAGAGTACGTTGTATGTTTTTCTCAAGGGAAAACTTTTAAAGAAAAAAACAAAATCATACAATATGTGGCTGTGGTGATCAGTTTTATGCTAGCTTTTGGAATTCTTTTCTCAGTGAATCTGAATTCTTGAACACCTGCCTCCTTTCTTCCTTGTGGTCTGCCTTTTCTGTGTTTATATTCCTGAGTCAGTGTTTCCTAAAGTTGCAATACATGTAGCTCTGGCTCTGATTTCGGGTTATACACAAATACTTTTATTCTAATAGTTGTATTTTTTAAAATTGTTACATATTTTGATATGATTTGGAAAAATAATTACTAGCCTTTCAAGCCAGTCCTTTCATCGATATTATTTCTTGAGGTAAAGCAGTAATAGTAAGTCATAGTGTTAGGTCTATGTAGTTTCTTAAAATTAATAAATAGTAATAGGTAGTATGCTAAAAGAGGAAAAGTCATAAAAGTGATATGCAACGGCTGAAGCTTAGTAAATACTGTGTTAAACTGTGCCCATTGACATTGTTTGTCCTTTCAGTGCCTTGTTCAGTCAAGAGTAGCTTTTCTGTTCATTGTAATTCCATTACCTATCCCTTAAAGTCCTGGATTAGGAAGAAAGATGTTTATCTTGAAATCAAGTTAAGAAGTACTCACTACTGTAATATCTAGATAATGAACCAGTCCTATTTTAAATTTTTAACATATATATTGGTATTTTTCTGTGGGAAACACTGGGTAAGCTTTCATTTGGCAGGTGACTATGGACTATAAAGTTGGCAGGGCCAGGAAAATCTTAAGGCTTAGCAAGAAAAATCCACCCTTTCTCTTACAAATCTACGTGATGGAATGAAATGAGTGTGTGTCTCTGTTTATGAATCTATGTATATCTTATGCAACTTGAATCATACTCATGATGGCCTTTCCATTATGAAAAAGTGAACTTCTTGCAGTTAAGTTCTATGTTTGTGATTCATGTAAACCAGGATAATTTTGTATATCTAGTTAGGTAAGCAATATGCTTTCTACTCAGTCTCCCATTACCTCTCCTTTTCTTCTTTAATTATTGGGCCCCGATCCACTGTGAAAAAAGGTCTACAACTAAATTTACAAAGATACGGATTTTTTAAAGGATCTCATTGTGACTCAGCCAAGGTGGACTGGGAAAGGACTCTGGATGCTCTCTTGGGATTTCTCTCTGTCAGGGATGTGTCAGTTCTCAGCATTGCTATCATGCAGGATTTTCAGGTTGGATTAAGGCCTGCTTCCTTGACCAGCTGCTTCATTGGTAGACAAACCTGGCTGGAACTTCCAGCCTTTTTCAGGATGCCTTGTGTGTGGCAGACGTATGGTAAGAAATGGATTCTTCAGCTTTCCTCTAGACATTTTGGGAATTACTTTTTGGTTCCTAAAGTAGCTCAGTTTGTTTTCAGAGGTTGTTTGTTTGTTTGTTTGTTTTTAACTAGCACTGCAACAGTCAGGGAATAACACTGTCATTTCCCTAATAAGACAAAAGAGGAAGGACACATTAAAAAATCTTACTTTCTACCTCATGAATTTAATATGGGATGATCCTAAAGATGAATCATCCCAGTCTGAGTTATTCGTTCTATAAATCATACTTCTTTAATGATAATTATGAAATGGAAATGTTTTTACTTTTGTAGTTCAAATTAACAATACTCTAGTTTTATTTCATTTCCCTATGTAGTTACATAAAAAGTAAAGCCCAGAGAAATACCACCTGTACCAAGATAATGTTAGCACTTTTTAGGTGATATGTAAACCCATCTAAAAGAGTTTATGTGACGAATTAATATTTAATGAACATAAGAGCTGCAGTTAAAGGTTACAGAGAATTGGGCCCTTCTTGCTGCTTAGAGTTCTTTGAAATGCTTTTTAGCGATGGTTTGTCGCCAGCCTTTTCCTATGGTCAGATTAAAATCTCAATAAGCAAAATGACCTATGTAGCCATGAGCCCCTACTAGAAATTCATCTGGAGTGGGGTACTCAGGAAAGAACACAGTTGTGAGTAGTAATTTTTTTTCTGCTTGTTTGAGAAGTTGGACTTAGAAATGCTTAGTTCTGTAGAAGGTTGGTTTTATTTTTTTTTTCAGAATTTTAAAACTGTCTGTTCGAAGGGTGATTTTTTTAGCCCCAGGTCCAAGTATTTTTTTTGGGGGGAATAGCTTGAAAGTTGTGTTTCTCTGAGTTTTTTATTTATGCATTATTTGATATGTTACAGAAAAACTCTGCACATAAAAATAGTTATAACTATATTTAACCTGAAATTTTATGGCTGAACTTTAATGTGGGTTACGTGGTCTCTTAATTATTCAGAATAGATTTTGTTAGTCAGCATTTAAAACTCTCTATTGCTTGGCACAGTGCATCACATATAATAGACAATATATTTTTTAAGTGGAATTTCTTATAACTTTTACTGTTTTTTTGTTTTTGTTTTTGTTTTTGTTTTTAAGAAAAGGTATAGTTTGGCAGTTGGGCCTCCCAAAAAAGACCCCAAAGTTAAGGGTGTCCAATCAGCAGCCGTACAAGCTTTTCTCAGAAGAAAAGAAGAGGAGCTCAGACAAAAAGGTGTGTATCTATAGCCTTATTCTCAATTTTAAAGCCTTCCATCTTCACAACTAGCTTGTACTTAACCAGTAGATGTTTGTAATAACACAACGGGCTAATGGATTTGTTGCATATGTGTCTGAGTCAACTGTATTTATAATATTACTTATTTTCTTATGTTGATCATTTGTATGTTGTTATCTTTTATTCCATCTTAAAAGCTTTTTGGAGATAGTGACCATGTCTTCTAATTGGCCATAGTAAGGTCCCCAGTAAGAACTCCATTCTTTGACCTTTGACCTGAATCCGCTTCTAACCTATTTTGTATTTTGATTTTTTTATTAAGAGTTCTATCTAAATGGTTAAAAAAGAGGCAATTTTTGAAAATCAGTAAACTCAAGAAGTAGTTTTACTTCATGTAAATGATGAGGAAACTGATTCAATAAGTTTAAGTATTCATTGATTGATAATAACAGCTGCTAGGTGATTATTAATGTTCCCTTAACTTGACATATGTATTTGGTTATGAATTATTTTCTATATTTAAAGCTAAAAGCCAAGTCTCTCACTTGCTTAGTCATATAGAAAGGCTCATATGTGACCCACTCATTACATAAGGTGACTCAATTGGTGTTTGTTCAGATGACTTCATTTAATTCCTAGATATCTTCAAACTATATTGTTTCAAACTAAATGTTGCTTGTGTTTTAGTGACCTACTGATTTGAGATGAACATACGGTTATCTTGCTTGATACCTTGAAATATGTTCTTGTTTTGTCTCTTTAGCCTTAGAGGAGAAAAGGAGAAAAGAAGAACTAGTGAAAAAGCGAATTGAACTAAAACATGACAAGAAAGCAAGAGCTATGGCCAAAAGGACAAAGGATAATTTCCATGGTTACAATGGGATTCCTGTTGAGGAAAAGTCAAAGAAGAGACAGGCAATGGAAAGCCACACTAGTCAGGGAACAGACCAAGAGTGCGAGATGGAAGAAGAGGATGAATTTTTGGAATACAATCAAGCAGCATCAGAGCAGGAGTATGAGGAAGAGCAAGAACCTCCCAAAGTTGAAAGCAAACCAAAGGTCCCCCTTAAAAGTGCCCCACCTCTCATGAACTTCACTGATCTACTCAGGCTGGCTGAGAAAAAGCAGTATGAACCAGTGGAAATTAAGGTAGTGAAGAAAACAGAAGAGCGGCCTATGACTGCTGAAGAACTTAGGGAGCGAGAATTTCTTGAACGAAAGCATAGGAAAAAGAAACCTGAGACAGATGCAAGACTACCTCCAACCAAAAAAGTACCCTGTCAGAAAGAAAGTGTGGGCACAAAACTTAGCAAAGTTTCTGGGGACAAGCATCCGTCTAAGGGTACTCTCCTTTCTCATGCTGAGAAGAAATTCAGACCCAGCACAGCTAATGAGAAACACTTAGGTTTGTTTTCATCCAAATCCGTACCAGGAGAGAGGACCAAAGTAGGATCTGGCAATTGCTCCCAACCCTCACTACGTGAGGGCCGTGACAGACCTGTTTTCAATGGGGCTGGAAAGACCCACTCAAGTACCTATTCACCAAATGTCCCAAAGAGTTCTGCTAAAGGGACTCAGAAATCTGCTACTGAGCACAAAGCAAAAAAATCTCCTTCCCACCCTAGCCATTCCAGGCCTGGGTCCATGATCACCTCACATAATAAGGCTAAGAGTCCAGGTGTCAGGCAACCAGGCAGCAGCTCCAGCTCAGCCCCTGGGCGGCCCATCACAGGGATTGCTCAGCCTACAGTTAGTTCTGGTCTCATGCCCAGGCGCCAAAATGGCAGCTCCACCTCAGGGCCTGAGCGATTAGTCAGTGGGAGTAAGAAGCCAGCCAATGACTTAAATCCTTCTGGATGGACAGTCAGCAGTACCCATGGCCCTGGACGACCCATCGGTGGCTCAAGTGGTTCTGGGAGATTAACGGGCAGCTCTGGTGGCCCTGGGCGGCCTGTGAACAGTCCACATGATGTTCGACGACCAGTGAGTGGCTCAGGCCCCCTTGGGCGGTCAGTCAGTGGCCCTGGGCGATCAGTGAGTGGCTCAGTTTCAGCTGGACGGACTGTCAGTAATTCAGGCCCTGGAAGACCAGTGAGCAGCTTGGGACCTGTGCGAACAGTTAGTAGCTCAGGTCCCCTGCTGAAGCCCAAGTGCACTGTTGTCTCAGAAACAATTTCTTCCAAGAATATCATTAGCCGGTCGAGCAGTGGACAGATGAATGGAATGAAGCCTCCCTTATCTGGCTACAGGTCTTCCCAAGGTAAAATTGCCCCTTACCCTGAGTATTTGTCACCAGAAGTTGGTAAATATACTTTGTTTTATATGACCAGAGATCCTGTAACCCTCTTTTGTGCTGTTTAATGTGCTCTTATGTTGATTGAATCTTGATATTTTGTCCTGTGCCTGAGAGTTTTAGTGATCATGGCTTGGAAAAATCTTCAGAAAGAGACTTATCTAGGGCTTCTGTGTTTAGCCCTGAAATGTCTCCAAGTTTAATAAACTTAGCTATGTGATTTGGAAGACAGGGTGAGTGTATATGCCATATATGTTCAATGAATGAATTCATCTTTACGTTTTCGTGAAGACTTGAGAGACCTGTCTTTAAGGACTGGAGTGTATTTGTAAGCTGGGAGTCTTTTGGTGCACTATTTATTCATCAAATATTTGTTAAGTACTCACTATGTGCCAGGAACTGTTTTAGACTGCCCTGTGTTTTTCTGCTTCTTATAATATCAAGGTTCTGTCTAGCTAGTAGTCCTTTAGGAATCTACTGTTGCAAGGTATGGGATCATCGGTAGCATGTACTAGCTGCTAGGTCATAGTTTCTTCATGGTAATAAGCATTTGGTAAAGCACTTGTTAGCCACTATGGAGAAAGAAAAAAAAAAGACGAGATTCCATGCTTTTAACTTCTAATTCAGCTAGAACATTGATTTTCAACCAACAATGATTTCGTCCCCCAGTGAACATTTAGCAATATCTGGATACATTTTTAATTAACACACCTGGGGGACAGGAGATGCTACTGGCATATAGTAGATAGAGGCCAGGAATGCTGCTATTATCCTACTATGCACAGGACAGCCTTCTCACAGAAAAAAATTTCTAGGCCAAAATGTCAGTAGTGCTGAAGTTGAGAAAGAAGCTCTGAGCTCATGAGACAAACCATGTATATTAAAAACTTTAGAAGAATAAAAGGGGTGTCTTCGAAGACCAGAAAGCAGTTGTTCTCAGACACTGGTCTATTGATCAGTGCCTATCTTTTGCAAAAATTTTAATCTTTTGGTAAAATGATAATGTGAGTTTTTTCTAAAGTCAGACTTCACTCAGTTTGAACAATTATCCATAATTCCGAGAATCTTTCCTGTTTCATTGGACTTCAAAGAATTTAATGAAATTATGGTGATAATAGATGGTCAATTGTTACCTTTGGTGTCTTTGTGCTATTAAGTTAGTGACCCTATAGCTATTTGTAATTGTTTTTTTTTTTGTTTTTCGTGTTTTTTAAGAGATTTTTCCAGTCTCTTAAATCTAGAAGAATGGAAACTACTAAGCTATAAAATGTAACAGACACTTCTAGTAAGCCCTAGGATATACAGGAATTCTGATCTGTTCCTTGTAGATACCGGGAAGCAGCAGGGACGATGTAGTAATGACTCCATGCTGTGTGCCAGCTTACTGGCTCTGGCTTTTGAGAATGCCATCTTAATGAGTTCTCAGAATCTCCGTTTACGTAGAACCTTGTTGGGACTGTTTTAAGTTTTATTCTGTTATAAATGATGGCTTTTCTATTCCTAGGCCCTCAAAGGCTTCCCTTCCCTAGTGGTTACAAAAGGCAGCGAGAATATGAAGAGGAAGAAGATGACGAATATGATTCTGAAATGGAAGATTTCATCGAAGATGAAGGAGAACCTCAGGAAGAAATATCCAAGCACATTCGAGAAATCTTTGGCTATGACCGAAAAAAGTAAGGCTAAAGAAATTTTAGATACACTTTTTGTTTTGAAAAATTTATGTTAAAGGAAAAAATAAGCATTAATAGTAGAGGCATTGAATACAGTTCTTAATTAGGAATCTTGCACAATTGTTTAGAATTAATCCTTTGGCACTTAATATTTAAGTATTATTTATGTAGTTCCTTGCATGAGGGCCAAAAAAAATTCCTTTTTAAACCATTGTCTTTAATAAGATGTATATTTAATGAGAGTGAAGCAGCTTGGTGTAGTAGAAATAGCTTCGAAATCAGAAAGCCATCCACAGAGCTATGTTGAAAGCTGGTCTGATGTGACATCTGCTTTTCTTTAAAAAGCTTTGCTACTCAAAAGTATGGTCCTTGGAGAGCAGTATGGGACCAACAGCTTGTTAGAAATGCAGGCTCTCAGGCTCCATCTCAGACCTACTGAATCCAAATTGGCTTTATAAGGTTCTCAGGTGATTTATGTGCACTTTACAGTTTGAAGCACTGGTATAGAGGAAATATCAGGGTTTAAATGGAAGTTCCACCACTTACTAGCTGGGTAAACATGAGTAAACTATTTTTAAAATGACATTTGGAAGGATTAAATTAGGTAGTATGTATAGGACAGAAAGGCTTTATTACGGTGCCTATCAATCAGTTGCTACCTTCTTTGAAGCCATAGAGATGAGAAAAGGTCTTTTTAAAGAAAACTAGACGAAGAACTGGATTAATCAGATCTAAAAATCTAATCATTAGCTAGCTATATGTTCTCGGTCAAGCTATTAACCTGTCTGCTTCAGTCTCCTGTTCTAAAGTCCTTCCTTACGTCATGATCGTCATGAAGTACAAATAAAATTTATACAAAATAATGTTTATATATTGCGCTTTCAGGATTTTAATATAAACATCACGTAAATGGAAGTGAGTGAACATTGTTGGTTGGCACCTTCATCAGCATTATATTCAGAAAAAGTTGCCTTCTGGGATTAATAAAGGCTCATTTGGTTTCACTTCAAAAACCCACTTCTACCCATCCTCTCCCTCAACCCCGTCCCAACCCCCTGCCAAGTAAGAAGGAGTAATACTAAATGTGTGATTTAGTTATAGAGATGTTGATTTTTAAAAAAGGAAGATGTAATTCCTTTAGAAAATTGAAAATTTGTTTTTAACAACTTTGATTTCCTCTTTTCAGATACAAAGATGAAAGTGATTATGCCTTACGTTACATGGAGAGTAGTTGGAAAGAGCAGCAGAAGGAAGAAGCAAAAAGGTAAGCACAAAACAATACATTGGTGTTGACATGTCCTAAAAATTCTATTGCTGTTTTGGTTGCACCATTGGGAGCAGGGGCTTTGGGCTATACAGTTGTCAGTTCCAATCCTGCTTACTTGCTGTGAGGCTTTAGACAAATTCCTTAGCCATTTTGTCTTGTTTTCTTATTTATAAAGTGAAAATATTCTGTTTTTACTGACTGAGAAGTATTGTAAGGATTAAGATAACGTGAACAGGTTGCCTAGTGCAGTGCTTCACCCATGCAGGCCCACAATAAATGCTAGAGGCCTCCTCTAATCCAGTTGTAGCATGTTGTCTTGCTTTTCTTTCTCCATCCTTAATTCCCTTTCCACATGAGACACATCTCAGTCTTGCTAACCTGTGCCACTGCTGGCCTAGGGACCTAATGAGGAATGTTAAATTCCCTCTGATTCCTGTTTGGCTACCTGATAGCAAACTAATGATAATTTCTTGGGTAGAGATTGTTTTGTTTATAGCATTAACTTGGTGAAATAATTCACCTCAATCTCAAACCAGATCTTAAATCTTTTTCTCCCTCTTGCACTCTCTTCTTGTAACTAGATAAAATATGAAACTGAAGTACTGGAAGCTAAGCAGGGTCGGGCCTGATTAGTACTTGGATGGGAGACCACCTAGGAAGACCAGGAGCTGTAGGTGTAAAAATTAAAAAAATAAGGGGTTATATGTTGACAGTGTCCTTGGAATCTGTGAGGTCAACCAAGGGTTGCCTTGCCTAAAAAATAAATAAAGCATTGGGAAGGGACAAGCATAGAATGTTTTATTTTTGAATACGTTTCTTATTCTTTATTTTTAAAAGCCATTGAAATCTTTTTATTTTATTACTTTAATGGAAATATTAAGGCATTTTGTATTGAGGTTGTATATGAGGTCTTTTTTCCACTATAATTTGAGTCAGCAGCAGTGGTTCCTGGTGAAAAATATTCCTGCTAGTCTGTTTTCAGTGGTAAGGCCTTGAGGCATTTTGAGTACATCAACACATTCCACCTGAGCTCAGTTAGAATTTCTTGTTTTTTAAAGTGGTAATTTCATGTGTAGTGACAAATTCCTTTTTTTGACAGTTTAAGACTAGGTATGCAGGAGGACTTAGAAGAAATGAGACGTGAAGAAGAAGAAATGAAACGTCGAAAGGCCAAGAAGCCGAAGAGGCATTAGCTGATGTTTTCATTTATTTTTGTGAAATTCTGGAAATACTCTGCTGCCAGGAAGTCCTGCCTTCAGATGGAAAAAGCCTCCCATTTTAGATTTATATTTGGTTCCTCAAGGAGAAGGAAAGCATACTGTGTATTTTGAGCATAAAGTATTTTTAAATACTTTCCAGGGTGGAATTTCTAATGCAGATGATACAATGCCCAGTGGGTGCTCTTATGAAGCTAACTGTTCACAGGTGCCAGTCTTCATCCTGATGAGCTATGCACTCTAATGTGGGGCTCTTCACCAGTCAGCCAGTCCTTTGTTGTTCCTTTGCTATTTGAAAAAAGGAAAAAAAATTGCCTCTTGACTTCCATGCTTCTACTGATGCGTGAGTAGGGCAATGGCCAGCCCCCAATCAAACCTTTTTGTCTTTTTATGAGGAACCTGGCCCTTCCATGAATGTTGCCAGCAATAAAGTGACCTGTCCTAATCTATATGTTTGTATGGAGAACTTGAAAATGTAGAGTAGGCTTTATAATTATCATACGAATGTCATCTCTTTGACTTTGAAAAAGTAGAATAAATTATATTGTATTCTGCATTATTCATGGATTGGATGCTGAGCACTTATTCACTAATGTAGATGACAAGGCAATTAACAAAAAATTTTCCAAGTTAAAATATAAGTTATACCCTTTAGTGTAAGAATATTCTTTTCCAAGTTTTCCTTTCAGATTTACTGTAAAATAGACAATGTCACTGTGCTGATTTTTATCTAAAAATTCATTTTTATATTGAAAAAATATTTTATTCAAACATTAGAGTCGGAAGAGTAGTAGTTTAAAAAGTAAGCAGGTGACATGTGAAGTTCTCCCTCCTTCCATCCCCCTTCTCCATTATAAAAATATTTTGGAATCCAAGGTGCCCTTGTACCTCTTGATGTTAATGACTTTGCATTTTTTATCTTAAAATTCCTTAGCAATTAATGGCAAAAACCAAAAACTAAATTCATGTGTATCAAGAGCACCACTTTTCTCTTTTTGCCCATATTGCACTTTTATTTCAAACTATGCACTGTGAAGACATTTTTTTCACCAGGTGGAAAAGGATGTTCCCTGTTACTGGTGTTTTACTGAGCTGTGGAACTTCTTTCATTCTCACCTTTCTTCAAGTCATATCTATAGACTTGCTATCTCTTAAGCCTCAAGTCCAAGCAATTCTAATCAGGCTGAGCTAGGTTCTGGCTGGAAAGAAGCCAAGTTTCGAGGAAAGTCAGCAACAGAAAGTGAGTTATGATGGTAGAGAGCACTTGTCTTTGATTCTAAATGTGGAGAGTAGGGGACACTGGGACATAAGTTGTAGAACAGTTCTACAGTAAACATTGTGCTTACCTTAAGCCAGCAGTCCCCAACCTTTTTGGCACCAGGGACCAGTGCTCCTATGAGAATCTAATGTCTCATCTAAGGTGGAGCTGAGGTAGTGATTCTAGGGCTGGGGAGCGGCTGCAAATACAGATGAAGCTTCACTTGCTGGCCCGCTGCTCACGTCCTGCTGTGCGACCCGGTTCCTAACAGGCCATGGACCAGTACTGGTCTGTGGCCTGGGGTTGGGGACCCCTGCCTTAAGCCATGGGATAGTGGGGATTAGGAAGTAGGAAAGGTTGTCCTACAAAGAATCCTTACTTTTCAACAGGTCTAAAACTTGCTTTTGGGCATTCCTTTTTATCCATAAAGCTTTATTCTTCAAGTTTGGGTATTATAGATTACCATTATTAGCCTCCCTTAATGGGATGACCATATGACCCTAACTCATATTGAATTGCATTTTAAACTTTGAAAGTGCAAAGATGTAATTTTGAATTTGAATCTTACGGTGTCTTCATCACTAGAGATAACACTCATGCGCCACGTAGAACTGTTATACTGATGGCAGAAAATCCTATTAACTGCCTTTCAAATACCTTCAATGAAATTGATTTAAGGGTAATATGATGTTCCACATAATAAAACAGGTTTGGAACATTATTTCCTTTGCTGTCACTTATGTGCTTCCCCACTCCCTTCAGTTTTTTTATTCTTGGATATAGTGTTTTCAATACAGACTCTTTGAAATCTATAATTACAATCAAGTGCCACAACTGAAATATTGTCACAACAAATATTTTTGGTGGCTTAAGTTTACTAGCACTTTAATCAATGATATTGTGCAGTTATTTGTACAGAAAGGCACCATTGTGCTAGATGAAAGTTCCAGAACTTGGTAAGAGTCATATTGTGTCCTGATGTGTCATTCCCTTCTGAGTGCATTTCTTGTGTAATATAGATGTTGATTTTAGTATTCTTCATCATAAAAGGGCACTACTGTCGCTCATTAAAGTTCTGAGTAAGTCTATCTTGGCCTTGTTTCCCCATCCTCTCTTCCATTTTGTTTCTGCAATTCCTGACCACTCTAAAAACTCACAGACTTCTAAGAAATTGGAATAAGCTGTTATTTTATCAATGTTTACAAATTAAGTGCTTGATTTTTCATGTATCCTCTACCGTTTTGATTTTCGGATTTTATTGATTCAATATTTGAAGATGTGCCTTTTATTAGGTAATGTTAATTCACGAATGTAATGTTATTTCACAAATGTAATGTAACATGATCATGGGTGTGGCATTCTCTAACAGATGATGTGAAAGGAAAGTAGTTTTCATAAAACTCATGGCTCTGATTGCACAGTCTCACTTGCTTTTGATGTTGCTATGTCAACGCAAGGGGCACTTTCTCTTAAGGCTACTTTCAGAACTTGTCTTTGTATTTTCTCTAAACTATAAATGCAATTATGTCCACTTGGAGGCCAGGGTACCACATGTCACAGGCAGCCTTACATGTGTGCCGTGAGAAGGTTCAAAGACTGTTAACAAAGAAAGTCTATGGGAACTCGAAATTTCATTTTTTTAATGTAATCCCCAAGATTTTCTCTAAGAAATAAATCACTGTTTTGTATTTTGTAACTTAAAAGCAGCTATTAGTACATTTCTGAGATATAGCAGGAGACCAAAACATGTTTGGAAAGATAATAAATATATAAAGAGAGACTGTTTGGTTTATTTTCAATGAACTGAATATATTAATATTAGACTACTATTTATTTTGTGAGTGAACGTAATGAAATAAATATTAAGGTGTTTAGTGTATGATTAAGAGTGGGATATAGATTTCTTTGGAGTTATTTAATCCATCATGTCTTTTACATACTGGACAAATCAAGTTTAAAAAAACATTTACATAGATTAGCTTGTAAATCTGGTGCTGTTGACCTGCAAGAGAATCTACTTTTGCATATACAGGTGAAAGTTTTACAATTTATGTATAAAAAATTGTAGGCATTAAAAATATTTTATTGATATTTTCACTGGTTTGAATTTATTTGCCAAAACTCATATTCCTCATTTCATCACCCAGAACATTTTTCCAGCTAGAAACCCCAGTAGATTTCATCAGACTTCAGAGATGGGGTTTGCCTCCTTACACACAGGCCTCTCTTATCTCTCATACATTCACGTTTCCTCAGCTCCTATCACTGATACCTCGTTTTTCCCCACCCCCACCAGCTTAGAGAAGACTTCCAAGTTAGGAAAACTGTTTGGACATACTCAGAACTGGAGGACAGAACAACTGGGTATATACTTCTTATCAAGAAAAGTAGGTTCTAATCCCCTGTAATAAAAAGCACCTGAGACAGCTGAGATATATTCCCTTATATATAGTAAGTGGGCACAGCCCTCAGCCAGAGAATATAGGCACTTCATGGAATGTGTTGAGTCTAGGTCATAAGTATCATAGAATGAGAAATTACTAAAAAAGTTTTGCTTATGGATTTTAATTTACTTTTCTTTCCATAAAAAAATAAAAAGGATAATCCACTTCAGTGCATAGAGCCACTTACAAATAGTTTAGCAAACATGTACCAAATAGCTATCAATGAAATGTCTTCATAACTAAAAGATCTGTTAGTAAGGGTGCACTTCTGAACAATGGAACTATATCAGTCACCCCAAGCAGCCACAGAATGGGAACAGTTCCATATAGTTTATTTTTAAAGTACTGTATTTACTCCTGTTAAATTTGTCCCTCCCTCTCCCTGTTTAGGGTCAGGAAGCTCCAAACCACTAGAGGGCTTATTAAAAATAATCTAGGGCTCAAACACCCAGATTAATTATGTGGATCTTATACTTAGATTCCATCCTTGGTGTCATAAGCCCAAACTGCATCATATTGAGGACCGAGCAGTTATTTTTTGTTTCTATACATGCTCCCTGTATCAGCAGCAGTCACTGCTAAAAGAGGCAGGCAATTTCTTGGTTACTTAGATGAGGGAGAGGTTTGGGCCAAGAAGCAGCCAAAATCTTAGATATCCCAGTCTCTTGTTTGACCCTTTTTCTTGCCACATAAAAGCATGCCAAGGAGAAGGCCTGGATCTAATCTTGACTTCAACCCAGAGTTTTATGGCTTAGTAAGGTACTTAAGCCTCTCAACTTCACTTTTGCCATTTTGTAAAATAAGGCTGGCATACAACTTCAGAAGGTTATTGTAAGGATTAAAATAATGTGTAATTTAGTATCTGGCACCCAATGTAAAAACAAGGTCCTTTCCCTACATGGTATAACCTTTGGGTTCTTAATAGCTATGAAAAGGCTACAGAGAAATACCTCCAAAGAATAGGCTTAAAGTTGCTCCAGCCCTTTTAACATTTTTTCAGCCTTGGACCCAGGAAAAATATGCCTTTGGAAATAGATACAAAGAGCTCTTGAGAATTTCTATCCTTAAGGATACAGAATAAAGGACAAATTGAACTGGATATCTTAGTTTTAATAGCAGTCTTAGGGACTATGAAATTTGGGGGGGGGGAGCAAACACTCCTATCCACTCTGACTACCTAACCCCTTCCATCTATGTTTCAAACTAACAGAATGCCAAGTCTTCATCTTAAAAAGCAATAATTTTTTACATAAAATGTGACAAAATAATGTGCAATTACTTTATGCGAAACCATCAACAGGAACTGTACAACTGGTCAGGTGAGCTTCAGAGCTGCATTACTTCACCAGGATCATCTTTGCTTACTTCCAGCGGGATCTGAAGGGGAAAAAGTACGTCAGGTAGGTCTTGTTTAGTGTTTGCTAGGTGTGAGGCTAAGGTAATTGCCCTCCTTGCCAAGGCAGGCAGGGATAGCTGTGTCCAATTCTGTCACCTAATGCCTCCAATCCCAGTTGCCAGCGGGGCTTAGCAGGATGGGAGCTGACAAGAGGCAGAGAAAGGACAAATATCCAAGGTCCAACACAAGAAAGGAAAAAGACATCTGCCACTAGAACCATTTTACAGGCCAGTGTTTCCTTGATGAGGGAGAGTTAAGTGTGGGTTGCTGGTGTGCTTTGCTTTAAGAAATGGTATTGAAGGTTGAGCATACAAAATGTCCCATGAACACAAGACGAAGTCACCCATGTCACACAGCTTTGAGAAATCTTTACCTCTACACCTCCAGTTTATTTGAAAGAAACTGAAGAACTTAAAAAGAATAGACTCTTAGGAAAATAGGTATAAAAAAATCACATGAAAGAGGACACTCTCCCAACTCTAAGTAGACAGTATATAATAACAGAAGTAGGTGAGCTACAGAACTTTTTTCAATAAAGTATTTGTTTCTAAAGTTACTAGAGTTAGATTTTGATGCTTAGTTCATTTATCTGGGGGAATACATTTCAAAGTAGGAACAGAGAACAAAGCTGAAGGCACACTTACCCCTCCTGGGGGATACTTATATCCCTTCCACATTGTTCCTGCAATGAGAACCATCCATAAGACGACAATCATTGCGGGTTTCTTGCTCAGCTGGTGATGTGTTCAGGGGGGAATGGGTGGTCTGGAAGGTGTTTTCTATTTTCTGAGTCCTGGGAACTGGGTCGTCTTCATTCAAGACCAGATGGTGGATGGCCCAGCATGACAGCTCCTGGCTGAGGAGCTTTGTGGTCTAGCCTGAACTGAAATGGCTCGCCACGGCCATTTGGAGGGGCAGAGCTCAGATACCAATTGTGACATCAGCTCCTGTGACCTTGGGGACCAGTCAGAGTGAGTAGCTACGAAATGGTTGGCCAGGATGGCAGGTGTGCTGGGGCTAAAGAAGGGCCCTGTTCTGTGGTGACTATATGGTTGGGATCTAATTGGCATCATTCTTTATTAACACATCACTTGTCAAAATTTTGACTACTGGCTTTATGTAATCAGATGCAAAACACATTCCTAGGTAAAACACAAAACAAAACAAAACATACCCTGGATTAACTGGGAGGATTAACTAGGTATGCTATAAGCAATCACTACATATACTAGTGTTAAGTTAGTCACAGAAAAATCTTGAATTTTGCAAAAGAGCACAATTATATCTTCATCATGCAGGGTAAGCCTCTTCATAACTTCCCTGAGAAAATAAGGAAGATGGACTGTTATGCTCATTCCATAGCTGGAGAAACTGAGGCACAGAATAGTTTCAGTGGATTGGTCAGAATCACAGTACAGGAATGGCTCAGCTAAACATGTGCCCAGTGCCTCCATCCACATCCTCACCCCTACACTGGTCTGTGTTGTATCAACACTCAGAAATTCTAGGGTAGATAGAGAAGAAAAAGAACAGCCATCATGCTTTGCTCTCAGTGTACCTGGGGCTGGGATTTCATTCCCCTGCCTTGCAGAGTAACTTCCAAGAAAAACCTGCTCTTATAATTGGTATATGACTAAGACTCTCAGAGTTTAGTTTCTTTAACTATGGGAACATACATCTTTGAAAAAAACAGGTCTGAATGCAATGGGATGGGATGTGAGAAACCCAGGAGATCGTTTGCTAAAAAGATACCGCTATTAATGGTTGCTATAGGCAGAGTGGTCTAGTGGAATAAGAGGCTATTAAGTACAGAGATCTATGCTCACATCCCAGCTTCACAAACAAGTTGGCCTGTGTGGCCTTGGCTAAACAGTTGAGGTCATTACCACCAGTAAATCTTTGACTGGTTCATTATTTTGCTTAGTTGTTAAGTTAGCATTTACAAAACGCTAATTGTCGAGCTTTGCATTAAATTCTTTATATGAATTCCCAAATGGAATCCTCATAAAATACTGAGATATCTTCATTGTTATATAGATGAAGAAACTGAACTTCAGAGAGATTAAACTTTTCCAAGGTCACATAGCTAAGTTGCAAAGTTAGAATTTAAACTCAAATTCACATTAACTCCAGTTTCAGGATCTGCCAAAAAGGGTGTTAGAGATGTTGGTCCAATTTACTGTACAGTTTATGAGGAGAAAATAAGTTAATGGGAATGAATAGTCTTTGAAAAGAATACCTATGAAGTGTGGCTATTAAATCTTTGAACCTTGGCCTGCTGCCCTTGGCAATTTTCCCCAAATTCTCTTTCCCTACCATCTATCTCCAATCATTTCTCCTTCTATAGTTTGTTATATTTTCCAGAGGAAAATAAACTCTTCACTGAGATTTCAGGGTGCTATCAAATTCTCTGGAAAGGGAGGAATCCAGCCCAATAGACTTGACCACCACTCACAGCTGCAGATCTTCATCCAAAGCCAGGCTCCTCCGTCGTGCCTTGCTTTCCTGAACAAGCCACCTCTCCTTCCACCTCAGAGTTGGAGGCTGAGTCAGAAAGAAATTTAAAGGCAGACATAGCTCTACTTGTTGGTCCAGTAGGTAACTGCCTCTGTATGTGACTGCAAGGGCTGCTGAAATGTCCTACCCAAGGCCCACTTTCCCTTTCCTACTAGTAATCACTAATTCACTTGGCCTGAAATTCGGAAGTCAGGTATTATCTCCAGCAGACCCCTTATAAATCCCATGCTTTGAAATAAGTGAAATTATGTACCTGAGCGTGGGAGGTATTTAAAAATGTCCCAATGGGGTGAGAAGTAGCCTAGGAAACTAACTTTGTTCCAATCACACCCTTACCTCTAATTAGTGGTGAAACCTCAACTATCTTTCCCATTTGGTCAGAAACCCCAACTGGGAGGATCAGCCAGAGTCAAGACTGATTGATTACCAGGAATTTACAGGCAAGGTCATTACTTACCATGAACTCTGGAAATGTGCCCATGTAACATGCAAGTCCAACAAAAAGCATCCAGCCAAGCACAATCATGATAAAACAATTTCTAAGACACAATTACACAGTGACTCTTCACCAAGATCTTGGCAAAAGAGTATGCTCATGAAACCCTCAGTTGGTAAAGGTCTCGCATGTCAGTTCCAGTCCTTAGCTCCAAGGGATCCGAAACTCCCTAGCAGAGAAGTTGGAGTCTAGTAGGGCATTGTGACATCATTGGTTGCATAGCCCATACAACATGTCAGATCATGTCACTCTGTTCAAAATCCTCGAGTGGCTTCCTCTTTCAGGGTAAAAGCCTAATGAAGAGAAAAGTAGCCCCTAACTTTGGAACTGGTCTGACCCTGTTAGGTCTCAGCATTATTAGCTGACCTGGCAATCAGAGTGAGGCTATGTTATCTGTTGGATATAACAATCTCACAGAACACCAAAATCAGACTTGGTCACTCAGACCATGACAGAATGAGACAAAACAAACCCATTTCATAATTCTGTGGAAGGAGACAAAAGCAAGGTCACCGTAAAACTCACAAAATATCAAACATCCTCTTCTCTCTACTGAGTGACTGCTGCTTCTTTACCAATTACAGCTTTATCCCTGCTCTGGTCTGCCCATCTTATAGATATTTATTGAGATACCAAATCATACAATTGTCCCTGCTTTCTGACAGCACCTAATCCAAAGTGAAGCTCTGCTTCCTTAAATCCTCCCCCAAATCACCCAAAGCCCAATCCTAAATAGGTTCTTTCCAACACTCTCTGAGATGTCTCAGTGGTTCTCTACAGTATTTGCTCCTTCACAGCAAGGAGCAATCAACCCAACTTGTTTCATTGTGGGGCTATTCCTGCTGGTCTCTGGCCTCTGGCTAGAGGGCACTGACAAACCAGAGTCATATTTGTCTACAAAGCCCCCACAGTGGTTCTCAGACTTTATCACCCAGGCTTCTTAAAACAAATTGCTCCACCCCACCCCGAGAGTTTGATTCTATAAGTCTGAGGTGGGGGTTTTAGAATCTGTATTTCTAACAAGTTCCAAGTGATGCTGAGGCCTGCAAGTCTGGGGATCGCACTGCCTTAAATCACCTGTGGCTCCCTTTTATTTCAAATTTACCCTACTTCTGCATCCTCATTTCTTACTTCATTCTACTCCAGCTACACTGGCCTCCTTGCGTCTTGAGCCTCCCCATCCTCATGCCTGTATTAGAATTTTGCTTTGAATGCCCTCTACAAAAAAATGCTTACTCTCTCACTTCTCAAGGAGACCTACCCCAATTTCCTAACCCTGCCTTCTAAAAATGTAATCGCCTTCTAACATGCAGTCTAATTTACTTGTTTATTATATTATTTTGCTCTCCTCCTCCTAATAAAAGAATGACAGCCTTAGGACAACTGACATTTTTGTTTATTTTGTTCACTTCTGTATTCTCAGATCTTGAACAATATCTAGCAAATAGTAAATGCTCAACAAAAGTTTGCTGAATGAAATGCTCCTTCCAGCCTTTCACTTTCTTCTCCAGTCACAGCATTCCTGCCTTTGGCTCTTCCTATTAATGCAATCACCCTCCTGCTAGCCCAGACTCTTGACAGTTAAATTATCCAGCTCCTGTGAGTCTTTAGGACCAACAGGCTCAGGCCAGGAATACAAAGCCGGTAAGTAACTCACAAGTCAAGGAGGCCAAACAAAGCCAGCATATTGCATTTATCTCTTAGCTTTCCTTCTCCAGATGACCTCCACCAACCTACCTCCTCTCTTGTTTTCAAACTTTTTGTCACCTGATTTTTATCTCTCTACCACCAACATGGTTATGGTAACCCCTCCCCCGATGCTGCACCACCCTCGCGAGACTGTCCCATGTCCCAGTTCTATGGCATTGCTCCTCCTAACTCCGTTTTCCCTTTCTAGCTCCCTGAAATTTTGCTTTTGAAGTTTCATTACCTCTTTCTTCCTAAATTCAACTACAATATTCGGTCTTGATCTTTTTCGCTACGCTGCTGAATTTAACACAACCTTTTAGGAACTCTCTTCCAGAACAGCGTGAGCTGCTTCCACTTCCTTTACTGCTTCTCCTAGGGTCTTTCCTAGTCCTCTCTTCACAGGTGTCCCCAAGTTCAAGCTGAGTTGCGGTTCCCTCGGCGCTAACGCGTTTCTGATGGCGTTCAGGGTTCAAGCTGGAAAGGTGATGTGACTCTCGGCGGAGCCGCAACTGAGCCGGGGGCGTGGACTGCAGGTTGTCTTTCGGTCCGCGAAGGGGCGGGGCCTTAGCAGCGCGGGAAGTTTGGTCCTTGGCGGCCGCCGTCCAGGACCGGATGCGAAAGAAGTTCTAAGTGGCTGGGGTCGCAGAACCTGGCTTGGGAACCTACCTGGACATGGAGTTCGACTGCGAGGGTCTGAGACGGCTACTTAGCAAGGTGCGGGCAACCCGCTGGGCCGGGTCTGGGGATCCGGGGTCTCGGGAGCGTTTCCAGCCCTAGCCGGGCTGCCTCCTTGCCGTGGTTCACTGGTCATGGTGCTGGGAACCGAGGCAGGCTGGCCCGAAGTAGGTGTGGCCCCGGGCAGACCGCGCGCGGGCCGCTCCAGCTCGGGAGGCCGGGGCTCTGGCTCCGCGCGTAACTCCGAGGCCCCCCCACCCCCGCTCCCCAACCTCTACCCGGTCTGAGACGTTCGCACGCTTCCAGCTTCTCCTGGTCTCAAATAGCTCCCAACACTCTCCTGTCCCATTAACTCACGCCCTTCTCTCTCTGCTGAAATGTCCTGTCTCATTTTTTTTCTGGACTTGGAATGCTCAGGCTTTGTAAGGGTCAGTTCAGATGGCGCTCCCTGGTAGATAGAATCACTCCCTTCTCTCTACTTGCTTTCAGCAATATCGATTATCACATTGTGGAGTATTTATTTACGAACCTTATTCGTGCCTTTGAACTCCGACTCCCAAGTGAATGAAACACCTGAGCAGATTTAGGAATGAAGCAGGGTTTGAAGGCCCAGAGGAGATTCTCTTAATTTGAAGGTTTGAGCGGAGAGCTGACTCAAAAGTCTGACCTACGTTTCTGGGGTATGACTAGCGCCAGTTTCCGGGTTAGTCCACTCTCGCTGATTCCCCACCAGTATATAATCTAAGACAACCCACCTTTTCACCAGTTTTTAGTTGTGATTCTTAATGTTTCTTAAGATTTCCCCATGCGGAAGCATACTTTTATGCCATTTTATTGGATTTGCGTGAGTCTCCTTTTGGGGGCAGTTTGCACGCCTGTGTGGAATTTTGAAGCTTGATGATTGAAATTGTTTATATGTAATCGATTTGAATGATTTTATCTACTGTGGCAGGTGTAGATCTTACAGAAAGAGAAGTATCATGCTTAGGATTACACCGTTTCTGTCTCTTCAGACAACATGAAATTAAAAGAACCTCGATCAAGTTTTTTAACGAGGGGAGCATGATTTACTATTGTCCAGTAGGAAGAATTGTTAAAGTTGGTGGTAGAAAAAAATAATTTTGGCGGAACTGGAATGAAGGAAAAAGAGAAAAGAGACACAGTGATTTTCTCAAGGGTGGGAGTGACTAGTGGAGGAATTTTTTTTATCATTGGTACATAACAGGGTCTGGCACATAGGTGCTCAGTATTTATTGGATATGTAAATTTAGGAAACCATTTAGAAACAAGTCAGCCCTGCTAATAGTTATGAATTTTTATGGCCTTCACACTAGGCAAATACAATAATTTAATATCTAGAAATAATTTTAATGCTGAAAATTCTGTAAAGTTAACAGTACATTAAAATCAAACAATAGTATGGAGAAATTGAATTTTTTATTGAAAACAAATGACAAATATTCCAACGTAAATGAATATTCCAACTTCATGGATATGAAGAAGCCAGCTCTCCATATTGATCTATAGTGTCAATGCAATTCCATTGAAAATTCTAACAGATTATTTTGGGAACTTTTCAAACTGATTCTAAAATCCATTAGAAAGGGCTGAAGGCCAGGAATAATCTTGACATTCTTACAGAAGAAAAGTAGGTGTGGAGACTTGCGCTACCAGATGTCAAAGCTAGTGATTAAGGTTTAGTGTGGTATTGGTATAGGACAGATAAATTAACCAGTGGAACAGACTAAAGGGCTTAAGATCATACACATTTGGAAATGCAGTATGAAACGAGATGAAACCTGTATAATTTTATTAACCAATGTCACCCCAATAAATTTAATTTTTTTTTTTTTAAAGACACTACAGATGAGTATGGAAAGGAAACTACAGGGACAAATGATTATATGGGAGAAGAATGAAAGTGGATTCCTGCCTCTTACCAAACTTAAAAATTCTTTGTGGATTAAAGAGCTAAAAGTAAAAGACAAACTTTAAAATGTAAAGAGATGAATGGGGGTGAATCCTTATGGATTCAGAGTATGCAGACATTTTTTAAAATACGTAAAATAGAGACTGATAAGTTTGACTGCATTCAAATTAAGAACTAGATTTCGAAGGACAGCACAAAGAGCATGAAAAGTCAAAAGGCAGTCTTATAAAAGAATTTTGTAACGTGTAACTGACAAAGTATTGGTATCTAGAATATGTAAATCAACATACCTAAAATCAATATTAAAACCAACAGAAAACGAACAAAACACATGAAGTCATTTTTTTTTTAAAGAAGAAACAGGGAAATGAATGTTCAATCCATTAGTAACTATGGAAAAACAAATTAAGACCATGATAAAACACTATTTTCCCTCACTAGACTGACAAGATAATTTCAAATGATTTGGAAGATGTGAATGAATTGGAATTTTAAACACTGCTAACAGTTAAATCATTATTTAACCATTTTTGGAAACAATTTGGCAGGAATTTATTGATTTGATTATATGTGTTTTATGTCCCTTCTACATCTTGGTAGATAACAGAGAGAATTCAGAATATATAGAGCAAGAGACATTTGCAGAATTGTTTATGATTAAAAATTAGAAGCAACCCAAATATGAACTGACAAAGCTAGGATAATTTATTGTATATTTATACACAAACACCACTATGCAATAGTGAAAATGAGCTACAATATGCAACAATACAAGCGAATTTTAGAACAAACACTATATTGAGTGAAAAAAAATCATGTTATGTAAGAAATTATATTTTGATAAAACCAAGAAACAAAACTAAACAAAAATTAAACAATAAACTGTGTTGTTTAGGGATACACATGTATTTGATAAAACAATGGAGGGCAAAGGCAAAGGAATGTGAGTACACAATTCAAGGGAGGCAGTTGAATAAGCAAAAGAAGGGATACTCAGATGTAATGGCATTGGGAAGGTCTGTGTTGTGCAATATGGGAGCCATTAGCCATATGTGGCTATTAATCAAGATTAGATAAAATTAAAAATTGAGTTTCTTAGTCACAGCAGCCACATTTCAAGTGTCAATAGCCACCTGTGGCTTGTGGCTGTTGTATTGGATGGCACACATATAGACCCTTTTCCATCATGGTAGAAATTTTTGTTAGATAGCATTTTTCTAGGTTACATGTGGGTAGTTTGGTACATGAGTGTTTATTCTTCAAAATGTGTGTATATGTAGATGTGTATACTATTTAGTTTGTATTAAATATTGTTTAGAAAAATTCTCTGTAGTTTCCTAATTCATGTTTCCCACTCACCTGACTGAGTTACCTTGGACAGGTAAATTAATGTAGATTTTGCTCACTCATAAAAGGTAAGATTGGACTTGACCTGGGAGAGTCCTTCCTGCTAAAAATTTATGAAATACCATAAAATATTCCTCAATGTGTCCTACATTTGAGCAGTGTCATACAAGAATATCTTGATGTTGAGAAATATCCGTCTACTAACATACTGTAGTATATCAGATAAAGTTAAAATTTTAGTAACATCAATTTTTCAATCTTACTGATTTTTATGACAGTATAATTGCTTTAGTTTTAGAATTTCACGTTCTCTTTAGTGCTGTGCCTTCACTCTTTAAGCACATGGCATTATCTGAGGCACATTTCCTTAGAGAATGTTATGCAGACTTCTAGATGGTAGAAGAGCAGTAATAGAATATGTGTCTTAATATTACACTGAGAAGATATTCTGTTTCATATATAGTAAAAATGATGTGAATTTTTGGGGGAGACAAATAAAATACATCTCTTTTTTTTAGGTGTCAAAAAGACAAATCATATTTTGACTGGTAGTGGTGACTTGGGTTTTTAAGCCCTAAGGAAGAGTGCTTTTCCCCTCTTAGGAAAACTTTTATAACAGTTTGCAATTAAATCAATTCTAATATATATCTCGGTAACCATTAATAATCACATTCTCACAGGATGTTAAGAATGTAGAATACAGCTTGTACTATTAAGTATAAAACAAAGCAAAAATTTTTTGTTCATAATAAATATATATTGCAGGTGACAACAATGCAGCCTTTTGTACATTTGTGTAGTGTTTGGAGTTGGGATGACTTTTGTTTACCTAGAGTCAGGGACAGTGAATCTGAGGCTAATTTCACCCTGCTATAGTTAATACTGATCAGTTCTTAGTTTTGATGCTTAGTCCTATGGATCACAGTGGATGCTTTCTACATCCACTCATATAAATCTGCCTCTTTGCTAACTCCCATCCAATCAGCCTGCATTTATTGAATGCATACCCTGTGCTAACTGCTGTAGAGAGAAAACATATGATTAAGAGATAATTCCTGCCCTTGAGTTGTTAAGAATCATAGGCTTTTTCTTCTACCATATTCTTTCCCATCTTAAAATGACCTTATAGGAAGAGAAGTATCTTCCCTCTAATTTTCTGTAGCATTCTAGACTTTAAGTTGAATTATAGACAGCTCTTCCTGGAGGCCTTAGATATGCTTTATGTTGATTCATTGTTTCCTGTCTGTACTTTGCATACGTATTTAATATCTCACTTTTATGTATCTTATTCATGAGATCCTCATACACCCCTATTGAAGTTGGTAGGCAGTAGAGCTGTCTGCCTCTCACCCATAAAAACCTTAAGGCTCAGAGAGAGGAAACAGGTTCTGTTAGCAGTCATTCCCCATTTTCTCCCAATCTCCTCCAGCACCAGGCACCCAACTAATCTTTCTGTTTCTGTGGATTTGCCTATTCTGGGTATTTCATAGACAAATCATACAATATGTGTCTGGTTCCTTTCACCTTAGCATAATGTTTTCAAGGTTCAGCCATTCATGTTGTAGTATGTATCTGTTTATTTTTATGACTGTATATACCATTTTATCAATATATCACATTTTATCCATTCATCAGTTGATAGACATTTGCATTGTTTTCACTTTTGGCTATTACGAATAATGCTGCTATTAACAGTTGTGTAAACGTTTTTGTGTGGGCATGTGTTTTCATATTTCTTGGGTATGTACCTAAGAATGGAATGGCTGGGTTGAATGGAAACTCTGTGTTTAATCTTTTCGATAACTGCCAGACTATTTTTTCCAAAACATTTGCACCATTTTACTACTAGCAGTGGTGTATGTATATGAGGGTTCTGATTTTTCCACATCTTCTTCATACACACACACACACACACACACACACACACACACACAACGCGAGAGAGAGAGAGAGAGAGAGAGAGAGAGAGAGAACGCGAGAGAGAGAACGCGAGAGAGAGAGAGAGAGAACGCAAGAGAGAGAGAGAGAGAGAGAGAGAGAGAGAAAGAGAAAGAGAACGCGCGCGCGAGCTCACGAGCCTGTCTTTTGATTATAGTATGAATCCTCCAACTTTGTTCTTTTTCAAGATTGTTTTGGCTGTTCTGGGTCCCTCGAATTTCCATATAAATTTAAGATCAGTTTGTAAATTTTTACAGACAAACAAGAAAAGCTAGCTGAGATTTTGATAAGGATCTCCAATTATTGAATCTGTGGAGGAGTATTGCCATCTTAACAATATTAAGTCTTCTGATCTATCAACAAGGAATGTCTTTCTATTTATTTACACCTACTTTAATTTCTTTCAACATGTTCTGTAGTTTTTATCCACTACAGTCCTCTGCTGTACCAACTGAGCTATTGAAAGCCCCACTTGTTTTGTATTTTTTAGAGTCAAAGTTTTGAATCTTGTTATATTTATTCCTAAGTACTCTATTTTTTCTGATGCTGTTGTAAATGAAATTCTTTTCTCAAATTCCTTTTCAGAATG
This sequence comes from Eidolon dupreanum, assembly GCA_028627145.1. NCBI lineage: Eukaryota > Metazoa > Chordata > Mammalia > Chiroptera > Pteropodidae > Eidolon > Eidolon dupreanum. The sequence goes on from CM053510.1 coordinate 27,169,873, forward strand.
GTAATAGACTCTTAACATACTTTTCTTTTTTTTTTGATCCTCAGCACAAGTCTAGAAGGTGGGTATTATTTCTCTTTGCAAATGAGAAAATAAGTTCAAAGAAATTAAATGATTGGCCCACCGGGTAACCAAGGTAATATTTCTGGGAGCACATCCAGATGAATGAGGAGACAGTTCACTCAACCTGACTGCAAACACTGGCATGCTTTCTGTTCTCCCTTTGAAACTCAAGATGCATTACCAGGAGGGTTGGAAGGGAAATTCACGGTGTCCAAGTGAATGGATGAGGTGTTCAAGAATAAGAGTTGGATCTTGAACAATGATAACAGTGGTGATATATCCTGCCCTACTTCTTAAGCTTTCAGGAAGTATTTGGAGGCAATTTGATAAAGATGCAGGTCCTTATCTGGCTTCCCTACTTAACTTGCTGTCTAACTTGGCAAGTTATTTTGATTCTCTAGTTTTCATTTTCATCTTCTGTAAAGTAGAGCAGTTATAAGCCCTACCTACTTCACAGAGTTGTTATAAAATGACTAAATCAAATACTATTCATGTTTGTAAAACTCAGAGCCAAGGGCCTTAGCACATAGTAAATGCTCAGTTAAACATTCATTGTAGTTGTTCTGTTGCCTATAGATTTATTCTTATTCCATACTCATTTTTCTCTTTGCAGTACAAGTTCAGGGATCTAACTGTGGAAGAACTAAAGAATGTAAATATGTTTTTCCCACATTTCAGATATTCCATGGACACCTATGGTAAGAATCATATTCTTTAGTTTTTGCTACATTATGTAAATTATTGTTTGTTCCTAGAAAGCTACAAAGTTATAATTTCTCTTTTCTCTCCTTTATCCCCTAATTTTACACTACACTTTGTGACCTGTGGTTTCTGAGGAAATTTAAGTTAATACAATTTATATTCTATTAATTTTTTATTGCTACCATAACAAATTAGCACAAACTTGGTGGCTTAAAACAACACAAATTTACAATGTTACAGTTCTGTAGGCCAGAAGTTCAACACAGGTTAGAAGTTTTGGCTAAAACCAAGGTGATGGCAGATCTTAGTTCCTTTCTGGAGGCTCTGGGAGATAATCTGTTTCCCTGTCTTTTTCAGTTTCTAAGGTCACCTACATTCTTTGGCCTGAGGTCTCTTTCCTCCATCTTCAAAGCTGGCAATGTTGCATCTCTCATACCATCCTTATGTAGTCATATCTCCCTCTGACCACAGCTAGAGAAGGTTCTCTGTTTTTAAGGACCAATATGATTAAATTAGGCTCACTCCAGTAATACAGGATAATTTCCCCATCTCAGGGTCCTTAACTTATTTGCATCTCAAAAGTCTCTTTAAGTACAAGTTCCAAGGATTAGGATATTGGATATCTTTGGAGGCCATTATTCTGCCAATCACATGTATGGTTGATTCAAAATTATTAATAGCAAAGTTTTAGTTATCCTCTTCATTTAATATAGAGGGTCTGGTTACCTAAGAAAGATCTTACTATTTTTCAAAAAATTCTGACTATAACCCACACTTGGAACTACATTTTGTATCATGATCCCATATACACATAACTAAAATAATGTGGATCCTCTGGCATGTTCTCTTCTTTTTCATTCCATTTGAAACAAATGATGGTTGAGACTATTTTCACGCATTAGTCAAAACACACAGATTTGAAAAATTTCTTTATTCTAAATGGGTATGTTTTATATTTGAATTAGTTTGGGTTAAGAAAACATATCTAATTTGGATTTTTTTTCTTAGAAACTTTGAGGAGTTATTGAAGTATTTCTTAGGAATAACTAATTTTATATGTGGAAGAAATGAGTAGTTCTGGCCTATGACTGGATTCTTTTGATTGGCACCTAGCTATTCGGTGCTGCATAAATATGTGAGATGGGGATTTTAACATCTACTATTTATTGAATGCTAGATATGCTTCCCACTTACCTAAGCTATATGACATATTTTTTTACAACCAAAGCTGTGAGGTATTATCCTCTTATTTTTTCAGATAAGGAAACCAAGGCTTAGAGACTTTAAATAAATTGCTCAAGATTACACACCTAGTTAGGGATGGAATTTGGGTTTGTGCCCATGTCTGCTTTGCCCTCTGCTTGAATACTGCTTTTACAAGGTCTTCATCATACTGATTCATTATACCAGTTCGTTCTTATTCTCATTCCCCCTATCTAGAGAAAATGAGCTATGGTGCCATTAGACCATCAAGCTTAGGATTTGTATTGTCAACATATATTTTATTATTAAAGACAATGATAGTCATGCATCATAATCGCTTCTATTTTGACTTTTTGAGTAATTTGATTGGACAATAAATATTTATACCTGTAGTTTCTCTACCACATTTCTAAGCTATTCTGTGTCCACGAATAACAGTCTCTATTTCACATTTCTTTCCATTTTAATTTTTTCCTTGGAGTGATCCCCTCACCCATTGTTACCTTTCACTCATATAGTTCAAGGTAAACATTTGTACTTATATACACTCTAGCCTTGAGTTTTATGTCAGCCTGGTTTCCTCTTTCCCCTTTCTCTTAGGTCATCAAGTCTATTTGGAGTTTTTTCTTCCTGCCTAAATAATATAGCTACCAAGGTACTAAAAGGATGACATTCCAAGGCAGTATGTTAGTTTGAAGCCAGAGGTAGTGCTTTTTGTATTCAGTTCAGAGATTTGGGCATTAGTTCTCCACCAGTGTGTCCCAGTTCTTGATGGGTAAGTTGACATTTCAAGGATGTGAGGGTTGAAAAAAAGTTGAGAATAATGGAGTTAGTGAAACCAAGGAAGATAATTATTGATATTTCTAAAAGGTCACTTTAAAAAACAAAACTAACATTTTTTTCTGATTATAAATAATCTGATTTCTGAACGTGGTTATAACTGATTTGCTACATGTGACAATTATTTAACAATGTCCTCACATTTCATACTCCTAACTTATTAAGGGTTTTCATATTATCTCATTTGATCCTTATGACAACTTTATAATGCAGTCTTATTATCTTTATTTTATAGAAGATGAACCTGAAGGTCAAAAAGATTAAAGTAACCAAAAGTTACATGCCTCTTAAGTGGGGAAAGTGGGTCTGGAACTTGGGATTTCAGTATCAAAGTCCTATGTTCTTTCAACTATCTTCTCTGCTTTCTAAGAAAACAACATCTAGTAATTTCCCATTGTCAACATTTTTACTGATTCCTAGATGATGGTATTTAGAAATTGTGTGTCTATATGTGTGTGTGTGCATGTGTTTGTTTCGTGGCCGTTGAGTCATCTCTGATTCTTGGCGACCCAACTTTAATACAGTTCTTCCTACTTCTCATTGCACATTTGGGGCTTTTTTTTTTCCCTTCCAGTTTTCAAAGATAGTTCCCAGAAAGACCTACTGAATTTCACTGGTACAGTTCCTGTGATGTATCAGGGTAAGTGCGGAAGTTGAGAAATTGTGGGAATTTTCTAAAAGAACAATTTAATAAGAACTTAATTTGTTTAATGCCATAACACTCTCAAAATGTTTTGACATGTATATGATATATACAGAACCTTATCGAATCTAGCAGATTGCTGTCTCAGTCAAGGAAAGCCTAGATTAATATCAATAAATGTCAATTCAGTAAATATTTATGAAGTGTCAACTATGTGCCCACTTCTCTGCTAGGTGCTAGGGTATAGAGGAGAGCAAGACAGACATAGATCAGCTTTGGTGGAGAGTTATCTCTGTTTTCCACAGCAGGCTACATTACATCAGCGTTTTGTTCTTCTCCCTTTCCCTCTGTATGATGTAGCATTAATCCCATTCTATAGGTTAAATTGAGTCTAACCTTGGTGATTTACCTAAGACCACACATCTGGTTTCAGTCTAGAACTTCAAACTCCCAATAAGAAAATGTTGAAACACAGGGGTCATTAAAGCTCACAGAAAGCAACACATTTTCAGTGACATGACAGGTCACCGAAATAAGTGTTTGCCCAAAAAGAAAAAAAAAATCACAGACTTTCCTATACATGACTCTTTCTATTTGCCTAGACCTATTTCCTCCAGTGTTCAACAGGACTAACCTTGCAAATAGGTGTCAGGGGAGATTGCTTATAATTGGAAGAACACCAGTGAAGCGTTGGTTACAATATATTTCTCTGAAGTGGTGTCCGAAATTCCACCATTAAAATTTCATTCCTCTTTTAAAATACAAATAATCCCAGGAGGGATAACATCCAAAATTACTAATATACATTGCTGTGCTTATAGAAAATGCTCAGTAAATATTTGTTGAATGATTGCATTAGTTTGATTACTGATGGAAGGGCTTAGGAAAAATGAACGAACTTGGCATTTCAAAGAGGAGGTGCACTGAAAAAGTGCAGAGGAGAATCTGGAAACCAAATGGGGAGAGAACAGTGGAGTTAACTGTCTCTTACAAACGGTTGAACGCTATATGATGAGAATACATTGCCCAAAAGACATCAAGAAGCTATATTTTGGGGACTTTTTTCAAAGTAGGTACTTCATTATAGTAGTTTCCAAACTTACAAACCCTCCTTAATTTCTTCCCTCCGCCGTGATGACTTTATTCTGCCTCTGTTTATGTCTCACCATGACACCTCCTTTGGCACAGGAAATGCATAGGAATTTAGTTTGTTTTTTTCACATAGGATTGTGGTTGGAGATAAAAGTAGGCAGCAGTGGACTCTACAAAAATTGCAGTGAGATAAGCAGAACAGACATAGAGTTGATTTTTATTTTCCTTTTGTGCTCCTCCTCTGCCAAGCTCTCACATTGTTTTCTGCCTGCCTGAAGAACTTTAACCAGATTTGTTCCCCGTTACTTGTGTTCTGCATTTATTATGGTCAGAAGTTAGAAAAAGAATTCTTACCTACCCCAAGTACTGACTGATTTCATAAGTCTTGACCCACCTCAATAATTTCAGGGGTACTTGCATATTAACAGAGGAACTTATAAATTTAAATCAGGGGTCCCCAACCCCAGGGCCACAGAAGGGTACGGGCCACACAGCAGGAGGTGAACAGCTAGTGAGTGAGTGAAGCTTCATCTGTATTTGCAGCCTCTCCCCAGCGCTAGCATCACTGCCTCAGCCCCACCTCAGATCATCAGGCATTAGAATCTCATAGGAGCACCAGTCCCTGGTGCCAAAAAGGTTGGGGACCGCTGATTTAAATGAATCATTGCTTAGTAGCATTTCAGTTTCTAGGACAGAGTGGGGAGGTAACAGCAGGGCATAAAAGTTACATTAATGCCATCAGTAAGATGCCCCTCATGGGCATTCTGCCTCTCCTAGGGCCATGGAGTTATGTCATTGCTTTTTATGCTGGGTCTTTCAAGGTACCTTAATGGTGCCTGCAATACCTTTTTATTGGGAGTATACTTTTTTCCTTTGCTTGAACTAAAATTATATCAACTCAATGCGATGCACACTAATTATTTCCCGCTGATCAGATCAGAATGCATTATCTTTCTCGTCTATAAAATGGGCCAGTAATAAAGCCTAACTCTAGAATTGCGAGAATTAAGTGGGTTACTATAAGTAAAGCTCTTGGCATAGTTCTTAGCACATAGTAAGTGCTAAATAAATGTTGGTCATTTTTATTTGTCTGCCTATATTACTTTCTTTTAGTTACTAGTTTTGTTAGTATAACAATAATACATGCTTATGCTAAAAAAATTTAAACAATTGAGAAAGGATGAAGCTAAGCTTATATAAAACCTCCTACCCAGTCCTATTCCTCAGATGAATCTTCTGTTGATACTTCCTTATGTATACCTGCAGAAAATTTCTAGATTATTTCTTATCCCTCCAAGATTGTATCAAGGTCTTGATGACACTTTTTCTTCATCCACCCATTCTTCAGAGATGTGTACATCTTAATAAGATGATATCCACCTAAACTTTATTTACAGCTAACTTACAGTTGCTTTACAGTTACTTATAGTTACTTTAAATCTGAGGACTCTACCAGGAGTTTTGATTCTTTGGTAATGAATTTATTGAAAGCTGAATGGGCAGGGTAGGAGGCAAGGCAGTTGCTGACAGAAAAGAATTGGAAAGGAGAAAGGAAGAAGAGACTAGAGAACACCAGTAGTGAACTCTTACCAGTTAGACATGGGAACCAGACCCACCAGGTACTTTGCTGGGCATGGGCTATTAAAATACATAAACACTGCTAGGGAGCATTGATTGAGGTAGCAGATCACTGATCAACCAGGAATATACCTTTAATAGATATTTCTTTCCTTTTCTTTAATGTATAATGGTTGACAAAGAAAGGGGCTTAATCAGGATTTGGACTGCCATTCCAGCTATATTACTAAACAAAAAAATTTTCATGGCCTAAAATAGTGGCTTTCAAATGTTTTGACTGTGACCCCATAGTAAGAAATACTTTTATATACATAGCTAATATATGTATACACACATGTATATAACTGAAATACCATACTACCTGTCATGTGCTATTTTCAATTCTATTTTAAAATATTTTGTTTGCAACCCCCCCCAAATTAATTTTGTGACTCATTTAGTATAACCAACATTTGAAAAACACTGACCTAGAGTATATAACATTAGACAGAGTACCTTCTGGAAGAATGTGGCAGTGTGTCTCAGTACCTTTCGATCACTTTGTGGGGCTATGATCGTATAACTTTATAGTTCTAGAGTTTCTACACATCAACAGCTATGTCTATACCCAATATTGTAAATACTTAAACATTTTTTATGGTGACTGATGTTAACTGGACTTATTTGGTGACATATCTCAATAAAAAAAATTTTAATAGTCAAAAGCAGAAGAGGAGTATGGTTCTTAGAACTGCTGATATAAAATAGTAGACCCCCCGCCGCCCAGGTATTAGAACATTTCTATAATATACTGATTTTCAGTCCTAGCTACACATTAGAATAACATGGGAAGCTTTTTAAAAAAGGATGTCCAGATCCCATCCCATTAAATCAGAAACTTTGAGGGGCTGCCCTGGATACTGGTATGTTTTGAAGTTCTGTAAGTGTTTCTAATTTGCAGACAGGACTAAGTATCATTGTGCTTAGTGGCAGAGTAAGCAAGATAAAAAGGGTAGCTTTCAGTGGAGGGATTTCTTTAGTAAGAAAAGTGTTGCAGTGGAAAAGAAAACTTTTTATTTATACCTAATCTATTTTCAAAATGGGTTTGAAGTACTTACCATATCATATACTGTTCTAAGCATTTTACATACATTAACTGATTTCACCCTCACAACAACCCTGTGGGGTAGGAACTATTACTTTTCCCACTTTATAGAGAAAGGAACTGAGACAAGGAAGTTAAGTAAGTTGCCTAAAGTCATATAGCTAATAAAATATGGAACTAAGATTTGAACCTAGGCATTCTTGCTTCTGAGCATCTAGTGAAAGACATATGCAATATGACTATGAAAGCAGAAATAAATATCAGGAGATACAATAAAACAGCTAAGGTAATTGATCAGATTTCTAGTTTAAGGTTAGTTTGTATACTTATATTAGGTTTAGCTTTGGGCTTCCTAGCAACCAAGGCAGTCAGATTTTGGCTCTTGGTAGGCATGGCCATGGTTACAATTGGAAGAGCATACACATAAGTTCTTATCTCAGTACACTAAAATTTAAGAGCCACTGGACAAAGTGACTGTTGAGGTTATTTTCATCTCTATGTATTACATCTTCTATGTATTGAACCTAGCTTGTATGCTGTCGAACCTGTAATTAGTGAGCAACTTGAGGGCCAGTATCAGATTCATCTTTGCTCATTCATTTATTTTTTCATTTGTTTATTTACTCAGTCCTTAGTTATATAAGAAAATTTTACTGAGCAGCCAGTATGTTAGGCACTATACTTGGTACAGGGGATATAGAAATGAATAATCTGTAATCGTCTCTTAGGAAGACATTTACAGTATAAAAGGAAAAACAAATCTGTAAGCAAATAATTTCAATGCAGAAGAAGTATGAAAATAGAAGCGTCCACTACCATTTAAGGAAGGTACAATTTAAAAAAAAGGTACAGTAGCTCTGCTTGGGTAGAGCAAAGAACGTTATACAGCGAAGATGGTGTAACTCAGACTCCTGACACAGTAGGTCCTATAAATATTAAGTCAAATTGAATGAGCTAGCTATATTGCCTTAATTAAATTTCCTCAAATGTTATACTGGTGCTTTAATGGGAACATATTTCCAGTGTGAATGTAGATGAAATGGGGAAAATAGGCCTTGATTTACATCAATCCTTTATATATAAACTTGACTATATGTCTTAAAATACCATTTAGCTGTACCATAAGTAAATGTGTATGCTTTATAATTGTTTGAAGTGTGTTTATTTTGTCTCGAATAGGTAATACATACAACATACCGATTCGTTTGTGGATTTTGGATTCTCACCCTTTTGCTCCCCCCATTTGCTTCTTAAAGCCAACCGCAAATATGGGAATCTCAGTTGGGAAACATGTGGATGCTCAAGGCAGAATATACTTGCCCTACCTCCAAAACTGGACCCATGTAAGATCAATTTGGATTTTCTTTGAAAAGGTCTTGTTTTTCTGAATATTTATCTTTAATCCTAGTGGATCAAAGTAACAAATAAGTTACTGAATTTTTTTTTCAATGATATTCTTCATGTGGTCTTTAAAAGTCTGGAGTTCAATTTGAAATTGAAGTCCAGGAGTCACCCAAGTCCCAAAACCCTGATGACAGCAGCCTGACTGAAGCTGTTCTCTCCGGGCCTAGGAGCCACTTGTTGTTTGCTCCCTGTCTTTATAGTTATTTGCTGCTTGATAAAAGCACGTGAAAAGCTACTACCAAGATGTTGGGCGTTATTTCCTAGTCTCTCCCTATTAAAAATATTCTTATGTAATATATGTATGTATTTATAGTTTTACCTGTTTTTGACCTTTATGTAAATTGAATAACATATATAAACTTGTGTTATATGTTTTAACTGAGCATTACATTTTAAGAATTCATCCACAGTAATGTAATTTACTTGTAACTTTACTTGTTATACAAATCGTCACATGCAATTTTGTATTCTGCATTTTTCATCTAACATTATATTGAGCATTGATAAATCTCTAGAAATGGAATTATTGGATCAAAGGTTATAAATGTTTTGAAGGCTATTCTTATATATTACCAAATTGGACTCTGAATGGTAGATAAAATGTTGCATATCTACCATGAGTAGAAAGCAGTGTAGGTAAGTACCTGTTTTACAGCACCCTTGTTCTAACAAGAAGGTATTATCATTAAAACAAACCTTCGCTTATCTCTTTACATTTACTTAGAGGTTGCAGAATATGCTCTCATTTTTATAAGTAATTAAAACTTTTATGAAAGGATAATTTATAATATATGTGCCCCAAAAGTTGTAGAACAGGAGGACAGGGTTATTATGTCAGAGTCAAGTGAGGTTGGAGTAAAGGATGGTGTTAGGATTATTAGTTCTTATTTTATATACATCCCATAAAAAGATGTACAATTGTGAACACATTTTACTCTTTTTATAGTTTTCTATATTTTTCATATATATAAAACCTTAAAAAAAAAAAAAGAAAAAGGAAGAAATAGTAAAAGAAAGGATTCACACCAGACTGTCGGTAGTGTTTAGGTTGGGAAACACTGACTTTTTATTTTATTAACTTGTACATTATTTGTATTAGTTGCTAATTTAAATAAGATTGTCAATTAAGTGTTATGAATGGGACATGATAAAATTTGTCCATTAAAAGGACAAAAACAATGTCTTAATGTTTAGTTCTTTGGTTAGTTGAGAAATTGGAATCTTTTTTATACATCAATTACGTATGTTTCTTTTTCAAATTGTCTGCTTATCTCTATCCATTTTACCCTTCTTGTTTTCTTTCTTTTCGTTTCTCTTTTTTAAACTATTCTCAAACAGTATTTTGACACCTGTGCCCTGTCGTGAGAATTCATATTTACTGTTTACTCTTTCTGGGTTTTTTTGGCCTCTCTTCATAGTTTTTTTGTTTGTTTGTTTAATAAATACAGAGATAGTCCTGTAATCTAGTTGAGGATGTGCTTGATTTCAGTTCAGACAGTATTGATTTCATTTTACTATTCTGAGCCTCTTTATTATGAGCTAAAACTAGTCCTAAAAAGATATTACATTATTTAAATTGCCCTATTTAAAAGTATTTCAGTAACTTTAAGTTCCACATGCAGTTTGAATTATAATTATGTAGCATAATTATACAGAATTTTGGAGCTAGAAAGAACCTAGAGTCGTAGAGGTTGTCTAGGCCAAAGATTATTGACATTTTTCCCCCAGAGATTCAGTGTACTATATTCAGCCTATAGAATTTTGTTTGAACAGCATAGTGATTTTGTTTTACTTTGTTTTGTTCTTAATATGAATTCGAATGCCTATATGAGTATTCTTTCCAATTTGTCACACTAACCATCTCCCCAAATTTTCTTAAAGTGGAGAACTTCACACATTATGTTATCTGCTTGGTCTTTAAAGGTGTTTAAAATGGCTTCATCTTCTTAATTTATAGTGAAAGCCAGACTCTGAGAAATTAAGCACTTTTTTAAATGAGCAAACTACTAAATATACCACTACTAATAATAAACATCTATTTCACACAAAAGTATATAGTTTGCATGCCTTAGGTCATTTGTTTCTCATAACAACCACTTGGGATTTATTATTCACGTTATATTACTGATAACCCTGAAGCTCAGAGAGGTTAAGTAAATTTCATTAAGATTGCTTAACTAGTTATATTAAAAGAAATCATACCAGATTAGATAATATTTTATCATTGTTAATTTTCTGATTTCTATTGTATAGGAGAATGTTTTGTTTTTGTTGTTTAGGAAATATGCTTTATAGTATTACTGAAAGAACTCAAAAAGAGTCTGGAGACTTTGGCCAGAAATAAATGATTAAGAAGGGCGTTAGCGGGGTTGCAAACTAGAAACACAATTAAGCAATATCCAGAGTGTTCCAAAGAAGAAAAAAAGCTAAGATTCTTATAGTAAAAAGTCGATTCTTGAAAAGAATCAGTCCTGCATTCTTAGTCTCTGGATTGGTCTGAGATGGTAGTCTATGACCGTGGTCTGGAACTGTTAGGTAGTCTTTATAATGGATGTCAGATGGTCTGGATACATGGACATTCTTTAGTCCTTCAGGGGATAACCAGAGAGTTATCTGGTTCTATCTATCTATCTATCTATCTAGGTATTGACACCGGACTGGAAAGTTCAAAAATTTTTCTCAGGCTAGTCAAAACAAGAATAGGATTGTTTCCTCATACCTCAACCTACTCGATTTTAGTAATTCAGCAGCTTGACTATAGTGACTCCATTTTATTTCTTCACTCTATTCCTCATTATTTTAGGGCTGAGGAGATATAACTGCAAATTACTCTCAATATATAGAGAGAGGGAAAGAGACTAAGAAAGAAAACGTGATAAAATGTTAACATTTTAGTGATTTGGGTGAAGAGTATATGGAAATTCTTTGTACTATTTTTGCAACTTTTCTATAAATCTGCAATTATTTCAAAATAAAAAGTTAAAAAAACACAGACTGACCATGCCCAAACATAGGTACTCTTCTAATAAGCACATTTATGCTATTTTCCTACTTTTTGAAGTTGTAGATTTAGCATTTCTCTGTTTTTCAGTTAAAATAATTAAGTTTTTTTTTTTTTCAGTTAAAAATATTAAAACAGTTGAAGGTATCACATAATTTCAATGGTATTTTTCAAAAAATGAGAGCATAATGTAATACTTTGTTTTGGCTAACTGTAACAATGTATAGCTTAATAACATAGTATTTGTTAGCAAAATTTTTGCATAACTCTTCCTTTTGTGTGTATTCTGCAGCCTAAATCTGTCATAGTTGGATTAATTAAAGAAATGATTGCCAAGTTTCAAGAGGAACTTCCTCTGTATTCTCTGTCATCATCTGATGAGGCACAGCAGGTGGACTTGCTAGCCTATATTGCAAAAATCACTGAAGGTGTGTAGTTTTCTTAATCAGTATGTATGCACAATTTCTGACTAATAGTCTTTACTCTCTGCTACTTGATTTTTTTAAGTAAATACATGCATACACACACATATCTGTTGAATCAGAAATTCCAGTACATATATAAATTATTACCTACCATACCGTTCCAATGAATATGGTTCCTTAAAATGTAAAAGATTACTCTTATACTTACATAAAATAATTTGTGTTTTCAAAACCACTTGATATATATTAACAGTCCCAAACCTTTTTCATTATATGTTTGTGGGTTGTTGTTTTTTTTTTACCTCATTTCAATATATTAGACCAGAAAATCTTTGATTCTTAGTGTTTCATATTGAGTATAAAGCAAAATATCCATGCTTGCAAAATTTAGAAAGGTGGTAAATATTTTTTTGCATTTTGGACCAGAGCAATAAGGATCAGAATGTTTTTCAGAATTATGGAAATCCTATATTTTTTTAGTCTTATATTTTTAAAATGCTTAAAAGATTTTCTTTTTAAAAGAAAGCCTTGATTTAGTAGACTGTTTAATATGGGATTCCTGTCTCTCCTGCATTTCATTTGTTCATTTGTTCATCAAGTGTTTTTGAGTGCCTGTTATGGACCAGCACCATTTTTTCTGTCCAAGTCATCGAAGCTTGGTATATTTTTTTTTCAAAAGATGCTAAAAAGATTTTGATATTTTAAAATTCTCATGATCATTCATTTTTCTTTCTAGGTGTCTCAGACATAAATTCAAAGAACTGGGCAAATCATGAGAATAAAACAGTAAATAAAATTACTGTTATTGGAGGTGGAGAACTGGGAGTTGCCTGCACATTAGCAATTTCAGCAAAGGTATGTAAGCATAGTGGTATATGTACACCTATTATATTGCTACATTTTTAGGTAGTTTATATTTAACCTACGAGAAGTAATGACTTAATTTTGTCCTGTGGGGAAAAACTCATCTTGCCTTAAACTATAGTTAATTGACAAAAAATATAGTTGAAAGCTGTCATCAGTTTTTTTGCCTCTTACTTAGTAGCCAGTCAGGGAAGGCTTTGAAAGAGTGGTTTGAACAATGGGCACATCATCCTAATCCAAGGAAAACCTCAATGTGACATTCATTTGACTTAGTCACTAATTCTTTTGTTTACTGAGTCATGCTACTTTAATTAAACTCTTATTTAATAATTTTAGCTTTCTAAAATTAGCATTCTTTTAAAGATTGCCTTTTGTTAATTACTCTACTTTTAGGATCATAGTTCATGTGTTGCTATTTTACACTAGTTCGAGATTTGTTTACATTTCATCAGTCCTTTTTACTAGATCTTTTCTCTATAAATTATTTTCAGAAAGGTATTTAAATCCCCTTCCAGAGTGGTTCAGGAGACCCTCTGGGGCCCAGTACCATGGTAACAGCATGTTGATGTCATTTGAGGGATGTAGTCCAGAATAGAAAAGCTGTCCCTCTATATGTTTATTTGGTAGCTGGCATTTGGTTAAGACTAGTATATGTCTTAGAGGTAAGGTCTACTTCAGCAGATAATTAAACTGTATCCAGGGAGCTGGAAAATTTTAAAAACTGGCTGCTCAGATCAATATATATTAAGTTTTGATGTACTATAGTTTCATTCACTCTACCCTCCATCTGAATATACTACCCTCTTAATTGGAATTTGAATTGTTTTCAGTTTTTTTGTTACTAAATGGAGTGCTTCTGTAAACATTGCTTTCAAGTTGTTTATTTTCTCGTCTGAATTTTCTTTTAGGTATACATAGTCTCAAAAATAGTACTAGTGAGTCAGAGGGCATGGATGGTTTTTATGACACTTACTACATGTTGCTAAATGACTCTTCCAAAAAGCAGAACTAATCTATGCTGCTAATAAAAAAGTGCACATCAACCTGATTTTTGACATCTCTAATAGTACTGAGTTTTACTCATTTTCTTTTTTTTTGTTAAGTACAAGAAAGCCCCTTATTAAGAAGTCATGTTTCTTTAACTGTTAGAAGAGTCTCACTCTCAGTATTTGTCTGAGAACTGTCCAGATGGATTTTTTTTTCCATTTTTCTTTTTTAGTATTTCATACAAAGTACAATATTGAAATAGTGCGACAATATTTAAATAGTACAGTAGTAGTCATAATAGTAACAGTAGTTTGTAGTAGTGGTGGTACCAGCAGTAACTTTTACTGAATACTTACTAGGTGCCAGGCACTTATCTAAACACTTGACTCATTTTTACGGCAAACCTATGGCTTAGATTCCATCATGACTGCCATTTTACCAATGAAGAAATCAGGGCATAGGGAAGTTATCCAACTTGCCCAAAGTCACACTGCCAGTAAATGGAGCCACAATTTGAAGCTAGGCAGTCTATTTATAGAACTTGTATTCCAGATGCTTACTATTAAATGTGTGGCTTTCAGACCAGCAGCACTGACGTTGTTGAGATTTTATTGTGTAATCTCAGACCCCACTCCTGACCTATGGAAACAAATCTGTATTTTAACAAAGTCCCTGGTAATCTATGTACTGCACAGACCTTAGAGTCCAAGAAGCTCTGCTCCAAACCACTGTGTTATACTGCCTCATTATTGATCTTCTTGTTATTGATGGACATTTAGGTTGTTTCTAGTCTTTTGACTATCTGTATACATATTATATCATTAAACACATATACTAATAAACTTGTAGAATAATTTCTATAAATGAGATTTGTGGGTTAAAGGAATTACCATGTTTTAAAATTTTGATAGGAACTTTCAAATTATCCCCCATGTCACTTATACCAATTTATTCTCATACCCACAGTGTATGAAAACACCTGTTTTTTTTATGCTGTTGTTAAACTTTTGGACCTTTGCATATCTGATAAATGAAAAATGGTAATTTATAGTTTTCTTTGCATTTCTCTTACAAGTGTAGTTAACAATAATAAAATTAATAGCTACAATTTAGAACTGCTCTCCGCCAGCCCTGTGTCACATAATTAAGCCTCACAACCCACGAAGTTAGGCCAAGTTCATTGACTTGCTCAGTATTACAGAGCTAATAAGTAGTATAGCTAGGTTGTTTTTTTAACTTCTATACTTTCTGCCTTATAGTATATCTCTGGGTACTCTTGCCCCTGTACTCTAATATAGGAGGCATCCTCAGATTCCTTATTACTTTGGAAAAAGAACTTTCACAAAGGTAAAGTGACTTTTAGGAGTTTCCATACTGTCATTTATAGTCAGAGCACTATGGCACTCAGGGAGCCATATTGTCCCATGAGCTCTTTGGAGAGAGTACCACATGATAATAGGATTTTATTTTAGATGTATGGCTATTATCCTTTTTTTAAAAGAGAAACTTGGCATTAGATTGACTTTCATGCTAGAAATGAGATGCTAAAATAGACCCCAAAAATCAGTCAATTCTTTCAAAATGTAAATTATGACATCAAAATGAAAACATAAACTCAAGAACAATAGCAAACATACTGAGTTCATGAAGTCATCTTTATTACTCATTGCATCAAAAGAAACGTGCAGTCTACGCTTCTGATGATAGCCCTATTAGATCCCAGTTTCCAGGCAAACCTAAAGGATCACAGTATTCAAATTCATGATAATGTCTTGCTTGCATGTCCCTTTTATTGCTCTTATGTTACTTTTGTTTCATAAGACAGCACAGGAGACCTGCGTATTCCTTAGCCCTCACTCTAAATGATTTTAAATTGAGTAACCAGCCATGTTCAGTGTAATGCTGTTCTTTTTCTTATTATACTGTACAGGGCATTGCAGACAGACTTGTCCTCTTGGACCTCTCAGAAGGGACTAAAGAAGGGATGATGGATCTTGATATCTTCAGCCTACCTAATGTGGAGATCAGCAAAGGTCTGGTTATTCTGCTTAAAAGATGTATGCCTTGTTTGCTCTTATATTGAAGTCCTAGAATTTTTTTAATAGAATTTGTTTTTTAGAGCAGTTTTAGGTTCGGAGCAATATTGAGCAGAAGGTACAGAGATTTCCCATATACCCTGTGCTCCCACACATGCATAGACACCCCCATTGCCAGCATCCCCTACCTGAGTGGTGCAATTGATGAACCTACCTGGACACATCCAGAGTCCATAGATTACATTAGGATTCTCTCTCGGTGTTACATTCTACGAGTGTGAATAAATCTATAATGACATGTATCCACCATTATCATATCATATAGAGTTGTTTCTTGCCCTAAAAATCCTCTATACTCTGCCTAGAGTCTTAAAATTGTAATACTAAAGCACTTTAAAAATCATCTAGTCCAAATTCCCTAAGATTCAAATAAGTTAAGTGACTTACTCATAGTCATACAGAGACTGCAATTGATTATATTAATAAGAGTCAAATAAGCAAATAATATGCAGATTAGTCAGAAGAATTTATTCTGTGTCTCTGGCTGACACTTTAGTATAAATTTGTCTTCTCTGCTTCCTTTTTCATAATACATTGATTAAGAACACTTGTTTTAGAGTTAGACAGTTGGGGGTTTGCATCCTAGCTCTGCCACATTATAGCTCTGACATTTGTCAGATTCTATAATCTCTCTAAATTCACTTTTATCATCTGTAAAGTGGGAAAAATGCCTACCTGTTGTTATATAGCAAAGTGCTAAACCAATTTTTTAAAAAAAATTCAATTCACATTGCTTTCACTAAAAATATATTGAGATTTTAGGGGGCATTTAAAAAATAATTTAAAATGTTTTTCAATTGCAGTCGACATAAATATTAGTTTCAGGTATACAACATAGTAATTAGACATTTATATAACTTATGATATGATCACCCCAATAAATCTAGTACCCATGTGACACCATACATAGTTATTACAATATTATTGGTTATATTCCCTATACTATACATCCCATGACTATTTGTAACTACCAATTCGTACTTTATAATCCCTTCGACTTTTCCACCCATTCCCCTTCCCCCTCCTATCTGGCAGCTATCAAAATGTTCTCTGTATCTAAGAGTTTGTTTCTGTTTTGTTTGTTCATTTGTTTTGTTTTTTTAGATTCCACATATAAGTGGAATCATATAGTATTTCTCTTTCTTTGTCTGATTTATTACTTAGCATAATACCCTCTAGGTTCATCTATGCTGTTGCAGATGGCAAGATTGCATTTTTTTTTAATGGCTGAGTAACAGTCCATTTTATATATATACTGTTTCTTTATCCATTCATCTGCTGATGGACACTTCGGTTGTTTCCATGTCTTAGCTATTGTAAATAATGCTGCAACGAACATATGGATGTATATGTCTTTTTGAATCAGTGTTTTGGGTTTCCTCAGATAAATACCTAGGAGAGGAATTACTGAGTCCTTCTTTGTCTCTTGTCAAAGCTTTTAAAGTATATTTTGTCTGATATAGGTACTGCTACCCAGATTTTTGTTTGTTCGTTTGTTTGTTTCCATTTTCATGAAATATCTTTTCCATCCCTTTCAGTCTGTGTGTCTTTCGATCTGAAGTGAGTCTCTTGTAAGGAACATGTGTAAGAGTCTTGTTTTCTTATCCATTCAGCTACCCTATGTGTTTTGATTGGAGAACATAAGCCATTTACATTTAAAGTAATTTATTGGTAGATATATAGTTATTGCCATTTTATTCTTTTTTTTTTCCTTCTTAAAGAAGTCCCTTTAACATTTCTTATAATACTAGTTTGGTGGTGCTGAACTTCTTTAGCTTTCTCCTGTCTGGGAAAAAATAGATTGTTAAAATAAGTTTTAATAAAAACAAAAAGTTTTTCTATCATTAATAAATAAAATTCTAAATGTCAAAAAAGTAATTTTTATCTTACCTTTTTAATTAAAAATTTTGCATATATTTTATAATGTATGTAAGTATAGTCATGTGTGTGTGTGTGTGTGTGTGTGTGTGTGTGTGTGTGTGTGTATGTAAATACTGTATTTGGAGATGTGGATTTAAAAGTATTTTATTACCGGGGATGCATGATCAAAAAAATTGGAAGAACATTAAACTAGAAAGTGTTTACTCTAAACACTACAAAGTGTTTAACCTTCCAAAACCAGGTTGTAAGTAAAAATTAGGTTGTAATATGTTGTAGTTGTTTAGCTTTCCTTTTCTTTTTTTTTTACTTAGGTCCCCTGTATTCCTTGACCATCTTTTCCAAATAAAATGTTGAGACATAATGGTTTCACAAGCCTAAAAATACTAAAAATAACAGTGGGTCAGAAAAATTGAAATTATACCTCTAGGTCATAAAAATTGGGTGTAATAGTTATAGCAAGCCTCTGGATCTCTGTAGGGTACAGAGTTCGTTTTCTGCCTCTGGAAAGAGTACAATAGTTGCTTTAATGATCCTTTTGTAGGCTTCGTATAGAGGATCCCTGGGGGAGTTGGATATTCTCTTGTGCATGTCATTTCCAGGGAAGTTCTTAAGGGACCTCTTAACTCTTCCAGATCACTTTCCGAGACAGTTTAGTACATGGGCCCTAGAGGCTGTGAGGCCATTTAGGACCTGCGGAAATTGTTTCTTCCTACGTGTCTCATTAACCGTCAATAACTATTATTTCAGATAATCAAAAGAATAGAATATCCTTGGAGTAGATATATAGGAGGTGGTGCTTGTCACCTCGGAGGGAATATTAAATGAGTACACGCTATCTTGGGGCAGGTTTCGTGTTCCCCTTGTTAATTTTAGTTGCATAATCCTGATAACACTTAATTTACTGTTACGTGAGGTAATTTTAAATATAACGTTAACTAACATCTCATAAATATACTCTAGGATATAGAGAAGTGCATTCATAATTTTGGGAAATCAAACTCATTTGGAAATTTTAGTAATGCCCCATCACAACAGGCATTGATTATACTGTACCTAACTAATCAGGTTGTACTTTGTTCCATTTGGATATGTTTTTGATAGATACTAAAACATTTGGGGGAGGGATATACATATATATATATGAGCTTGCATGATACATACATATACAAACAGTTACGCTTCTGTATACATAGACTAAGTCTGGGATAATGCTAACAAATTGTTTAAAAGTAGTTTCAAGAGTCAGACTGGGGAAACTGGTTCTTCACTTGTTTTTTGCACTAAATATTTTTGTCCTCCCTTAAAATTTTTTTTTTAATTCATATAAAATTTACCATTGGTGACTTTTTTTTTGTTCTGAAATGCATTTTATTAAAAAAGATGCACACTGAAGACCCTTAAAAGTAGTCCAATTGGATAAATAAGTGATTTCAATAGCTTTGCAAACTCCATATCAGAAATTTAGCAACAATGAAACTTGCTTGTGAATTCCGAGAGAAGAGATGCCAAGGTCTTTGAAGCCCTCCATCTTCAGAAATCTTTCACATGTCTGTAGCCATGCCACCCTGAACAAGCCCAATCCCATCTGATCTCAGAAACTAAGTAGGGTTGGGCCTGGTTAGTACTTGCATGGGAGAGCACCTAAGAAGACCAGGTTCTATAGGCGTAAAAAATAAAAAATAAGGAATTGTAAGCTGACAAGGTCCTTGCATATCTGTGAGGTCAACCAAGGGTAGCCTCACCTAAAAATAAATAAATAAATAAATAATACATTTTAAAAAGAGAGAGAGAGGGCTGGATTCATCATTCTAGTAATCATCAATAACTGAAAAATCACAGACGTGGAGCTATTCCCCCATGAGTCCTCTATGTTGCAGATCTCCTGCAGCCCTTTCCCTTTTCCTCTTGTTATCCAGGTTTCAGGGCATAGTTGGTCACTTTCAATGACAGTCTCCCACTGTGTAGCTAAATGGCACCAAGGCAAAATTCTGTTTATATCTCTTATTCCCATGAAATTTGAAAGTTCTCTGTTTCCATAAAAGTCCATGCCAAGAGGTGTGGCTTTTTCTTTTTTGTCCTTTGTTTTCACTCTGGAAAAGCGGAAACATGCAGGCTACCCTTAGAGATCACCGAGTCTGACTGCTGCCTAGGATGGCCCTATTTGAGGCTCACAGTCAATGAAGACACTGAGGGCAGATCTTTTTAAAGAGACTAATGAGAGAGAGAGAGAGAGAGAGAGCATGAGCATGCATTCCTGGGGTCCTCAAGGCAGGACGTCTAGAAATTGAGAAAAACAAGGCCTACATCCTATTTTTTGAGGCCCCTGAGTTGCTCCTGCCTGCCATAAACATCTGAATCTTTCCAGTCATTTGGGGCTCATCTCAAGTCACCATTAGTGACATTTAGCACAAAGACAATGTTGTAGAACTGTCACCACTGCCTAGTTCCAGAACACTTTAATCAACCCAAAAGGAAATCCTGTACATATTAAGCTAAATTTCCACTTTCACCTCTCCCCAGGCCCTGGCAACCACTAATCTGCTCTATGGATTCACCTCTTCTGGATATTTTATGTGAATGGAATCATACAATATGTGGTGATTTGTGTCTGACTTCTCTTAGCATGATGTTTTCAAGGTTCATTCATATTGTAGCATATATAAGTACATCAGTCTTTTTTATGCCTGAGTAATATTCTATGGTATAGACATACCACATCTTATTCATCTATTTATCATTCGATAGATATTTGGTTTGCATATTTTTTGCTATTGTGAATAGTGATGCTGTGAACATTCATGTACAAGTTGTTTGAATACCTGTTTTCAATTCTTTTAGTTATATACCCAGAAATAAAATTGCTGGGTCATGTCCATTCTGTGTTTAAGTTATTGATAAATTATAGTTATCTTTTTGAAGATCATTATTAATAGCATATATAGATCTAATAGCTCTATTTCTTTGAACAGCTTCATAATATTCTATTATACGGATGTCTGTCTCCTATTGGTAGACATTTTGGTCATTTTGTATTTTTGTGATTACAAATAATGCTGCAGAGAACATTGTAATGTGAAAATCTTTGTACTTCTCCAGCGAGATTAAATAGAATTACTGGGTCAAAAGGTATGTGTTTTAAAAATTTACAGTATTAAGTTGTACCAATTTATACTCTCATCAAAAGTATATGAGGCTTCCTATTTCCTTTTGATTACTTTTATCCTATATTAGACAAAGCTAACGGGATAATTCTCTGATAGTGTTTGTATCATGTCATTTCCTTGCTGAAGACATTATTATGTTTGTCTCTTATCCCTTAATAATAATAATAGCTGCTATTATTTTAGGGAATCAGTAATATATGGTAGATATTTCACATATATTCACAGTCTTCTCTTATTTTATAGGTGGCTCAGAGAGTGTGTATATTAGGTCACACAGCTATTAAGTGGCTGAGCTGGGGTTTCAAACATGTTTGTTACCAGTTTCTTGTGATTTACTCTAGAAATAATCTGTATGTACAAGCATAAATGTCTGTGTGTACAGGTATATATGTGTGCACATGAAGAAAAAAGGTGTTCAATTGTTGTAAATTAAAAATAAGTTGTTATTGACATATAGAGCAAAGCAAAATTTGCTCAGTAGCCAGTGGTTCCTAAAACATGATTTATGCATTGATCACTTGTGTCAGAATCACCTGAGGTGCTTTTTAAAATTACAGATGCTTGGCGTCTGTTCCAGGCCTGTGGAGAAATTAAAGAGCTTGAGAGCTTGGTAGGAAATCTCATGGAGTAGGAAGCCTTTCTTGCACTTTTGAAACCATATTAGGCAGCTACTACTGTTTACTCATAAGTCTACCTTGAGGGTGAGGGCACTTCTATCATTTAAAGTAGAGGAAGCTAAAGAGGGAAAAGAAAAGAAATTATCCTGGCAAGATAGGTTGGGGCCAATCTATAAGGTCATAAGTTGAACCATTCACTGATATTTAATAATATGGACAAGTCTAATCTTTCCAAGTATCAATTTCACCATCTCTATGAGGGTATAGGACTAATTTTCTAAATATAGCACAGTGCTTAACGACACTGAAGCCAGACTGCCTGGGCTTGAAATTCTGGCTCTGCTACTTCCTACTTCTATGACATTGAGCAAGTTATTTAATTTCACTGTACCTCAGATTCCCCATCTGTGAAATGGGGATGATGATAACCCCATAGTGTGTTGTGGATTAGAGTAAATGAGTAAATATGTGGAAAGCTCTTAGAATAGTACTTGGCAAGTAGAAATAATAGGGAAATGTTAACTACATCCCTTCCAGTTCTGATGTCTACCGCTTCTTTAGGTTTTGTCTCGTTACCAGATATCTACTCAGAATACTAGAACACAGGAATTACTTAAGAGGACTCATGAAAATCCACAATTAAAATCCAGAAGTCAGTTTTTGGACCTACCATTTTAATTATGTAGATTATGAACTAAAATTTAATAGAATAATTCACTTCCCAGTGGACACATTGCACAAGTGTTTCCTTCTGAAACTTGTTTTAAAAGATGGTCTTAGAGGATTAAGACTGTAAACCTTGGCATCTACTCATTGTCTCACTGGAATGCTAATATTTATTTATAAAGATTGACTGTACTGATGCCATTCTAGTTGGTTTGTTATTTTTCTGTTGTTTTTTTGATGCCTATAATGTCTGGCCACTATTTTAGCATGTACTTACCATACAGTATACTGTGTAACAGAGTAAAATAGTTGTAAAATGGCATATATGTGTTTGACAATCAGAGCAGTGAACTCTCAGAGAACAGCTTTTCCTAAATTATTAACAGTTACTTATGTGTAAGTCCCACTGAAAGAAGGACCTAACACCATGGATACTGGGCTTCGTTATAAGAAAAAAAAAAAAAAACAGTAAAAAATCAGCCAAGACATTTTATCCTGATTTAAAGATTTTCAAGCTATTTTTTTTCCTCTTTGGAATAAAATCCTTAATAAACAAAACAGATACAAGCAAAACTACTCTGCTTGGAGAAGTCAGAGTAAACAGCCTGGAGCCATGTCTGCCAACCTTCTTTCCACTTATTCCCAGTCACCCAGATGACCTCTGAGTCATGTTGAAGGAACTCTAGGACTCCTAAGGTCAAAGTTTAAAAATCAGTGATATAATTGATTATAGGTACATTTTTGCCTGTAGCATATTATTTATTTTCCCTAAGAAAATTGTGATTTATATAAAAATGCAGTTCCTTGTTTGTGGGTTCTGGATTCTCTCATTTATTTGGTTTATCTTTATTGCTCTCTTCCCTCCAACCCCCATGGGATATATTCTTGCTCTTAATCCTCTTTCTGGTGGCAAATTTCAGCACTTAGTATACTTCCTATGGGGATAGGATTGATCTAGGGGGCAAGCAAGTGTGCCTAAAAGCTCTTTATTTGTAGAAAAGAAACCTTATTATCATAAACACAAACTTGATTAAAACCTATATCTTGAGCTCAGACTGTTTCTTTTTATTCATTAGATTTGTCTGCCTCTGCTCATTCCAAGGTGGTCATCTTCACAGTTAACTCTTTGGGTAGTTCTCAGTCCTACCTTGATGTGGTACAGAGAAATGTGGATATGTTCAGAGCCCTTGTTCCAGCTCTGGGACATTATAGTCAACATAGTGTCCTGCTCGTTGCATCTCAACCAGGTAAAAGGTTTTATTTTAAATGAATTTGATGGTCTGGTGCATTGGTAGAATTGCCATTACTGATAAAACTAGATTATAAAGGGATTTATAGAGTATTTAGTTAAATTCCTCTTATAATAAACAGTACAGTATTTCCATATCCTGTCAACCAGTTACTTCTTATGACTGGCATTTACTAAAAGGTTGCAAATTACAATTTTTTAATGTAATATTACTATTATTATGGTCCAGGTTGTTAGCCATGCTTTCCTCTGTGAGAAAATGGTTAAACACCCAAGAGAAAAGTACACTGGCTTATGTGAAAGAGATTTTGTTAATTCTGAAGCATCATAAAATGTTAATGGGCATGCCAGAGTAGCAGTTTTAACATTTTGTATTTTAAATTGTTTTGAAACTGTTTTACTTTAAAAAAAATGTTTTCAAAGAGTTAGGTGTGGTACTGGACTCAAATTGGTGAACAGATTTTTTAGATGTTCCCAATATAGGAGTATAGTATGCATTTCAACTTGTTTTCCTATAGTAATTGGTTGAGGGACACTGGTCTCTTTGATTCCTGACACCATTTTGGCATGTAAGAAAAAGCAGTTGTTTTTTGTTCATAATGCTGTACTGCATAGTGGTCATATATGAATCAGTATTTTAGTTTAAAGATACAAATTCAGCCTAAGATAGATTATAAAAACAGAACTTGATCAATGGAAAAAATTGTCTTCTCTGCCCATGTTAGTTCTTGCTTAACTATTCTAGGAAATTATCTGTTTTCCACTCTTAACAATTTATACTTAATAACAGAATTGTCTTAAATCATGCTGAAACCTGGTTCATGTTTTTAATATACATTAAAAATATGCCTCATATTGCACTTAGGACCTAAGAACAGTATATACAAGCTTTAATATATGTATTAAAATAAGAAATATTTATTTATGAGTAGGCTAGAAGTACATATTTTTTAACCTTTACACTTTCACCTTGTATGCAATATTTAGTGGAAATCATGACCTACGTGACATGGAAACTGAGTGCATTTCCTGCAAATCGAGTGATTGGAATTGGATGCAATCTGGATTCACAGAGATTACAGTATATTATTACAAATGTTTTGAAGGCAGAGACTTCAGGAAAAGAAGTATGGGTTATTGGTGAGCAGGGAGAAGACAAAGGTAAGAAATAAATTTTCAGTAATTATATTGATAACCTAAATCACCAGTGGCCATGATATTCACATATACCTGGGGACTCAAGAATTGCGAAGCTTAGTTGGATTTTGTTCCACATTTGAGTGCCTTCAGTGTAACATGCCTTGTGAATAGACTCCTCAAATATGTTATTCTAATTATATTTACTTTTGTGTAAGTTTAAGATTAGGCAAGACCCCATAGTCAGGTTTTGTATGTTTTCAAAACTATTTTCTTAGAATTTGCAGTTTTCTATATGCTTTGATGCCAAATATTAACAGTTGTTATGTCTGGGTTAGAAATAACTTAAAAATTCATACTTTTCTGTGTTTTTTAATTTTGTCATTATAGATATGTAGTATTTGTATAATTTTTTTAAAAAATATTTTAATAAAATACAGAGTGTTTTAAATCTTTATAAATCTATACTGGCTACCTAGAAAATTTAATGCTAGAAAGAGTCAGGCTATAGAATAAACTTTTACAAAAACTGACAGTGTGATTCAAGTAAAAATACTTTTCAGGCTCACAATGACCCTGACACTAAACACTAATCAATAGGACCCTAGAATAAGGTAACAAACAAGAACTTGGAGCAGATGTATTAGAGTGACAAACAAATGTCTAGGGTTTTGAACAAACCCAAGACCCTGAATTTGACTTACCACTCTATTGGGTTCTGGTCCATGTTGATCTTTTGCTTATCTGATTAGTGTAAATCTCCCAGTTCGTTTGCTCTTTCCACCTCTAGTCTACCCTGTAAACAATGCCTAATTAATAATGGTATTAGCCAAAACTTACATAGTGTTTACTATATCCTTTCATATATTAATTCAGTCTTCATAAATTATATTCCTCTTTTCAAAAACTTTCACTTGTTTCCTCTGACCAAAAACTTTCACTGGCTTCCTCTGACCAAACCATTAAATTCCTTTGCTTGGCATTCAAGGAGTCATGAAATGTAGCCCTAATCTTCCTTCTCAATTATAGTTATAGAGTAGTCATATTATTAGAGAGCTGGGAGGGACCCAAGGGATCATCGATTATGTTTCATTTTAGGGAGCCAGCAATTGATGCAGGGATGGTAAGAGTAACCTGCCCAAGAGCCTATACTTTCCAAGTCAAAGAAGTAGTAAAACCCAGATCTTGTGCCTTCTAGCCCCACCCCGATAGCTCTGCTTCATTTCAGCCACAGAGACCTTTGTATTTACTTTCCCTATAATCCCTTCTCCCTCTCTCAGCATATTCAAATCTCATCCTTCAAGGTCTTGGTCCAGCCCCCATTACTTACATTATGAAGCTCTTCCTGATCATATCACTCCACAGTAATTTCTTCATTCCTTTGAGCTAAAAGCTATTGCTAGCTAAGTGATAATTAACCATATATGTCTCATGACATTTATTCTTTTGCTAAAATGCTGTTTATTCTGATCCAGTTTAATTGTGTGTGCACCTTCTCCTTATTGAAAGTATAAATTATTAAGCTGTTCTTTTAGTTGAAAAAGTCATATATTCACATTGCAAAAAAAATTAATAGTACAGAAAGATATGCAGTGAAAAATAAGTCTCCGTCTATGCCAGACACCCAGTACCTCTCTAGGAGCAATCACAGTTACCAGTTTCTTGTGTAACCTTCCAGAAATGTTCCATGCATAGACAAGCACATATATGAAATCATACATCATTCTCCATATTGCCCTTTTACTTATTGATATGACTCAGAAGTTATTGCATAACAACATATAGATCTCATTCTTTTTAACCACCAATTATACTAAAATTTATTTAACTGGTCTTCCTAATAAGTTACAATTTTTGAATGAGTAAGGACATTTCACAATATGGTTGCATTAATATCACAAATTATAAGGAGAAAATAAAGACGATATGACAATAAATAAATCTAAGGTACTATGCTGACTGCTATTAGAGCTAATAGATATACAAGAACCTGACCCTGTCTTTAGGCAATTTAAGAGTCCAATACAGGAAATGACTATAATAAAAGACAGTATTGACTCATTATGAGAGAGGCCAAGGGAAGAAGGGTAATAGCACAGGAAGGGATATGGAAATTCTGTCTTGAGCTCTCAACTGGGAACTAGAAATAGAAGGATGTGGGTACACATTAATTGGGATCACTTAAGTATAATGTTATGTAATCTTTGACACACATAAAAGAACACATATAGTGTATACGTATGTTTTAAAGCATAATAATAGAATAAGCATTTGTGAATCCACATTCAGTTAAGAACATTAGTGATACCACTGAAGCTACCTATGTACTCCCCAACCCATCTCCTTGTCTCTCATCTGGATACCACTATCAGATCACTTTTATCCTGCCTTCTACTTTGTTTCAGAGACAGTTATATCCACGGATAGGAATACTTACTTACCTTTGCCTTGAAGCCAGAAATATATTAGAGGCTCCCTCTGCTGGTTTCATGTGTAGATACCAACAGATTGTATTTTTGCATAAGTGACACCTCCACAGGAATAGCAATTATAATTATTTTATATTGAGCGGCTACTATGTGTGCATATTAAATGCTTTGCATTATCTCATTTAAAATTTATAAACACCTTGAGAAGAGGTAGTGGTTTTCCAAATTAATATATGAAGCTTAAGACACAGTGAGGTTAACTAATTTGTCTGAGATTATACATCTAATAAGGACAAAACTGAGATTTGAACCCTAATCAACTCCAAAGATGTGCATTTTCTTGCTGTGACTTAATTAGATAATTTAGCTAAAGCATTTAGTACAGTGTCTGGCACAGAGTAAACTCAGTAAATTGTAGTTATTACAGTAATCAGCAAATGGTGATGAATAGAAAACTGGCAAAAAGACATGTAAAACTATGCTTTGAAGTAAAGCAACATTAGGATTTGGAAACAGTTATAAGAATAGCAGGTGTGTAAGTAAAATCATTCTCTTCAAGTATTTCAGAGACAAATGATGGCTACAGCCTGGGGGAGGAATCACATGAAATACAAGACCCTTTAGAATCTGTTTGCTGCTTCCCTACCCAGCTTCATCTCTGACATTCTGCCAGGCATTCTGTGCTAGTCAGATGGCCAACTTGCAGTTTCCACAATGGTTCATGCACTCTCATGCCTCCTTGCCTTTGCACCTGATGCTTCCTTTCCCTGAACATTCATTCACTTGGCTAACTCCTGCTTACTCTTCAAGACCGGGCTTGAGTGTCACCTATCCCAGGAAGCCTTCCCTAATTCTCCAGGTTAAGTAAGTTAATGCCTTTATTATAAACATTATCACACTGTATTATAATTGCATATTTACCTGTCTGTTAACCCCACCAGACTGCAAGCTCCTTGAGCTTGGAACGTGTTTTGAAATGAATGAATGATCCTGACACCATGTTGTGACCAAATTAGATATTTATGCCCCACCAAATTAGATATTCAGCAACACATGTGCTTTGGAGCTGTGTTTTCAGCTGTGATATTGAAATTATATGTAAACTGCACGTAATTCCTTCAAATGATGTTTTAGAAATTCAAGGGCTGGACCTCAGATCAGAGTGTTAACTCATCTGCTTTGGCCATTAGTCTTACCGAAGGGGTAGTTGTTATATGTAATGGAAAAGAGCTATCTCATGGTCATTTTTCATTAAAATTTGGGGCCAGAGGATTATTGTTCTTGAGGAGTAGAACCAGAAAGATTAGGATATTAGAGAGAGTATTTGAAAGGGCTCCATAAACTAGGCTGGATATATAATTAGGAAGTTTGAAGGGCTGGGCAGTAAATGAACAAAAAAATGAAATAATTAAGTCCATCTAATCTTAATTGAAAATTCTAATAACTGTGTCACAAGCAAATTTGAACATAGTGAAGCATTCTCCCTTTCTCCATTATTTTCTCATGGCCCTTATAAGTCAGTATGCAGAAAAGAAAGATAAAGAATGTGATCATGTGTATAACACGTAATGGCAGTAATACAGTTAATTTCCAGATTTTTTGAGTGTCCTTTCTCTATTTTTATAACACTGCCCGTTTTATTCATCTTTCAAGGCCTGTCAATTCCTTATTTCATTTAGAAGACATTTCCCTGCAATATTCTATTTATTGTGAATATACTAATAAAATACCAAAATTGTTTTAGAAGATAATTAATGTATAATCCTAGCCAAGTTAAACATTTTTTAAATCCCTTAATCTGTCCACATGCATTTAAGTTTTCCATATAATTTTTGATTTTGCTGTTATTTTACTTAACATAAAAACTGTTTTTCAACTTGTTACAAGTATGTATTCTTCTGTTATGAGATATAATTATGGGTTGCGTGTGAGTTCAGTTCTGAATTATCTCCTTTGAATTCTTTACCATGGTAAAGTATGTGTGAGAGGACATAGGACACATGGCCCCTGCCCCCTGGAAGCTTATTATCAGTGCGAGGAAGGGAAGCATCTGGATATATATGGTATCCTTTGTTGCTGACACATCACTAAATGGCCTAATTTTGAATGCAGTATGTTAGATATAAGATAGTCATATACCCGAATGTATTTTTGTTTTACTTATCCAAATAAAGATTTGTATCAAAGAATGTCTTAACACAGATGAGAGACATCTATTAGGTTTCAAGATCACTTTTAATTCAGTATTAAGGCGTGGTATACATATCCAGTCCACGTGCACAGTTTTGAATTTTGAAGTTTTCATAAATGGTGTAGTGAGAAGAAATGAGTTACGCCAAAGATGCTCTTAGAAAATAAAACCCTGCCTCTCTAATGGCTATGGAAATCTAGCCCAGAATAGGTGACCAAATTATTCATCACCTGGTTAAATAAATTAGTCTGCATGGTTCCCAACAGAACAGATGCCATGTATTTGCAGCACTTGAGAGCCTGTTATTCACAGCTTGCTATGGAAAGAAAGCTTTCTATTTAGACAGTTAAATGGCCCTGGTAGAACTATTGTTGGACATGGTTCCATAGTGTAGTGGTTAGCATGTCTGCTTTACAGGCAGAAGGTCCTGGGTTCACGCCCCAGTGGAGCTACGATCCATGGTCTACGGCCATGCCACCCTGAACACACCTGATCCCGTCTGATCTCGGAAGCTAAGCAGGGTCGGGCCTGGTTAGTACATGGATGGGAGACCACCTAGAAGACCAGGTGCTGTAGGAATAAATTAAAAAAAAAAAAAAAACTGTTGTTGATGAGAGAGAACAGGTAAGGAGGCTGCAAATAGACTTTGGGAATTGCAGCTCACCATTTTTCTTATCCCAGGCAATTGGTACAGCATATTTAGTGTCATCAGTGGAAAAATGTCACTATTGCTAGTTGTGGGGAAAATGTTTATTTAATGTTTAATACAGGTACCCTTGACTGCAAACAATCATTTTTCACATCTTAATCCTAAGAAAGCTATTGGCAAACTAGAATTAATTTCTCATTTACTTTTTAGTGACCAAATGGGGTGGCCAAGAAGTAATGAGTCATAACTCTCAGGTGCAACTGTCCAACAGGTAATACTGAGTGTAAATTTGCATTTATCCAACTAACAATCATGTCCTTCATAGCTAACTTAACAGCTATTTACACAGCATGTATCTACCAGGCTTCTGCAGCCAAAACTAGTATGGACAAATCCAAAAGTACAAGGGAGCAATGTTTTCTGTCCTTTGATTTCTTATCTGAAAGTATATCTGAGAGTGCTTTGCAAATTTTATTTCAGATACAAGGTTGACACTTAAAAGGTAGAAGAGGTTTCTTATTTGTAGACAGTGATTCACTGCTCCTATATCTAAACATCTGAGGATATTGAGAATTTTTTTTAATGTAGAATAAAATCAATGTGTATTTATTAATCACATGTAAATATGTTCGGAAATTAGTCTAATGAGAATGGATAAGCCATATTATAAGTTCAAGCAAAAGCAAAGTATGATGCACAGATCCTGGTATCTTTTGTGTTTATTCAGAGGCGTTCCAGGGGTCTGGACCCTGTAGGTTGGACTCTATTTTTATGCCATTCCTTGTTTCAGCATCACATAATAAAATGCTTTCCTACAGTCTGGTAGAGATTTTTAGCTTTTTAAACCCACAGCTTATGGATTTTAAATATAACAACTAGAAATGATATTCTCTTATTGAGAAGACTAGTATGTTGAATAATATATTCTAACCTGATTCTATATATAATCCTGTATTTATAGCTTTTAAAATGTTTGTTTACATCATTTTTTATTAGTTACAAAAAGAATATATGCTTTTATTAAACTTAAAATACTGCAGATATCTATACAGTAGAAATTGAAAAGCTGGGGTAATTCTATTCTCCAGAAATAACCACTGTTAACAGTTTAATGTCCATTGTGTCCAAAATTTGTTCAATTCTTCTGCAAACATCACTTTTTATATTATTTTTATAATAGATTTATGTATTTATATTATCTTGCAGCTTACGTTGTTTTCTTAATAATCTTGGACATTTTTTCATATTGTACATATAAATCTCTAAAGCAAGGCAAACATACTTATATGTATATCTTTGCACACTTGAGCATATTGCTGTAGGACAAATTCCTAGAAGAGGAATTTCTAGATCAGATGTTGCCAAATCTCTCTCTTAAAAGATCGCATCAGTTTATACTCTCAACAGCAGTTATGGGAATGCCTGTTTCTCTGTAGCTTTTCCAAAAGTAGTTATCAATCTTTTTAATATTTGCCAATTTTGATAAGCCAAACTGGTATATTTATTGTTTTAACTCATATTTAGTTAAATATTAATGGTGGCCATCTTTTTGTGTTATTAGGCCATTTGTATTGTGTATGTGAACTGCCTGACATTTCAAGAAAAGCTTAATCATTAATCTGCAGGCTTCCCTAACAATTGCTTTATAAATCTTATTTGTATGTCATAAAAATATGTAATTAATACCTTAAACAGAGGTATAACTAAATGCATATTTTGTGCATTTTCTGAGGGTGTTTTGTTGTTGTTTATTTTGTTTTGTTTGTAACCTAGAGCCATGGAACTATTAAGGGTAAAAGGTCAAAGATCCTGGTCTGTCGGACTATCAGTAGCTGACCTGGTTGACAGTCTTGTGAACAATAAAAAGAAAGTGCATTCCGTATCAATTTTAGCTAAGGTAATTGCTGTTCTTATTCTTTCATCATATTTTTAAACTTTTATCTTATGAATATTAAGCCAGAAAAAGTGCTATTCACACAATAACCCAGGTGTATTCGATATCACCAGCTTTTACAGTAACGGGTGGGAGGAGACAGTTTGGTCTAAATTCTATCCTGCTTGGTTATGGGAAGTCTGGACTTCTCTCAGGTGACCCCCTCACCTCCATGTAATTTTGGGGAATTCCCAAGAAGCATTTATATATTCCATAAACTTCTGGTTGTCATTTATCACTTCAGCCAGCCAGGTCACCCCAGACTGACGTGCCAACTGGCCTTAGTTGGTCATCAGTCTGCTTTTCCAGTTCAGTTTGTCCTTTGCCACTTTATCCCAAACACAAACTCTTTAAAGCACAGCTAAGACAAGGCACAAATGCTTAACCAAATTTCCCTGAAAACTTAGGAGTACCAGAAGAAATAAAACATGGAAAGGAAAACTTAAAACAGGTTACTGTATTTGACTGCACCCAGAGTCCATTTTGTGCCCCTCCCCTGGGAATCTATGCTGAGTCTTTTTTCTTCACCGCCAAGCTGCTACCCATATTACAGGGCGCCTAATTTACCTTCCCATAAAGGGGGTGTCTTTGACCAAGTTCCTCCCATGTCAAGAAAATTTTCTGAAACAGTAACTTGCCAAATACATGAACAAAATTTTTTAAAAAGTTCAACTTGTATCACTTTGTACTAGGGCTAGAAAAGCAAGAAAGTATTTATGATACTTTTTTTTTGCAGTGATTCAGCTCTATTATAATCCAAATTTTAATCATTTCAGGGATATTATGATATAAAAAGTGAAGTGTTTTTAAGTTTGCCGTGCATCTTGGGAACCAGTGGGGTATCTGAAGTCATCAAAAGCACAGTGAAGGAAGATAGAGTGACTGAGAAACTCCAAAGCAGCGCATCATCAATCTATGATCTCCAACAACAGTTAAAACTTTGATTCTAAAGTTGTTACCTGAAAGGAAAGGTCATCTAATTTTGCCAACATATATAGGGTTGAGAACTTCTCTATCTTATTACTTATCCTTACAGACTGCTTGGATAAGGTAAATGGTTTCTTAGTTTTGTAATTTGAATTCTTAAAGAATTAGATAAGGAGGAAAATATCTATATTTCTTTGCTGTTCTTGAGATATGTATACTGTTCTTTAAACCTACAGCAGAAATAAACATCTGCAATATGCATCATATAAAATTATGCATCCTTAACTAGAAGTACATTCAGCACTTTGGGAATATTTTGAAAGTAATATTTTTAAAAGAAAATTACTTTCTGTTATAGTAAACATGATAAGCAGAAGGCCCAGTATGGATTAATGAAAACTATGCTAGGTATTCATTCAAAGGACCTGCAGTTTAGGGTATTAATGTTCTCTCTTTAAAATACAGTTAGTAGTAACAGCAATGAAAAAGCATTTTGTTTTCCCTCTTCGATTAATTAGCTACCAAAAATGGAAAAGATTTTACATGTACTTGAAAATAGTAAAAGGGAAAGGGAAATTTTTTAAAAGTGTAGTTTAACTTCCAGTCGGACTGTCCTTTTTGAAGTTTTCTATACCTCTTCTTGGGCTATATCAGATCTCTAATAGCTCATAAACTCACTGTAATATTAGAACCATAGAGAAATGTGTATTTTTAGTGAAAATCGATCATGAATTAAAGCCAAGCAGTTTACTTTAAAGCTAATATATGAGGCTTTCATAAAAGCCATTGGTTTTAAAGGGGGAGAGGTTGGATAGACTGATTGTTCTGAGCAAATTCTTTAACTGAAGAAATGATTGTGTGTATATGCTTTGGTGATGGATCAATATCTTCATATGTGAAAGATAACATATTATTAAGGTGGTATGCAACTAATAGTAACAAATAACGTCAACATTTCTTATATTTCAGGCAGTGTGAAGAGCACTTTATTATTTTATTGAATCCTCATAGTAACCCATTGAAATAGGGATTATTATCATCATTTTACAAAAGGGAAATTGAGTTTTAGCACCCAAGATTTCATGGCTAAGGGGCACTTAGCCATACAAACTACTTTTTCTAACACTACAAGGGGGAAAAGGCCTAACAGCCAAAATGGTTACCACAAGACCCAAAGCAGGGGTTTTGTGCTCTTCCATTCTCAAGTGGAAGCTGACTTTTTGTTCCCTCCCCAAACGGTTTTTAGAAAGATTGATTCCCTGCCTTCCTGGACTTACCTTCAGCAAGTAGCAGAGAGTGGGTTGCACTGAGGTAGGTGTTTGTTTATTTAGTCATTCAGGTAGTATTGACTGGGAGCCTAACAAACACCCAACACTGCATATGTTAGGCGCTGCAGATACTGTGGTGAGCAAATATGGACTAGGTACAAGCCTTCATGGTCTTTATAATCTAGTATGGGAGACATAGTAATCAAATCTCACAAATAAATGTACAATCACAAATGTATTAAGTACTGTGAAGAAGTCCCAGGTATTTTGAAAGCATATAGGTGAATCCAAACCTAGTCTGAGAGATAGAAGTCTGATGGTTTAGAAGGACAGACTCATCCGAGGTAGAGGAAACAGCCAAACTATTACTGTAATAATGGATGTTTATAATCATGAACTTAAATCATTAAGAAAAGGTGAAATTATATTCAGTGTCCTATGTTTAGTAAGAAAGTAGAAAAGTATTCAACATGCTTGGAAAGATTCCTACCAGAATTACCTACTATAAAAACCTTGGACATTTGAAGAGAGGAGGGAAGCATTAGTTCAGTGTAGTTTCACTAGATGGGTAGATTATTTTGGTGTTACTCTAACAACGTATCCACATTGTCCTTTTATATGAGATAGGAAAGTAAAACTGAAAGAACCATTCTTGTGTTTTTTAAACTAATATTAGTTAATATCTAATATTAGATACCTAATCAGAAATAGATAATTTCAACTAATATCTAAGGTGTTCTTAAACAATAACCTAACTACAAGATACTGTATAGTAGAAGAGTTGCCAGGTATTCACTATATTATAAAAGAAACATGTCAA
Source organism: Eidolon dupreanum (assembly GCA_028627145.1). Taxonomy (NCBI): domain Eukaryota; kingdom Metazoa; phylum Chordata; class Mammalia; order Chiroptera; family Pteropodidae; genus Eidolon; species Eidolon dupreanum. Next base: position 27,204,783 of record CM053510.1, read on the forward strand.
TACAACAAATACCTACTGAGCAACTACTGTTATTACAAGTACTGCATTAGAATCCGAGTAAAAACGAGTAACATCCCCGCCCTACAGAAGCCCACAAATATAGAATTCTATATGATAGTTCCTTGAGTGTTGAATATTATCAGTCATGTTGCAAGTTCCATATACAAGTCAAGAAACAGTACTACCACCACCTGACTATGATTTGATCACTTGACATTCATGATGCTATTAACTCTTTCATTTTTCTAAAATCATGCAAGGTCTCTTATGATTTTTGATGGGGCTTGTATTAAATTGTTTCTTTGATATTGTAGCAGAGATATTTTATTTTCCAATTTACATTGTAGTTTTCCTTAAATATTAAATAATGAATAAAATAAACTTTGACTTTAAAATCACCAAGAAATGCCTAATTTATTGAATGGTAGATTTATTCAATTTGAGGAGAAAGTTCATTTCATATAATTCATATGGTCCCCAGGATATTAAGTAATTTTAAGTGGCCTAAGTACAAAATGAAGAGATCGGATTTTGTTGTTTTCAAACTTTAAAAAATTATTTTAACAAAAAAAACTTTTTAAACGACAAGTTTCGTAAAGCTAGTACACAGATGTAGTGCAATGCAAGGTGGAATGCAGCCTGTATTACCATCTATGCCCGGGCGCAGAGAAGTTCTGACTTAGAATGGGTTCCTGGGGAAGAAATTACTTCCAGGCTTCCTGCGAAACGAGGGCTCTGCACTTTGCCCTTGTGAATGTAGTATGAAGAACTTTAAAGCTTAAAACTAAGCCTGATAATCAGGGCATCATCTAAGGCAAGCCTCTCATCTTAAGAGTTGGAAAAAACTTCAGCCCGAGCTATTAGAGCACTTACTTGCCCGCTATTATCACAAGGACAAGTCAGTAACCAGTTTTCTGACTCCTATACCAGGCCCGCCCTCCTGATGATGAATCAGTCATTGAAGCTCACTGGCAAGACCTTCAAAGAGTACCACTTCCCCTTCCTGCAACTGCTCCCCTAGTCTAAAGGCAACTGTGAAACACCTGTCGATCTCCGAACAGGTTTGACCTCATCACTGGTAACCCACCAGGCCCGCCAACACCTCACCTGAGCTGCGGGTTGATGGGAACCCCACACCCAGCCTAAGTCTTACCTCGGAAGTGACGTAAAGGAAGCGGAAGGGCCGTCGTGGCGGCCAACTTCCTGTTGTTAGAGGCGGGGGGGTGGGGGGCTGGCTACTCGGTGTGCGATTGTGTGGGGCGGCCTGGGGCGGCCCCGGAGCGGCTGACCCTCTGCCTACGGGGACGGGAGCCGCGAGGTGGCCGCCATGGCGGTGTCGGAGAGCCAGCTCAAGAAAATGGTGTCCAAGGTGAGGCCGCGACGCGCTCGCCACCCGGCGCGCACCCACCGCACCCTTCTGCGCCCGGCTGGGCCTGGCGGGACCCAGCTCAGCGAGCCTCCCGCGCGGTCTGGAAGCTCCAGTCCCATCCTCCGGAGCTTTTGCGGCCCCCAGCCCAAAGAAGCCTGTCGCCTTGTCCTGGTACCCCGATACGGCGCCAGGGAAGGTGGGGGGCGGTGACAGTCAACAAAGGCGAGGAGCGGAGGCCACCTGCCACCTGCCGCCCGCCCTCTCTTCGGGTTGAGTTTGGAGCAGTCCGAGAGGCAGTATAGTTTTCATTTTAGTTTTTATCAATATACGGAGGGAGTTGTACTTAATTCTCGATCTGGAGCCGTCCTCCCCTACTCTTTGTCCCACTGTACGGATCCATCAGTCTTCGCCCTTCCCTTCTGTCCCCCAGAGATTGTGTCTTTTTCAGTTTTGTATTCCTCACACAGCTCAATACCTGACCCGCGGGAGATGAGTAACTTGGTTGAATAGGCTCGTTTATGAGTAAAAACGTCCACAAAAGTCTAAATACCAGTACATCACTACCTCAGGTGAAATAAATAGAATTCCGTTACCATTTCAGGGACTTTGATTTGCTAAGAGTAACTATCTTTAATGGTATGCTTCGAATAACTCGAATTTATTTGCGTTGAACTTAAAAATGAAAATCTTCACAGTTCGAGACCGGTGTATTTTATTCATTTTTTTAAAAAGCAGATAAACGTTTTGTTAAGTCTGAATTTTGATAATTACACTTCAGCTGTGGCACCTGATACCTGAGGGAACGTGATTTTTTGGTTTTGGAGTTTTTTTCAATTTACCAAACGTAATTGCAATAAGAAATTTGAAGTGGTTGAATTTTATGTAGATTCAACGGATTAGCTTTGGATGTGTTTGTTAAAGCAGGAATTGTAGAAATCGAAGTAGTTTAAACCATTTCAGTTTTACAAAAACACTTATGTATAAGCTTATTTCTTTGAAAAAAAATTTGCTTTTTCCTAGTAAAATCATCCCCGTAGTCTTTGGTTGAAGAGCAAATAACCTCTAAAGAGAAAGTGACAGTTTTCAAAATCAAGCTTCTCTCCTGGTTGTCTAGTATTGTAGACTTATTGATTTTTTTTTTTTTTTTTTTGATGAAGTAGTTATACTTAATTGTAGAAGTTTTGGGGAGCCCTAGAAGATCATTGGCTCAGATCTATGTTGTAACAATTATATGTCACTTCTTTAAAACAGTACATTGTTTTACAAACTATGAAACTAAAGAATATCTGTTCATGCCATTTTTGATATTTAAATTGATAGCATAGTTTTAAGGTTTATTCCTTAAAATGTAAATATTCACATAAAAGGACAAGAATATTCAAATATTCGTTTTGAATTTAAAAACTATAAGATTACTAAGCTTCCTCTAGAGGAACCTGCCTCTTCCTCCAACCTCTTTTTTTTTACCCTAAGAACCAAAAAAAAAAAAAAGGTACAGGGAAGAGGTGGGAGAGGGCATTCTACCTATTGTTTGATTCTTGACCCAGTATCTGAAAAACTGAGTCTCCTAAAAGTGATGATATCAATTCTGAGTATCAGTATCTTTTTCTGTACAGCCTATAAATAGATGGGTGGGAATAGTAAGTAGGATAGTAGAAGCAAGTTGTGGAATTTCTTCCTCCTGCTTGCTTCAGGTATTATCCTTTCAGTTCAGTGTGGAAATTGTTAGCCAGGCCCCTGGACACATTGCTAGAGTGATGGTTTTTACTCTTTATTTGATTGTGGGACCTTCACACCCATCATGGTACTTTGGGCCCCTGCTTTGACTTTGTCTTTTTATTGTATTTTATTTTGAGGTATAACTTTCATACAACATCTTTATATATTATTACAGATTATTTTTTCCTTTGAGCGTTATCTTAACTCCCAACTTAAATACAACTTTTAGTTAACACTCTTCTCTGCCATTATTTTAGCAATTTACAGAAGTATATTTATACCATTAGTCTATCTTGCTTTACACAAATAGCTTTCTACTTTAGCTTTTTCATATAGGCAACTACCTGTATCTTACATAGTGTATTTACAGCTTCTGTAGAGGTTGAGTCATTACTGAATAGCTAGAAGAGAGCTGACACATTAAAGATTGCTATGCACCTCACACTGTTCTAGGTTCTAGGGATACAACAGTCAACAGACAAAAATCTACACGTCTGGAATTTAAATTCTCATAGAAGGCAATAAATATGTTGGAAGATGATGCATGTTTTGGAGAAAAGGAAAGCAGGAAAGGGATATAAAAGAGTGCTAGTGGGTGAAGATAAGATGGGTCGTAATTTTTATAAAATAGTAAAGGAAGTCCTATATGAGAAGATTTATATGAGCAGAGATGTGAAAGAAATGAACAATCCAGAGCAAAGACATTCCAGGAAGAAGGAAAAACAAGTCAGAAGGGCTTGAAACAGAAAGTGGTCATGCATGATAGAGGAACAACAAAGGAGGCTAAGGTGGCTGGACTGGAGTGAAGAAGAAGGAAAGTAGCGATACCAAAAATAAAAAAAGGTTGGGGAGACTTTAGAGGGCCTTGCAGGCCTTTGTAAGGACTTTGGCATTTACTTGGAGTATGATGGGAAGACTAGGCTATAGGAGATTAGGAGGGAAGCCAGAGACACCTATAAAGAGGCTGTTACAATAACCCAGGTGAGAGGTAATAGTGGCTTAGACCAGGGTTGTAGCTATGGTGGTAGTAAGAAGTGATCAGATTCTTGAATTTTGAAAGTAGAGCTAACAGGATTGTCACTGTGGATGTGAAATAGAGGCATCAGGGATAATGTCAAGGTTTTGGTTTTGAGCAGCTGGAAGGATATAGAAATGAAAGACTAGGAGTAGTGGATTTGGGGGGAAGATAATGAGTTCAATTTTGATCATATTAAATTTGATAGTCATTAGATATCCCAGTGGAGATATCAAATTGGCAATTGGATAGACATATCTGGAGTTCAGGAAACAGGTTCAGTATGAAATTTTTTAATTTTGGATTTAAAAGCATATAAATGATATTTAAAGCCTTGAGGGAGATCACCAAAGGATTGAGTTTAGATAGAGAAGAGGACTAAGGACAGCCCTGGAGCTCAATAATATTAAGAGGTTAGGCATATAGAAAGAACCAGCAAAGAAACAGAAGAAGCTACCATAGCGAGGTTGGGGGTGGGGAACAGGGAGGGAGAAAGAGGAAGAAAATAAAAGTGAAATTTAGGAAAAAAACATGAAAAATCGTAACATCTAGATCCAACTACTAATTCGTAGGAAATACAGAGAACATAAGAGCATATATATTAAACTACACCAACGCGGTATAGTTAGCAAAATCCAAACCATGGGGTCCTCTATAGGACAACTGATTTCATCAACAAATTCCAAGGAGTAAAAATAGAAATGGGCCATCAACTGATGAGTAGATAAATAAAATGTGATATATTTAATAATAATGGCATATTAGCCACAAAAGAAATGAAGTACTAATACATGACAGAACATGGATGTACCTTGAAAACATGCTAGGTAAAAGAAGCTAGTCATAAATGACCATGTAGTATATTATTCCATTTGTATGAAATGTCCAAAATAGGCAAGTCAATAGAAACAGTGTTGACTGGTAGTTGTCTAGAGTGAATGGGGCAGGTGGAATGGGGTAATTGCTAAAGGGTACCAGTTATATTTGGGAGTGATGAAAATATTCTAAAATTGACTGGTGGTAGTTGCACAACTCTTAGTACTAAAAACCATTGAACTTTATATAATTCACTTTAAATTTGTGAATTATATCTCAATAAAGCTGTTACCAAAAGAGGGATGAAGAAGAGGAGCTATAGATTAAAAGAGACCTGAAAGACATTTTAACAAATTGCAATGTGAGGACTTTATTTGAATCTTGATTCAAACAAACTGAAAAAAAAAAATTCATTTTTGATGATATTAAGGAAATAGTGATTATTCTAGTGTGATAATAGGATTTGGGTTGTTTTTTTTTTTTTTTTAAGTTCTTTTAAAGATATATACTAAAATATTTATGGGTGATAGGATATAATGTTATGATTTGTTCCTGAATAATACAGGAGGAAAGATTAATGAGATTATAGATTAAATAAGATTGGCTGAGTTAATTATTGTTGAAGCTGGATATAGAATTCAGGGGCTCATTATATTATTCTGTCTACTTTTGGATATGTTTCAAGTGTTCCATACTAAAAAGGTTTAAAAAGACAAAGGAAACAGCAAAGACAGCAAAGGTAAGCAGCTCCTTGTAGGAGATTTTTGCTCTGGAGAGGAACTGAGAGAAATATAGTTGTAGCTAAAGGGGGAAGGAAGGTTAGGAACGTGTTTGTGTGATTAAGATGGGAAAAATAAGAATATGTTTGTGTACTAATAGTTCTGGTATGGGAAAATTGGTACTTTAAGACAAAAGAGGGCAAGAAATTCTGAAGAGATGCCTTTGGGTAAACCTGGATTTGTTCCCTAATTTTTCTTGTATTTTCTTTCTTATTGTCTATCACTCTTTACACTAGGCTCTGTGCGATTTCTTTGACTTTATATTCAAATCCTTCTATTTAGTGTTTTGTTTCTACTCACATTTTTTTATGTCCAAGAGTCCTTTCTTCACTACATATTCTTGTTTCTTGGATACAATGTCATTTCTTCTTTCTTTAAAGTTATTAATGCTAATTCTTTTTGAAGTTTTCTTCTTGCATTATTTCTGTTACTTCTTAGTTTCTTTTCTGTTTGTTTTGGTCTCTGACATGCTTCTTGGAGTCTTTGTTTTTGGAATAGCTGACTGCTCCTTTTTAAGAAAAAAATACTAAAAGCTGATAGAAAGCTTTGTGTGCATGGATGAAGCTTGTCAACTAGTGAGCTTCAAGTACTGTGATCAGATGGGGGGCCTCATCTTCTACTCTCCTAATCTGCCAAGAGTATGTAGGCCAGGTTCCTAGTTTTCTAGAGTGGTGTGGTACAAGGTGGAAATGTGAAAATACAATACAGCAAAACAGTTGGTTTTGACAATAAATGCTGGAGTTTAAAGGAAAAGGAGAGATCGCTATAGGCTAAAGCAGCAGTCCTCAACCTTTTTGGCACCAGGAACCAGTGCTCTTATGAGAATCTAATACCTGATGATCTGAGGTGAAGCTGAGGTGGTGATGCTAGTGCTGGGGAGCAGCTGCAATTACACATGAAGCTTTCTTTGCTCACTCAGCTGTTGCTCACCTCCTGCTGTGGGGCCTGATTCCTAACAGGCCAGGGACCAGTATTGGTCCACCGCCTAGGGGTTGGGGACCCCTGGGCTAAAGAGAATTCTGTAAAAGGATTCGTTAAGAGTGAGAGAGATGTAAGCTAGGTTTTTGAGAATAATTAAGATTTCATTTGGCAGAGGACCTTTTAAGTTGGAAGAAGAGCTAAAATGGAGCAGAGTAAAGGGTTTGAATAGGTGGCAGGGGAGAAAGCTATTGAGGTCTTTCAGGCTTTAATTAATGTTAACGATTAGTGAGAACTGTTATACCTTTAAGAAGAATATTATTAAGAAAATAAGAGTTTAAAGAAAATTAACCTAGGAGTAAAATATGTGCATTGGCTTTCAACTAAATTCATGTATGATTTTGCTTTTCAGTACAAATACAGAGACCTGACTGTACGTGAAACTGTCAATGTTATTACGTTATACAAAGATCTCAAACCTGTATTGGATTCATATGGTGAGTTTACATAATATCAATTACTGTACTTTTTGTACAATCACTTCGTTAATGACTATAGGTTTCCCATTTTCTCTTAAGTTTGTTGGTTTTTCCATTGTAGGATTAAACCTCCACCTGATAAGAGTGTTGGACGAATACAAAATTATTAGGATCTAATAATAACATCATATATTTATTTAGTTATTTTAAGTTTAAAAAAATACTCTTAATGTAGTGCTATGCACATTTAGACCTAGAGGAGATGTTAAAAATAGTTCAGTCCCTCATTTCCCAAAGTATTATCCAGAATTGTGAAGAATGTTGCCGAAGTGGGGGCGGGGACAGGGTGAGCAGTGGGGATTCTGTGGTGGTTTGAGCAGTTATAGAATGAACAAAATTAAATGGGTTTCTTTGCATCTGTGTTTCTCAGAGCCTTTAACATGCTGATGTGTTAAACTTCACCAAGAGGGCAGAGAATATATTGCACAGGGTATCCTACTGAACCCTTCTGCACCTCACCCCCCAACTCCACCCAGAGCATCTCTTTATAGTCTTAGGAAGACATTTAGCAAAACTATATTCTGGACTATTCCTTTCATAGATGAAGAAAACATTTTTTAAATATGATCCTTAATTCTTTAGAATATGTAGGTGACACTTTCATTACTGAGACAAACTAAAGTTGAGATTTAGGTAAGAAATGATGGTACCTAAAGTTCTTTTTTTTTTTTTAATAGTCTTTTTGTCCCCATACCTAATGTGCCAAGGACAAGGGCTCCTGTCCTTTATGAGGCCCTTGACACTGAGGGCAGGGAGTGGAATTTTGAAGCTGAGACTCTCACTCTAAACTCCACTCACCTCTGGGACTTTGAAAACATTAGATCCTGGCCAGCCTGGTGACAAGAGGTGGGAGGTGGCAGACTTTCATAAACAACAAAGACATGAACATGAAGTTCTTTTTTAAACCTAGGGCACAATTCTCCCTCATGTCTCAAAAACCTCATATTACCAAAATTAGAGTTAATTTAAAAATGGAGGGGAGTGAATTTTACTGTAAGTATATAGTTTTTACTGCATAAGAATAAGTATGTTGATCAAAACCGACAGACCCCAAAATCATTGAACATATCTTAACATAGCTTTATATGGCCAAACCATGTCTAAACCATTGTTATCAACATGCTTTTATAGTAAGTAAAGCCATAAATTTAAATAAAGTGTTTTTTTTTTAAAAGGCACAAAATCGGAATAAATTACAGCACAGCTTATAATTGTCAGTAGTAAGTAAAAGAACTGAGATCAGCACTACTATGTTCTTGTACTGCGTATTACAGCTTTTTCCCCATGTGTTACGGTGTTAATTCCAAATCATTACAAATAATAGCGGTCCACGTAATACAGATTATGTGCCCTAATTAATCAGTTATGATAGAAAAACTTCTGTGATATGAGAAATACTTGTATTACTAGAAGATGTCTGTATTTGACTGTGATAACTTTTTTCTTTTTATTACTGCATTGGGATTGTGGATGATAGTCGGGATAAACACGGGGAATCTAAAATTTTATGATACCAGGTTAACATTTAGTGTGGTATTAGTTAATAGTGGTTTTTAAGTAATTTTATTATCGTGTTAGTTGGAGATGCAGAACTCATATTTACTGGAATTGTAGCACTCACATCTATTTTTCCAAGTAATTCAAAGCATTTTTACTCATTCTACTCATTTTATCCATTTTACTCATTCTAAAGCTGATCCTATTAAGTGAATCAACAAAGAATGCTTGTTATTTGACAAAATGGATGATACATTAACAAGTTAGCCACTTTCAAGGGTAATAACCACTTCTGAAAAAAATTCTCACATGGGGCTATGAAAATGATCATGATTACGTCACTTTTTTCCTTTCAGTTTTTAATGATGGCAGTTCTAGGGAACTAATGAACCTCACTGGAACAATTCCTGTGCCTTATAGAGGTAAGTTTCTTACATAATTTATGTTTCCAGCATAGATGCATTTTGATTTACATAATAATGTTGCCAAAGAGTTATAAGTAAATTAAACCAATTTTCTCATGATTTTCATGATGTATTTTAACTTCTATTGTAATTGAACTTCATTTGGCAACAGCACCTAATATTTTCAGCTTTTTTCCTCCTTCCTTACCAAGATATATCAGTAAGTGCTTCATCATGCTGGAAGAGTTTGATGTTTCATGGAATCAGAGAATCTTATAAATAGAAAGCAATCTTAGATGCCTCTTAGTTCAGCCTCCTACCCCATTTAGACTTTTCTGACAATGGAAAGCTGTGTAGTATTTTGGCTAAGATAGAAGCTATAAAGTTAGGCCGCAGTAAGGTGTCAGTTCTCACTCTGTAATCTATTAGGTTTGTGACAATGGGCTTGTAGAACATTTGGATAATAGTACCTGACTCAAAAAAGAATTCATTGTGATAATCTATATAAAGGACTTAGCATAGAGTCTGGTATATAACAAACAAATATCAAAAGTAGCTATTATTTATGGTTGTAATGTTGGTAATAATGCCGATGATGGATAATTACATTCCTGTTAGCCAGTCAGCCACCCTCTGCTGGAATACTTACAGTGATAAAAGAACATTCAGTTTTATAAAGGACTGTTCTGTGTTTGGGCTGCTCTGTTTGTGAATTGTTCCTTGTGACTCACTAAGACCTGTGTCTTTGTAAATTACCCATTAATTTTATATCTGCAATGTATGATGCATAAGGGATCAGGGTTACAGATACTAAGGTAAATAAGGATGTACCTTTTCTGGAAGAACTTACACAAATAAGGGAAATGGAATAAATAGACATTTACAATATTCTATAACTGCTATAGAATAATAAAATATAAAGGTACTGTGAGATTACAGAGAACAAGACCACATGGAAAGATAATGGAGGAAATGACCTTTGAACTTGGTATTAAAGGATGAGTCAACCACAACAATGAACGTTCCAGGCAGGGAGAAAAAACACTTGAGCATCAACATTCAATAATGCAAGTATGATAAAATTAGGAAAGACTGAATAAAATTCAGGATTACCAACTTTGTCTTTGCCTTCAGGAAATAAACTCTGGTGAAGGAATAGATAGATATATGAGGAAAAAAGGGAGGCAGGAAACTATGGTAAAAATAATTAAAGATATTTATCTCATATGTTATATAATCTATATATAAATTTTATCTAAATCCTTCTATGTTCCCTAACCATGTTTTGTATGGCATAGTTCTTAAGCCTAAGTAATTCTGGAGAATTCTTTATTTTCACAAAGCAAAGAATTCTGGGTGGAGGAAATAAACTTGTTTTATGTATTAGGATATATTCTCTTGGAGTTTTTTTTCTCTATAGAAGTACTTTGGAGTAAAAAGTAAATCCAAAGTCCCACAACCGTTTGATTTCTTTAAGTGAAATTTATGTGTATATATTTATATCAAGTGAAACTGTTTCTTAGAGGAAAACTATCTGAATTATTTTAGGTGATTCAAATGGTTACTTGGGTCATTGGCTTTGAGCTCAGTAAGACAAGGCTATGATTTATGTTCAATATATTAGCTCTATTGGGTGCTTTGAAACATTGTTCAACTCGACTATATACAGTCAATTTTCTCAACTGAGAGAGATTCTATTACATAAAGCAAAGAGAAGAAGATGACATCATTGATTGAATAACTACCACTGAAAATGTCATAAGCATTGGTCAAGCTGTGGCCACCAGTCAGCATCTGTTTGACAGTTAGATAGCTTTGGCAAGGAAATTATATCACTTTATGATAACATACCATAATCCATTGTCTTCTTTCTATATCCCATCCCAGTGAACCTATTTCTGAAATGACAAGAGTCAAGTAGCAAAGAATGGATTGAGCTGAAAGTTGTATTTATAAAGAATGCTTTTACAGCAGCAAGCACATGCTGGCAGAGTAGTAATCAATTAGCTCCTTAATTAGTTTGTATTTTACAAACTGAAAATTTGAGAAACTGATCTTAAACAGAACTTTGAAACATTAAAATATTTATTGTGACTTTTTAAAGTGTTGCTTAGTTGTAGCTCTCTTGCTTACCTACGAAGCCATTATTGAAAAATAATAAAAATAGAGTAACTAAAGTTTATCTTTCTCTCTCAGGTAATATCTATAATATTCCAATATGCCTGTGGCTGCTGGACACATATCCATATAATCCCCCTATCTGTTTTGTTAAGCCTACTAGTTCAATGACTATTAAAACAGGAAAGCATGTTGATGCAAATGGGAAGATATATCTTCCTTATCTACATGAATGGAAACATGTAAGTATTAACAGTGTTCTGTGCGTTTGTTGTATTTTATATATTTTGCTCACTGGCACCTACTTCCTGTTAACACTCAAAGAGGATTCCAAGGAGGAGATAAGTTCATATAAGATCACTAACTGCTGAGCTGGGTAATCAGAAAAGACTCTCCAAAATAAATACAGTTGTGCGCCATGTGACAACATTTTGGCCGACAGACTACATATATGATGCGGTGCCATAAGATTATAATGGAGCTGAAAAATCCCTATCACTTAGTGATGTCTTAGCCATCTAACATTGTAGTGCAACGTGTTACATGGTGATACTGGTGTAAACAAACCTGTGCTGCTAGTTGTATAAAAATGAAACAATTATAATAGGCTACACCATCAAGATTTGTGTAAGTATGTATATTCTATGATGTTTACGTAGTAATGAAATCAACTAACAACGCACTTCTCAACGGATCCCCATTAAGTGGCATATGACTGTATACCTTATATTTGTATAGAGCTTGGTAATTTACAAAATACTCATAGTCACTATTTTATTTGCTTGGGTTGAACCTTGAAGAATAGATAGAATTCATGTAGTGGGAAGTTCATTTAAAAAATATACTGGTGCCATATATTTGTGAAACTGAATCTCATTACCCAATGTTCCTATCAAGAAACAGTAGCAGTAGAAAGTTTTGTGTTTCTGCCTCTGATGGTTAAAGCTCTGGCAGACCAGTGTTCCTATCAAAATAACTAGAAAAGCCAAAATACAAACAACATCTGGGGAAGGATTTGGGGAGCTATTGAGGCAATCAGGACTTGAAGGTCCAAGGTCCTCTAGCAAAGGTAACTAAGAGATGAGCAGACATTCTGCCAGTTTTCCCTAGGAGTATTTACTGATTCTTGGTAGAGGGTAAGAAGCTAAAAATCTGAGCAGAGGGCTTTAGCTCAGAGGCAAACCTGCAGAGTTTCTAGCAGGTTCACAGGGCTGAAAAAACAACGGTTGCTGTTCTGTCTGCCAATGCAGCCAGTACTTCAGGAGCCAAGATTTGGGAGAAAAGGAAGCTACAAAGAAATAAACCAGATAATCTGAGTTTTCCTCTCAGGAGATATGCTGAATTCCTAAACTTCAAAGACAGGATGCTAAAAAGCTGAACAGAAACCCTCTGAAAAACTCAGTCAACTCCTCAGCAGCCTCAGTCTCAAAGAAGAGGGGCATAAGTAAACATCCTAGGCTCTTAGTTGAAGCCACTAGAGGAGCACACCTCAAAAGTGGGAAGTCGGGTATGATTAGCCTTACAAAACTCAACCCTGAATGAGCTCAGTCCCTTTTTATGTTATAGTCATTTTCAAAGTATTTGCCTGCAATAGGATGGGGCAGACTCCTGCTGGAGGAAGGTGATGTGTAGAGCCTCTATATTAAAAATTAACCAAGTGGAAATCTTATAACTGAAAAATAGAATAATAGAAACTCAGAACTCTATGGATGGGTTTAAGAGCAGATTGGACTCATTCAGAATAGAGAATTAATGAACTGGTAAATGAATGGTTTACATTTTTTAGTGCTGTTGACCTAGGAATAAGCCTTAAAAAAGATGTAAAAGTCCATTCTGGAAAAAATTTTAAATTTAATTGAAAGACATCAAAGAAGACTTAAGTCAAAGGAGATCTCCTTATTCATGGATTGGAAGACTCAGAATTATAAAAATGTTGGTTCTCTTCAAATCTATATCCTAACAGGAGCTTTTGTTTCTTCCTATATATTAATTTTATGAACTTGATAAGCTAGATGTGGAAATGCAAAAGATGAAGGATACTAAAGGCACTCTCCAAGAAGAATGAAGTGGAAAGAACTTACCCTACAGATATCAAAATGTATTATGAAACTAGTAATTAAGATAGTATGGAATTGTCATAGGAATATTCAAACAGATAAGTGGAACATAATAAAGAACCCAGAAAAAGATCTAGTTAGGAGTCATTTTAGATTTTTAAATAAGAGTAGGGTATGTATCAGTTTAAAATGCATGAGATTATTATTTAGTTTGGGGGTTTTATTGTACTAAATAACAAGAGATAAAAATGTATAGTCTCAATAACTACCCCCCCCATACTAGCCATGGTCTCCAGTCCACACTTCTTGGTGCTACACAGATACTGCACATGCTTACCCGCAGTCTCAGCGTGTAAATTCACAGACAGACTAAGAAAGGTATTAGGATAGTGGGACTTTGCAAGTTTTTACAGGAAGCTTTCTGAAATGTTATTAAGTTGGGACAGATGGAACAAATAAGAAGAGTTTGGTGCTTTGGAAACTTGAAAACTGCTAGTGAACTCTTCTACCAGGAGAAGAAAAGTTATAATTATCCGATCGAGGTGATTGAGTAATCCTTCAGAACCTGATGAACTCATAAAAGAAGTATATGAGATGAGAAATACACAAAATACATTAAGGCGTGAAAATGGAACCATCAAGTAAGCCAGTTTGAATAACTTTGCCTAGCATAGTTTTAAATTTGTGGTCTATTGATTATTTGAGAGTTAAGCAACCTTTATGGAAAAACAGTCACTCTCTTTGTAACTATGGTACTGGAAGGAAAGGTCCTTTGATAATTTGTGTATTCTGTACAACAACCTAATGATTTCTAAGATAAGAGTCTACCCGCAATTTCAGAGTTCGTAAATATTATCTTTAATAAGGTAACATTGTTATCTTTAAAGGCCTTAAGTGTATTTGTGACTACTGCTTACTTCCATCCCTGAATTTGTACTAGAATATTTAATTTGTCCATTGGAAATAGAAGTTTTAGTTATCTGTATGACATCAAATAAAGAACAATACCATCTAAATTTTGCAATATACTGCTTTGGCTAGTGCAGTTTTTATATACAGTAGCTCCCCTTATCCATGGGGAATATGTTCCAAGACCCCCAATGGATGCCTGAAATCTAGAATAGTACCAAACTCTATCTATACTATATTTTTTTCTATACATACATACTTATAATAAAGTTTAATTAAAAAATTAAGAACAGTAAGAGATTAATAATAAAATACAAAAGTTATAACAATATATTGTAATAAAAATTATGTGAACGTGTTCACTCGTTTTGGGGGATCCCTTGCTAAAGTCTTCACGTAAGCTCAGTGCATTCTGATGCAATAGGTTGCCATCAGTTGGAACACAGTTTCCATTCATGTGTTCTACTGATAAGTTTAATGCCTTTCCCATCTTTGCTAAGGCACTAATCACCCACTGTGGCAGTAGATTTTTGCAGTTCAAGGTGCAACAGCAAGACCAGCATGAATTTCTTTTTCCTTCACAATTTCATGGATAGAAGACTCTTTCTTACCGTAGATCTTAGCAACCTCAGAATATGATTTTTTTATTATTAGGTTGAGAGCTTTAACCTTTTCACTTAAAGGAAGCACTTTAGACCTTCTCTTTGGCATATCCAAATTGCCACCATCACGGCTCTTGCACTTTGGGGCCATTACTAAGTAAAATAAGGATGGCTTGACTACAGGCACTGCAATCCCACAAACAGTCAGTCTGGTCATTGAAATGGCTGCTAAGTGATTAACAAGGTGGGAAGCATATACAGCATACATACACAGGACAAAGGGATGGTTCACATCCTGGGCAAGACGGCATGAGATTTCATCACGCTATTCAGAATGATGTGCCATTTAAAACTTATGGATTATTTATTTCTGGAGTTTTCCATTTAATACTTTTGGACCATGTGGTAACTGAAACTGCAGAAAATAAAACCTTGGATAAGCAAAGAGCTTGAAGCAACAACCTTGTTATGCATAAATAAGTAAAAATCACCTAGCTTTATTAAATCAGTTAAATGGAGTTTTTGTGTTTGGGTCCTATAAAGAAAATTATCAGGCTGAGTTGAAAACTGATAAGAAATGCTCAAACTTTTCCTTTTTGCCAAAAATTAAATCTGTAGCTGACTTAAATTTATTTTTTGTTTTTAGCCACAGTCAGACTTGTTGGGGCTTATTCAGGTCATGATTGTGGTGTTTGGAGATGAACCTCCAGTCTTCTCTCGACCTACTGTTTCAGCATCTTATCCACCATACCAGGCAACAGGGCCACCAAATAGTAAGTAGAATTAAGATTTGATTTTTAAACTCACAGAAGCAAAACAAAACAGAAAACCTTGTTTAAAAAAATGTTTTTAATGACTTCACTTTGCTTTTTAGCTTATCAAGTTAGTGGATTTTTTGGAGGTATTCTGAGGCCTCACATCTGCATGTACAGATTCCCACCCAAGATTGGCATTTGGGCTTTCGTTTGTGGGTAGAAATCAAACTCTGAGTGTGCTGGATTCCAAAATGGAGGAGAAAGAATGCTGGGATAGAGCTAGAATTTTTTTTTTTAATTATGCATGCCATGGAATAGCCTATTTGATCAGTTTGGAAGCTGATATAGCTTGGAAGGTAGTCTGACCCCTACTTGTCTTTGCAACTCCAGGATCAGTGTTGTAGATAAGAACCAATTACAGTCAACTAAATCGTTCACATTCAGCTATTCTGGGTATACACAATTGGACATCTAGCTCTCAGCTTTCTTTTTTGTACAGCCAATTCATGATTTTACCTTTTGTGGAGAGGGTGGGGGCATGGATTACCAGTTCTCCCCTAATTGGTATACATTATTTCTATCATTTCTGTGTTTTTAAAAATAATTTTTACTGATACTTTAAAATCACCCTGGATAATTGAAGAGTTGGTTGTACTTGCTTGTTTTGACTTTATTAAACCTGTATTGACTTCATTTTTTTGAGCTGTGATTTTTTTACAAATTTTAAAATTATAATTAAACAGATTTAATCTTATAAATCAGATTATATGAGCTTTAATTTTTCTCCTGCTGAAAATTATCTTCTTTTTTAATCTAGTCTGTTTTGAGGGGCATCTTGACTCATAAGCTAGATGAGAATCTAACAGGAAAAACTTTCTGAACCCTTTCCTTCTCTGCCTTCTCAGAATAAGCTTAGTTTTAGGTTTAACAGCTCTTTTAGTAAAGATTCTAATGATTCTTCTGGACCTGACATTTTTCATCTTAATAAATTCTGTTTACTATTTAAGATTAGATAACCTTGCTCATTTAAGTTTGAAATGTCAGATATTTCTTAGTTCATCATTCATGTTTATTTACTCAAATAACATAGTAGTAACCACTTAAAAGGTAACCTTGTCAGAAATTTATCTAGGCAGTCTCCTGAGCAAAATTTTCTCCCTAAATTTCTAACAGTTTTGACATTGGAACTATAACACTCTAGAAAGATACCACATTAGAGATTACTGTTGCACTCAATTTTGTACTCACTCACTGTAAATCACATTAAATAATCTAGAGCTAATTAAGTACTTCCCCAAAAGACCAATTTATTGTCTGTTTATTTCAGTTTTAATACTTTTTATACATTTAAACAGTATTATTATTAGGAATGACTGTCAAGAAATGGTTTAAATTCCATTCCCCCACACATCAAGGAATAGCCCAGAAATTTGTATACATTTTTAAATATTATCTTCTAGTTCAAAAATTATATACTTTTATAATTATCATTACTCAAAACATTTTCAATCTCCTGTTTTAGGGTGACTTGAACTAACTTTGAGTCACATTAGAAAACTGTTATGTTCTAACTTCATTTTTTAACAACAGTAACAGTGAACATTTATTGAGTGGTAACCAAGAGACACAGCTGAGCACTTTCTATTTGTCCTTATTTAATCCTATAATAACCCCATATGTTGTGAGTATTTGTATCCCTTTTTATTCTGGCTCTAAAATTACTTCACCTCATTATCTGCTTCCTTGCCAGTCTTGCATCCAAGTAACATTTGCCATTTCCCAAAATCAAAATTTGAAAGCTTTGCTGGAATTATTAGCTTTTCAGAACCTCAGAAAAGGAAAATTGCTTGTAACTATGAGGTAGTTTACATGTGTGAGAGAGAAACTGGCATGGGGGATAGTAATTATGTATGTTGCTGACTTAATTGTGGCCTCATCTTTTGATGTTCATGAAGATCAACTGTGCTTTGCCCCTGGGAAGCAAAAATGTTTTATGGAATCTAGTAGTTGTGATATTTTGGGAGGTTTTTTCCTTCCTGAAATAGCATTGAACATTATCCTAGCTTCATTATGCTTAAGAAGAGATTTACTTATGACATTGATAGATTCATCCAAGAAGACTGTGAACATTGGTACTTGGAGATGTATGCTCAGCAACTCTGTTAAAGACTTGTAGGGCCCTTGATCAGAGTCTAGCATACTTCTCCCACCTACTTGCATTCTGTGCTCTAAATGTTTATTGCTTGAAGGCGCCATCAGGGCTTCCTATACCATTCCTCTAGATCACTTATATTTATCTCCACCTTCTAGCTTTAGATTATTTGCCTTCTGTATGACCCTATATATATAGCACTCTGTACTTCCCCTGTCATAACACATAACACTTATCTCTCTGTATTATTATTCTTTGCTTGCTTATCTCTCCAACTAGACTATAAGCACCTTGGAGCCAGGAGTGTTTTTCTTTTCCTATCATATTCCCAGTGCCTGTCACATAGAAGGCAATAAAATATTTATTGATTGGATTAAGGGCTAATTTGTCACTGTATTCAATGAGAAAAATTTCACTGAGGATAAGTTGATTCTCAGACAAGTCATTTCCAGTTAAGGCCAAAATTAACTGCTCTTTGTCTTACTCTGTTTATTAGCCTCTTGGCATCACTGACTAGTTGTGTCATTGTTGTCCTCTTTAAAAAATAAAGCATTTTTTAAACTTGCTAGATTTGAGCCTTTTTTCCTAGTATTTCCAAGCTTTTGTTTTTAACCTATCTAGCTGAATATGTTTTGTATAGGACTTATCATAATAACTTGAAGTCTTTTCAAGTCCTCAGTCAAACCAACAAAACCAGCTGCTAATCGGTCAACATAGTCTTAAAAGAAATATCAAAAGATTTCTTAGATATATATAGAGGTCACTTTGTAAGAAGCTGACCTTGGACCAGCAGAGGACAGGATTACCTTCTTAATTCCAGATTGAACCAGCTCCTGTCTCAGGTTAGAGGCTCCTTGAGAACTTGTAGAACTGACAATGTTGACCTGTTTACCAGTTACCCTTGTTGGCAACCCATGTGTGTTGTCGTAACTCAAGTTTAATGCTTTGAAAATTATGTGATTTGCTGAGAACTGTGCTTGAAGTAAAAAACTAATATGGGTGGTATGTTTTGTTTTGGTGCTGAGATTTGGATTCTTATTGTATGAAATTTTGTTGTGGTTTGACAGTGATGTGTGTCTTATTTGATAAACCATATATCCAGGACTATGCATATTATTTAAAATATTAAAACTTATTTTTAGCTTCCTACATGCCAGGCATGCCCAGTGGAATCTCTTCATACCCATCCGGATACCCTCCCAATCCCAGGTAATGAATAATTATATTAGTAAATTCTATTAGATCTGGAATCAAAATAATGAATGCTAACTTCATACTCATTCGGATACCCTCCCAATCCCAGGTAATGAAAACTTATCTTTTGAATAATTGTATTAGAAATTCTACTAGATCTGGAATCAAAATAATGGATGCTAACTAGGACATTAAAGTAAATTTAGTTGCAGTTTAATGGAAGGTAAAACTCAGTTTATTAGTGGAATTTTATGGTATTTGCATAGTCCTCATAATTTTTTCCATTATAGAGAAATGCAGCTCCATCCCATTTACAGAGAGGAAAGGGACGAGATAATGACAGTGATTTTGACTGGTTTTGGACCTTCGCCCTTCTAAGAACTTTGTAGATCCAGTGTAGATAGCTGAAAGGTTAATTGAAAACTAATTATAATGAATTCAGCCAAGGAGAAGAATATTTTAATACTCTTCTTAAAAAAACTTAACTTTTCTGTAAATTATAAGGAACAAATTAACGGTTCATAAGATGGAGTCAGTTTTGTACCCGTATTATTTATTCATTTCATACTACCAACCTTTATTACCCATTTGATAAAAACATAATGCAGGTAAGTTAATAGTGCAATCAGTCTATGAATAATACATTAGAAAAATCAGTGAGATAATTTTAACCCATGTTTTAAATGTGTACTTGTTCCAGTGGTAATCTAAGAATACTTTCAAGAGGTGGTCTTTGGGCTAATTTAAAATGCAAGACCTGCATTTACTGGTGCCTAGATGAGATTTCCAGCTACTCTGACAATTAACAAGAAATTTTTTAACTCTTCTTAGTTTCAGATAACCCTCACAGATATGTGTAGCCAGATTTCCTGAACACCTGCCATAGCTAAATATATGGATTTACATATATAATATGAAGGTTCTTATAAGTTAAGTTTAGCAACTGATTTATTTTTGGGCCTTTCTTAATTTCAGGGATAAGCTTTCTAAGGTAGTAAGCATTGTCACATTAGAAAGGTAAGCAGATACTAGATGAACATCTATCAAGGAAAAGAGAAAGATTCATAATATATAAACAGGCTCTAAGTTTTAGCTTTCTCAAGGCCCTAATTTTCTGATTAAGTTCTAAAAATGGAATCCTGTCTTGAAGCTTTGAAATTACAAGCCTTTATAATTAACAGTTGCTAGTAAAAAGGAACTTTGGACATATAGGGGATGGTCGTTGGGAGTACAATGAGGAAATGGACTTCTGAACGATCAAGTTATTTCAAAGAAACATAAATAAAAATGAAGGCTGAAGATACTGACAAACGTACATCTTATTTACTTAGGTAACCATAAAAGTGTCTTTTGTGAGGTTATTTTTAAGAAGTTACGTTTTGAGGCAGCTATTAAAAGATTTGATGTTTCTTTATGTGAAGCAACTTTTAATCTCAAAATGTAATGTGCTATTGGATTGTTAAGGATAACTTCAAATTGCCATCTGTATCTCTATATATAAAAGGTCTTGGCAGAAGAGCCTCAGAACTGCTTTTTCTTCCCCTTTTATCCTAAAGAATTAATAATCAGTGAAGAAGAATCTTACAACAGTTAATATGAGACTCTTTATTCTTGCTGTAGGAAGTTGGACTAGATGATCTATAAGTTCTCTTCCAGATCTTAAGATCTTTTCAAAGTTTTATTTAGCACCTGCAGTTATGTATACAAGGAACCTAAAAGGTATGTCAAGAATGGTTGTTCTAGTTTTGGTATGTGTACTAGCAAGCATGTATTAAGATTATTAGGAAAAAGTTCCTGATATCAGAAAAGGAAAAATGAAAATGGTTAAGTGCTATGATAAATAAACAGAGCTTTAAAGGAGAGATCACATCTGGTGTGGAGGTGGGAACTTAGAGATAGCTTCATAAATACAAGAACTGATTTATAAGGATGGCCATAAAAAAGAAAATTAGGTGTTTATAGGTGGAGGGAGCAGCAAAGAGTAATAATATTATATTACTGAGAGGAAACTCACCGATTATCAAGTCCAGCCCACTCATTTTATGTATGAGCAAAGTTATGAAAGCCAAAAAAAAACACACACACACAGAAGGATAGGGGAACACTTTACTATAGCTGGAGAATATAGGATGATGAGTAGGGGAATTGAAGAGAATACAGGTGCCACTTTCATAGGTATTTGTGGATCTCCCCAAACTTTTTCTGATCTCCTCTAGCTGGTATTGATTTTCCACTTTATATCACCTAAACTTTTATTTAGCATTTGTTATTTCCATTATCCAATCAGGATTATTTACAGGGATCTTGCTTTATTCTGATTATTAGTATCTTGAGGAAAAGATGGATTGATATATTATTAGCTTCTACCTCAAGCACTTGGACACAGTGCCTTAAATGTAATAAACAGTAAATTTTGAAGAGGTATATAAAGAAAAAAGAATATAAGAGTGTTGGAGAATTCTTCATAAATAAACTTACTTCAAAAAGCGTTCTTTAAAAATTTGAAAAAGATTTGCTATGTGAGACAAATTGCTTAATAACATACAAAGATAGAAAATAGTACAGTAGTTTCTTGCCCCATTGGTGATTTCAGTTACTCCCGGTTAACTGCAGTCCAAAAATATTTAATGGTAAATTCCAGAAATTAACAATTCATAATTTTTCAATCGTGACCCATTCTTGGTTCCATGATTAAATCTTGCGCCATGTCACTCCGCCTCACCTGGGACATGAATCAGTCTTTGTCCAGTGTATCCATGCTGTATATGCTACCCGTCTGTTAGTGACTTATTACCTCTCTTGGTTATTAGATCAACTGTCATAGTATCACATTGCTTATGTAACCCTTATTTTACTTAATAATGGCTCCAAGGCTCAAGAATAGTGATGCTGACCATTTGTCAGGGATATAATAATGATATTTGTGAATCAGTGTTGAATAGGAGATAGGAAAATACTTCCTCTTATATGAATACATGAATGACATAGCTTTCCATAAAGAATAAAAATTTTTAAACGTTATTTAAAGAGTATTTTCAGATCAGATAGTCGCAAAGGTTATCAGTATATCACAGTAAAAATTAAATAGTATCATTTCCCTATATGCTAGGAAATCAGAATGGAAAAGTGCTCTCACAAAATTCTTGTTTCCAGTTCTGATACTGTTGAACCGCCTATAAAACTCTCTACTTGCTTTCTGCTGCTGTGAGTGTGACTCTCAAACAACAGGGCCAAGCAAGATATTTTAACCATTCACTTTGACAGTAAATCCAGTGTCATTAATGAAACTTCTATAGGACTGCGCTTGAATAGACAGATACCTGTAGCTCTAAAACTGTAAAGTCATTTAACTGGTAAAACAATGATGTCAGCTTAACCTCTCAAATGGGTTCTTAAAGATACTGTAGTGTTGAGTCATCATAACGTTTAATGTTTTCTGTTCTTTAGTGGTTACCCAGGCTGTCCTTACCCACCTGGTGGTCAGTATCCTGCCACAACAAGTTCGCAGTACCCTTCCCAGCCTCCTGTGACCACTGTTGGTGAGTAACCTTCAAAATTAAATTTTCCACATAAGGAAAGTCAGAATCTTCTATTGTGAAAAGCGAATTTCACTTTTTTTAATTGAATAAATTTTCCATGTAACATTTCATGTGTTTAAGGTGTACAGCTAATTACTGTGATACAATTGTATATTGTAATGATTGCCATTGTAGCAGTATTACATTCCATAATTATAATACAATATTATTGTCTGTATTCATTATACTGAACATTAGATCTGTGTGGCTTATTTACTACTCATTACACGTTTGTACCCTTAAACACCACCAATCTTATCCCCTACCCTGGTGTTTCACTTTTACATTGAAATGTTAGAATACACTTCCTTCTTAGAGGAAAAACTCTTAGTGGTCACTGTCCTAGAATCTAAAACTTGAAGTAATTTATCATATCAGTGAGGCTTCTGCCAGGGCATAAAAATAATTGACTGACTCTTATCAATCACTCTTTCCTGTATATAGCATATTTTTATTTGTGAACCTTATATGTGTTGAACTATCAACAGATACTTAGCTATTCCTGGGTTATATGTTAAAGCATCTTTAGGAGAGGAACTGCCATTGGGTAATATGAGTGGGTCAAGTAAGACAAATTATTGTGTACCAGTAGTTCTTGCTTTTATGTGTTGCTTATTAGAGTTGCCGAAAATCTAAAAATATTTTAAGCAGCCTTAATTATTGGTTATCAGGTATGACACACCCAAGAGGAGACAAACTGGCCTCCATTCTTTACTAGAAAATTGACTGATAACCCCTCGAGTTAAAGCCAATACTTTATATGGAATTTCTCTTGGAAAATCTTCCTAAGTACTGTATATCTCAACTTCAGTTTAATGTCATTTTAAGATTTTGTTTCTAAACTCAATCATAAAGATCAGAAACAGTAAGTTTGGAAGGGTATTAACAAACATTTGAGAAACTGATTTTACCTTTATTAAAGTCTTGTTTTATGATTTCAGTATGGAAAACCCTGTAAGTGCTCCAGCTGAATTAATTTTATTTCTGTATTTTTATTTGTTCGTCCATATTTAATAATTAGATAAAGGGAAAACTGAAGAAAAATAAGGAACCTTCCTATAGCGTAACATTCTTTTGAGGATAGAAACTAGGAATCAGGTTTCCTTGCCTGTCATGTCCAAATGCTGTTCTTCCTTCTCTGACCATCTTGGACTACTGAGGTTGGCTTACAGATACTGCCCTTCCAGGATACGGCACCCTGGGCACCTGACTCGTGTGGGTAGACTAGTGCACACTTGCTTGTATGTGCGTTTGGGGACCTTGTCTCCACAATTTTTCACACACTTCCTTTGGGAATACCTGTCTCATCTTCGGGGTAAGTAGAATTTCCTCCGGTCCTGGGCAGTCAGTAAGTCATGAGTACAAAAATGCTGAAGGCTTGCCATGCTTAATGTTAAAATTTTATCTGCCACAATAATCCAAAAGCAATAATGATAATTTTGAAAGCCTAAAAAAAAACTTTATGTAACTTAACAATGTATTTTTAATTTTTTTTAATTAATAAATGGAGAGGCTGATTCATTTGGCTTCTTGTGACTATTCCAATATAATACCTCTGACACTGTAGTTCTTAAATTGTTCTCTTTCACAAAATAATTTTAAGGCATGACTTTGATTCTCCCATTTTTTTAAGGATGGAATTTTACTGTACTTCAGATTAATTGGCCTTTGTGTTCACACCTGCCAGTAACATCTTTCGTCTTTTATAATTATGATAGTTGATTTTGTAGCGCCATTGCTTTTTTGTAGTTACTACTTTTGTATCCTATTTTAATAAGCTCTTTATGTATTTAACTATACTTTTGAAACTTGATTTTTTTATGTAAACTAAATCTTTGTGGTGTGTGCTTATTTTCAAGAATTGTAAACCTACTCATGGCTTTCTTTCAACTTTTTTCTTGTGGTTATAGAAACTTTCTAGAACTTAAATAGTATTGCTCTGATAGTGTTAAAAAAATAAATTGAGATCCCCTGATTTCTTTGGAAGAAAGTTCCATAACCTGCACCAAGCCTGGCAGTACTGCTAGAAGCTTACATATTCATAGACTATAAATAAAAGCCTTTTGTAAGCAGCTTAATGAATTGGCCTGGTTTGCACTTAATAGCACAAATCAGAATGCCTTTGCTCCTATAGTTATTTGAAATTTTCCTCCTACTTCAGAGGTTAACCGATTTTTTGTTTGTTTGTTTGTTTGTTTTATTATAAAAGGAGATAATATGGGCGTGATCCAGTGATCCACATGGGCTTGATCCAGTTTCTGAGTAGATGGGCAATATAAGCTAATGCTTGGGATTGCTTAGGCTCCCAACTTTGCTCTGTAGAATAAATGCCAGGCCAAAGACTATTGTGTGGGTCTGAGCAAGTACCATCCAGAAGTAAAAATGCTGGGCAAGCGATTCACTTTTGCTGGTTAGAGTGATATTTAGTTACTGTTTAATTCGTATTTTACTGTGGAGTTACCAGGGGTTCTCTAATATAAATGAGCTTATTTTTGAGTTATAGGAAGTAGTGATTATCCAGTACTGGTATAAATAAAATTGATTGTCTTAAGTGTTTGAAGATGATTTAAAATCAGGCACTGTATACTAGTGCACTTTAAAGATACTGGCCTAAATTATTCATTGAATTATCAAATCCATTGCTTTCCTAATAGTAGAAAAATTGTCTTATTTCCTAGGGATTACGTTTAGTGATGGGATCCTGACATTTAAGTGAGATTTTACTTAGGATCTTTTCTCAAAATCTGTGTTACCTTTTCAGTTGCTACTAATCTGGAATTGTAGAAGGGCAGTTGTGAAATCTGACTGTGCATGGGTAAAGGTCAGTGTGTGGGGGACTTGAGGTATGCCAGTTTGCCACAAACTCCATAATCCAAAGCTCATTTTAGCAGATATAAAGAATATTGAAATTTGTCTTAAGGTATTTGAGAATTTTTGTTTGAGAAGTGACTCAGAAGATGAGAATTTTCCATGAAATCCTTTTTTAAATTTGTTTATATAAACAATATCTTAAAGTATCATGGTTCATTGAATTTTGAACTTTTATCTCGATTTTCTTTTTTTGGCTTTCATATTCCAGATCTTAATTACCATTCTCGTTTAGAAAGTGGATGGATATAAAGTGTTCACATGTGCTGTATAATGTCTGTGTGTGATAGAACTAGGTCTAATCTCAGTATTGCTAGCCTCCTCAGGTGAACTGTGACCTTTATAGAAAGCCAGGCAACTGCTGCCTCATCTCCGTTCCTGTTTTGAGTGTTAATTGCTTTAGCTGGAGACTTATCTGGAAGGACTTATTTGGTGCTGTGAGGTGGCATTACCTTAACGTATTTTTTAAATTTATTTATTTTAGTTTCAAGTATACAGTACATTGGTTAGACATTTATATAGTTTATAAAAACAATCCCCCTAAATTGGTCTTTCTCTCCTCTGGTTTTCCACCTAGCCAATATATTAATGCTAACTGCATTCCCTATGCTGTGCTTCTCATCCCCGTGACCATCGATCAACTACTAATTTGTACTTCTTTAACCCTTCACCCTATTCTTCCAGCTCCCCAACCCCTCTCCCCTCTGTCCATCACCAAATTGTCCACTATATTTGTGAGTCTGTTTTTGATTAGTTCTTTTTGTTCCTTAGATTCCGCATATAAGTGAAATCATGTGATATTTATCTTTGACTTATTTCACTCAGCATGATAATCTCTAGGTCCATTCATGTCGTTGCAAATGGTAGGATTTCATTTTTTTTTTTAATGGCTGAGTAATATTCCATTGTATAAATGAACCATAATTTCTTTATCCAGTCATCTGTTGGTGGGCATTTAGGTTGCTTCCATATCTTGGCTATTGTAAATTGTGCTGCCATAGGGTTGCATAGATCTTTATGAATTATTATTTTGGTTTTCATTGGATAAATACCCAGAAGTGCATTTGCTGGGTCCAAAGGTATATCCATTTTTAATTTTTTGAGAAACCTCCATACTGTTTTCCATAACAGCTGAACCAATTTGCAGTCCCACCAACAATGTATGAGGGTTCCCTTTTCTCCACATCCTCACCAACACTTGTTTTTTTATTTATTAATAATAACCATTCTGACAGGTGTGAGGTAATAGCTCATTCCGGTTTTAATTTGCATTTCTCTGATTAGTGACCTTGAGCATCTTTTCCTATGTCTGTATTTCCTCTTTGGAGAAGTATCTGTTCAGATCTTCTGCCTGTTTTTTAATTGGATTGTTTGTTTTTTTGTTGTCGAGTTGTATAAGTTCTTTATATCTTTTGGATATTAACCCCTTACCAGATGTATCATTACTTTTTGTTTTGTTGATGGTTTCCTTTGCTGTACAAAAACTTTTTAGTCTGATGTAGTCTCATTTATTTTTTCTTTTGTTTCCCTTGCATAGGGAAATATATCTGAAAAGAAATTACTGTTAGTAATATCAGAGAGTTTACTGCCTATGTTTTCTTCTAGAAGTTTTATGGTTTCAGGTCTTACATTTAAGTCTTTAATCCATTTTGAGTCTATTCTTATATATGGTGCAAGAAGATCGTCCAGCTTCTTTTTTTTGCATGTATTTAATTTTCCCAACACCATTTATTGAAGAGACTGTCTTTACCCCATTGTATATTCTTTACCTCCTTTGTCATCTAATAAGTGAGCGTATAGGCGTGGATATATTTTTGGGCTCTCTGCCTTAATGTATTTTATAAGAGAAACAGAACATAAATTCCAGGATTTAAATATGTGTTTTTAAAAATGGCGATTTGGAAATACAGTATAAGAATAACTTGATCCACTTTTTAACATAACAAAGTTTGTTGATATGTTTGTGTGTACAAAATCCAGGCTAGTTATAGAAAGACCCTTAAGCTTTTATTAGTTCAGATAACTTCTACACACTTTAATTGCTGCATATGATTGACCACACATCTGAATGCCTAACCACATTCATATCATTTGGATCCCCAATCCCAGGGAGAAGGATTGTTCTATCTCATAGGTACCATAATAAAATATCATATAGGTTATAAGAAATTCTTTTAGAAACGAATTTTAAAAATTCATTAATGCATCCTTGTAAAATAGGGACTTAATAAGATACCATCTTCACTAGTCATTATTTTGTAAATTAGCCCTTTTGCTCTCTTTTAAGGACTTAATAAATTAGTACAATATAAGAAATTAGATATTTTTATTCGGCCTAAATTCTGACCAAATGAACAGCTGTCTTTGTCATATTGGGTCTGTGAAAGTTTCTAATGAAGTAAGAGTTACCTTTCTGGTATGTTCTATTATGTATATTTAGTAAGGAAAGATGATACCTTTTCACATATCCTCATTTGAGGCAGACTGACTTATTCCACAAATGGCTATGAATGTCAATATTCTTGATTAGATAAGAAATGCCTTCAGTTACTAAGGACCTGTGCTGTTTGGGAAATCCACAAGACCACCTTCACTTCTGACACCAGTTCCAAGTTTTGGGGGTCCTCAAGACCACCCTCAGGTCTGATCATTTTCTAGGACTCACAGAACCAACCGAAAGCTCTTATATTCAGTTATGACTTATTACAGCTAAAGAATACAGAGATTAAAATCAGCTAAGGGAGGAGACACATGAGAAAGTCCAGAAAGTTTCAAGCACAGGTTTCTAGTTGTCCTCTCCTAGTAGAGTCATTATGCATAGAGTATTGCCAACCAAGGAAGCTTTCCCAAGCTTTGGTATCCAGAGTTTTTACTGGGGCTTGGTCACAGACGTGAGGCTGCCCATGTGCCTGACCTCTAATCTCTAGCCCCACCAGAAGCTGAGCTGTTTATTACTGCATGGCCCAAAACTCCTACCATAAATCACATTGTTAGACTATCTGGTGTAGCCTGAGGTCCCCAAGTAAACAAAGCAGGATATTCCAGGGGCTTAGAGTTCACCCTCAGGAGCCAAG
Organism: Eidolon dupreanum; assembly: GCA_028627145.1. Taxonomy (NCBI): domain Eukaryota; kingdom Metazoa; phylum Chordata; class Mammalia; order Chiroptera; family Pteropodidae; genus Eidolon; species Eidolon dupreanum. The sequence goes on from CM053510.1 coordinate 27,233,146, forward strand.
GGCAAAGGCCATACCTCTCTTTGGGTAAGGTAAATTCTTTATTACACAGAACCAAATTATGAAATATTTTGGTTGATATTGTTTAAACTTTAAAAAATACCCCAGAGCACAAAAAAAGAAAAAAGCATGTTTTTAAAAGATTAGGTTCTGCCCAAAACTTCCTTCCTGGTATTGTAATTTCAAGATGAGAGGGACAACATGGAACACTGGAAAAGGAGGTACATTCTTACCTAAACATAAGATGGGCCACCACTCATGTTACAAACCAGGAATTGTGGGGATTCCCATACTTTGAGTTTTTGGGGTTTTTTTTGTTTGTTTCTTGGTGGGAGGGAGTGCAATAGAGAATAGGTTGTAAACAACTCTGATTAATATATCAAAAGGGGTAGGTTGTTACAGAAGCAACTTAATGTTTATGATACCCTGCATTAAGTTGATTCAATAAAATTTTCTCAGATTTTAATTGCATCTTTCGAATTTGCTATGAGGAACTAAAATTATAAATCAGTTTTCACCTCCCTGGCAAAAATTGTAAACCAAAGCAAGTCAGAGGTTAAATTTTGGAAATATTTCCTGGTAAAAGTTTGACTCTGTCCTTGAGGTTAGGAACAGTATCTTTAAAGAATTTGACTCCTGTAGCACTAAATTGTGGTAGCTACTCAGGCAGAATTAGTAAATAGAAATAGTAATAGCATTGAAATCCATGATGTTAAATGTCACTCTATTCACTTTTCAAAACCCTTTCCAATACACACACATTCAAGACAGTAGAGCTTATTCTGATTTTCAGATCGTAGAGGTATTGATTAGCTCTTTCATTTCGTTTACTACTACTTTATCATTCATTTTTTAGCTCATATATATTTGTAAGCAATTACAGTAATTACTTTCTACATCCCAGCAAAATGTAAAAGAAACAAAGGTTCCAAAAGAGCACACCTGAAGGACCTCTAACCATTTAGGGCCTTGAGATTGCTTTGCTGCAGGCCCCCTCCCAGAAGAGAACACATTTTGTTGATTTCAGGAAATCATTCAGCAACAATTTGCCTTGTGTATTTAGAATCAAGGCAGCATAATAAGGATTATACAGTCCCTCTCTTTGGAAAAGTATGTTTTTAAACTGATACATACAGTAAGAACTATTAAGAAAGCAGATTCTCTTTGTTTTGCTGGTGTATGGGGAATTCATTATGGTCAGTAGAGGAAACATCATTTGTGGAGATTAGCCTTAACCATATTTAATGATAGAAGATGGAATCTGATATTCAAGAGCATTAACCTTGTTTTAAATAACTACAGTTTGTTAATAGAAGAGGTACAGCTGGTTATGGAAACAGGCAGAACCATCTAGCAGTTAGTTAGAGCACCCAAGTCATTTGCAGGCCTTTCAGGAAGTTTGCCTTTCTTAGGTTGTGATTAGCATAACAAGTCTTGTAGCAAATATGGACCGTAATTTTAGGAATGACATGGGAAGTGATGACAGAGCCAGCAAGTAGAAGTTTACAGTAGCAACAAAATATCTGGGGGACAAAAAAAAAAAATGACAGATGAAATACAGCAGAATTTCATAACTTTGAGTCTTTTTAGACATTTTTTCTTAATCGTTCCCCCTCCCCATGAACTGTTAATACCATAGGTTATACTGTTTGTCTGTTAATGTACTGTATGTACATCTCTACTTTTATACATAAAAAGAGCAAGGGTTTTTTTTTGTTTGTTTTTTGCCTCCTAAGAGCCAATTTGCATCCACTAGAGATAGGAGTGATATCATACCCATTGAGAATGTGCATGGGTTAGAGTGATATTGGATAAGACTGGACTAAGAACTAGAGAGAATAGTGTTTCAAAGATTATCCAATGTTTGGGGATAGGAAAAGAGATAAATAAATGGATCTTTTCTTAGCCAAGACCGAGCTTAAACAGAGAACCAGAACAAAAGCAAAGTAGAAAAGGCAGTTGGTGTGCTTAGACTAATTCAAATTAGAAAGAGGGATAAATGAAAGCTTAAAAGCATCTGGTCCTTCAAAGGGATCTGGAAGAAAGCAAGCTGTCTTGCTGAGAAAGATTAATATTTTTGAAGGGTGAAGAATCAGGCACATAATGATAGGGGTTTGGATTCTTGTTCCATGGAAGAGAAAAAAGATGTTCTGAGGATTTTGTGCCTTTGTGGAAAGATGGTAAAAGAAGGCTTAGGTCTTTAAGAAAGAATCAAAAGTTTGAGGCTTTGATTAGGTTATGGCAGGCGAGGCCCTTGGAATTAGAAGTTCTGGTGATCTGATAGTATGAGAGAGGGGCCACCTTGGTGGGCAGCTTGTGCACAGGGCTATAAGAGACAGGCAAGGAGTCAGGGCTGAAGGGGAGATGCTCACTGGGAACAGGAGTGGTAGAAAGGTTGAAGGTGCAAGAAGGAATGAGTGGAGATATGAATCAGTGAATTCAGGAAGGTTGCTAGTCATCCTGGTGTTCATAGGAGGGGATGTGAATAAACAAGTGGTCAGAGAGGAAAATGTTAAGATGACTGAAAGGAGACAACTTTACCAGTCCTGAGTGACCAGACCAGCTTATGGAATGGCAAGAGTTGTGATCAGATAGGACACTGAAGAGCACATGTGTGGAACTGGTTGCAGTGTAGTTCAGACAGCACAGTGTCCTGGTACCTTGGACAAGGAAGCAGCTTGTAACAAACGGGAATGTGAGTGGTGAGAGTTTGGGTCCATTATTACAGATAGACTTTTTTTCCCCTGATGAGTAGAACTCAATGTCAAGGTGATAAAAATTTTAAGCTCAGAGTGGAAGTATTCTTTTAGTCTGTAATCATTCTTTATTCATTGTAGGCAATAAAGGTTAAATATATTTACAGTAATTCCCCACATGGTATTCCATCATCAAGCATAATTGATAAATCAAAATACCATTTATATGTTTGCTGATTTAGGACCCTAACTGAAGAACATTGATAGTCATAAAAAGTATCCATATTTATGTTAAAGAGAGGACCTTTTGGAGAAAATATCTGTGGGATACATTTATTTGATCTGAAATGTGCAAGGAAGTTATTTAAGACACTGGTTGTTAGGAAAGGGCATTTGGAAGAGAATAGTAAAGAATCCTGAGAATAAACAAATTTATCAGCTGTTAAATTTTTTGAATGTCATTCCCTTTTGCTCATCTCTTCTGGTAAAGAGTAAAGGAGTAAAACCTTGCAGAAAGGAAGCTTTATTAACCTGTACATTATTTTAGGGAAACTGCCCATTCTCAGTCCTCTTACTGACACCTCTACAATGGGTTCCTATCTCCTTTGGCTTAGCAGTGAAGCTTGAGAATGGACTTGACCTAAATCAAGTATTTCTCCTTGGTATTAATTTGTTGTTCTGTTTGTTGGAGATTATGAATAATTGTAATATGTAGGGACACAGCTTCATTGAGAAAATAGCTAATAGTTTGGAATTAAAGTAGAGAAAGCAGGTAAATATGAATTAATAGTAATCTCTTACAGGGAGGGTATTTGAGTCAACTCAGATTTTAATGTTTTTGGTGAAATTGTGACACTTAACAGATAATTTTTCTTTTCTCCCACTTTGAAAGTGTCAGCTCCTAGTTTGTCCTGTTTTCTGAAGATTCCTGTGAAAGAAATAGCAAGAACTTAGGAAATAAGAGATATTTTTCCTTTTCTCCTGCAGGTCCCAGTAGGGACGGCACAATCAGTGAGGACACCATCCGAGCTTCTCTCATCTCAGCGGTCAGTGACAAACTGAGATGGCGGATGAAGGAGGAAATGGATCGTGCCCAGGCAGAGCTTAATGCCTTGAAACGAACAGAAGAAGACCTGAAAAAAGGTCACCAGAAACTGGAAGAGATGGTTACCCGTTTAGATCAAGAAGTAGTAAGTAACACATTGAATAGTTTGCAATGTTTAGATTGAATCGTAGGCAGCACAAAGTGTTCTGTGTGTATCTGGGTTACACTAAATATTGTAGATATAGTAAGAATTCAGAAAATCACATGTATTTAAGCATTTGCGTATAGTTTCTCTATAGCTTTGTTAAATTGGGGACTGTGTGGAATTGTCTTTGATTGGTAGGTGGATGGTATTTTGCTTGCATTTTCACCGTAGGGGGTGACATTTTGATCCAAAGGAGGACTGTTTTTTGAATGCTTGATGTTGCCAGATAGTTACCAGGAAATAAAAATTTTAGAGAGCTCTAAGCCGTAGTAAAGATCTGCAGACCTTGGGTACAGACTTAAGGGTCAGTTCTTTTTACTGTTTCCAAATGTTGTTAAAGCTATATTTAAAGTATCTTCATTGAGCCCTTTTAATTTAATCCAGAGATATGTGGGTGACTTAAGAGCTGCATGTAAATATGTTGTTTACAGTCTTTAGCTCTTAAGCTTTCTTACATTTGTATCAGGCCATTGTGCCCTAAAGAGTCAGTGTAAGTCGGCCCTGTAACTTTAACAATGAAGTAGGTGCACTAGTATAATCTTGAGTGCCAGCTTCACTTTCCCTTTCATTCCTGTGAAGGAGAATTTATTCCAGTAAATGTGCATTTTTTATGAAAGGGTAAAGAGTTATTGAATATTTGAGGGCTCTGGGGAAAGTGATTTGTTACATACATATTATTAGTCTTACAAAATGGTTCTAGTATGTAAAGTGAGCTTCCCAGAGCCGGCTATTTTCAAAAGTTCAGGAAAGTGACACCAGTACAGTTCAGAGCCTGCAACCCACCACCTGTGATATCTTGTGACTAGTGTTCAAGTGTTTAGGGTTCTATATACTGAATCCTCCGTATAGAGTGGGGAAAGTTATTTCTTTGTGGCGTATGCCCACTTCTTTGGAAGAAAGACCTCTTTTATGATTTTCTTTTAAGGAACTTCCAACTGGAAAGCATTGTGCGTGATGGCTTAATTTGTAATATCATTTGTCAGTGATAAGTGACAGGCTTACCACTGCCATTGCAAGTGTTCAACTCTGGGTATTTCCAACATTATCCTGTTATCCCTCAGCAAACTAGATCACACTTTTTCCTCTACCTTTGACCAATGTGTTATTTAAAACAATCTCATCCATGAGTAGCAAGTTTGTTTCTGTGAAACTGAGTCGTTGATGTCTAACAAGCAAATAATTATGCACGATCAGTATTAAAGTCATCATACTTGGCCTGTTCTGTTTTCAGGCTGAGGTTGATAAAAACATAGAACTTTTGAGAAAGAAGGACGAAGAACTCAGTTCTGCTCTGGAGAAAATGGAAAATCAATCTGAAAACAATGATATTGATGAAGTTATCATTCCCACAGCCCCACTATACAAACAGATCCTAAATCTGTATGCAGAGGAAAATGCTATTGAAGACACTATCTTTTACCTAGGAGAAGCCTTGAGGCGGGGAGTAATAGACCTGGATGTTTTCCTAAAGGTATGTCTTCCTCATTCTGCTTTCCAGGATTTTAGAACTTGTGTTTTAGAGGCACTGACCTTGAAAACCACAAACCAAGAGGACTTCTCTGTAAGGTGGGGTTAAAATTCCTCCTCTTCCCAAAAGAGCGAGTAAGACATATGACTGTGAGCAGTGTCTCACCTGTCGAGTGCTGAGGGATCTGTCTGAGCAAGGGGACAAAAGTGGGCTAGTGGGTGCAGTTCCCTACCTCCTAGGCAGCATCAAGCTGAGTTTAATTCTTTTATCTTACTATTGCTCCTGAGTAAGTCAGGAGGTACAGTCAGATTCCCATTGATTCTTTCAGGTCATACAATCTAAATTGTGATTGACTGGCCCACCTCCATTGTTTTCTGTTAATTGTCTTAGAGTTACGTAATTTTAGAACTGTTTTCTCAGATCAAACATACCTGCAAAGTATTGGGCTGCCCTGCTGGTACTAGAGCCCTTCCGAAAGAGGACTGTTTCAGGCTTAATGCTATTGTACACACGTGTAGAAAAGATCCAGTAAGCTGAGTTTGGCTCCTGCTCCTTGTTGGGTCATAAAGAGCATGGTGTTAGGAATAACAGCAGCTACCCTTTGGTATATTCAGTCCAGCTGCTGCTTCAGTGTACATGTGAGGCTACTGGGGTCACTTGCTTATCTTGCCTGTATCTCTGTGACTGAGGGGCCAAACCACTCTTGGACCTTGTGCAAGGACATGAATGGTTAGGTACAAACCAGAGACCCCAGAGAGGGCACCCTTTCTATACACTGTCCCCTGCTTGGGTAGCATAGCCTAGGAAAAGACATGTGGAGAGGCAAGAGGTATGCTGTCTGCTGGCCTTGTGCTGCTCATTCCTGCCTGCCCTTCCTAGTCAAGTGAGGATAAACAGTCATAGTTATCAAAGGTTTTTATAACTTTTGTTAGGATCACAGTACAAGTTTCCCTGGCATCTCAAGATGTAGCTCAAACTCCTGAGCCAGATCCTGTAATGTGCTGTCCTTGTGAAGTAAGCTTTTATAAGGTTTCAGAAGTTTACTTTCTTTAACACAACCTGCCAGCATCAATCTGTTGAAGTTTAAAAAGCCATATGTAATGAAGTACTGATTCCAAAGGAAGAATGATGTGAGTTTAGGATTCTTAGATCCCTTTTAGGTTACAAACTGTCTGATATTTCATGCCTAGGTCAAAGCCATTCTAAACTGTTGAAACTTTTTTCCCCGTCCCAGCATGTACGTCTTCTGTCCCGTAAACAGTTCCAGCTGAGGGCACTAATGCAAAAAGCAAGAAAGACTGCCGGTCTCAGTGACCTCTACTGACTTCTCTGATATCAGCCGGAGATGGAACTCTTCCTAAAGCATTCTTTCCTTCCTTTCTCTGATCAGTAGGTGCCCAGAATAAGTTATTGCAGTTTATCATTCAAGTGTAAAATATTTTGAATCAATAATATATTTTCTGTTTTCTTTTGGTAAAGACTGGCTTTTATTAATGCACTTTCTATCCTCTGTAAACTTTTTGTGCTGAATGTTGGGACTGACTATGCTAAATAAAATTTGTTGCATAATTTTTTTCCTCTTTATTGAACATCTTTAGGAAAAATCTGTGAAACCTGGCTTTTAATTTAGCAAACAAAGCATATCATAAGTTTAAATTTAGCTTATTCTAAGCGTATAAAGTGAGTTCTATTTAATATGGGATATACAAATAGAAATCTAAATTTTGAAATAATGGAAATTGAAGGACATGACTTTTAGTGAAAAGTCCTCCTACCAGTCCCTACTTAGATTTGTTTCCTTTCTAGGCCTGATAACTGTTCCCATCCACAAGGAGCAAAATGGCCAAGCTATATTCCTGAGAATTCAACTAGGCAAGATGGTCTGGCCACAATTAAAGAGGAAGGTACAGTGTACTATTCTAGCCCTCCTACTTTTACTGTCATTTGAAGTCAGTCTTCCTGCAAATTTAGCAACGTTCGTGACCACTGAATAAGCTATATTATCCTATAGAGCTCATCTAGTAGAACAGAATTTTCTGTCAAAATGAGAGCAAGGAGGTTCATGAAGTTACAAAGAAATTAATGTTTTAATTTCAGATATTTAGGGAGACAGGCAGTCTACTCTATAGTTATCCGAAGAAAAGAATGACCAATTTCGTCTCGATCATCACTGAAGGGTTTAGACAGTTAAGATCTTTTCTTTAAAATCCACTTGTAGATAAAATAAAAACTAGCAAGTTCAAATCAAGGTCTAATTTACTGTTAGGGCTGGAACTGCCATTTAGTTATTTTTGTGACACATACTTTTTACATTTGTAGGAAAGTTACAACTTTTAGTTATCAGCCAGCCAGAATGAAAGACATATAGCATATACTTGATGAAAAGAATCAATTTCTAGAACGAAGTAAATACCCATCATAGATTCTTTTGAATCAAATGACAACTTACATACATAGACAAGGCAAGTACTGGTACATCAAAGGTACCAAAACACCTCTTTGATGCAATCACTTAGAAATTGTAAAAAATAAGTATCCAACAATCTGGATGCTAAATAATGGAGCTAGAATGCTAAATAGAGAAGTCACTCTTGCCCTTTTCCTTTTTCTAACTTTTAGGAATTTGAGTTTATTCTAAAGTGTGATATGTATAATCCTATAACTATCTCTTTTTCAGTAACTTCAGAATGGTAGCTTTAAGCAACTTTAAAGCTTGAGCTCCTTCTGAATTTCCCAAAGTTTCTGCACTCTTTTTCAAACGGGCTTCCTCTTCAAGGGTCAGCTTTATCTTTATGAGATCTGTAATGCCGTTCTCTCCCAGGATACAAGGAACACTAAAGAATACTTCATTTATTCCATAAAGGCCCTGAAAGTAAAGACTTAAAATTATTCCTTTTTCTTTCTCACTTCTAACAAAGGTCTGCAGTATAAGAAACAACAGTTGCTAGGTAAATAAGTATGTAACAGATGCCTAGTATGAACTGTTGCAGAAAACAGACCACCAAGACAGAAAAATTTTGAGCTTGACGAGTAGACATACTTACTGTTCAGATTCATCAGCCACCTTTCCACACAGGCCCCAGCCTCTTGCCATGTTTGTTGGGACCTTCCTTTTCCTATCTCCTTACCCCTAAACTACTTCCTATCAGGGAACCACTTCAAAATTTCTATTACTTTATTCTTGATGATTTAATTCCATTTTGCTTTAACCTTTCCCACTCAGAGTAAACAACCAGTCTTACTCAGACTCCAACTTCCCCCTCCCCAGTAGACTAACTGCTGATACTTGTGTGACTACTACTTCTTTCTTAGGTCTCTTCACTGGACATAATATAGCAAGCCCTACCCACCATAGTTCCCAATGTTACTATTTGTACAGTGAAAGACCTGAAGGCTTACCTTATCTAATTGAATCATAATAAATAACACACTAAGCCACATCTACAAAGACAGGTCTCTCCCTCCACCCCACCCCTCTCCTCTCTCTCTTCAGCAGCAACAAAGAACAGACTTTAGGAAGAGAAGTACTCCCACAAGATCAACTTCAAAAATTATTGGCCCTTAAAAATGTTCTTTTGCCCCTATTCTATGTTAACGTTAAATAATTTTTCAAACATCCTACCTTACTTGTGGAAACTGGATACAGTCTCCTAAGATTCTTCAAAATACTTTGTTATATCAGCTACAGATAGGGCAGTACCCCAAGAAGTATATTCTTTCTTTTTAATCATCTCATAGCCACTGCAGAGTTAGAAGAAATCATGAGCATGAGAAGTTTAGAAGAAATACTTGTCACTGAATATCCATTGTGTGGCAACCTATCTAACCAAGCCACAGAACTGAAATGTTTCCATCAATAATTTCTCCTAGATACTTCTTATAGGGGTTGGTTATTTACAGTAAACAGTTATGAGGGTAAGTACAAAGATCCAGAAATTAACATGAAATCAAATTTACCACTAACAGTAAAGACTATATAGCAAGTTTAAAAGAATTGTCAACAGTGAGTGCCTACTATGTGGTAGACACTGGGTTAGGCTCAGCAACAAGTAAGACAGACTCAGACCCTCACTGCTTAAGAATTTATAATCTGGTGAATATGATCACATAAAGTAGAAGTGCCAATGAAAGAAAAGTAAGGATAATGTAACAACATATACTTTAGGTACCTGATCTCATCCCTCTGGCAGAATTCAAGTCACTAACTTCCAAGGAACTGAATATACAAAAATAACTAACACATTACCTGACAACTACTTCTGTGTGAATATTTCCCACTGCTCCAGATCTTCATCAGTTCCTATATGAGTTCTAATCTTTCAGAGGGACCCCAGCAATTTCACTCCACTCCACATAGGAACTATGAAAAAGATACCAAAAAATCTACTACATGGTCTTGTATAACAGGATTGTTTTAAACCTTAGCAAAACTGTTATAATTGCCCTGACTGGTTTTCAACTTGGAATGTTCAACTTAGAACTATCAAATTCAGATATCTAAGTCCCACCTCAAATCTGCTAAATCAACAACTCCAGAGATGAGACCTACAATTCTATCATCTTGGCAGATTCTTCAAATAAGAAAGCGACAGTCTTAAACTTTCAACTACAGATAAATTTTAACTTTATCACTTCAAGTCTTTTTTCCATAGCCAGAGTTTAGATAGATTTCAAGGGTTCTTAGCCAGAAGAAACTAAGAATAAAAGAACTGCTGTGGACCCATCTCCTCTTCCCTTCAGTTTTTTCCAGTTCATATGAGGAATTCATGTTATTCGAATTACAATACTGACTTTTCTGAACTAGAGTGGCCCAAGTTAAATATAAACTACATCATATTACTTGGTGCTGTATTAAAAAGCCATATGATCTTAACCATCTATATATAGGATTATAGTAACATACTTTTTTCAAATTTGTATTTGTTTATTATAAAAATAATAAATGTGCCCAAAATCAAAATGCTACTAAAAGGGCCCAAAGTGGAATAAAAATCTTTCTCCCCACCTAGGAGCTATTTTACTTTATGATTAAGTAGCTATATGATCAATATAGTTGAAACATTTCAGAGAATATGCATGAATCAATGGTGGCTTTTATGCTTACCATGTGAGTCTCCATGCTCTCCAAAAACCAACCCATGACAGCTTTCAGAGTGGATACCAAGCCTCTACCCAGTAAACAGATGGAAATGGACAGTGTCCAGGTTACAGCCACACCCAATAACCCATTATTTGGGAAAAGCACTCAACTTCCAGGCTATATAAGATACCCAGTGAGAAAAAAAATTCATGTCAGAAAACGCTCTCATCTAAAATGATATATTTTTTAGATTTATCTAAATTAAAACTGGTTAAAAAAATAAAACTGGAAAATCTGATGCTTTGTTGGGGGAAAAAACATAGGTCTCTATCCAACTCCAGCTATACCACAATTCCAATAATATCTACACATAGAAATCATGTATTAAAAAGGTTTTTTTGTTGTTACTTTGCATAACCTATTGCACAGAAATATAGTAGGTTCACTCCATTAAAATTTTTAAGAAACGAATAAATACTCCCTTATCAAGTCTTTTACGTAACTTTTCTCAAAGTACAACTCATTTAGAGGAAAAAGCTTAGTTAAGAGGGGAACAGAGTGATACAGGTATAGATAAAATATAATTGTCAGGCAATATTATAAGCAAGCCTTAGTACCAGCAGACAGGAAAAATTTTGGCATAATCTGATATTTTAGGTGTGTGAACTATTTTAAACATGATTAGCTTTATCAGAATTTTTTCTTACTGAATATAAAAAGTAACTGTTTGCCATAAAAGCCAGTGTAGCTAAAATACTAGCAAACAAAATAGAATTTTCAACTACAAAACAAATAGGGATAGAGATACCACATATGAACAATCCAAAAATATAATTATGAGCTTAGATGCCACTAATAGCTTCAAAATATGTGAATAAAAATTGGGAATTGCAAAGTGGATTTGATTCATAATCATAATGGACAAGTATACTTTTATCAGAAATTGATATAGATCAATTAAAAATTAGTAAATAAAACGATCAATAAAACTGATAAGTGTAATTGACTAAAGATCATCATGCCTAGCAAAGTCCATTTTTCCCCCAAACATAAGGAACATTTATACTTTCTATAGACTAGCTCATAAAATAAACTTTTAACAGATTCAAAAGCGCTTATGTTAAACAAGCCACATTTCTCTGATCTCAAATGAGCTAAGTTATAATCAACCACAATAAAACATGTAAAAATGCTTCAAAGCAAAAAATATATATACTCTTAAACAACTCACTGAGTTAAAGAGAAAATGAAGAATTACAAAATATTTACAACTGAGTGATAGTGTACCACAAAACCAAAAAAAGTGGTTCTCACTGGCAAATTCATATTCTTAAATATATTTGTTTAAACAAAGATTAAATAGCAATGGCAAAGAGTTACTGATAATAAAGTAAAAGGAAGTAAAGATAAGAACAGAAAGTAGTAAGATTTAAAAACCCAGTATCAGTAAAATAGAAAGCTAATTCTTAGGGAAAAGGAAACTGATAAAATAGAATACTACTGGTAAAACTGGAGGATATAGGGGAGGAAAAGGGCTGTGTCCCAAGCAAATAATGTTAAGGAACAGGAGAAGTAACCACAGACAACTCTAGAGGTTTAAAAAGTCATAAAATATTAAATGCATGCCAGTACATGTAAAAACTTGGATGAAAAGGACAATTCTAGAAAACTTCCTAAAATGACAAGAAATGGAAATGTGAATAAACAAATAAATATACATTCATGAGCTTCCAGCAAAAATCTATCCCCTCTCCATTTCAAACTTTTACAGATGAGTTTTGTCAAAACGTCAAGAAACAGTTCATTTTCTCATACGACCTATTTTATTAGATTACAGGAAAAAGATTTTGATAGGGATATAAAACCCTGATACCAAACCTGAGCAAAGACCACATGAAAAATAATAAACCCACGTCACTTATTTACATGGATTCACAAGTACTAAAGTATTAGCAGATATAGTTGAGAGTTTTTAAAAAAAAATACTTCATGACCCGGAAATGCCAAAGATGGTTCAATATCAGAAAATCCATGAACCCATTTCCCATTTGCCCCGAGAATACCTGCTGGTGGCGCTTGGGGCTGTAGCGTTTACCCCAAGATTACATGAAGATTACAGTCCTTATCTCCAAAGTTTGCCAAAAATATCTCACTTTTATTATTTTCTCATCGCTCTTTGAGAACAAATGACATAATCCTATTCACAGCATCCTGTTTTTAGTAGTATTTCCATTTAGAAAATATAGTAAATTCACGATGACTGAAAATGTCAAATCCTAGAAAATGTAGCTTTCCTATGCATGATGTTAAATGAATGCTGGCAGCAAGTTGCACTTTTTTTTTTTCTAAATGGGAAAGGGTTAACATATTACACCATATAAAATTTAAAGAAAAAATATATATGGTCATTTGAATTTTACAAAAACCTGACAAAATTCCAAACCTATTCAGGATTTTAAGAAATAAACTCAACAATCTAGGAAAAGGCAACTTTCTTAACCTCAAAAAAGTATCTATCAAAATCCAAAACAAATATATAATGAAGAAAAATTAGGATTTTCATTACAGTCAGGAAGACAGGTATACTCACTATTGCTGTTTTTATTTAACACTACTGAAGAGATCCTCCTAGCTAATGCAGTAGGACATGAAAAAGATAAAGGTCTTAAGAGTAGACAAAAGTCCTTATTTGGCGATTAGGACTGTCTAGTAGAAAAAGTACAAACTTGAAATTAAAGAACAGAAAAAGAACAAACTTGTGGGACACCATTAAACACGAACATATGCATTGTAGTACCAGAAGGAGAGGAGAGAAAGCAGAAAAATTCAAAGAAATAGTGGCTGAAACTTCCCAAATGTGAAAAACATTAATCTACACAGCCAAGAAGTTTAAGAACTCCAAAAAGGATAATCTGAAAGACATTCTGACTTATACATATCATAATCAAACTGTTAAAAGCCAAAGAAAATACCGGAAATAGCAAAACATATATTTCTGTCAAGAGAACCAAAATAAGGTAATAGCTGACTCCTAATCTGAACCACTAGAGGTCAGAAAAGAGTTTAAGAACATTCAAAGTGCTGGAAAAGAAACTTAACCAAGAATTGGATATCCAGCAAATCTATGTTACAAAAAATGAAAGCAAAATAAAGACATTCCCAAATAAAGAGAGGATTCACAGCTAACAGCATACCTGCCTTGCAACAAATATTCAAGGAAGTTCTTCAGGCAGAAGTGATACCAGGCAACAAACAATTCAAATCGACATGAAGAAATAAGAGCACTGGTAAGAGTGATTAGGTAGCAACTATAAAAGACAGTATAAGAGTCAAGCCCATTTTTGTGTGTTTACATCCAACGGATGAGCCTATGTATGTAAGTTGGTGGAGGCCCTTTATGCTAAATACCAAATCAGCCTAATTAAGGCTGATGACAAGGAGAAATTAGAGTAGGTAGGCCTCTGTAAAACTGACAAGGGGGAAAACCCTGTAAAGTGGTTGGTTGCAGTTACGTGGTAGTTAAAAATTGACAAAGGATGTCATCAAGGAGTACTTCCAATGCAAAAAATAAACAATAAAAAACTTGGCCTTATACCTCAAAAAATCAGTTATAAGAGAAATTTAAAAATATTTGGGACAAGTGAAAACAAAAACAATATACTACATTTTATGAGATGTACCTTATATATACTGTGCTGAAAGGGAAATCAATACCTGTCAATGCTCACTAGAAAATAAGATCTCAACTCAAAAACCTAACTTTCTATCTTAAATAAGAAAAAGAAGAGCATAATAGACCCAAAGAAAATAATAAAAATTAGATTAGAATTGAAATAAAAATGGAAGAAAAAATAGAAAGTCAATAGAGAAAATTAATGACACCAAAAATGGTTTCTTTGAAAAGAACAAACAAAATTTTAAAATCTAAACTGACCAAGAAAAAGAGATAAGTCAACTTAAAATCAGGAATGAAAGAGGGGATCATCATTCTTGACCTTAGAGAAATGTACAGGATTGCATGGGAATGTTATGAACTATAAATCAATAAATTAGATAATTTACATAAAATTGGTAAATTCCTAGAAAGACAAAAACTACCAAAACTGGCCCAAATAGAAAATCTGAAGAGAGATACAACAAAGAGAGATTAAATTGGTAATTTAGAAATCTTTCCAAAAGCAAAGCCTAGCCTAGGTGATTTCACTAAGGAATTCCACTAAATATTTTAAGGATACCAGTCCTTTAGAAACTCTTCCAGAAAAAGGAGGAGGGAGCACTTCACTACTCATTCTATGGTCCATTATTAGTCTGATACAAAAGAGTCAAAGACATCTCTGGAAAACTATAGACCATTTTCCCTCAAGAATATAGATGTGAACATCCTCAACAAAATGTTAGCAAACCAAATCTAGCAACATTAAAATGCATTATACATAATGACTAAGTGGAATTTTTCCCAAATTGGTTCAACATCCAAAAATCAATTGGCATAATACATTACTAGAATCAAGTACAAAACACTCAACTGTCTCAACAGATGCAGAAAAAGCATTTGACAAAATCCAACATCTGTTCATGATAAAAACTCTCAAACTAGGAATACAATATCCTTAATACGATAAAGAACATCTATGAAAAACAGACAGCTAACATTATACTTAATGGTGAAAGACTGAATACTTTCCTCCTAAAATTGAGAACAAGATAAGGAGGCCCACTCTCACCACTTTCATGCTCCAGCTAAGGCAATTAGGCAAGACAGAAATACAAGGCATTCAGATTAAAAATGGAAAATAAAACTACACTAGTCTCCCCATTATTTGAAGTTTCAGTTACCTGTAGTCCACTGTGGTCCAAAAATATTAAATGGAAAATTCCAGAAATGAACAACTCATCTAAGTTTTAAACTGTATGCCATTCTGAGTAGTGTGATAAAACCTCATGCCATCCTACTCTGTCCCTGCTGGGACGTGAATCGTCTCTTTCTCCAGCATATCCACACTGTCTATGCCCCCCACCCATTAGTCATTTAGTGGCCATCTCAGTTGTCAGATCAGCTATCTTGGTATTGCAGTGCTTGTGTTCAAGTACCCTTATTTTACTTAATAACTGCCCCAAATCGCAAGAATAGCAATACTGGCAATTCAGATACACCAGAGAAGCCAGATAGCGCTTCCTTTAAGTGAAAAGGTAAAAGTTCTCAATAAGGAGAGAAAGAGAACTGTAGATCTGAAGTTGCTAAGATCTACAGTAAAAAGAAACATTCTATATGTGAAATCATGAAGAAGGAAAAATTGTGAAGGGTGAGTAGAGCACAATAAGATTTTGAGAGACCACGTAACTTTTTCACAACTTTTATTACAGTAACTTATAATTGTTCTATCTTATAATCTCTTACTGCCCCTAATGTACAAATTAAACTTTATCATAGGTATGTAGGTACAGTTGACCTTTTGTATCTTTGGGTTTAGCATTCGTGGATTCAACCAACTGCGGACTGGAAACAATATTTTCAATCCATGATTGGAAAACCACAGATAGGAAAGGCCAACTATATGCATTGTTTTATGCCATTTTATAAAAGGGAACTGAGCATCCTCAGATTTTGGTAATTAAGGGGGTTCCTGGAAACACTCTCCCATGGATACCAAGGGATGACTCCATAGGAAAAAAAATAGCATATAAAAGGTTTGTTACTATCTTTGGTTTCAGATATCCACTGACAATCTTGGAACATATCCCTCACAGATAAGGGTGACTACTGTACATTTACAGACAACATGATCTTGTATATAGAAGATTCTAAGAATCATCTAAAATATTAGAACTAATGAGTTCAGCAAAATGATAAGACACAAGATTAACATACAAAAGCCAAGTACATCTGTATATACTTGCAATGTACAGTCCAAAAATAAAACAATTCCATTCATCATCACATTCAAAATATTTAGGAATAAGTTTACCAAGAGTAAGATTTGTACACTAAAAACTATAAAACATGGAGGGGAAAAAAACTATAAAATGTTGCTAAAAGAAATTAGAGAAGACCTAAATAAATTGGAAAGACATTCTATGGGCATCAATGGGAAGACAAAATATTGTTAAGATGGGAAATACTACCAAAAATTATTTGCAGAATCAATGTACTCCCTTATCAAAATCTCTGCAGGCTTTTTTGTGCAAATTGACAAGCTAATTCTAAAATTGATGTGGAAATGCAAAGGACTCAGAAGAGCCAAAACAATCTTGAAAAAGAAAATTGGAGGATTAAATATCTCCTGATTTCAAAACTTACCAAAGCTATAGTAATCACGTCTCTAAATAACACTATGGAGTGATCTTTATAATATACTAAGTTTTTTTTTTTTAAGAAAATGGAGAATAGCATATATAGAAACAAATTATAAATGATAAAATAGAATTTTAAATGAGTTTTTGGTTACCCATAAAGAGATGGAGGCTATCGGGAAAAGAGAACAGAAACAGAAGCTAGACTCTTCTCTTCTAGATTTGATGTAATTCTAGAGCCATTTAAGTATTTTATACAAGTATGACACAAAATTTAAATAATTATAATGTCAAATTGAAATGAACAAACTTAATCGTGTACTAAGTTTTGGCCTACTCTCAAAGAAAACTATTCCAAATGACCTTAAAATACAGTAATTTGATTGAATATCCCAGGCTAGATTTCTGAGTTTCACTCAGCTACCTGTTTGATATTTCTTCTTCAATGTCTTTTCAGATTATCTAAAACTTAACATTCCCAATTGGAAACCTTGATTTTCTCCCCTAAACTCAACACCCCTTCCCTACTTCACTGACTCCCGCCCCTCTGAAAGCATCCCAACCCAGGTAAACGGAACCACCATCCAATTAGTTGCTCAAGGAAAATATCTAGAAGTCATTTTTTTATTCCTCCCTGTCCCTCACTACACATAATCTACCAGCAGTCCTGCATATTTGATCTCCAAAGTATATCTTGAATTTGTCCACTTTGTGCATGCACCAGTGAGGAGTCTAGTACAATTCTGGAGAATCAGGCAGTAAATTACAGTGTTACTTTCATTTCTACATCTTGAGTAATCTGGAAAACAGCTCAGATAGAAAGCCTTTAGAATGTAAACCCTGAAACTCATGATTAAGCAAATTATCTTTTCATAAACACTAATGTTTAAAGAAATCTTCATTACAGTACATACATACCAATCACATCTGTGCAAAATACATGTTACATTAACAAAACAGGAAGAGAGTCTGGTTATCCTGGCAGTTTAGAATACTCACTAAATTTTTTCTCCCACTTTACTAAAACCATCACCACCACCATCCAGGAAAAAAAAAAAAGAAGAAGAAAAGAAAAATTCCTCACTGAACAGTTAAAATAACGCTGACCTGGATTGGAAACAATAATCAGTTTGAAGCGGGGACCACATTGGATAATATCGGAAATCACAGATTTAAACATGGACACATTGCAATGGACTGAATCAAGGCATGTTTCTCTCTTTATCTGGTGTGTGCCCGCTGTGATAATTGCTATGTTGAAGTTTTCAGGGACAAGATAATCTGAGGAAAGATTTTATCAGCAATAGATTATGTGTGAGGAAACACCTGACATCTAAGTACACGTTTCCTGTTCAGTTCAATTACCGCACTATGTTTGCTAAAGAGTGGTCTCCACTAGATCTTCTACTTTGCCCATAGCACTTTTTTTAATTTCAGGAAATTAGTATTCAGTTTTCCTCGTACCCTTTTTTAAAGCCTCTCCACATACCTTTTGTACTTTATGGAGTAAGAGGTCAAAATGTACTTTAGTCTATCTAGTAAATGAGAATGTTTACTTAGATGTGTTTAAAAAAAAAAAAAAAAAACATTGAACAAGGAGACCTTATTTATTTCTTCAAATAATTATCTCCTGGATGCTAAGTACAATAGTTAAGAGCTTTGACTTTTAAGTCAAATAGAACTGGGTTCAAGTTCTTACTCCATCACTTTTATTTAACCTCAGTTTGCAGGTGCATCATCTGTAAAACAGAGTTATTCTAAGGATTAAATAACATGTAAAGTGCTTAGCTCAGGGTCTGGCAATTGATTAATGATAACTGTCACGATAACTACTATGACTACTGCTCCCAGGAACGAAGTATGGTGTGGTAGGAAATCTTGTAACCTAATGAAATCTGAACATGTTATGAGACTAAAGAGAAGGGAGCAGCCAGCTTTAAATCTAAAATTGGGGAAGTCTTCATAAAGAGAAATAAAAACATAATTTTCTTAGATATTCATGTAGTATTAGAATATTTAAAGTATTTAACTATGACATTAATCTGTGCTAGAATCAATATTTGGCATTTTCATGAAAGGGCTGCCATGTTGAAGATCTATTGTCTCACATGTCAGTTTGCCTTCATCAGCATCCACAAAGGCAAGTTCATCACTCAAGCCCTAAAAGACAGTCAAAGGGGTGGGGTAGCTCCTTATTCAATGTAGAATGAAAGAACATTCTTATACTTGCCGTATGTATATACCTTGTGAATTATTAGAAGACATAATAAAGCTGTTCAATATTTCATCATGATATAAAAGTCCAAAAAGAAATACAACTTACAAACAGGTAAGTTTCAGCTCACAATTAGGAAAACAAAATCAGAAACTGTTTAATAAAAGTCTTTGACGATAGCAAACATCTCAATTTAAGCTGAGGCTGCACAGTGATAAAGCAGGGGTTCTGTAGAAGAAATTTCTCACCAGACTATGAGCTTTTTGAAAATAAGCAGTCTTACTCACCTCCACTTATCTAGTGCTTAGCATTTGGCACATAGGAGCTCAATAAAAGTTTTTTGAATAAATGGAGTAACATGTAAGGTCTCTTCTGACTCTAAAAATTTATAGTTCTATAATTAGACAATGTACCTGCAAAAATAATCAGTACTACATATTTCTAGCATACAACTTTATAAAAAAGGAGGGAAAATAATGTTTGTATTTGTAGAATACTAGAGGATTCCACACAAGAAACTAATTTAAATGGTTGCCTAAGGCAGATGTTGGGGGAAAAGGCTGAATTGAAACTGGATGAAAGTGTGACTTCTCCACGTGTATCTTTTTTGTTACTTTTATGTGTAACCTTGTAAATGTATTACCTTTTGGAAATAATGATTTAAATACATATTCTTTTATCTTTATATTAAAATTTTCATTGAAAAAAGACTGTTCTAGTACTTAGAAATAAATGATCAAGTATCTATAACTTAAGTATACATCCAAGTTATATTTATTCTAATTAATGGAATCCAAAGCCAAGCACTTTGAATTTGAGACTAGATTGTAACTGATTAGCCTAGAAATCTAAACTGTATCACAAAGAAAAAGCTGTGGTATAATGAGATGCCAATGCTTTCTGGATACTCTGAATTACTCAGAGATTGGAGCAGTATGGAATGGAATTATGCAGCATTGATAAAATTATCGTCCAGTAGCAATGAGCACACCCAGCACCTAGATCTTGGTTTATAATACAATTCCCTAATAAAAGGAACCAGGCTCCTTGGGAGAAAGGTTGATATGAGCTAAAAATAAACAAAATGAAGAAGCCAAAACATAGTGCCAGAAAGAAAGGAGGTGCTCAAAACAAAAACTTTGTCAATGGGGTATGTCAAAAGGACACAGCCAACTAAATGAGCTCCCAATGGCCAAAGCTGGAACAATTTGAGACACAAAATAAAAATGTATTGGGTTATAACCCAAAATGTAAAATAAAATCAGTGAGTCCATACTGTTAACAAATGAATGAATAGGGAAAAACGAATCTGTGCAGAAGAATGCCAAATAAGTTATGTAGATACTGAAGAGGAAGCATAACTCCCTACTCTTTAAGTATGGCTTGCACACGGGTACTTCCTTCCAAAGAGCACAGTATGTAAAGGGGAAGGAGTGGTAACTTACAGAGAGAAACCATAACTTCTAGAAAAAGAAGCCCACTCAGGTAGAACAATTAAAAAGGGCACCTGTTCCTCAGGGTTAAGGTGCCCTTGAACTGGACAACAACCTGCACAACCATATATGACGACCTTGCCTCCAAGCAAAGAAACATTGGTTAACCCTATGGCACAGAGCACATAACTTACTTTTTATTTATTTATTTATTTTTTTAATATTTTTTAGGTGAGACAACTGCAAGGACCTTGTCATCTTACAATCCCTTATTTTTTTATTTTTTATGCCTAGAGCACCTGGTCTTCCTAGGTATAACTTACTTTTAATAAGATGCTGATTGCACAGGCCATACCAACCCATCCATTTCCTATAATGGAGATCTTATTGTGATGAATGGTCTCCTCTGAAGTGAAATTCTTAACACTCAACAGTCGCCATCATGGAAAACTAATAGAGAAAAAACTGTAAAGCCACTTCCAGATTAGGAATTGGTCTGTAGTGAGAGGGGGCATACAGAGACCTCCTGGGATCGAGTGGGGAAGGAGGTGGCTTCAGGCACAACAGGGAATGACAAAGATAACTGTCAAAAAAAAGCTTAGTAGTTTCTTGCCAGCAGCCCAGCAACCAGGAGGCAAACTAAGGGGAAGAGGAGGTACAGGTAAGAGAGAATGAAGAAAGGATAAGGGCTGCTCCACCAAAGACAAGATTACATCCAGGATGGCTCTTCCTCTCCTCCCCACCTTCATTCACCCTCTCCCCCAGCTCTCAGCTCCAGGACCAAGGTCTGAGTCCACATGTCCAGGGCCAAGGACCAGCAGGCACAAGGTACCTCTGGCCACACTCACAAGGAGGAAGCCCTAAGTGGGCTGTATGCCGCTCGGAAGGGACACAGAGCCATCCTTCAGCAAAAGAAATTCTCTTCTGCAGCATCCACTCTCTGGCTAGACCACAGGAATCCTGCAGCCCAGCTCATGACCACTCACTCAAGAGGTAGAGGAAGAGAATGAAGGAAAGCTAGTTGAGGTCCAAGGAGAAAAACAGTCGTTTACAGAGTCTGCACAAGCCGTGCCCTTCTCGTGAGGCCTCCTGGGGGCCTAGCACACCTGGCGCAGCGTGCATGCACCTGCACCTGCTGCCTGTCTCCTGCGCACCAGCTGCGGGTTGAGGGTTCTATATTTGGCAGGCTTCAAAGAGGCTCCTTGGGCTCCAAGCGCAGGAGGTATAGCAAGCACAATGAACCACAGAGCCTCAGCTATCAAAAGGAGTGCTGCTTTCCCAGATGCATCCACCAGAGATCCCAAGTAAATTTATTTCTAAGCAAACCTTTTCTGGATATATCTGGTAAGGGCTTTTGACACTTGACTGGGAATTTTTCACCAGGGCTGTAGGAGGAAGAGACCTCAGGGCTACTTTTTACCACCCATGAATGTGAGCTGAAGCAGAAAAGAAATTTAAAAACCCTCTATGTAATGGAGATGTTTAAATAAGATACAAAATCCTAAGAATTTAATCAGTGCAGTGCTACAAGTGGAAGGGAAAGCTCAACTCATTATTTATGAAGTCATTAAGTGTAGAATCCCAAATTTCCTTCTCATCCCTTAGTCCATGGTCTCTTCTCCCACCATGTTCTACCTAATTAACTGTTTTCTAATTCATTTGTGAATCATTAATACATAATACACATCTGACAAATTATTGTATAAAATGTAAAGCAGTGTTTCTCAACCTTTTTTTTTTCATTATCTCTCCCTCAAGAACCTTTTTAGACATTTTCCTACAACCGTTCAGCTTTGTCTCCCTACCCCCACCCCCACCCCAACTGCAAATTAAATATTAGGAATATATTAAGGAATAAGATGATTGTGTCTGGTTAGGATTGAGCTTTGAAGAGCAAACCCTTGTAATATATAATTTTTTTCACACACACACACCCCCGAAAAAACAATTTTCACCCTCTTGGTAATATTGCCCCTGCTGAGAATACGTGATATAAATCAGTTTTATGTCCTAGAATATTCCCTGTAGAAACTATTTTACAGCTTTTCAGTCTCTGCCAGGATTTTCAAAAATGAGGTTTAATTCGGTGTACAAAGAGGAGCTTAAAAGAAAAACAACACAAAATCCACAGAAGACCCCCCCTTTCCCTCTATTCTACCTAAACTCCCTCTCATGACCATAGTTTATACATTCAGAGTTTAAAAATAAAAAGAAAAAAAGAAAAAATAACAGGAAACTAATCATGTTCAGTAGTAGATGACTAGAATGAAAGCTATTCCGATAGCAAGAATAATAGAGGGTGAGCTGTGACTCTCTGACCAAATGGGTGCACTTGCAACTGGAGCCCTGCAAATCCCCAGGGCCTGCAAGTCTGCCTTCTGATTTTTCCCACTGGTCTAGTCTAATTGGCCCTGGTTTCTTACTTTTTGTTTCATTGTGTATTTCCTATAGCTGTGTTAAATTCTTTGTAGAAATCAAGGAAATACATATATACATATGTCATGTATGTATTTGTATATATAAATCAAAAGAAGCACATGTACTCCTACCTTGGACACCAAGAGGGAGCTACCAATTGGCTGTTATCAAGCATTCATCAATAATCAATTAGTTGATGTACTCTAAATACTCGCTGTAAAATACGTGAGGGCAGAAATCATGTAATATTGACCTCATAACCATAGCACAGAAAGAATGATAGTAGTTTGCTGAACAAATGCCCTAGAGTATGGTCTAAGCTCCCTGTATAGTATTTCAACAGAGAAACCAAATCAACAATTTGAATTTATATGAATTGGTATAATACTTGCAGGGTTGAAGATATTTCATTAAAAAGTTTTTATACCATAGTTATATTTCTATTTTCTTTCTGATATCCATGGTCTTAAAAGTAAGTACTTAATAAAGATTATACACATATGAAGCTAATGAAGCAATATCAAGTGAATATGCTGGTGCCCTAAGGGAAAACAGCACGTGATGAAATTTCAATATTAGAAAAAAAATACTTGTTGTTTTTAAGAATTGTAAGTTCTATATTATAAAAATTATACATATTCTATGAAACCTAAAGGCAACTCTTACATATATAACATACCTCAGAAGTATAACTTACATCTGTACAAACTGGGTATCATTAGAATATAGTTATAAGAGATTCATAAAGAGGAGAAATATCCTTTTTCTAGCCTTAAGAAACTGGAGTTATACTGTAAGTCACCAACATGTTTTTATTTTTTGCAGATCAGATGAAAATACTTTCAAAATGTAAAATATACAATCTATTATGTTCTGTTTAATAACAGTGGAGCATTAAAAGGCTTTAAAATACCAGGTCTTTTTGGACATTCCAAAGTGTGTTTGCACTCTTCTTAAAAAGGGCCTCCTCCACAGAATTCAAGTTAAGTTTCACAATATCTGAGACACCATTTTGCCCCAAGATACAAGGGATACTGAGAAAGATTTCTTCTTTTATTCCATATAAGCCCTAAAAGGCAAAATTAGATAATTGTTCAGTAACCTGATACAGAAAAGCAGCTATGCAAGAGAGCTTCAGAATAAGAGTGTACTGGAGAGACTATGGAGCACAAGAATCACTCAGAGGGTAGTGGAGTGATCATCAACAGTATCAGGAGCATCCTAATGTCCAATAACCATGTGGAACTTATGTTCAAGTGACATAAAAAATGTGCCAGAGGCCTCAAAGGGACCAAGAAAAGCATTGTCTACCCCTTACCAGGTCATCCTTCCGTCCAAGGGAAAGGATGCCATGCAGTCCCTCGTGATTTCATTTTATCTGATGAAGAACTGTGAAATCAAGTAGCCTGTGTTTG
The DNA here is from genome assembly GCA_028627145.1 of Eidolon dupreanum. NCBI lineage: Eukaryota > Metazoa > Chordata > Mammalia > Chiroptera > Pteropodidae > Eidolon > Eidolon dupreanum. The sequence continues at coordinate 27,257,409 of CM053510.1, forward strand.
GCATAAACTACATCAAGAGAGCAATGAAATCTGAAGCAAGAAGTGGCTGGAAAGGCTCTGCTTTGTATAAGCTGGTCTTCACACCAGGGGGCACCACTGAGTTTGGACAACAAATGCTACAGGTGGCATCTCAAGTCTTCAGAGGTGCAGCTTCCAATGAAACCTATGGGTACTCTTTCATGTCCATCGGGCCCCCACGCCTGCCAATAGAATGCACCCCTTCCCTCTTGGCTACCTCCATCCACCACCACCACTGGACTTCTATCTTGGACCTCCCATGATGGACAGGAACCATGGAATAGTTGCAGTCATAGTCCTAATGTTCCCTCCACTCCTGTAGTTCAATCCAAGGCAACAGAAGCAGCTGCCAGAGCCTTTTAAAACTTGGGCAATCCACACAAGGCCTACGTGCTCATAAACAAGCCTCTGCCTCCTCCCTACTATCCTTTGGACGATAAGAAGATCCAGTAGACCCCTCATACCTCTCTGCCTCCACCAATCATTGCTCTTTGCTACACTGCACCTTGGGGTTGAGTCTAGAGTTAGAGGAGGCAATGGGATGGTCTTGTTCTTCCTCCAGGTCTGATTATAAACAGTTACCAAGAACTAGCATTCAGGGAAGGGAGAGGCCCCTTGAATCTGGCATGATGTCTCTCAGCTTCCCATGATAGCTCAGAACTCAGGCACTACTCAGCCAAGTTTTCCTCTCACCACTTCTGGGGCTTTCCTCAGGAGCTCAGGGTATGCCCTTTGCTCCTGTTTCTCTACAGTCACCCACAGAGGGACTCTCTGGCCACCTCCTCCACTGAAGTCCATTTGCCTCATTTTGGTAGATACTTTATATTCAACCTCATGAGCTCAACCACAAGTCTTCCTCTGAGGGCCCCCTGCCAAGTCTGTACTCACATTCACTCCAATTTGGTCCGTGCCTAACCACGAAAGGCCACTGCCCCACCAGAGTATCAGCCCACTTTCTATTCCAAGCCCCGCTCCAGCTCCAGTTACACTCACCTACCCTTCATTTTCCTGTCCTTGGTCATTCTGTTGCAACCTCGGTGTAACTTTTGAAGCTTTAACATGAGCTTCCAGGGGTTGGGTGGCATCAGGAACAAGGCCACTGTGGTTTCAGAACAAAGCCCTCTACTTTCCTGCCAGTGTTTTGGGAATTTGTTTTTCTTCTACTTTCTGTCTTCTTTCTAGAAGGAGCTTTTCAGACTAGAACTGAAGAATGTATTTCCATCCCATCATGCCACTTGGGGGCTGCTGGGTGGGCTGGAAACAAGGGCCCTACCCCTGAGGCCTGGCTCAATGTACTGACCATGATCTACTGCCATCCCCTCAGCCTACCCTTCTGTAGTCTGACCCTGCTTGCTTCTCCAGCTTCATGATGTGCTTTCCTTTGCTCCCTCTGCTCTCTACATTGTAACAACTGACCTTTTTCTTGGATCCTCAAGTGCTCTCTACTTGTATCTACCTCAGCTCCTATGCACCTGTGTTCCCTCCGCTTGAAATATTAGTCTAGCCTTCCAAATTAACTCTTACTCAGATTAGATCACATTTTACTTCCTTGGAAAGACTTCCCTAACCACCACACATGCCCCTTTCTCAGAGGAGTTAAATTCTTTTCTTATATACTCTCAGCACTTTTTAGTTTTTCATCATAATTTGTTATTATGTATTTTCTTTTGTAATTGTTTTATTAACAATTTGTTATTATGTATTTCCTTTTGTAATTGTTTTATCAAGTCCATTTCTTTTATTAAATTCTAAGGTCAGGGCCTCTGTCTACTTTGTTTACCATTATATCCTCAACACCTTGTATAATGCCTAGCACATAGTAAGGACTCAACAAATATTAAAGGAAAAGGAAATATTAAATAAAGATTCAATTTAAGCCTACCTTAACCATAGTGGAAACTGGATGTACTCTCCTGAGATTTTTCAAAATTGATCCTACCAGATCTGCCACAGATAGGCCAATACCCCAAGAGGTATACCCCTTCAGCCTGATAATCTCATAGGCACTACAGTTGTAGAAAGTAAGAAAATCAAGTTAATGAGAAGTCAACTGAGACAAAACAATACTTTTCTAGAATCCATTTTAAAGCAACCTACATATCAATGCCATTCTATTAAAATTTTCTCAGAGATTTCTTCTACAAATTATTTATGAATAGGCAATACAGGTTGTTATACTATTCTCATAAACTTCATTATTCACTTTAAGTAACAATTCACCCTTCTTTTATTATATGTACCACACAAGTGAAATAAAATGTTTTAAGTTTTTTGTATGGTTGCTTAAATACCCAAACATAGAATCTGATCCCCTTAAAAGTTAACATATATATCTTGCTAACCACTGAAAATTGATATTAGGGTGTAATGTATATTAAGTCATGTGCATATATTTTTTCTGAGTATATCATTAAATTACTAATATATGAAAATATGGAAAAATGTTCATGATATTTTTTCAAAGGAAAATAGCACATTCCTAAATATTATGCAATTTCTTATCTCAGGCTTATAAAAAAACATAATACATTTTTATGAGAACTTTAGAATTGCATCAATCCACCAAGTTATAGTGACTTTTTTGAGTGGCAGGCTCACAGGTGATATTCTTTACATTTTCTTAAATTTTCTTGTTTTCTACAATGAATACGTATTATATTTTTGCATTACCACCAACAGGGGCCTTGGGTTTGGATTGACAGTCAAACTCAAAGAACAGAGAGGTTTTAACGAAGTACTGAGTTTTATTTAATTTTGAGAAAAGGATCCAGACAGGAAAAATAGAATGAACAGCATCATTATTTGTATCTGCTGGTCTTGCAACCACCTATGCACAGTTTCGAGGCACCAGAACTACACACAACACACTTGGTTGCAAAAGATAAGACTGATGTATAAATGGACCTCCTTAGCATACGTAAGTTGGGTCTGGACTGTACTTATTGTGGTGTGCTGTGATTTAACTGTCGATCCAGAACCAGGGGCACCATTAGAATCCATGAAGATTGGTGTCAAAATTGAGAGCTTTCAGACTCTCAATTCAGTACAACCAAGACTCTATGGGATATGTAAAAGGAAAAGGAGAGGAAGTGATTGATTAACTGATGGTGTATAAGTTGAAGAAAGCTCTGCAGTAGAAAACTGGGAACAAATCTTACCAGTAGAATCTAGATAATAGATTTATCCTCTCAGGAATTAACAAAATGGCTTGAGAAAAAAATGAAGGTTGAGAAGAAAATGGCTAAAAACATAATCCTTCAGCTGTTATTAACCATCTTAATAAAAATAAAACTGCTGGTGTAAAAGGATGGCTAAAGGGAGCAAACAGAACAAGTACTTTTAAGGTTGATATTTTAATAAAACTGATTCATGTTGTAAACTAAATGCCCAGTTGGGAACCTGAAAGGAAATCCTATTAAATATGATGTTACTCCTCTGCAATTGTTGGTTAGGTACTGGAAAATCAGAGACTATACTATAAAAGAATTGAGTAGTTTTTAGATAAATACTAGCAGTATCCTAAGGATTCTTTATAATTATAGATCCTCTGGTAAATGACCAAGAGTCAAATAATTTCATTTTGGCTACTGCATTGCTGAGAGGACTAAATGGAATGAATACTGATCTGTAATGTGTTACAGTATTTGGTATTCAAATCACATAGTACTTCAGTGGGAAATGCAATCTTAATCATTATTCTCTTAGAGCAACAGTCTTTCAAATTAAAAAGGAACTAATATTTCCTGTGGTATAATTACTGGGAAAAGAAAAGACTAAAACTGATATCTCTACAAGAAATAGATGGGCTGCTCCATGACATTTGGAAACCAACATTGGCTAAAACACATTCCTTAGTCGGCTGGGTTATGGCTGTGCCTCCAATCTCAGATCAGGTAGATTCCTGCATTTACTGGGAAATGGCCTCTAATGGCACCTATAACATATGATATATGGGATAAGGGACATTTTTATTGAGGACAGGACAGGAAATGATACAGTAATATTAGCATATGTTTGGTTTGCTAGGCATCCATTTAATCTCTCTTCAAAGCTATTTGATATAACAAAGGGTTTGTACATTCCCTTAAGGAAATTTAAAAAAATAAAACATAAACATAACAATAACAATTACAAAACTGAAAAGATATTTTGGGAAATTGACCTAAAACTTCCAGTTAATGTAATCTCTATGGAAACAGTTTGTCCAGAAGAGAAAATAAATTTGCTTTAGAGATATTAAACACCATTAGATGTGTCTATCAATACCTTTAAAAACATACATGTGATAGTAAATAAAAAAGGAAAATAAGATAATCCAATTAGTTAAGAATTTCCCTGTAAGGGATTATAGGTACCTGTTGGATCTTATAGGCCTTTACGGTTATACTAGCTTGTCTTTTTCTGTATATAGAACACTAAAGAAATGTTTGTCAAATGAACTCTGAGGAATATATGATCCAAAGATAATCACCCAGGTCATGGAGCGGTAGCATGGGTAAAGGGTTAACATGGTATGGGCTCTTTCCAAAAAGGCAAGACTATCCAGAAAGAGGACCTTGAGTGCTTTTGCACAAAACAGTTTTCTAGATCTAAAAAAAAAAAAAAATTAGTTAAGCACTGGACAATTCCAGGAAGATGGCAAAGCAGGAATCACCAAAAATCTATCTTCCTACCTAGATAATAATCATACTACCAAAATCTGTCTGATATAACTATTTTGGACCTCTGATGTCTTTTGAAGGCTTGAAACTTCCAGGGGAAGGCTTATATGGTAAATTGTGGTTAATTTCAACCAATTTAAGCTCTTAGCATAGTAGCAGCTACCCATTCCCACGCCCTCTCACTCTCAAGCAGGCAGCTATACATATGTTCCCAAAGCAGCTTGCTTACAGCCTGCAAAAAGGACCCTATCCTCCAAATATCAGGAATCTGTAGTTTCTAATGGCTGATTGCTGCTTCTGATGACAGAGGTGTAGACAAAGAAGCAGGAATCACTGTTGTAGGACCTCCCACCAGCTATTGCAAGGCCCTCCTCCTCTGGCTAACATGACCTCCAGGAAATGTAAAAAGCAAGCACCCTCCCCTCAATTCATTTTTCTCTTTTTCCCCCTTTGGGAGCTGGAAATAAAGACTAGACCATACATAAGCAATTGCATACAGGGGAAAAAAAAAAGAAAAAAAAAAAAACAGAAAGTAATGCCCAGAGAAAGGCACAGGCTAAGAAATGACCTAAAAGAACTTAAGATAACACTGATCCTTGGCACAGAGACAGACTTCAACAATCAAAAAATAATAACAGCAGCAACAGCAAACCCTGGGGAAGGAAGAGAATCTGATTTGCAAAGTTACCACGTTTACTGAATTCAAATGCACAGTTTTCAACAAAAAAGCATACAAATAAATAGGAAAGTATGGCCCATTCAAAGAAGAAAAAATAAATCAATAGAAACTGTCCCTGAAAAAGACCTGATGGCAGTTAACACCAGACAAAGACTTTAAAACAACTGTCTTAAAGATGCTCAAATAACTAAAAAAAGATGTGGAGAAAATCAAGAAAATGATAAATGAACAAAATGAAAATATCTATGAAGAAACAGAAAACCTAAAAAGAAATCCCCCACCCCAAAAATTCTAAAACCAAAAAGCACCATATAGTAACGTCTCACAAAACAGCATTTAGGTCGATGGGCCACATATACAACAGTAGTCCCATAAGATTATAATGGATCTGAAAAAGTCCCATCCCCTAATGAAATCGTAGCTGTGGTCACAGCACAATGCATTACTCACATGTTTGTGGTAATACTGGTTTAAACGAACCTGCTGTGCTGATAGTTATATAAAAATGTACATACAATTATGTTTAGTACATAAAAATTAATGATAATAAATGACTATGTTACTGGTTCATGTATTTACTATACTATACTTTTTATCATTAGAGAGTGCTCTTTCTACTTATTAAAAAAAAAAAAAAAAAAAAAAACAAGTTTGCCGTAAAACAGTATGCTGTGTTATACCAGCAGTGGCCTCCTACATCTCCTGTTCACCATGTCTCTTGACTGCATCATTTTCTATCGTGTTTAATTTAATATCACGTTGATTTGTACACTAATATGCTATACAGGTTTGTAGCCTAAGGGCAATAGGCTATACCATATAGACTACATGTGTAGTAGTGTAGTATCATCTAGGTTTGTGTAAGTACACTCTATGATGTTATCAAAATGACAAAATCACCTAACAATGCATTTCTCACAATATATTTTCACTGTTAAGCAACACGTAACTATAATTGAAATGAAAAACTCACTAGAGGGATTCCAAGAGTAGTCAAAATCACAGACAGAAAATACAATGTTGTTTGTCAGGCCCTAGGGAGAGGGGGAAATGGGATTGTTTCACAGGTATGGAGTTTCAGTTTTACAAGACGAAAGAGATATAAAATGCATGGTGGTGATGGTTATATAACATTATGAATGCTTTTAATACCAGTCTACCATACACTTAAAAATGATTAAATGATTATGTGTATTGTGTCACAATAAAAAAATTGGAAAAAAGAAAATACATGGATTAGTTAAGATAAATGTTAAATATTAACCATAATAGAACTAGGTTATTAGCATTGGATATTATGTTAACCTTTGATCTGTGCATTGCACCAGGACTAAAAGGCTGAGAGCAAACATGCAGATCCTGAGGACTATGTAACAAGAACTGTATTAAAAAGTGTTAGGAGAGGATATAAAAAAGAGACCACATCAAGACTGAAAACAAAAGTGTTGGGAAACAACACTAATCATCAGAGAAGTTCAAATAAAAATCACATAGATATCACCTCACACTTGTCAGAATGGCTATCACCAATAAATCAACAAAGAACAAGTGTTGGTGAGGATGTGGAGAAAAGGGAACCCTTATGTCCTGTTGGTGGGATTGCAAGTGGACAAAGCCACTATGAAAAACATTATGAAAGTTCCTCAAAAAATTAGAAACAGAATTATCTTATGACCCAGGAATTCCAATTCTAGGTATTTATCCTAAAAAATCCAAAATACTAATTTTAAAAAACATATGCATCCCTATGTTCATTGCAGCATTATTTACAATAGCCTAGACATGGAAGCAACCTAAGCGTCCATCAAGAGACTACTGGATAAAAAAGATGTGAGACATATATACAATAAATATTACTTGGCCATTAAAAAAATGAAATCTTACCATTTGCAACAACATGGATGGATCTAAAGGGTATTATGCTAAGTGAAATAAGTCAGACAGAAAATACAAATGCCATATGATTTCACTTACATGTGGAGTCTAAAAAACAAAATAAATGAATGAGACAGAAACAGACTCAAAGAAACAGCAAACGAACTGATGGTTGCCAGATGGGAGGGGGTTGGGGGACGGGGTGAAAAGGCAAAGGGATTAAGAAGGACAAATTTGCAGTTACGAAATAGTCGCAGAGATGTAAAGTAGAGCAAAGGGAATATAATTCAATAATATCGTAATAACTGTGTATGGTGCCAGGTAGATACTAGATTTATTGGGAGGGATCACTTCGTAAGTTCTATAAATGTCTAACCACTATGCTGTACACTCGAAACTAACATAAAATAATATTGAATGTCAACTGTAATTGGGAAAAAAAGTATTGGGAAAAAAAGGCAGCTTCTTTCCTATGATGGGGTATTCTGCCCTTTTCCTTTGCAACTGAGTGTGCCCCAAATAGTGACAGGGCCTGAAAGCTATACCTAAGCATTTGTAATACCTCCTAAAGAAAATGCTAATAGTCTATACTGTGTTTTCTGTCCAGTATCCTTTCACCAAGCTTGACAAACTTAATGCTAGGTTAAAACCTGTTATGTTCTATTAATTTGATAGTCTGAACTTCAAACCACTATTGATAGCCATGTACTTTATTTTTTTTAATTGTGGTAAAAGTCGCCATTTTACCAATTTTAAGCATACAGTTCAATGGCAGTAAGTACATAAACACCATTGTACTATTACCATGATCCTCTCTAGAACTTTTTCATTTTCCCAAATTGAAAATCTGCGCACATTAAAGTGATCATGTGCTTTCAAGATCGAGAAATAATTTGTCCTACTAAAAGTCATTTAGAAAATAAAAACTTAACCATAATCACTTTTTTTTTTATATTGTGACTTTTTAGTCTCTGCACTAAATCTTACATATTTTAATACAGTTGTTATCATAAATATACTACATTACACTTGAGCTTTTGTAAATTTAATATTCTGGTTTAGAATATCCAAAAGTGACTTTTAAGTTCTATAACTTCTACTAATATAACTTGGCTAAAGCATGAAAAAGAATCATCTGTGCTGTTTAGGCTGATATATACTGAGTCAGACACTTCATTTATAAGTAAACCTAGTTATCTACTGATCATCTGCATTAGCTTTGTGTTTTTTTCCACAAGTCATTTGATGAACATTTAAGTTTTAGTTGCTGTTCTAAGCATTTTACACATAGTGACTCGTTTAATCTTCATAATAGCCCTCCTAAGGGTTGGCTCTATTATTATCCCAATATTAAAGACTTGGAAACTGAGCTTTTGAAATTGTAAGTAACTTCCCATTATTACACTACTAATAAATGGTGAAGCCAGGTTTCAAACCTGGACAACCTGGTTCTTAATTCCAAGCTCATAATCACTTGCTAATTACCCTCAAATTCATATAAGCTCTTGTGAAGTACATTTTCTTTTTGAAAAATACCCCCTAAATAAAGTTCTATATGATATAAGTCTGAATTTGAGGATTTTTCAGAAGGTCAGTTACCTCGCATACACACACACAAAATTAACTATATATTTTTGACTGTGAAATTTGTTCTTAAGACTTATTATTAATGCATTAAGAAATTGCATGAATACTGTTACCTTTCAACAACTTGTTTGTGGATATTTTTCCATTGGTCCTTGTCTGAATCAGTTCCTAATTCAGGGTCTAGAGTTTTCAGAGCAACACCAGCAACATTCACCCCACTCCATAAGGGCACTAAAATAAATAAATAAACAAACAGACAGACACACACACATCCCTCAGAATGAACTCTTCTTCCTAGTACTGCATCAGTTATTTGAGTTTAGTAATTTTAAAATTAGGTTACTACCTTATACCATATGTAAAAATAAGTTTCAAACAGAGAGAAAAAAGAAAATGAAAAAAATAAAATTATAAGTGTTAGAAAAATATGTAGTAGAATTTATATACAAATACATGGTATAGGAGGCATTTTAAAGAAAGGGATAAGTACAGATTCCACAAAGAAAAGAACAGTTAAGAAAAGATAAAATATTATAAGCAATGAGGGAAAGAGCAACAAATTAATACCATACTTCTCAACAGTAACAAAGAACTGAGGGAGAATAACTGTCAATCAAGACTGTCACTCAAGAATGAGGTGAAAGTAAAACACTCACATAAAAGCACTGACAGGATATACTCCAGGAAGAAAGAATTAAAGGAGTTAGATACAAAAAATAAAGATAAGCAATAAAATTGGCAAACATGTTCAAAAATTAAAACAAGTATTGACTACTCAAATAATAATAATTATAACTAGTTTGGGGGATATAAAAATAGGATGAACTAGAGAAGTGGTTAACAATTACATATATGACAGGAAGAAGGTGATCAAAAAAATTCCAAGGTCTTTGTATTGTTCCAAAAAAATAAAAAATAAAAACATGAATTATTTTGAGGGCAAATATGAATGCTGAAATTATAGGCAACCACTTACAAAGTAAGTGTATAATCCAAAGTTTGGATGAAATTAAAGAACGTTTAATTAATTCAACAGAAAATAAGAAAAGAGAAAAGAAACACTAAATCTCACTAAATAGAATAGTAAATATATTCAAATTAATACTAATCAGAATACACTACTTTGTTTTAAAATAAAATAATGGAATATTAAATGTGAGAAATTAAAACATCTAGGAAAATTATTTTTAATAATTTTCAGGAGGAAAAACTGAGTTAAGACTATAACACAAGCCAACAGGGTCAAATTAAGACACTGGTCAAAGAACTATTTGTCCAAGTTGAATCAAAAGTATTTATTATACTATGACTCTCTCGTAGTTTAAAGAAAAGGGAAGAGGTCATTAAATGCTTTGAATAAATGAATGAATGATTGAATGAATGAGCAAATGGTCCCTATCCCCAATGGGTTTATTGCCATAACAAAAAGATTTACACACACAATTAAAAAACACTGTAAGAAGTATAAAGTTCTAATTACGCAGCAGAGCTTAAATGTTTAAGCTCAGAAAAGAAAACGGTTGGTGTGGCCTAAGTAATATTTAAATCATATATTATATAAATTTATTTATATGAAAGTCCGGAATAAATAAATCTATAGAATCAGAAAATAAATTGGCAGTTGCTTGGGATTAGGCTAGAAGTGAGTGCAGAAGTAGAAGTTTATTTTGGGGATGATGAAAATGTTCTATAATTAGATTGCAGTAATGACTGTACAACTCTGTGAATATACTAAAAACCAGTGAATTACATACTTTAAATGGGTGAATTTTATGGTATATGAATTATATCTCAATAACCCTATTTAAAAAATAATGATAAATGAAAGTGTTCCAGATAAAAAAACATTCATTGACTTTTAAAACAGCTCCATGCACAGTGTATGAGTGGTAACTAAATCAATGGAGCAGAAGACTAAAAGTAACGAAACAGAAAAAGATAGATACACCAGGGAAATACCAATAACATAAAAGTTGCACAGCTATATTAGTATCAGATAAAAAAGACAGTTACCCCAATAAACTTAATAAAAAAAAAAAAGAAAAAAAGAAAAGACACTTCAAAGAAAATAAGAATCATTAGAGATGAGAAATGTCATTACATAATGATAATAGGTTTATACTAACCACTAGAATCACCATGTTCTCCAATAATCCAACCATGGCAGCTAGTGGGATGGACACCCAACTTCTCTCCAATTAGGTAACGAAAACGGGCAGAGTCTAGATTACAACCACTTCCAATTACACGAGTGGCAGGTAAGCCACTTAGCTTCCAGACCACATAGGTCAAAATATCCACTAGAAAGAACAATTTCTTGTTAGAAAAAGATTTACAGTAACTTCATTTTACAATTTGCTTTTCCAAATAGATCAATTGTCTTAGAGTAAAATACAGATTCATTACAGAGTTCTAAGTAAAGCAATCAACAAAGAACCATGGATAATTGCTCATATAAGTTTTAAAAGGTTAAATTATTCACTATCAAAATTTTAAAACAAAAAAATTATCTTTGAGATAATGTATGTGCCTATCTATTTAAAGTTAATTAATCAGTCAGTTAATTCTACCTTCCTAAAATTACCTAGATTTTTCCTCTCCATCACCACAGCCTTATCTAAGCTATCAGCATCTCCTACCTAGGATAAGGCCACATGCATACCCAATGCTGTCTGCAGGTATATGCATGCTCAAGGAAAACACAAGAAGATCCCAAGCTTTAGCTCTGTCTGACCTTGAAGTTCTATGCAATCAGGAAATGAAGATAAGGCACAGTTGTAAACTGGTTGGCTAAGTGTTTGAAGGCATGCTGCAACATACATGTAGAGGCCTCCAGCAAAAACTGAGAGATACTTTTTGGTTCAACATTTAAGAAAAGTTCTGTCCAATCATTAGCTTATCACTAAACAAAAAGAACTGATGTCTGCAGCCAGGCAAAACAAAGAATACAGAATTAGTTCATAAAAGTCATGAAACAAATAAATGACAATTACAACAAGCATCAACAAAGGAAGGAAAATTAGATTTATACGTTTCATATTATAATATTTTTAATGTCCAGTTTTCAACAAAACATTATGAGGCATGAAACAAAACAAGGAAGTATGGACCAATCAAAGGAAACAAAGCAATAGAAACTGTCCTTTAGGAAGTCAAATTATTGAACTAACCTATCTACAAGTCCGCTATTTCTTTCTTCTACCTTCCCAATCTGCTGTTGAACCCCTCTACTAAATTTTCATTTAATTTTTCAACTTCAGAATTTCTATTTAGTTCTTTTTTATAATTTCTATCTACTTATTAATATTTGTTATTTGGTGAGACATCAGTCTCATATGTCCTTTACTTCTTTAGACATGGTTTGCTTTAGCTCTTTAAACATATTTAAAATAGTTGATTTAAAGTATCTGTCTGAGGAATCTGTGTTCAGTGACTCTGGCTAGAACTTCCAGAACAAAGTTGAATAGCAGTGGTGAAATCTGGCATCTTTGTCGTACTTGATCTTAGCAGGGAGAAATCTTTCAATCTTTCACCATTGAGTATGACGCTAGCTGTGGGTTTTTCATAAATAGCTTTTATCAGGTTGGAGAAATTTCCTTCTATACATAATTTAGTAAAAGTCTTTTTAAAAATCCTGATTAGGTATTGAATTTTGTTGAATACTTTTTCTGTGTCTAATAACCCTTTTATCATTATATTCTTTTTTTGTCTCTAATAATAATTTTTGTGTTAAAGTCTAATTTCTCTGAAATCAGTATAGACACTCCAGCTTTCTTTTGGTTCCTGTGTGTAGGAAATGTCTTTTTCCATCTTTTTACTTTCAACTTATCTGTGTCTTTAAATCCAAAGTGAGCTACTTGCAATTAGGCAAGAAAAAGAAATAAAAGACATCCAAATTAATAAGGAAGAAGTAAAACTCTATTCAAAGACAACATAATCCTATATATAAAAAATTCTAAAGAATCCACAAAAACTATTAGAGATAATAAATGAATTCAGTAAAATTGCAGAACATAAGATCAACACTCAAAAATCAGTTGTATTTCTATACACTAGCAATGAACAATCCAAAAAGGGAAATAAGAAACCAATTCAATTTACAGTAGAATTAAAAATAATACTTAGGAATAAATTTCACCAAAGAAATGCAAGACTTGTACACTAAAAACTACAAAACATTGACCAAAAAAAATTTAAAAAGACATAAAGAAATGGAAACACACCCCACATGCATGGATTAGAAAAATCACTATCATTAAGACAGCAACACTCCCCAAAGTGATTTACAGATTTGATTCCAATTCTATCAAAATTCCAAAAGCCTTGTTTTGTAGAAATGAAAAAAAAAATCCTAAAATGCATTTGAAATCACAAGGGGACCCAAACAGTGAAAACAATCTTGAAAAAGAAGAATAAAGCTGAAGGACTTACACTTTCTGATTTCAAAACTTACTCCAGAGTACAGTAATCAAAACAGAAAGATACTGGCATAAAGACAGACATATCAGTCAATGGAATAGAATTGAGAGTCCAGAAATAAACTCACTCATCTATGGTCAATTGATTTTAGACAAGAGTGCTAAGACTATTTATTGAGGAAAGAATAATCTCTTCAACAAACATTGTTGAGATAACTGGGTATCCACATGCAAAATAATGAAGCTTGACTCTTACCTCGCACCATGTACAAAATGGATCAAAGACCTAAATATAAGAGCTACAAACACAGAAGTAAATCTTCATGACCTGGGATTTGGCAATAATTTCTTAGGTATGACATCAAAATTACAAGTCACAAAAGGGGAAACAGATAAACTGGACTTCATTAAAATTAAACATTTTTGTACATCAGTGCATACAAAGTGAAAAGACAATCCACAGAATGGGAAAATATATTTGTAAATCACATATCTGATAAAAGTCTTATATCCTGAAATAATAAGAACTCTTATTATTCAACAACCAAAAGACAAACAACCCAATTTAAAAATGAGCAAAGAACTAGAACAGATGTTTTTCCAAAAATACACAAACAGCATTGAAAAGATGCTCAATGCTAATGATTAGGCAGTAGGGAAATGCAAACTAAACCACAATGAACTATCACTTCACTTCCACTAGAATAGCTAAAATAAAAATATGAAAAATAACAAGTGCTGGTGGGGAGAACTGAAACATTTATACATTGCTGGCGGGAATGTAGAACAGTATAGCCACTATGGAAAACAGTTTGGTAATTATTCACTAATTAAACATAAAATAATCATATGATCCAGTATTTCTACTCCTAGGTATACACCCAAAAGAACTGAAAACAAGTGGTCAAACAAAAATTTGTATATAAATGTTCATAGCAGCTATTCACAACAGCCAAAAGGTAGAAATGACTCAAATGTCCATCACCTGCTAGGTGAAGAAATGAAATATGGTATATCTATACAGTGTAAGATTATTTAATCACAAAAAGGAATGAAGTACTGATGTATGCTGCAATATGGATCAACCTTGAAAACATTATTAAGTGAAAGAAGTCAGACACCAAAGAACTAATATCATATGATCCTATTTATATTAAATATCCAGAATGGGTAAATCCATAGACACAGAAAGCCAAAAAAAAAAAAAGGTTGCCTGAGAACAAAGAGAGAGGTGAATGGGAAGTGACTGTTTAATTGGTACAGGGTTTCCATTTGGGGTGATGAAAGCGTCTAGTGGTAGTGATTGCATAAAATAAAATTTACTTAATGCCACTGAATTATACACTTTAAAAGGATTAAAATGCTATATTTTGTTATGTATATTTTGCCACAATAAATAATAGATTTTAACTCAAAAATTATTACTAGAGACACTTTATATGATGACGAAAGGGTCAACAGATGTAGAAGGAAGCATTTGACAAAATTTAACATCTCCACATAATTTTTTTAAAACCTCTGCAATTATGAAAATTAGAGAATTTCTAGAAAAACTCACATTAAATACCAAACTAATAATTTTTAATAAATTTTAATAAATAATTAAAGAGTGAATGCCTTTCCCATAAGATAACGTTCCCATGACGTTGTACAAGGGCATCATGGACACATAATACTAATATCAGAGGAGATACATATAAATAGTGTTTACTGAGGATAATCTTAGAAGCAGAGAAGTAGGGAACCACACTATGTATACTGAACTCGCATTATTCCACAGCAGAGATTAGTCACAGATCTTCTGTATACAAAATGGCCAAGTGCAGAGGAGTCTTCCTTGGCTGGCAAGTTTCTCTTGAAACTATTCCAAGAACAAGAATGAGCCCTACCATCACAGTGGCAAATATCTACATGTCAGCTTTGGAGGGATAAGGGAACCCCTAGTTTCCTTAAGTAACAAGAAATTTATCAAAGAATAGCGGGGTCCAGGAACAATGGTAAGGAGTATGCATTTCCAGAGCCAAAATCTATATACTGAGACCCGTGGAAAGAACCCTGCATGCCAGAAATGCTGACATCAGCTTAAGACCTGCTGTCTCCACAGGCTGGCTCAGTTCAGCTCACTCAGCTCTGATAAGCTACCAAAACAAGGGAGGAAATGAGACATCAGAGTGATGTGGAGTTGTCTTTCGTTGCTACTTATATTCACCATTGTACTGGAGGTCTTACCAGTGAAATGAGGCAAGAAAATAAAAAGTATTCATAATGGAAAGGAAGAATTCAAACTAGTAAAACTGTGTTTGCAGATGACATGACAATGTACAGAGAATATCCTAAGAGTTTAAAGAGAATTACTAGAATAAATTTAAAAATGTTTTAAGATACAAGGTCAATACATAAAAACCAATAGTATTTCCATATTCTAGCAATAAACAATTAGAAATGACATGTAAAGAACAACTCCTTTTATAATGGCATCAAAAACATGAAATATTTAGGGATATTTGTTGAGGACGTGGAAAAAAGGGAACCCTTGTTTCTGTTGGTGGGAATGTAAACTAGGACAGCCACTATGGAAAACAGTATGAAGGTTTCTCAAAAAATTAAAAATAGAACTACCATATGACCCAGCAATCCTACTTCTGGGTATATATCCAAAGGAAATGAAATCAGTACCTCAAAGAAATATCTGCACTCCCATGTTCATTGCAGCATTATTCACAATAGCCAAGATATGGAACAACCTAAGTGTCTATGGATATGGCATATACATATACAATGGAATATTCAGCTACAAGAAGGAAATCCTGCCACTTGTGACAACATGGATAGACCTTGAAGACATGATGCTAAGTGAAATAAGTCTGACAAAGAAAGACAAATACTGTATGATGTCACTTATGTGTGGAATCTGAAAAAAATGAACTCATAAAAACAGAGAGTATAATGGTAGTTGCCAAAGGTTGGGAAAGGGAGAATAATAGGGAGATGTCAGTCAAAGTATAGACTTAAACTTCCAGATATAAGATGAATAAGTTCTGGGGATCTAATATATGACACTGGTGACTATAGTTAATAATACTGTATTATAAATTTGAAAGTTAAGAGTAAACCTTAAATGTTCTTACCACGATAAAGAAATGGCAATTATAGTCGGCCTTCTGTATCTACAGGTTTCGCACTGGTAGATTCAACCAACCTAATGAAAATCAAAAATATCTGGAAAAAAAATTCCAGAGAGTTCTAAAAAGCAGAACTTGAATTTGCCATGCACTGAGCACTATGCTGAATCCATGCAAATGAAGTAACATGTAGGCATAACCTGCTGCAATCTACATGCAAATATATGTTATATGCAACCACTATTCCAGTTTATATAAAAAACTTGATCATCTGAAAACTTTGGTATTCATGGGGGGTCCTGAAGCCAATACCCTGAGAATACCAAGGGATGGCTGTATAAGAGGTGATGAAGGTGTTAACTAACCTTTGTGTAGTAATCATCTCACAATATATGTGTATCAAATCATCACAATGTACAACTTAAACTTAAATGTTTTGTGACAATTATATTTCAATAAAGCTGGAAAAAAACTTGTATTGTATACTTTGAATGGATGCTGTTTATTGTATATAAATGTTACTTCAATGAAGTTTTTTAAAAAATGGTATGGCAAGACTATCCTTACTAAATTAAAAAAAGAAAAAAACTCACCTGGATTTGTAACAATAAGTATCTTACAGTCAGGACTATGATGGACTAGGGAAGGAATGATTGATTTCATGATATTCACATTACGTTGAACCAGGGAAAGACGACTTTCTCCCTCCTGCTGCCGTGCACCTGCTGTAACAATAACTAATTTGGAGTTTTCAGATACACTATAATCTAAAAGGGAAACAAAAGACAATATTTGGATCAAGATTGCCATAATTACTGTGCCTTAATTCTTTAAAAGTCTATTGTATGACCTTGATATTAAAGTACTCATATACCTTGCATTTGGAGACAAACACACTTTCCAAGTAATAATGTTATCTTGCATAACCTAAAGGAAGTCTTGTCACTATGACTTACTAATTTTCACACAGCTGTTTTTTAAAAATAATTACAGAACCTACTATCTTTTTAAGCCCACAGTCTCATTTGTTATGAAGACCGGAGGCAATGCAAGTAAGCTCTCTGGCTTCTTAGAAACACCATATGTATCAGAAGTGTAGAACTCTGACATTTTATGTATCTGTTTCAGGAATCTAAGGGGGAGAATGTATTTACTTCTAATTATTATAAGGGACTGGATTTGAGATCACAAGCAAGTTCTTGATCCACACAAGAAAATAAACTATCTTCTAAATCTGATGACCAGTTATAAAATTGTTTCACCTATTAAGTCCAGATAAGATATGATGCTCAGTATCCCATACTGGACATTTTTCTAAAGCAATATATACTTGGAAGTTATTTTTCATATGGATGTCAAAAATTAAATGAAATGAAATCTCCTCTATGTTCCATCTCTATTTTTAAACTTTTTATGCTTTTGAAAAGGAAATTTACAAAAATATTATGGCTTCTTCATTTATAGTCATTTTCACTCTTCTAATCCAATTAATCAACCATAAACATTTTATGTTTTTCCTGCCCCAGTTAAGACTCTAATTAGAAAGACAACTTAGAAAGATGGCATTTCTTAGGCTGACATGTTTCACATAAATCTAAGAGATGATCTCTCCCTTCTATCAGGTAAAAGTTCTATAGGAGGAAGTTCTCTTCCCTTTCTGCACAGTCTACTCATTCTTGTTCAAACACCTTGCTTGAAGCTTACCTTCCATAGATTCTTACTTCACCACAGAAATCCAAAGTAATCTCTCAATCTCTTTCTCATGTCTCTTTCCCCATCCCTTTTCCCAATCTTTCTCCCCACCTCAACTTTTAGAGGATAAATGGAGAAAAACTCTTGTAACTTCTCTAATCATCCCTCCATAGTTCAGGTTGATAATTGGAAATATTATGTCCAACAAATTCAATTAAAGTGTATACCAAAGTAAAATATCGAGTCTTCATAATCTGCCTCTAAATTATCTAACTAGCTCTGTCTTAATTTTATGTCAGATTTTCCAGGTGCCCTGATTTTGTTAATGCTATCATCACCCTACCTGTTATTTTCTTTCCTAAATATAACTCAATCCTCTAAGAGACAGCAAACCATAATGGTCTGGAGCAAAGGCTCTGAGATCCAGCTGCCTATATTTTGATTCTGCCACTTCCTAGCTGTGTGACCCTGGACAAGTGTTTTGCCTGTTCCTCTGACCCTCAGTGCCTCATCTACAAGATTGAGCTAATAATAGTTTTTCTTTTAGATGATTTAGTGAGTTAATATACATAAAGTACTCAGAACAGTGCCTAGTACACAGTAAATGCTCAATAAATGTTAGCAATTACATTATTAGTCAAGTACTTCTTCAAACACCAATTCCCTTGCTGGGCATCCTCTAATCATATCTTTCATAAATACTACTCTCTTCACTAAATTTTTATAGTACTTACTGCCTATAATTCTAAAATAGTCCTTATACATAGTGCCTTATCTTTCCATGGTTATGTCATTTTATACATCTAACTGGATCATACAATCCATAAAAACAAGTTCTGATCTCATATTTCTCCCTTTCTTGGCACTTTCTATGTTCCAGGCATTCGAGGTCTGCGTTGACTATTATACATGAGAAAATTTAAAACACCTGTGGATAATCAAGGACATTCCATTGCTCTTCCTCATTAGAGCTCACTAAATGTATTTTCAAAATGCTCTTGTGAACTATATCATTCATATAGAAGAGTGTATAAGAAATACGTGTTCAAATTTTTTAAATATGTATTTGTTTTTACTGTTAAGGCATTTATTAAAATGTTCTCTGCCAAGATTTCACATCAGCTTAAAATTCAAATCAGTCTTTACATTTTCTCTGACATTTCCACCTCAGCATATCACATAAAAACACGTTCTCTAGTGATCAGTGTTACCCATATCTATTCATTGAGCCCCATGGTCAGCCTCTTTGTTCCCTAGATGAACTAACTAGATTTCAATACTGCTCTGCTACAAGGTAAAAGCTCCTAACTCAAACTTATTGGAAAAGGAGTGAAACTTCTGCAAAGTGCACTTTAAGAAGAGGTACTTTTTGCTTATCAAAAGAAACCAGTGAGTCCTCTAATAACAAAAGGGAGTATTTTAAAATTAAGCACATGATTTGGAGTGAAAAATTCCGATGTTGCTCTGCTGGTCCAAGCTGTTAATACTCTTGTTCTTCCTGTGGGACCCCTTCGTCAGGTATCACAAAGCCTTCACCTGTGGTACAGAGAATGTCCACAATCCTCTGCAATACAGAGTTGTTTTCCCCTTCGTTCTCCTGGCAAATCGATTCAATGTTCTTTAGCTTTCCAAAGTAGAAGTCTCTTTCTCCAGGCCTTCGATGTTAAGTTTCAATACGTTGACCTGCTGCATTATTTGGCTGCCTTGTCATCCCCACTGCCCACACCAGGATTCTTTCATACCACACCCAGGCCAGCCTTAGTGGTTGCAGTAGTTCTGTGTGTTGCAGTGGGCCTCTGTGGAGATACACTGATAGAGCTGAGAGGTTTCTTTGGTTTGTTCAGAGCTGGAGTAACAAGGAAGGGAGCCACTGCAGTTTCTTGACCTTGTCTGGCAGCTATAGAGTCATAGTCTTTTCCATCATAGTTTGCATCAATAACTTCCTGAACCACTGAATGAATTCAAAATTATCCTGAAACTTTTCTTTTACTAATTTGTCCACAGGAATTATTTTGTCAACATCCATCCTCTTAAAACCTGCTTATATTTTGAAGTTCTGGATGTATTCATGTTTAGCTTAGCTTGGAATTTCACTTTCTTCAAGGCAATGGAGCCAGGAACAGCATGTCCATAAACCCGACAATAGCAACCCCTGAGCACAACTGTTCTATCTTTGTCAAATGCAACTGCAAAGACTCATTGATCCAGACCAGCCTGTCATGTCAACTTAGGTTATCACTAGTGACTGAAGCTGCGTATACGTTCACTGCCATCTTCACTGCCATCTTCGGCTCTTAGCAGAACCGCGTCCACTGCCCCATGTGGGCTCTGGTTCCGTCTTCCTCTCCTTGAAACCACCAGACCCTGCCTGACCCCGCTCGACCACGCAACGACCTCATGTGTACCCCCCTACACCCCATTAAGTGCCTACGTAAAGAAATTTTTAAAATATTAAAGTTAGTCTACAGCCATGCCACCCTGAATATGCTGGATCCCGTCTGATCTCGGAACCTAAGCAGGGTCGGGCCTGGTTAGTACTTGGATGGGAGATCACCTAGGAAGACCAGGTGCTGTAGGCATATAAAAAAAAAAATTAAAGTTAACAACTCTGTAAATATCACACAAATTAAACAGAACATCACCAATATCTCGGAAGGCCCTGTGTGCCCCTAACAGGTTGCATCTACATCTTTCATACTCAAAGGTTACCAACCATTCTTGAACAGTGAAAATCACCTTACCCTTAAAAAAAAGGTTTGCCTATTTAAACAACATATTTGTATTAAGTTTTCTGACTCATAAGGTATGTATTACTTTGGCTAATTATTATGCATCTGATATTCATCCATGTTAATGTGTATCCTTGTAGTTCATTCACTTTCACTGCTGTATAATATCAGACTGCACAATTTATACAATGTAGTATTGATATTCACTGAATTGTTTCCAGTTTGGGACTATTACAAATTGCACCTCTATATATTCGTGTACATATATCCTAGTGCACATGTGCACAAGTTTCTCTTGGGAATATTCCTAGGAGTCCAATTTCTAGGTTGCAAAATATGTTCAACTCCTATTGTTCCACATCCTGACAAACAATATTATCACACTTTTGCCAGTCTAATGGGTGTTTAATGGTATATTGATATGCTTTTTATTTTCCTTGCCTTTGTTACTGAGATTTTCTTTTCATATATTTATAGGCTATTTGAGTTTCTTTGTGAAGTGTTCAAGTTTTTTCCCATTTTTCTATTGGGCTATGTATATTTGTCTTATTATACTCGTACTTTTATTCTAAATACTATTCCTTTGTCAGTTGTTTATGTTGCAAATATCTTCTCTCAGTTTATGGCTTGTTCCATCACCCTTTTACAGTGGTTTTTTGTTTTTGTTTTTGTTTTTGTTTTTGTTTATGAACACAGACTCTAAAATCTATATTCTTTCCTGTGTGTGCTTTTTGTGCTCTATGTTTAATTCTTCCCTACCCTGGGGTCATAAAGATATCCTATATTATCTTCTAAACTGAAGCTTTAAAGTTTTGCCTTTCACATTTTGGTCTTTAACCAACCTGGAATTAATTTTTGTGTGTATTATCAGGTAAGAGTTCAATTTTATTTCTTTCCATGAAAATAACCATTACCATAACAAAAAAAAAATTGTAAGTCCATAAATTTCCCAATATTGTAGTGTTATATAAAACTACAATGAGTGTTATATAACAATCTTTAGTGTGTGTCTGCACTCAATTAGTGTAGCTTTATAATAAGTTTTGATATCTGGTAAATTCTCACCACATTTTTTTTTCAAGTGTCTTGCTGACTGTGCAACCGAGGCTGTTATCATGGTGAATCAGAACATAGAAGTCAAGGGGAGGCTGCAGCAGCTCTTCTAGTTTGCCATCCACTAGAGCTTTATTCCACTTGTGATTAATATGGGGTTTAAGAGGGGTGCAGACTCTGGAATCCCTAAATTAACTGTTTTAGGCCTACTTTGGGGATAAAGAACTATTTGGTCATCTGGATTTGGAAACAATCAATGGACAGCAATGACATGAGAGATTTGTGTTCAGTTGGGATAAGAGGTGGGACATCGTTTGCACATTCACCAGTTGGATGGCACAGGGTTCTTACTACACAGATGCATCTGGAGCAGAGTGAAAACTCTACTGACTTGTTTATGATAGACTGTATCACAAAGTAAGTATTTTAATAATGTTTTTAAAAAGCATCTTGTCTGTTCTTGGACCTTTGACTTTCTGAATGATTTTAGAATTAGTTTACCATATAAAACAACAACAAAGTCTGTTTAGTTGCCATTGCATAGAATCTACAATCACTATGGGAAAAATGGAAATCACTATGGAAATCACTACAATCACTATGGAAAAATCTTACAATATTGATCCAAATATCTGACATATTGATCCATACAAAACAATTTATCAGAAAACAACTGATCCATATATAACCTGACATATTGCTAGAAATTAAAGACTGAATGATTTTTTAAGTATTTTAATATTGTAGTAGCTCTTTTGACTCTACTTAACCAATTCAATAGATTAACTGATGTAAAACATACTGATTGCAAAGGTACACTGAACACTCTCAACTAGAAGACATCTTGTATGTCTGTGTACTTCTCATTAGTTGCTGCATATCAAGAATCATTCATGTTTATGCTCAAATGTATTTATGCCAGTTATATTTATAAATTACATAATATGATGTAAATCACTAAAATATAAATGAAAAAGAAATGCACAGGAAAGATAAACACTACATTCAGGATTGAGATCTGAACAAATGTTACATATGGAATGTATCAACTGAATGGGTAATGTTTCACTTCTTTTGCTGGGTGTTGGATACATTGATGTTTGTTATACTTAAACTCTTTATTGTTTCAAATATTTAATAATATTTTAAAATAATTGTTTCTATGAAAATTAAGTTGAATGCCTTGTAAAGACATGTTAAGAGCAAGTTGTTTTAAAATTATCCTTTCGGGTGCAAGAGAAATAAAAGTGAAGGAAAACCAAAAAATTTAGTAGTTTTGTGATCAAATTGCTTCATGAGTATCTTACATTAATTATAGTACTTTAAAGAAACTTAAATAATCACTCTTGGTATGCTTTTAAAAATATACTGCAAAACTCCAAGCAGCTGAATCATACTCAAAGGCCTTGCCCTACAATAAGAAAATTAGCAAATGAATTTCTAAGTATCTTTTCATGTTTTAGGTCAACATAAATGTTTATGATGACTGTTAGATAGGAGGGCTTCTAGTAGAAAGTATGTTTATTGAATCAAATTACCAAAGAGTGCACTATACACATTAGTGCATGATAAAATAATTATTTTTCCTAATCCTTTGAGGCTTCTTAGGTGGTCAAGACATGATGCTAATGCTTATGGGGCCAAGCTCTCCATTTCCTGTTCTATAGCCTTACACTATACCTTGAAACCTGATCTTCTATAAACACAAAAAGAAAATGAGGTTAAAGAGTATAAATAAATATATCAATAGTATTACAAAAACTATTTAAGACTGCATATCCTTTGAAAAACCTGTAAGATTGAACAAGTTTAAAAAGCATTTATATGTCAGGTATGTAAAAGAAACAAATGAATAGAAAAAGGAAATACACAAAACTTATTAGAAGAGATTTAAATTTTTTCTTTATACTTTTTTGTATTTACCAAATTTTCTCCAGTAAGAATAAAAAGTCCTTTATTTAAAAAACTAACCGTCTACGGCCATGCCACCCTGAACACCCCCAATCTCATCTGATTGTGAAGTTAAGCAGGGTCGGGCCTGGTTAGTACTTGGACGGGAGACCACCTAGGAATACTGGGTGCTGTAGGCTTTAAAAAAAAAAAAACTAACCTTTAAAACTATATATCCTAATAATAATGGTGCTATTTTTAATTTAATACTTATAAATATCAGTTTGGTAAAGTTCATTACTTCTTTTAAATCTCTGAAAATAACTTTATAAAACTAAAATTAACCTTTTCCAGAAGTAATCTTTGAAGTATTAAAGAAAAGACTTCCATGCTGAAGATCCATCATTTCTCCCTTCAATCTGTCAGCTGCGATATCAACAAGGGTGAGTTCGTCAGTCAAATCCTAAAATACATGAAAGTTCTGAATAAAATTTTCTAGAAAAATGTTCCTATTTAAGTTTTATGAAAAATGAGAAAAAAATTTATGTAGCTACTTTATAATCAAAGAAGAGTTATATTTTTAAGAGAAAAGATGATATAACACTGGTGTTTTTCAAATATGCCAAGAGTGACCAGAAGTTAAGGTAAACAACAGAATGTAGCAAAACATAGTAATTCCTTTGCCTTGATATAACTGTTAATCTTTTTAGAATTAGGTTTTTTCCATTTCAGATAACAGTTCAAAACCAATGAAAAGTTATTAAATTCTATCAAAAGATTTTATTATATTTAATCTTATGCCTAATTTCTGCATTGGCTGAAGCTGTTTTTAGAATGCATCCTAATGGCCAAAACAGAAAGGTAGCCACCTGTAGGAACCCATTCCATGTGGTTCAGTACAGTACAATTAATGTCAGTCTTCTAACCTAGGGGTAGATGAACATATAACCAGACCCAATTAATTGTTCCATCCTCCCTTCTGGCCACAGTAATTAGTTTATAAATGGCCATATGGCCCAGGCATAACACATGACCACACAGCCTATGAGGTTTGAAAATGGAAGATGAGAAATTAAAGCTAATTTTTCTTTGAAATCATAAGCTCTAAGAATGACATAAGACTCTAAGAACAAACTGTATAGCCATATTTACCATCACATAGAAAGACCCTGACTGAAAATTAAGCCAACAGAAAAACTATAAACCAAGATATACAGAGATTATGTATGGACATGTCTGAATTCCAGAATTTAGTAGTACCTGAAGCTAGCTCTACTCTTAGATGTTCTAGTTATATGAACAATATATTGTCTTTGTATTGTTTACTCCAATTTGAATTGGGTTTTCATCACACACACAGAATATAGAACTATATAGGAGTATATTCCTTCAGATTCCAGTAGCCAGATTTCAAAGGTGAGCAGTAAGGGAAAGGTATTAAAGTCCCTATTTAATAATGTTTTTTCTCAGATCAGGTACCATCTTGACTTTTTGGAAAACTGTAAATTCTAAAATTTACTAAATTATAGGTTATATATCAGGAATAGGAGGAGGACAAGGAATTTCACCCAGAAGGATCACATATCACTTTTCGGCTAACTGATAAAAAAAAAAAAAAACAGATCATGTTTATGAATCAATTTTTACATCAATCTGGGTATGGGTCTGGACAGGAAAACAGAAACCAATGTAAGCATTTCAACAGAAGGAATTTAATATAGGGAATTGGTTAGACAAATGCTAGAGAGCTGAAAGAGCAAAAAGATAACACCTGAGGTAACCCAGAGATAATAACTGCAGTTTGAAATATCACACCTACACCTAAGGCTGAAGAAACAGAGAGACTAAAAGAGATGCTTCATGAGACTAATCTCAGAACTCTGAGGAAAGCAAAACCTGGCTGCTGCTGATACCACTGAAGGGGCATGGTGAGGCTAATGCTGAGAGTTCTAGAAGAAACTGGAAGCTAGAACCAACTTCTACCATTAGAGCAAAGGGCAGCTGCTGGGATAACTGTGACCAGAACAACAAACCATAAGGAAGAAGGAAGTCACTGCTCTCCTCCAGCCTTCCTACTTCTCTCTAGTGCCCCTATTGAAAGAAACTAATGAGATGCCAAATGGCAAAGGAGAAAAAGATTAAGCAGAGATCCAGCACCAGTATTACAAAGCAGAGTAGAAAAAGTTGGATTTGGAGCTGAATGACAATAATTTAATAACCAACACACCCTACTTCTAAGTTATATTACAATTGATTTATTTCCCTTCTCAACAGATTACCAGACAATTCTCTTCATTTGTCTTGACTGTCAAAGACAGAACTCAAAATAATCCCTAAAAGTTTTTGTTAACTATATCTCTGAGGGTCATTTCTTAAATAGAACTCCAAATAGAAACTCTGGGCTTGTTTAGCCTTCCTGAATCTTTTAAGAATAGTTATAAGCATCCTAGGAACTTTTCTCCAGGGAGTTCCAGAGCAACCACAGTAAGGTAGAAAGCAAGAGACTAAAAATCAACCTAAGGAAAACAGCTGTGGCCACTCTACTTTGTATAGGACAAGGAAGTAGGTTGTACGGCTAAAAACTTAGGTTGTACTTCAAAAACTGTACATGTACTTATAAACCCTTTAAAATCCACCTTTCAGTGACATATGTAGGCGTCATGGTACTCATTACAGCCCATATATCCCTTTAAGTCAATGGGCTCTATTTTAATATCCCTTATCACTTCCTATTTATTCCACAATACACATCAATGTGACCTAAAGACAAAGTCCTGAACTACTCTGCTTCACTTGGGTATCTGCCAGAATACAATAAATAATGGGCTTGAACAACTGACCTTTCTCACAACTGGAGCTCTGAAATGTCTGATAATATGCCTTGGAGTAGGCTTTTTGTGATTCATTGTGCTGAGCACTCAGTGAATTCTTTATATCTGCAAAGTCATGCCCTTCAGTTTTAGAATTGTTTTTTTTTAATCTCTTAAATAATTTTCTTCCTGCTCTTTCTTGTTTCTTGCTAAAACATCAATCAGCTACTGGATCTCCTGATTGATACTATAAGTTCATCTCTATTCTATATGTCATCTTTCTCTGACAGTCTGCTTTCTAGAAGCCCAGTGGGAGTAGGAGGATTCTTGCCTCACTGTCTAACATGTATATTTTCAAAGAATTCCACTGCTTTCAATGAAATGTCTATCCTCTACTGTCCTTAAGGTCTTGAGTGCAGAGCCTGTCTGATTCAATTTCTTCAAAGAATAAACTGCTTTCCCTTGTCTGCTGGGATGTGAGAGGTAGTTGCCTAGTTGATTAAGGTGCAGAAGAGAATCTGGTGGCTTTCTTTTTCATCATATAAACTTCCAACCAATCCCTTCTGTTATTTGTCCCATCCATCACCTCCACCTTGTGAAGCAACCAGTACTTCTGATTCCTGGGCCTTTCTGGAATTTAACTGGCTTTGCATCTTCTAGTCATATCTCTTTACAGAATGCCAAAAATTGTCTAAATAATACAGAAAAGCTTTTAAGAGCACAGGATATGTGTCCAGATTGCCAAGATCTGAATTCTGGCCCCTTCACCTACTAGCCATTTGACCACAGGCAAGCTATTTAACATCTGTGCTCCAGTATTCTCACATAGATGTAGATGATAACAGTACCTACCTCCTAAGGTTGTTATAAAGATTAAATAATACCTTTAAAACATTTAGAGAGGCAAAAGACTTATACACTGAAAACTATAAAATGTTGCTGAAACAAATTAAGAAGACAAAAATAAATGAAAAGGCATCCCAAGTTCATGGATTGGAAGGCTTAACATTGCTAAGATGTCAAAACTACACAAAGTGATCTATACAGATTTCATGGAACTCCTATCAAAATCCCAATAGCATTTTTTTTTAAAGAAATAGAAGAGTACATTATAAAATTTACATGGACTCAAGGGACTCTGAATAGCCAAAACAACCTTGAAAAAAAAAAAAACAAAGTTAGTGGGTTCATCCTTCCCAATTTCAAAACTTACTACAAAGCTACAGTAATCAAAATAGTGTGGTAATAGAATAAAGATAGACATATAGAGCAATGGGACAAGATAGAAAGCCCAGAAATAAACCCTCATGTATATGGTCAAATGATTTTTGAGGGGTTCCAAGACGAATCAATGAGGAAATATACCATTTCATCAAATGGTATATTTACATGCAAAAGAATGAAGCTGGATCATTTACCTTATACCATATATATAGTTAATTTGAAATAGATCAAAGATCTAAATGTAAGACCTAAAACTATAAAACTCATAAAACATAGGGGAAAAGCTTCATGACAATGAATTTGGCAATGATTTTGGGCCATGATACCAGAAACACTGGCAACAAAAGTAAAAGTGATATACTGAATTACAGTAAAATTAAAAACTTCTGTGCATCAAAGGACACAATCAACAGAGTAAAAGGAAATGTATGGAATGAGAGAAAATATTTGAAAATCATGTACTTGATAAGTGGGTTAATATCTAGAATATAAAAAGATCTCCTACAACTCAACGACAACAAATAACTTAATTTAAAAATGGGCAAAAGGTTTAAATAGACATTTCTCCAAAGAAACTACAAATGGCCAATAAGCATATGAAAAAAAGGTTTGAAAACGGAAAGTAAAATTAAAGAAGTTTCATTGTTATTTTATTAAATTTGGTACTTTTTATTTTTCAATGAGCATGTAATACTTATGCAATTAAAAAAATTTAAGTATAAGCCATTGGGAAATATGATTCTTACCCATTACTCTTCAAGGAAGGCAATTTGTGGATCATTTCAACGGACGTTATAATATTTAATAATCCAATCAATGTGTCTCCTATGAATAAATCTAAAATAGCCTAGCAATGCCTGACACATAGTAAACCCCTAATAAATGATCCTTAAATTGTGTCAAAATCAAATGAGAGGATACATGTTTGCTGTCAAGGGATTAGCCCTGCAACCCTGAATTTACTAACATCTACAAGACCTAAAAGAGCTTACTTGACATTCGGCCACAGCATGGCATTATCACTTACCTTCAATAAGATACAAATAGCACAAGCCATGCCTACAGCACCAGTTCCAACAATGGTGATCTTTCGCTGGGAAATTTCATCATCCTCAATCAGATTCTCAATAAGCTGCTCCTTGACCGTTGACATTTTGAGAACCTGATAAGGATAATGCAATTTCAGTGGAGTCAAACTCCCTAAATTAATCACCCTCATAGCTACCGATGTACTTAACCATATTGAACACCTAAAAACTACCTGCTGAATTTGCAGAAAGTTGGAGAGAAGTCAAAGAAAGAATTTCTTGGTCAAGGGTGTGGAGTGGTAGCGCAAGGCCAAGTCTATGTATCAATGGTAGAGTTGTGGCACCAACGGCCTTTTGATTTCTCCCTGTCCCCCAGCCACCATTTTCGCCCAGTACCAAATGCTCACAAATGCTCTGCTTCGCGCAACTCACCGCCTTTAAGGAAGATTTTTTAGAAACAGCAAGCCCAGAAAAAAATTGCAACGTCACTTGAGCTGGGAAGCCAGGAGGCGGTTACTCTCTAGACCGTTACGTGAGCACGCTCCCACTCGCGTCAGCACGCGAGCTCCACCCCGCCCCCGGCCGACCCCGGCGCAGGCGCACTGGTAGACACTCGCTATCTTCTCGGTGTTAGCGGGTGTTTTGGGTACATGCAGGTACATCCTCATAATGTCCGTGTGGCGAATGCTAGACGATTTGGGAGTGTGCAAGAAAGGATATTGGAGTGTTATTTTTTTCAGCTGGCCTAGGCCTGGGATTGAGTTTAGGGTCGTGGCGTCTTTGGAACCCCCACTACCACCCGGCCAGGCTCGAGGCCCACGTGGGAAAGAATCCTCCTGGGAGCATCTCCTAGTCTTAGAGGGGTGTTAACTTAAAACAGCATCCTGCAGAAATTACTTCCCAATCTTGGGGTGCCATTGGTTGGTTGAGGTAAGTTGGGCAGCTAGTTCGAACCGTCCTAACTTGCCTCTTTTGGAGAGAGCATGTTAAAAGGACCTGGGCCCTAAGAATGAAAAGAAATTTAAGTGTAGACTTGGGAATGACCAACCTGACTTTGAGGAACATACTTTTTGATTCACTTATCACAGCTTTGTCCAAACATTCGTTTGCAGAAATTTGAAAATTTATTAAGCTCTGTAACACACGAGTGAATGCTGAGATAATGTGAGAACAGGCTGGTAATGAAAAAGAAAGGCCAGGTCTGGTTTTCTAAGGGTAATTTTAATTTACGCCAAGAATGTGTTTATAACACACAACGGGACACAACCTCTGCTGTCATCTTTTGTCCTTTGCATTTGAATCATTTTCAAAATCTAAATGTTAATTCATTTTCTGTATCAAAGCCTATGATTTTTTTAATGTAGTTCAGATCATTCAATAACACTGCCTAAAATCCTTTAATAGCTTTCTATTAGAGTTAATATAACCAATTTTTACAACCTAAAAGACATTGAAAATTTTGCCTCCTTCTGCCCCTACCTCTGCAACTTTATCTCAAAACACTCTTACCACATTCTCCCCAGCTTTTAACAGCTTTTTCTTGGCTCAGGACTTTTTGCTTTTCCCTATATTAGAAAGCTCTTCCCCAGCCCTTCTCAGAGTTGATTCCTCATTTTCAGTTTTGAGCATAAATGTCAGTTCTTCTAGCTTTCTTTGACCAATGTGTCAACTACCACCACCTCCCTACATATCTTATGGCACTTTCTCTTTCACAGCCTACTACTGTTGCAGGATTCTTGAACAGAGAGATGGGACATCGAGGCTAGTAGCAGGAAGCAGTGTTTATTGATGCCAGCACTGGCTCAGCAGATTCTTATCCAAAGGCTGAGCCCTGATTGTAACATAATGAGCAGTTTTATACAACCTTGTCATTCCTACACAGCTACAGATATAAGGAAGAACATCGATTGGTTGGCAAGCTATGAGAAAACTGATGATGTTAGCTGGAGAGTCCTTGGGGTGGAGAGGAGGGCAGTCAGGAATGAACTCGTTTAAGCAGGAAATGGCCAGGCAGGGTCAGGCTGCCACATTCCCCACTTTGATGCTTGGACACAGGACTGGGTTAGAGAGCATCATCTCCTTTTCTAATTTTTGGTTTAGGGGCTGGTACCTCCACAGTATGAGGACTTATGCTGCAGTTTTTCTTTCTACTATAGCCCCTATGAGGGAGGTGACTGATCGGATAACAAGAGGCAATAGGCATGAGAGGAAGAGGCAGGTCCAGAGGTGGAGGAGTACTATCCCAACCAAGGTCTTAAAGCCACCAAAAGTGGAGAATCAGCCTCTAAAGAGGTTACTAGGGTCCTATCCTTTCCAACTTGAACAGGCACATGAGCTATTTTCCTAATATTAGCTATGGCAGTCACAGCTTTGCCATTGTCATCTATTTTGAGACAACAATCAGTCTGGTTAAACTTTCTGCACATTCCTCCTTCTTCTGCTAATAGATAATCTAAGGCTAGGTGGTTTTGATAGATAGCTGACCGCATCTGGGATTTTTGCCTGGCTAGAAGCTCTAAGGCAGTTGTAGTCTCATTGGTTATGATGTCAAGAACTGCTTGTAATCTAATGATCCAGTTAAGCATGTATATAGGGGTAACCCCAGCTCCCATCTTGGGCCCAAGTTGCGGGGCCATAGTATTGGATAATACAGTGGGGCAGCCACTTATTCTCCCTATCCCCTGACGTTTGTTGCCCTCCTATTTCAAGTGATCTCTTAGTTCTGGCCTTTCAATCTTGATATAGGAGAACACCTAGTTCATTTCCTCCTTGGTCAGGTAGAAGGAAGAAGTCAGGCTGAATGCTCCCAATGGCGCAACCTCCCTTCCAGTTCATTAGGAGCTGAGTATAAGCCCACTTTCCACAAATGCAGAAGAGCCCATTGGGCACTTTCCAGTTTTGGGGGCTGGTGGAATTGAGGTTTTCCCAGAATGTGCCAATAGCTAGGATGGCGTGGAAGGGGTTAGGGACCATACCATTTTCTATAGTACAGTTTGTGACAGTCGAGTTTTGGTTGAGAGAGTGGCACAAGGAAGAGTTAGCTGCAGTACTATTGGCCCAATACCAAGGAAGGAGACTTGGGCCACCAGTTTAGGTTTATGTGATTTAAAAATAGCATTCTTTTACATGAGGTTTCTCCAACCCACTGAGTGTATCCCGGACCCATCCAGCCAAGACATTCTTCCCCTACCACTTTTGAGGGGAGGACCCAGCTCTGGGATTGACCCTCTTCGCAGTGAGCCACCATGTGGTTCCACTGGAGAAGGTAAAAAGCATCTAGGCTAGTTCCTTTCTAAGGCCAATGTTCACACATGAGTGCTTCTCCACAAACCCAGCATTTAGTGACACCAAGTTCATGGGCTATCGTCTCAGCTAGATCAACAAGGAAGTTCTTCCCTAAGGTTGGGAGGTCTAGATTTTGGCCCAAGGTGGCCTTTAGCTGATCATACATTTGTGGGCTTTGAGGCCTAGGAGACAGTGTAGACTTAAGTGTGGTTGAATTATGCAGCCATTGGACAATTCCTCTGACTGCTGGGCCCTCTGCATGATTATGAACCTTTCCAACATGCCCAAATTTCCCCTAATTTTTCAGGTTCTTGTCAGGATTCGCCGCTCTCAGAATTAACCTTTATGTACCCTATCTAATATTGGAATCCCCAATGAGTGCAGAGTATGGTGTTTAGGGCATACCCTTCGGGTAGATCAGTTATGGAAGTGAAGGTGGTGGCAATGTTGGACCTTATCCTGTACCTTTGTATGCAATGGGTACAAGGGGAAGAAGTGGGGAGACTGGCACCACACACAAGGCAGAGTAGGAGGAGAAGGAAACGAGACTTTAGGGGTGCCATCCTGATGAGATGTCGTTCTCAGGCTTCTGCCATACATAGATTGGTCACCTTCCAGTGTGACCAAAGAGGGGCCGACATATTACCCTTGGTCCTTCGGCACAGTCGGTGTTTTCTTCCAGAGGGTTGCTTTGAGGGGCTCAGAAGAGTCTGGAACACATTCCCACTATGCAGCAGTGGTTTTAAGTCTATGGTGATGTATCCAAGATATTATTTCAGCAAACTTTACTGCAGTGGGCATAGACAAAATGACAGTAAAGGGGCCTCTGCACAGGGGGTTTAGAGGCTGAATGTTCCACTCTTTTACCCAGTCTGCTGGCTTAAAGAATTGAACTTCAGTGGTTAAACCGACAGGGAGCCTTTCCCTAACCCATTTTTTGAGAGTCTGGAAGGTGGTCCCTAGGACCTGAAGCTGTTGCCTCAGAGTCAATTCACCTATTTCCTTGAGGTCTCCTTGTAGTCCTTTGATGAGTGGTCATGGCTGCCCATATAGGATCTCGTAGGGAGAGAACCCAGTCTTATTGGTTGAGGCTGACCTGATTCTTAATAGTGCCATGGAGAGAACTTTGTCCCAATGTGTTTCCTGACATAGTTTTCCCAACTGATTTTTAAGGATCCTGTTCATGCGTTCCATTTGTCCTGAACTCTGTGGTCGATAGGCAGTATGCAATTTCCATTTAATAGTTAAATTCTTGGCTAGTAGCTGCACTATTTCTACTACAAAGGGTGGCCTGTTATCTGAGCCAATGGTAATAGGCCAAATTGTGGAATAATTTCTCAGAAGAGCAGTCTGGCTACTTCTTGGGCCTTCTCAGTCCAGGTGGGATAAGCCTCTATTCAACTGGAATAGGTGCATGCAAAGACCAAGAGATACATGAGGCCCCATGATTGAGGCATTTCAGTGACGTCTACTTTAAGTTCCTCAAAGGGGGTGCCACTAACACTTTGGACCCCCGGTGGGGCACATGGCCCTTGCCCGAGGTTGTTGTGGGCACAGACTTCACACCAGTCACACACCGCTCAAGAGATGCTAGAGTGCTGGGGGACAGAGAAGTACCGCCCCAGAATGGTTTTTAGGTCAGTGCAACCAAGGTGAGTCCTTTGGTGAAACTGCTTGACAAAAGCTAGGGCTAGGGTCCCAGCTACTGCAATTCGCCCGTCCTTGAACTTCCACCATCCACCGGAAGGAGGTCCCCTCTTCGGCCTTCGACCAGGCTTCTTGAGGTGAGTACTTGGGGTCCCATTTGGCTAAGGGACTGGGAAACAGGGAAGCAGTTAGAGCAGTAGGGCTGGCCATCTCCTTGGCCACAGCCAGTTTGGCAACATGGTCTGCTCTGCAGTTGCCCCAGCCCATTATGGTGTCCCATTTTGATGTCCTCTGCAGTGCATGACTGCTACTATCTTGGGGGCCCACACGGCATCTAAGAGTTCTAGAATGTCCTTTCCATATTTTATGTATTTTCCCCCTGAATTGATTAGGCCCTTCCTTCTCTTTGTACAGGGCTCCAGTACATGACGGGTGGTGAAGGCATACTTAGAGTCAGTGTATACGTTAGCACACACTCCTGCTACCAGCTGAAGGGTGCAGGTCAAGGCAATAAGCTCTGCCTTCTGTGCTGAGGTTCCCTTAGGCAGAAGTTTTGCCTCAGTGGTGGAATGTAGGGTCACCTCAGCATATCCCACAAGACATTCTCCTCCCCTCACAAAGTTGCTACCATAAGTGTAATAGTCTACATCAGGGTCCTTGAGGGGCTGGTCTGTCAAGTCAGGTTGGCTGGAAAACACTTCATCCATGACTTCAATGCAATCGTGGTCTGGTTGGCCATGCCTAACGGGTAGCAAGGTGGCTGGGTTCAGGGTTCGTACTACCTCTAGGCAGATGCGTAGATTCTCACACAGCATTCTTGGTATCTGACCATCTGAGGATTAGCCAATATTGTCCCTTTTACTCCAGTAATGTTATTACTGAATGTGGTACTTGACTGTCAGTTCTTGGCCCATAGTCAGTTTGTCGGCCTTTGACACGAGGAGGGCCGTGGCTGCAAGTGCTCACAAGCAGGGTGGCCAGCCCTGGGCGACAGAGTCAAGCTGTTTGGAGAGATAAGCCACAGGACAGAGCCAAGATCCTAGCAGTTGGGTTAAGACCCCTACTGTGACACCCATGCGTTCATGTACGTACAAAAAGATTTGGTTAAGTCTGGGAGTCTTAATCCAGGGGCATTAGTGAGGGCCTGTTTGATTTCTTCAAAGGCCGTGTAGATTCACAGAGTAGGGCTCCCAATCTCCCTACTTTGTGGCTTCATAGAGGGGTTTGGTCAGGATGGAGAAATTAGGTATCCAGATTCGGCAGAAGCCAGCTGCCCCAAGGAAATCGTTAGATGGTAGGGACAGGAATTGAGCATACCGTTTGTTTTCATTCTGGGCCAAGTTGGCGCTGTCTCTGTGACAGGTGGAAGCCGAGGTATTTGACTTTCTCTGCAAATTTGAGCGTTCCCTTTAAAGACCTCGTAACCCACTTCCCAAAGGAGATTGAGGAGTAGATGCATTCCTTTCATGCATTCCTCATAGGTCTTTCCTGTTAGGAGATCATCTACATACTGCAGCTGTGTTGGTTTGCCGGGAAGGCCTTTAAATCTGAGACTCAGTGGATTCTTATCCAAAAGCTGAGCCCCAATTATAACATAACAGGCAGTTTTATAGTCTTGTCATTCCTACACAGCTACAGATATAAGAACACTGATTGGGTGGCAAGCTATGAGAAAATTGATGTTAGCTGGAGAGTCCTTGCAGGGTGAGGGGGTCCAGTCAAGAATGAACTAGTTCGAACAGGAAATAGCCAGGCAGGGATCAGACTGCCACACTACCAGCCCCAAGCAAGAGGTTCCTACAGTAGTCAGGAGTGGCAGCTGTTGTTGGTCCTGTACTACCACTTACTGTATGTGCTTCCTTCCACAACTCCGTCCTTGTACCTCATTTACCATGGGACTGACAGGGAGATAGTGCAGGCCTGGATAACCGCCAAACTCAAGCTCTATACCTGCCTCATGCCCTGGTGGCCAAAGGAGATATCTCGGTAGTGACCAAACTCCTGCTCTAAGAGGCTCTCCATGGGTACCTGCCCCAGGCACAGGGGAATTGGTGGGCGCTTGATGCGCTGAGTGGGTTCTCTGGGTGGCTGTGATCCAAGCTAACTTATCATTTTGCTTTATTGCAGCTTTGTACAAACAGAAGAGCCAAGATTTGTCTTGCATAGTCCAATATCTACCATAGTATAGTAGGCACTCAGCAAAGAATTTGAAAGAATATCACTTTGAAGTCCTGATAGTTTTATTTTGGAAAGATGGGCTTTAGTGGAAAAATATGTAGAGACATAGGCCTATCCATCTGTGTGTGTGTGTGTGTACATATATATTATTTTTCAGTCATGTTAGTTGACTAATTTATTGAATCAAGCAATGTGTAACTAATGAATGTAAATGTTTTTCAAAAAAAGACTGAAAGTGTCTCAACTTACAGAAGGCTGTAGGATAAGTACACGTTTCTTTATATTGGGGTAATTAAAAAGTCCTAAGATTAGATAGTGGTAATAGTGCACAACTATGTGAATCTGCAGAACTGCACACTTTCTTTATGGTATGTAAATTATATCTTAAGGCTGTTTTTTAAGCTTATAGGAAAGCAAGTCCTATAATAGTTGTCAAAACTACATGGGTCGGTCTTGTTTTTATATTCAAGACATTTTTTTAAAAAATTCTCTTATCTAGTTCTCAGGAAGAAAACTTTGGGAAAATATCCTGGAGAAATGTCAATAAAGTTCTAGTTAACCTCTAAAAGCAGTTTTTAGGCCTGTATAAGGATCATAGTTATAGAAATATTTTGAGGAAAATCTATAGAGAATTTTTGAGTAAACCAACAGGACTATTTTAAAATTATTACAGCAGCCCTCCCCCCTTATCCGTGGTTTTACTTTCCATGGTTTTAGTTACCCTGTAGTATGAAAATATTAAATGGAAATTTCCAGAAATGATTCACAAGTTTTAAATTGCACTGTTCAATACCCTGATGAAATCTTACACTAACTATCCTGGCTCCATCCACTCAGGGCCCTTAAATCATCCCTTTGTCCAGCTTATCCACGCTGTATACACCATTAGTCACTTAGCCACCTCAGTTATCAAATCGACTGTTGATACTGCAGTGCTTGTGTTCAAGTAACCCTATTTACTCAGTAGTGCCACATTCACCTAATTCTTAGTGTTATAAAAATCTGTGTTTCCTATAGTGGCAAAGTACCACTGCTTGTTCAGTTGGCAAATAACATTTTTTACATTTGTGTATACAATGTTATCTACACCAGTTGTAAGGTATCAATTATAATTAGCACTATTAGTTATATAATACCTGGGAGCTTAGTGCATTAAAATTATAATGGAAATACCAAAACAAGCTAGCCATCTAGTCATACCTTTAATATATTAATTCACATTAAAGTCTAATTAGTAAATTGCACCCTTTAAAAATTATTGCAGGGTTGTTCAAGAATAACCTAATGGCTCCCAATAATGCAGTGAATAGCAGCTTTGACTTTCTATCTTAATATAACAAACTTACAGAGTAGTCACTGTTCAATGTTTATTTATTTGATGTTTTAGTTGGTATGAGTTGGATAGTTGGCTGCATTATTTATATGTACTTTTCTTTTTACATTATATACCAATGTACCCTACTGTGATACATACAGTACACAAAATAAGATCCTTTAGAACAGTAATGCACAAGACATGCAATGTTGGATTTACACACTGGATCCCAGGATGTGATTGACTGGAGGAAAAAAAGCTGGGCTAGTCATGAAGGGTAAAGAACCAGAAGTTATATAGTAAACATATCTACTTTGAAGGGCAACTGTAGCTTGTGCAACATTGGCAGCAGAGGTGCCTTTGAGGAGGTGAAACTATTTCACAGTAACCAACTTAGGACAACACAAGATAAATACCATTCAGCATCAGGACATAGCTGCAGGGTTTTATGAACCATTCCTATTTCTTACTTTAGGAAACAAGTTTTTCCTAGGCTGTCTTAATATTACTGCCTCAGTCACAGATCAGATAAAAAGGATAAGATGCACAACCTCCAACTAAAATCCTGTTGTATCCTAGACAGTGAAGTGGTATGACATTAGAAGACGTTAAAACTGCAGCTCTTTTTGGATCCCCCAAAGTGTATCTGCACTCTTCTTCAAACGGGCCTCTTCCTCCGGTGTCAGAGTCACCTTCACAACGTCTGAGATTCCATTCTGTCCCAAGATGCAAGGAACACTAAGGAAGACATCGTCTTTTATTCCATAGAGACCCTGAAGACAAAAATGAAAAGTATTTTGTTTTGTCTGTACATTCTGGGGCCTTTTTTAAGACTTTGTTCTCTACAATTATGACTTATTTAATACAGCTTGATAAGTAGAAATTCCTTTCTATATTTTTAGTTAGGAGGTAATGAACAGCATAAAATAAAGTCACTAAAATAGCAAGATTTCCATTCTAAAAGAAAATCTAAACTATTTCCATTATTCATAGTACTTTCCAACTTTTAATGTATTAACACTTCGATAACTCTAATTTGAATGTGATTTGTTTTTCCCAAAGGAAAAAAATCTGTTTCTTTTTTAGTTTTCCAACAGTCTCAACTCAACATAATTGAATAGTTTTTTAGTCAATAAATTGTCAAGTATCTATGTGCTGAACACGGTGCTAGTGGACATTAATCCTAAAACTCAACCATGTCTTTTCAAAAACAGAAGTTGTCTATGGCCATGCCACACTGAACAAGCCGGATCCCGTCTGATCTCGGAAGCTAAGCAGGGTCAGGCCTGGGTAGTACTTGGATGGGAGACTACCTAGGAAGACCAGGTGCTATAGGTGAAAAAAAAATTAAAAAAAGGGATTATAAACTGACAAGATCCTTGTAATCTGTGAGGTCAACCAAGGGTTGCCTCTCCAAAAAAAAAAAAGTTGCATGTACCTTAATTTATATCTTAAGTTAATGACCAAGAACTTAATCTGCTTTCTCAGAAATATTTTTAGAAACTAAGAAATTAAAAATAAACAAAATACAGGAAATAATACCCTTCAAGTACAACATATCACTGCACAGACCTACCTTAATCATGGTGGAAATTGGATGCACCCGCCTGAGATTTTTCATTATACTTTCTGCCAAATCTGCCACAGACAGTCCAATGGCCCAGGATGTGTAGCCTTTCAGTTTGATTACCTCATAAGCACTATAGGGTAGGGAAGGACAGGAAAAAGTAGGGTGGGAAAAACAAAGAAAAACAAGCTTTCACTGAAGTATCCTTTATAGTAAATAATGTCACAAAGTTGCCTTATACGCTTAAGAGTAACCCCTGCCATGTATACCAGGATATTATGTATAGCAATATTTGCAACAGTATTGTCAGCAATAGCAAAAACCTGGAAACAAGCCCAATGTTCTCTAAAAGAAGAATGAATAAACTGTGGTATACTCATATAGAGTATTACATAGCTGCCAAAACAATAGTGATGTACAACAAAATGGCACAATTCTTAAAAACGTAAAATTGAATTTAAAAATTGAATCCAAGATTACACATAGCATGCTTGACTCAGGATTATCTCCAGTCTGTGTGGGTGTGTAGAGGGATGTGTGGAAGGAGCACAGAATTCACTCATTTCCAAATACTAGGTGATTAGTAATTCTGGCCCAACAAAACATTAGTTGACAGTTACTGTCAATGTTTCTTGGGTTGTTTGGTGGGTTCACAGGTTTTATTAAACAAATACAAATAAGAGGGCCTTGCCTAGACCAATCATGATTCACTATTCAATTCAACAGACCTGAAGTCAGCACATGACCACACAATTTACAGTAAGGAAATAATGCCACTAAGTTGAACGCTTATTTCAACAATTTCTAAGTTAATAAGTATCTATATTTTCAGTACTATTATGAATCTAGACATTACTTCATTTTATAATCATCTGAACAAGCTATGTTTCTAGTCATAAAAACTATAATAGGAACTTGAATTTAAATTTTCTTATTCCTAAATGAATCAATCATATATGCTATTGAAGACTGAAACTCAAATATGGTAGACTTAATCAAACTTGTTTTATCTTTATAGTTTACAATACATGCTTCTAAATTGAGAATTATGGCAAAAAGACTATAGCATTAAAAGTCTTTAATTTTTAATATATCTTTACCTCTGTTTATGACTTAACAAACCTTTAGAAAAAAGTTTTCTAACAAAAAGTCCTGAAATGCAAATGCGATGTTTTTAGTCTTTTAAATAAAAAATTAATTTTAATCTTTCATGTTACCAAACTATGAGACATATTACCTGGCAACCACCTGTTTGTGAACTTCTTTCCACTGTTCCTTATCTGTATCAGTGCCCAAATCAGGGTGCAGATTCTTCAGGGAGACACCAGCAACATTTACTCCACTCCAGACAGGCACTAAAAGAAATAGCAGAGAATACATTTATTTCCATGTACCAGCCATCAGACTAGTAATTCTGACTTATTCCAATTCTCTTATCTGGGGGAGGATTACCCACTTTAGGTAGATGCTCAAGACTACCAATGCCCTTAACATTTTGGATTTTCTTTTCAATTTTCATAAATTCCATTTGATTTGGCTTACTTTTTCAGGGCCAGACAGTGCAAGTCAAGTTTAAACAGCTATGATATTATTAAATGATTGAGGTCACCCTAAGAACTATTACCTTATTTAATATGTCTGTGGTAAGAAGTCAAAGTTTCATTCCCCATCCTTTATGCCATATAAATGTCATACAAGATAGCTAAAATCTTAATTCTTAGCATTTAATTATACCAAAAATAGATTTCTGGAAACCACTCTACCCTGATGAATGGATATCTCATTGAGGTTGATTTAATAAAACTCCTGTCAATTTTTTATGCAATCTTTTTGAAAACAAAAAAGAAGTTACGCTTACCACTAGAGTCTCCATGCTCCCCAAGGACCCACCCATGACAGCTTAATGGGTGAACGCCGAGCCTTTCTCCCATGAGATAACGGAACCGGGCTGAATCCAGATTGCAACCACTTCCAATAACACGGTTTTTAGGAAAGCCACTTATCTTCCAAGCCACATAGGTCAAGATATCCACTATGAAGAAAACATTTCGGCAAAGATACTAGGTGAATCATTAGATAATAATTAGCTATTTGTTAACAATGTTTTTGTTATATTTTTAAACCTCTATACTATGTATAATATGGCAAAACTTTTAGTATCCAGGAAGTGGAGTTTAATGAAAATATACTGTTTCAATCAAGAGAATAACACATTATCCATAAACATCCCTTTTCCAAGATCTGCTGCACAAATAACTAATTTGTTTACTCTAACACATCTATTTTTATGGAATTAAAAATCTCACCTGGATTGGAAACAATAAGCAATTTGCAGTTGGGGCTGTATTTTACAACATTAGGAATGATGAATTTAAAGATGTTCACATTACGCTGGACCAAATTAAGACGGCTTTCTCCCTCTTGTTGACGTGCCCCAGCTGTGATAATAACCAGCTTGGAATTTGCAGTCACATTATAGTCTAGACAAAGGGAAGTAATAATCAGGTTAAGACCTTTAAGAGAACTCCATTACCTAGCCAGCAAAAATTTGTTCCATAAACTTTTTTTATGGACAGTTTTATATAATTGTGTATGTGGCAGAAAAATGTCCCTAACAGCCCCCAAACTCCTTTAGTTTTTGGAATTTTATTGCTGTGCCCACTTACACGGAGAAGTACATCAACGTTTTCTTGTAGTCTGGTTTTAGTCACATTGTGACTTTATGTAACTATAACTGGGAGAAGCTGGAAGGAATCAAACTTATTTGACTAATTTCAAATAAGATACATTGCCACGTTTTTTTGCCACTTGAGCTCAATGCTCACACTGTTCTATACTCCTATTTCTACTACTTAATTGTGGTCATATCAGCCAAGGGACAGGCTGCTGTCATGCCCTTCCCCTCCCATTTTTTTTTTTTTTAAAGCAGAGGCATCTTTACACCTATCAAGTACATCTTATTTCTAGATAACCCTATGGCACAGGAAAGTTAATCCAAGGATGGAGATAATGAAGGAAGTCGCCTATCAGATACATGGTCAATGACTTTTCAAGTGTCAAAACAGACACTATTTGGGACCCTATTCAGGTTTCCTGGCTGGCACTCATAAAAAATGTCAAATCAAGAATATCCACTGAACAAGCTCAATTACCTTATTTTCAACCTTATCAGCATGTGAAAGTAAGTACATTTGATTTCAATATTTAAAGCACTATGGTTAAAAATGGACCTATGGAACTTTACTATTTATATTCTAACTCAGATGCTTTCTATATTACAAATTAGATATCCATTTAAAACCACTTATTAAAAATTGAAACTTTGATACCAAGATATACCAACGCAAAATTGTTCAAAAGCTCTCTTATCCTGTATAAAAAAGAAATCTTTGAAGACCTAGGATTCTGAGCCTAATAAAGAATTAAGTCCATCATGGACTACAAAATAAACTTGAAATCAACCTTTGCCAGAGACAATTTTTGGTGTTCTAAGGAAAAGGCTGCCATGTTGAAGATCCATCATTTCTCCCTTCAGTTTGTCTTCCATGACATCAACAAGAGCAAGTTCATCTGCCAAGTCCTAAAAGATTTAAAATTTTTAGTTAAATCAAAATTG
The DNA here is from genome assembly GCA_028627145.1 of Eidolon dupreanum. NCBI lineage: Eukaryota > Metazoa > Chordata > Mammalia > Chiroptera > Pteropodidae > Eidolon > Eidolon dupreanum. The sequence goes on from CM053510.1 coordinate 27,299,803, forward strand.
CTTCCAAAGGTGACATCTCAAAAAATAAAAACATTTTTCAACTAAAAAAAAAAAAAAATCAAAAAATTACTACTTCCAAATTTTTAAAAGGGCATGCAAAATTTCCATATTTCTGGTAGAGGAGCAGGCCCCCATTTAAAAACTGACTCAAGATAACCCAGACGTAGGAAGAAATACTGACCCTCTTTCTTCAACCCTCTTTCCTCACTGGAGCAACCTCTTCAGGATCCCCACCACCATGTGGAAACAGAACACTAGATGGGCAATGGCTAGAATAATGTCCAATTGTCAGCTTACTCTTTCAAACTGATTTCAAACTGATTTCAGGTTGTCAATCATTAAATTAGTGATATTGACTAGTACTAAGACTTGGAATTAAAAAGTGATATTCTGAATCATTCCCTGGTTCTGTTTTCTGTTTATTAACCAACTCTAACAATTTCACATAAATATTTGTGCATTTCAAAATACTGGTGAAAAATATTCTTTCAGTTGAACCTATAATAGTTCCTAGGTGCATCTCAGACCAGAAGCACCAAAAATAGTTTTAATACAAATGGGATGTGGAGTGTCATAACCAAAGAGGTTACACTAGCTGAGGCTGCAGATCGACCCCCCAAATCATCTACAGTATAATGAGTGCTCTGGCAGTTACTCTTACTCACACTTGAATTAGAGGGCATCGCAGAAGACTATAGCTGGTGTGGGAAAAACAGATGGCATCAACTTATGATTCAGTGGAGGAAGAAATAAGAGTTTATGTATTTTATGGCCTCCCTTAAGAACACACATAGAGCAATCTGTGTTGCTCTGCAACCTCTGTATAGCTCATTTCTGCTTTTAGCCCGTTCTCACTTGTCCTTTTCTGATCAGAACCCAGAATTCATTGTTTCACTCTTATTAGGAACTCTAAACCTGAACTTGCATACTTTTTCATTTGTTGGCAATTCATTCACGTTAATACAGCACAGTTTATTTAAGGAACTAGGTTGCCAGCCTAATAACTTTGATTTTTTTTTAGTTCCTATGCCCTTTTGGTAATAGCATATTTCAAAGTTTGTTTCACATAAAGTTTTTTGAATGAGTGCATGAACTTTAATATTTGTATATTTGTAAAGCAATATGATAATGCAATTATCGGGGAGCGAGTGGAGGGATGGGTAGGGTCAAGTTATCCCTAGCTTTCAGAGTGATGGGCTCTCACTTACCTTCATTAAGATACTGATGGCACAGGCCATGCCAACAGCACCAACCCCAACAACTGTAATCTTATTCTGGGGGCTTTGTTCCTCTTTAAGAAGATTCACAATCAGCTGATCCTTGAGAGTTGCCATAGTGGACTTAGAACCAGAAGGAATCTATTTAGAGAAAAACATGCACTGTCATTGCATCCTCTTTGACACTTACTAACCAAAAACTGTTCTGAAAATGCTATTTTACTTCCTTTTAGGGTACCTGACACTAAAAATCACAAGGGATGACTTAAAAAGGGGAGGGGAAAACACCTAAATATAACCAAAGGAGAGTCGAAAGTCCTAATGCGAGGGTCTGGTGTAGTTACCTTGGTGTGAAGGACCTCACCTTAGCATGGAAAAATAATATGGACGTTTGGGTGTAAGTATAACCTCCTGAAGGCGCACTCATCTTGCTTTATTTTACTACGCAAGGCTGGCTTTCTCTCAAACAAGTTTACTGTGAGCCTCTATTCCAGTCACAAGGCTCCTGACAAGCCCTTCAAGCAAGGACCAGAGTTACGTGCGGAAAGCGCCTTTAACCGCCTCGCCGCCAAAACCCAGCTGCAATGGGGCGAGTAGTGAGCTCTGCTCATGCGCGCTCACTCATTTCCCCCCACCCCTGAAGGGGCGGAGATCAGACCAACTGCTCGGTCCCCAAGAGCCCTTAGGTTTTACGCCGCCACGCTCAGACCCGGAAAAGTTAGCTTCCGCCTCCTCCCCCACCCATCCGCCCAAGAAATTCGAGCGCATGCGCACTTCACACCCGGTGGAGCAAGACGAGCGGTCTAGTGAACGCTGGCTATTCAGAGGTAGGCAGGCATTGGCCCCACCCGTGAGCGAAGCGGATTAGGAACTAACGTGTTCTTAGGGCCAAAGGGAGCGAGCCTGGACTTTAAACTTAACTAGTGCTCGTGCTCCGAAACAGACGGGAACCACGCTGAGGCCCGGCTAGCAGCCTCCCAGGCCTGGTGCGTGGCCAGAGCCAGAATTTAAATCTCAATACCAGGGGCTGTTAACTAACCAGGAGGGAGGAACCCGGGGCGGCTTCTACTGTGAACCTTGTAGCAAAGCCTGAGTATGGGGAAATTTTTTCAGTACAGAAGTGCAGAAATAGCTGCAGAGGCCTCAAGCCTCGAACCCTAACGTCACTAGATACTAGGTGGAACCCTGTTTCCAGAGTCCGCGCCTTCGACTCTGCTAATCCAACTCTGCACTGCATTCACTGTTATCTAGTGTCTTGACCCTGTCCCAAAGGGCAAAAATATCCGAGAGGGCTTCCAGGCAGGCGGCCCAGAGCCACCAAGCTAGAATCGGGTCTCTCCTTACAAATCACTGCTATTTCTAGACAGCCTTTTAAGGTTTCTGCAGCCTAGCAGGGGGAAGGGAGTTCTTCCTGCAGTTCCTCCTGGCTTCACCAAATCCTAAGCCGTAGGCTCCAGCGCTCCCTCTAATGTGGAGCCACGGGTAGGGAAGGAGCCGTGCCGAAAGAGGGTCTATTCTGTCACCCACTCACTGTGAACCTGCAGATGCCCTAACCCTCTTTCAGCGTTAAGTTCCCCTATTTGTTAAAAAATCGTCTGAGATGCAAAAGGGCTGAGACACCCTGCTTCATCTTTGCATGCGCCGTAGCACAGCACCCTGTAAGATACATCAGTAGCTGCTTAATAAATGTAATTAGTGCAAAAAGAGTGCCCTATAATCTGCCGGCAGCGGCCGCTCCTGTGGAGTCCACCTCTCAAAAGTCCCACAGTTAAAATGCCACCCGGGAAGGTGGTGCTCAGCGGCTTTCCGGCTTCCAGGAACCCGCCCAGGCTCCTGAGGCTTTTTCGGCTCCATGGGCTCCGGGAACCGGACCTCGAGTTCTGCGCAGTTTGCCGACTTCCAGCCCAGAAGTATGTCCCACCCTTCAGACCCGTCATCTCCTTGTCCTACATGCACTCGGGCTTTTAACCCCAGGTTAGGTGCGGCCACCTCCTCGGTTCCCCTTAGCCGGGACAGACGCCACGGCGCCAACTTAAGAGCGAAAACAGCACGGCAGCTTCCGCGCCCAGGCCTGGCGTAGGCCACCACTCAGGTCGCCCGACTATGCCTCCGAGAAGCAGCACTTACACCACCAGGGAATAGTAACCCCCTGGCGTGCAGCGCCTGGCCAGAGAGGCCTGCGTGTCCGCCCCCATGGGCGCAGAGCGCTCCTGGCCCTACCGTACCTGGAGTGCACGGTGGGCGGGCGTCGGTGGCGCGCAGTGCTGGATCCGGACTTGGCGGCAGCTGCTCCGAAAGTCGGAGCACGGCACAGGAGGGGCCTTAAATGGAATCCTAAGGCTGACGTCAAGGGAGGGAAGAGGGGCGGACGTGCGGGATCCCACGTGTGGGTCTGGCTGGGGGCGGGCTCCCAGCCGGGCGGGGCAGTGGAGCGTCCCAGGCGGCGCGCGCAGCCGGGCGAGCCATAGGCGGACCTATCCACGTGCGCTGGGACGTCTAAGGGGCAGCCCAGAGCCAGACTACCTCCGGCCTCAAAAACCTTGGCCGAAGCCAGCAGCCGGCATCAAGCTGACCCTTAGTTTCCTCTTCCGTTAAATATGTAGGTTACCCTCAGGGAAGGCTTAATCTGAATCTTTGCTATTTTCCAGAATCCAGAACATCTGGCACGTAGTAGTCAATCGACAACTATTTGTTTTAAGAAAGAAAAGGCCTCGCACAATGTCAGTCTGTACTTCTTACGTAAGTCGAGTGACCTCCAAAACTTGACCGCTGCTCTCCCCGCTGCTGCTAAATCTGCTAAATCCCACAACTCATACTAAGGCCTCAGCCTCTCTGCTCTGCTCTCCTTATTGCCTTACCCCGTCCAGCGCCTCGTGTCTTAGCCACACCCAAGAACTGGACATTTTATTTTCACCTCCATTCCAAGCCTTTGCTCATGCTGGTTTCTTTGCCTGGCCTGCCTTCCTCCTCCATCTCTTTAAACTATCACTCTCCTGGTACTCCCCCTAACTTTCCCACCCATACGCCCAGAGATGGCACCTCCCTCCTACTGCTTCCACCTCACTGATGTGTACAACCTTCAAACCGTCTTGTGTTAGGTGTGTGTGACTCTGCTCTTCTAACAGTGAGCCTCTCAAGGGCACGGATGAGTCTTACTTCCCTGCACCTGAGGCACCACCCTGCACCTTAGTGCCCAGCTCTGAGAAAGAACCATAATTGTGGCTTTGGTTTTGAAGAGAAAACTCTAACCTCAGCTCCAGAAAGCAGGGGGTCTCTCTAGTATGTCCTATTAGTCTACTCATTATCTGAAGGCCCAGAAGCCCAGGCTCTCACCTCAGACACACACAGTTGGTGGGGCTAAAAGCCAGCCACAGGTTCTCCAGGGTTCCTAGGGGCTGGGCAGATTGCAACAATGTCTGCTTCCCCAGTCTTTGCAACAGTGTCTTTATTCAGTTCCGGCTGGGCCCTTGCCTAACTACAAAATATGACCACAGACACTGGCAGGGGTAGGGCAGAGTTCTGAGAGTGGAAGTTACACTAGGGAGACCTGTATGAGCCCTCACCAAGAAAGCTGTGGAATGACCTCTGAAGATAGTCTAGGCAAGGAGTTGTGGTCCACTAAATTAAGGCACCTAACAACACTTCACTCTAAGCACAGCTTTTCTTTTCTTATGCAGAACAATAACCTCTATTTAACTCTGCAAATATGAATAAAACAATTATTTACTGAACAACCCTTCTGTGTCAGGCAAGCTAGGCAACCCCCACATCATCTTCACTTTAATTCTTTGGAATTAAAATAATTATCTCCATTTTTCAGATAAGGAAACCGAAACTGAAGTTCAGAAAGATTAGTGACTTTGCCAAGGTCTTAAGCTATAAGTGATTTCAGATAGTAGTACTTTAACCTGGGGCTGATTTGACTCCAAACCCTATACTTTTTTTCTCCATAGGAAGTTGTCCCTACTCTACTCCTTAACCCCCACTCCGCAAAGGTTAAAAAATTGTGTGGGGAGCTCAAGCCAGTCCCAGGCTCAGAAAATTCAGTTTTCAGTGAGAGGCAGTGGGTGTCAGTGGGTGTCTCTGCCTGTCTGTCTGAGCTGAGACATTGGTCTTCTGCCTTCCTCAGACTGGGACTTATGACATTGATGCTCTTGTTTCTCAGGCCTTTGGACTTGGAGTAGAATTTATACCACCTGCTCTTCTGGGCCTCCAGATTGTAGATAACAGCTTGTGGGACTTCTCAGCCTCCATAATCTCATGAGCCAATTCTTTATATTAAATTTAATCGTGTGCGCATAGATACACACATTTCTCTGAAGAATGCGAACTAATGAAGAACCCTGACTAATACAGTCCAAAAAAGAACGTCTGTACTAAAGCCAGAGCAGAGGGAGGGACCTGTGGGATGGGTCAGGAAAGACTGTTCCAGAGGGCAGTCTGACCAAGTGTTCTTTGGGAGTGGCCTCTTTAAAAGAGAAAACCTCACAAAGAGATGGTTTGACCAGGGGACAGGCTGGCCTCAGAGAATGGGTGCTGCTCAGCCCCCAACACAAGATTTTCCTAAAATGGACCTACCAAAGAATGGTGTCCACCCAAAACCCAGTGCTGAGTCATTCCTCCATTCACTAAATATTACACTCCTTAAGAACAGTCAGTGGCTCCTCATTCAATGGTCTCCAGAATAAAATCCAAATTTTTTGGAAAAGCACACCAAGTCCTCCATGATTCAATGCCCACATCCCCTCTCTGGCCTTATCACCTATTTCCCTTCATGCTATCTGTATGCCAGTCCCAAGACTACTTGCCACCTTCCCCAAATGTGGCATGCACATCCACCTAGTCAGTTCCTTCAACCTGAATGTTCTCCCCCTTGCCACCATCCCTCCTCACCCCAAAACCCACATCTTCTCAGGTCATGCACTGTTCCTTGGGCTTTATTTTAAATTAATTCTTATTGCTATGCATCTCTTTCTCACAGAAGCTTGGACAGAAGCTTTCTAATTCATCTCCATATCCACAACATATACATTTATTTGTTTAATATATGTATTTTGAATTACATTTGCATGCTATGTGCTAGGTGCTAGGGATACAAAACAAATAAGATATTAATAAGCCTTCAAAGTCTTACCTTTTAAAAGATCCCCCTCGATAGTTAAACTGCAAGATAGACTGTAACACTGCCACAAAAGAGGTAGAAAAATTGCTCTAGTTTTCAGAGGAGAGAGAAGTCCTTTGGCTGGTAATACCAGAGAAGGCTTCCTGGAAGAGGTAGCATCTGAGATCAGCCTGGAAAATGACTTCAATTGGTGAAGATCCAGTGTTGAGAAAGCAGCGGAGAGCACAGCAGAAGTAAAATGAGGCAGGAAACTCAAGACGTGTCTGGCGAATCTTTAGCTTTAAATGCCAGACTAAGAAATATGAGGTTTTTGTTTTGTTTTGTTGGTGGTCACTAGAAGTCATTGAGGTTTTTGGAGACTGGGGAGAAATAGAGTGAAAGCAAGGTGGTTGAGAGGTTGTGGGAAAGGGGGTCACCTTATTTTTCAGTAATGCACAACAAGAAGCTCAGGACATATACAACTCCAGTCAAATCTGCACAGAACGTACATTTCTCTGACACATCCTACACAACCCCATGGTCCCTCTGAACACTCACTGACAGCCTGACTTTTTCACCTTTTCCATGGTTGCAAAGCTGATGGTTTTCCTTAGTTGCAGGGCCCAGGATACAGATGGCCTCATCAGTCTCTGTCCCTGACCAGCCAGCGTCTGCTGTGTACGTGGTAAAGCAAAGGTTCCTCTCTCTGGCAAGACAGCAGGCACCTCCCCTGGAAGATTGCTTCATGTCATCCCCCCAACCTCATCCATCTCTCACAGGATGGGAGTGGAAGCTGAAGACTCCACCCCAACTCTTCAAGTTCTCCTGGGTGTCATCTCTACTTGTCCCCTGATGCCTTCCCCTAGTCATTCTCCTCCCATCCTCTAGGCTGGGCTTATATTCAGGTACTAGATGCTGCCTCTGTTTCCTCTTTTGTCTTAGACTGTCATTCTCTCCATCGTTTATTCCTCACATGGTCCCCTAACAAAATCCACCTCAGAAACTCTAGATTGCTTTTGTTAGAAACTGAATGTTTATGTCTGCCATGCCCCCTCCCCCCCCAATTCATGTTGAAAGCTAATCCCTGATGTGACAGTATTTAGAGGTGGGGCCATTAGGGGGTGATTAAGTCGTGAGGATGGAACTTTCATGAGTGGGGTTAGTGGCCTTATAAAAGAGGCCCCAAAGAGAGATCCCTCACCTCTTCCGCTATGTGAAGACACAGTGAAAAGATTACCATCTCTTAACTTGGGCCCTCACCAGACATCTGCCAGCACCTTGGTCTGGCAGTTCTCAGCCTCTGGAACTGTGAGAAATAAGTTCCTGTTGTTTATAAACCATCCAGTGTATGGCATTTGGTTATAGCAATCCAAATGGGCTAGATACTCTTCTAGACACTTCTTACCTCGAGGAAGAGCTGTGCCCTTTTCTCTCCATTCTTCCCTGACAAGGAGTTAGGCCTCAAGCTTTCCATCACATTGATAGGTTCCAAGGCGAAGACTGCCACCACATTATAAGTGGCTTCCAAACTAAGTGTGCCCCACATCAGTGCTTCAGAGAGAGTCCCAAGGCCTCTCCAAGCCAGACAATCCTCAGTGTTAACAGAAAGTGTCCCTTATCTAATCACAGCGGGGGAGGACTATGGGAAGCAGCCTTTCCCTCTGACAGCTTGGGTGGCAAGGACGATGATGGGCATGGCTTAGCAAAGATGAGTGAATAGGCTTATGGAGAAGAGACACTGGCCTGAGGGTGGGGAGACCTGGGTTCTTGTCTAGCTTTACCATAGACCTCTGGGTAACGTGGCGGTCACATGCCTTCTGTAACCTTGGCATCCTTGACTGTAAACATGAGGGTCTCTGTTTTCCAGTTCTAACATCCAGGGAGACTGAGTGAGTCAAGATTCCATACACACCTTCATTTTTACAATTGCTTAGGACTAAGAGGCAAAATTGCTCCCAGTCCCCATTCTGGGAAGGACTACTCCCAGAGTGGTAGAGGCAGACAGTACAACGGGAAATTCATGCCCAGAATTCTCTTGTCCCATATATTAGTTCCGAACTGGGCCCAAAATTCCCAAGGCACTGGTGAGTGTTGAATTTGCTAATAAAAACAGCCTCACGGGGCTTTGAGAGAAGATTACCGATAACTGAAACCCATTTCTCTGTTTCCTGTGCCGATGGTTTTGAACCTTTAAACCTTACCAAATGGGGAATTACATTCCAAGCCCTAGGGGAAAACAGAAGAATACTTTTCTATAAAATTCCTAGAGGATAAAAGCAAGTGTAAGTGTGAATACCTCCAAAGAAGTCTATTGGTAATTTCTTAAGACTGGGTGTGGGAAAGGAATGGAGGGAGGTCTTAGTTGTGCAGCTGCTGACTGCAGGGTACCCCCACAGAAATGTGAGTCTGTGGGTCCTGCTATTTTGTTTAAACTGCTGTACACAACCCCTCCTCACAAAGCAGGTTCTGCTGGAGAAGGAGGCTCTCTTCCTGCCCAGGGGAGCATGGTCTCAAAAGGCAGCCCCACCTCATTTTTCTAGGGTACCAGAAGGGGTTTGGGCTCCACTGGGGAGCCTGGGATTCTGTTAAGAGGAGCAAAGAATAGGTCCCCAGCACAACGGTAGGGATCTCAGGCTGTGGTGGGACCAGTGCAGACATGGAGAAGGCTCCCCCTGCCCTAAATAAAACTCACTGGGTCCTTCCTTTGTGCACAGCTTAGGGTGGCTTTCATATCTATTCTCTCAGGGCATTTTCACGGCAACCAACCAGGTAGGAAAGCAGAGCAGTAATTTTTACCTCGGTCTTACCGGTGAGACTACCAAGCCTTAAAAAGAGTAATTGCCTTAGGCCACATAAGTCTGGGTGGATTTCAAACACCCAGACTAGTTTTCTTTCCCCTTCCCCTACATCGCTCTGCCCCTCCGTCTTTCATGTGATACTTCACAGCCTGGAAAGCAGTTAGCCCTTTGCTCCCAGGATCTCGAAGGGCAAATGTGATAGATGTCTCCCAGCCTCCTCCCCCAGCGCTGCAGGCAGTTCCAGGCAGCTTCCCAGCCCGCAGGGCTGCTTCAGAGCCTGATCTAGTCAGCCTCCCTCTCCCTGGCACTCACTCTGCTAGCCTTGCACAGCTCCTGTGTGTGCAGGGCCAAGCTCTGCCCTTTGTACAAACACACTTGCAGTGTCAGGCCCTCTCAAAGGACATTTTAACTTAGCTCATCCTCCAGTTTTAGCCACAGAAGGAGGAAAGCATAGGAGAGGCCCCACAGCCTTAGCCCTTCTTTATCCACTGAATCAGAGGGAGACCACCTGCCCCAGCTTTGCTTACACTGCTGCAGGGGCTCCTCAGCAACCCTGTCCACAGGGCAAACATTCTCACAGTGGGGCTCAGAGAAAGGAAGTGAAGTGCTCTTGATTACCTTGGTGTTTCAGAGGTGGTGACTAAGGGACTGGCACCTCCCTACTAGTCTAGTGCTTTCTCATCTGTGCCAGACACCTAGACCAGCCTGGGCTCTTTCCTGTGGGTGTGGCTCTCACTTCCATCTCTGACTCCTGGGTTTTTTCCAGTGTATCAGAGCCTCTTCCAACAGCCCTTGCGTAGGGTTGGCAGCTTGGCAGTGAGGCCTCATTCTGTAGGAGGTCATAGTCCTGCCATTAAAGCTACAGGCTTGGCAGGAGACTACCTTAGTGGAGTGCAGTTCTCACAGAGCTCCCAGCCTCAGTCTCCTCTCCAGCCCCTTCAGCAGTAGGCTCATGATGTCACCCACTCTCCCACCAAGCACAGCTAGTTTTCAAGCAACCAAATTTCTCCTCCTTTCCTAAGTGAGGCTGCCTATCAACCACAAATGGGCACAGGCTGTGCCAGCATCTCCATGGTAACTAGGGGCCACAGCTTCCTGCCTTGGGCAATGATCCAGAGCCAGCACTCTTGGCTGGGCTCCCTTGCAGACTCCAGGAAGGCTGCAGGCTCATCAGATCCCACAGTCATCGCCGGAATTTAGGAACAGCCTAGGGAAGCAGCCAGCTGGGTTGCCCTGGAAGACTTTAGACCCAGCAGAAGTTCCTTGAGAAAGGTCCTGAAATGGAGCAGGCTGGAAAAGGCCCTCCTTTGAAGCTCACCCCCTCCCTCCCACATAGAATTGATTGTGGGGGCAGGTTGTAGGGCACCAATGTTAAACTCTCCTCAGGGCAATGGGTGAAAGTTGAAAATTCTAGTGTGTTGGCTTTAGACTTAGCTCTCCCTGGCGGAGGAGGGGTGGTGGTGGTGAAGGAACTAGATTGCAATGTGTTGTGCAACAATCTCAGTTCCTTGCCACCCCTACCCCATAAAATGGCCCCCGGGGGCATTTGAGCTGGAGGGCTCTCAGTTGGGTGGGGTGTGGGAGGTTACTTATCAATATGGAGTCAAAGACTGCAGAGCGACATTGTAGACAGACCTGCTTCCTTGTGGGTTCTCCTGAGGGAAGCAGGGGGCTGGCCGGTCACCTCAGGACTGGAGATGGAGCTGCCCTCACTGCCATAACCTCAAGAACTGGGAAGATCTCTTCAGAGAGATTTTGTTTCCAGGAGAAAAACAAATCAGAATGCAAAGTGGAACTGCCTGGTTCCTCCCACTCCTCAGCTTTCCAACAGCACTTGGTGGCAGAGGGCTGGAGTAAGCCTAAAATTTCATTGTAAAAATATTGTACCAGGAGACGATTCTCAGCCTTCCTTGTTCCCCAGATTCCTTTTCCTGTTCAACTTCTTTCCCCAAACTTTGTTGGAAGTTCAGTCTTTGCTCAACTTTGTTCATTGGGCCTTTGTGATGCCAAATCAGGAATGCCTGCTGGGGAAGACTATTTCAGACGGTAAGTGGTGGGTCTGCAGACTGTTAATCTACATAATAAAAAGGCACAAAAACCATTTCAAGGTAATTTGGGAGGCAGTGGAGGTGGGAGATTTGAAAACTGATGGCCCTAACTTCTGTGGACTGATGAAAGTAGATTAGAGAGGAAAGGATTTTTGGTAAATGCTGCTGTGGACATCACTGTAATCTCCACTCTCACTTTGCCAAAGGCCAAGCCAAAGACTTGAGTTATGTTGAAATTAATTACTAGCGATTGCTGAAGGGTGCTTCTTAGTCAGTGCTGAGAGGCCAAATTTCGTGGATCTAGACGTTGTGAGAATCTCGATAATAATCACTCCCATGTTTATTAAATATTAATATATACCCAGCACCCCTACTAAACCCTTTACATGCATTATCCAGTTTAATTCTCACAATTACACCCTATCGTTATCCCCATTTTACAGAAACAGGAACTGAGTCTTAGGGAGGTAAAGGCACTTGCTCAAAGTCACACAGCCAGATGTGCTATAGCCAGGCTTCATAAAATCCAGGTGGCATTTGGGTAGGCTCTCTGCTTAGACACCAGGAGCAGCTGCTGCACCTAATAGCAGGGACAATAAGGAATTCCTTTCAGTACATTCTCCAGGTTAATTGCTAGGCCTTGCTGAAGAGGGCTCTCTGCCAGAGCTGCAAGCTCTCTCTGAGCTAATGAAGCAGAAAATCAATAAGGTTTACATGAGGCATCCAGCATGGGGGTTGCTCCCTCACTGATCTGAGCAGCAGGAATGTGCCTGGGGCAAAGTGACCATCTGGGCAGCTCTTGCCAGTCTGTTTCTGTGCTACTTTGTTAAAACCTGGAGGCACAGAGGGGTGGGGAATACAAGGCTGGGAGTGACTCCCTCTGAAGAGGCCCTATCTTTCCATCTTTCTGTCCAGGCCTTTTAGAATACAGACATCCCCTCCAGTCTCTGCCTCTTGGAGAGATGCTCTTCACATCTAAGGGACAAGGAGGGTCAAAGAGCAGGTATTCCTCTATATTGCGCCAAACTTATTGTCCATGAGGAAGAACGTTTCAGTGGGAACGTCAGGTTTGGGAGCCAGAGAGGCTTGGGTTCCAATCCTGACTCTGCTCCTACTATATGTTTGTGAGCAAGTCACTGTCTATGCCTTATGCACCTGTGAAATAGGAAAAATGACAGTACCCACCTAATAGGTTTAATGCAAACAACGTGACTTGGCACAGGGGAATTGCTCCATAAACCATATTCCTAGCTCAGGAAATGAGCTGGAGAGAGGCAAATTTGTGGTTACTATTCTGACAGTTTATTTCATCTATTTCCGACTAATTGTGATGTAGGGAAGAGGTATGAGAACTATATAAATTGACTAAATATTAAACCAGGTTGTATTCAGAGCCTACAATGTGATCAGCCCTATGGCCAAGACATCAGAAACCTACAAAACAAAGGAAGATTCCTGCTGGGATAACTAAAAACTATTTACCCATACGAGTCTACAGCCATGCCACCCTGAACAAGTCTGATCACAGCTGAGCTCAGAAGCTAAGCAGGGTCGGGCCTGGTTAGTACTTGGCTGGGAGACCACCTAGGAAGACCAACCAGGTGCTGTAGGTGTAAAAAATTAAAAAAATAAGGGATTGTAAACTGACAAGGTCCTTGCAATCTGTGAGGTCAACCAAGGGTTGCCTCACCTAAAAAAAAAAAAAAAAAAAAATTTACCCATACCAGGAAAAGAAAACTGGAAAACAAAGTCTTTACTGTACACAAAATAAACCTAATCATTCATTCCCTCCGGCCAGACCACAGGAACCTACAGAACAAAGGCTGAGATTACTGACACACCTTTGAGACTGCATTCTGATATTGTTCACGCTGTATACCCACACCATCAAAGGAACGTAGGGAAATAAAGTCTTTAAACTGTAATTCACAGAAACTAAGAATCACTTATAAACTAAATTCTTCAAATACTCGGAAGTCTCTCTCATTCTCCGTCTTTGAGAGGAGACGTCTCTGAAGTGTTATTCCTTCTCTAAAAACTCTCCTTTTGTCTCTGTGGCCTGCGCTTGGATTCTTTCTTGCGCACAATCAAGGACCCTCTCTCGTAGGACTTGAGTCCCCTCTTGAGGTGGGTGCGGGAATTTGCCTTGTCTTGCATCAATTGGTTTGCAGAATTCTTCTTGGTCTTGTACCAATGCCTAAGCTGACCACTTCCTCAGGTGAGGGCTATTCCAGAACCTATACATAATACCTGCCTTTCCCACTTTTTTTTTTTTTTTTAATTAAGAGGAACACCTTATTACTTGGTACTACAGTCAGTCATATGCAGGGCTGGGCTGGCCAGGGGGGTGCCCACAGTTTCCTAGTTTTCTGTAGTGTCTCTAGTCTAGATGTAAAGCACGAGGGTGTTTCTGGCCACCCTAAGTTGGCCACATTGCCTGGCCATTGCCACACACTGGCTGGTCTCTGCTCTTGCATGGATTTAGAAAGGCAGCCCCTGCCTTGTTTCCCTCATAGGTTGAAAAGAGAGGCAGCCATGCAATGCCCAGACAGCAGCAGCATAAGCACGTGTCTCCAGGGGATAGCTCTGCTCCGTGTTTTTCCCCTACTATGGCACTTTGCTTCAACCTCACACTGCCTCGGTTTTGACTCCTTGTTCTGCCATTAACTATGAGAACTTGGGCAAGTTTCTTGATCTCGTGGAGCCTCTATAGAATGGGGATAATACCATCACCACAGGTTGTTGTGAGGTTTAAAAGCTCCACCTGCCTGCTAGATGCTCAGTGAAAGTTATTTCCCTTTTCCCTCTGGGGCAATCTGGAATGTTGAACTGGAGACACTTCCTGGGAAGCTCTCAAGTGTCCAGTCTAATAAGCTCCCATGATCAGGAGAGGCCTTTGATACCACCTGCTTCCCAACATGCACTGCCTTGTGTGTATGTGTAGGTTAAAAAAATTAATACTTTTCCTCCCACCTTCTAAGTTCTTCTAGTTGGGCTAATAATCAAATTAACAAAAATGGATTAACAGGAGAAAATAAAAATTTAATACAGGCACATGGGGAAATCATATATGCATAAAAATTCCAAAGACAGTGAGGTGCCATTGGGAATATATGACATTTTGGGCAAAGGGAAAAACGGGAACTGGTTATTAGATTTCAGAAGTGAGAATGGGCAATTTATAGGTAGAGGAAGAGTAGTGAGACGGGAAATCACTTGTAAAATTCTTAATCTTTTAGCAGGAAATGAAATGGGACATCTCTTGCAGAGTTAATCTTTTTAGTAAACCTAGTTTTCTTCTCTCTTTTCTTTGGGAAAAGGCCCTCTTCCTCAAATCCTGATAATTGCCCCAAAGTGGTGACTCAGATCCTCTGGCTATTGACAAGGGTCATCAGCCCATTGTTAGCAGAAATGGTGTTAAGCCAGACAGGGTCCTTAGAGTCAGAGAAGGAAGGAGACTTTAGGCCAAAGATCTTTTTTACTCTTTAAGAAATATATTAACCAAGCTTATTTCCCTTTCTTTACTCACTTAATAGGCAAATCAATAATAGAAATTAATAGATATGATGTAAGTAGTGTTTGTATCTTTTTTTCCTTGTCTAGGGACTGAGGTGGCACTTTAGCAGGAAACCCAAGACCCCACCCTGATTGAGGCAGAAAGGGAGCTCCATGAAACCCCTGTAGGCAGGGACTATGGTGATTCTCAGCAGGAAGCAGATATGGAAGAAGAGACCTCTCCCTCAACATCCATACTAATAATAAGGGGGTTTATGACTCTTAGAAAAGAATTAGGCAGGTTAGGGGGTTTTGGGTCTGCCTGCAAAGACACTAAGGTCATCCTATGCTAGAAGGGGTCCACCCTAATCCTCCCACACTTAAGCGAGCCAAAAAGGCATTTTTTCTTATACACCTACAGCACCTGGTATTGTTAGGCCAAAAGGCATTTCTTAACTCTCACAAAAAAACAAGTAGGCAGAGAATTAGGTACCAGTTTAAGCCAGTCACTCACACTTGTGCAATGAAGACCCAATGACCTTCAACTCCCCTGAGTTTCATTATACGATCATTACAATGCATATGCCTGAAAGTTCATTAATATCATTATAACAGACTGAATTCTGAGAACGAACATGTGCAGAAAGCAAAATGATGAATCAGAGCCCTGTCAATCTTAGTTGTCAATCAAGGAAGCCAACTACTCTAAGAAGAGTAACCACCCACAGCAAATAAGGATAAAAACCCCAAAGGCTTTGTTAGGAGGCCTTTTGAGCCATGCTTCCCTTGTTCAGGCCCGCTTCCATGTCTGCAAGTGTACTTTCTCTTCTAATAAAACTTTTTTTTTTTTTTTACTGTATTTTGGTATCTTGCTCAATTCTTTGTTCAAGACATCAAGAACCTGGACAACACACTGGGAGAGGATCCCCACTCTTCGTTAACAGTAGGACACACATGGCAGGCCAAATCTTGCTAGGCAACTCAGGAACAATGAGACACGGAGTATCTAGCCTCTGCCTGAAACCCTCCTATTTATCACACTTAATTCAAATTAGGTTAAGGCAAACATCCTAAGATCTCCTTTCTGAAGCAGGTTTTTCTATCTTAATTTCTTGGGCAGGAAAGCAGGGAAGGACAAAGGTTCTTAGTCTTTTGTTTCTTAGTAACCAGCTTCAATCGATATCCCAAAAGGTAGCTTTGGGGTGGCAAAACTTTGATCCCCTTCACTTACTTGTCTGGGCTGGAGCTGTGCCAGTGGCCGTTCTGAGACAAAGGAGCAGCCCGCTTGTAAAGGTCAAGTGCCATATATACTTTATAACCCTATCAGTTGAGTACTGCAAGAACCATTTTATAGATGAAGAAATGGAGACACAGATTAAGTAAATCGTTCAAGGTTGCACAGCTAGCAGTTGGGATTTGAACCCAAACAGCCTATGTCCTAGTCTGTGCTCTAACAGCTCTGCTATACTATGTCTCTACTGCTGTTGAGGTTACAATCAATCCTGGGAAGACATATTGGAACACTTTTTCTCTATTCCTTCTATCTGTGGGTCTAAATGTTCTTGGGTGACAAGGATCTGATTGTACATTTAAGACCCCAAGGAATTTTTCTTTTCAGGCCAGGCATATAGCCTGTTCTTATGGGTAACCAATTGCCAGAAATCACACACTCATGAATAGGACTAATTCACAAAAAGTTTGCACAGGACCACCAATGGAGATGAGCCCCATTGTCAAGCTCCATCTTAAAGGGCATGAATTTGCACACAGGTTTCCCTTTGCCAGGAAAATCTCAGGTTGTAGGTTAGAAAAATAATTTTAAGTGCATAGAAAGTGTCTTGAAGAACATGCACTGAGCATTACCCTGAGAGAGTGAGATTTGGGGGAAAGGGTATAGAAACATTTTCTATTTTATATACTTCAGCAGCACTCAAACTTAAAAAAATACTTTTATCAATGATCTTGTATTTGTCATTCCATTTGCACTGTTCTATTCACCAGACATTTGGCTACTAGAACCAGAAATACATTTCAGTCATAAAGGCCTTTGAATTCTAATACCTGGTGAACCTGTATTTGACATCTGATGGGAAGGCAAGTCCAGTGATGGGAGGGTAAGTCTAGACATTTCTGTAATTATAACTAGCATTTAGTTGAATCTTGTTTTTAATTCCACTTGGCAATGTCTTTTAGACTGTTGCGTGTTTACATTTAATGTAATTGCTAATAAGTTGGGTTTAAGTCAACCGTCTTGCTATTTATTTCTATGACTACAGGTAAGTATAATTTAAGCCAGAATTTTTCTTATACTTCAGCTTCATCCTGCTCGTTATCAAGCAATCCCAACAAACACAGCAGGTTGCCAGGTGGCCAGAGAAGGTACTGGTTTTTCATGCTGTATTGTTGGGTGGGAGGAGCTGGATCTCTGGCTCCACCTCAACAGATGCAATTGCACACTTTTCACATTAGGGATTTTGTCAAAGTGTGAAAACAAAGTTCTATGGCGTGAAAGTGTGAAAACAAGGATCTGTGGCTACAAAGTTTGAATTCCAAAGTGTTTTCTATGACTTTAGCACATATTCAAGCAAGGATATGGACAACAAACTAAGGCTGATCACCCCTAAAACAGGTTCCAGGACATGCTCCAGCTCTGGACAACATAAGAGCTGAAAATAAGATTACCTTGGCCTCAGAAACTGGGCGAACAGCTGAGTCTTGAAGAAGCTAAACTGGGAAAGGGCAGAGGTAATGTACTGAAGAATCCCACACAAGTCTTGACACTGGAGACAGAAATCTAAGTTTAAAAATGGGCAGCTTTCCATCCCACAGCGACTGTTGGTTCCAGAAGTGTATATGCACCAACAAGAAATCATTTTCTGGATTAAACCCTTAGCCTGGATAGTGGGTTACCTTCCTAGGTACAGATGTTAAAGCACTCTTTTGTTTTGCAGACTGTAGTGGTTATAAGGTATTCTGCTCATTTTGCAATATATAAAGCAGACTATCACTACTGACTTTATGCTTCTTTCTAGGAGAAATGCATTTTCCTAAGGCAAGGCATAGTTTTATTATACTTTGCACTATGCAGCTTTCTGGGCTGACTAACCCTATAATGTGTGTGATATGCCATAAAAGCAGCACAGAATAGAATTAGAGGCACAGGGAAGTCAAAAGAGAAACTAGGCAATGGAAGCTGGGGCTGGAGAATAACATCTTTCAACTGCACAAACATTCTATCCCTAAGTGACTGCAATTTAGGGTAAATTTCAACTCTGTCACTTACTGGCTGTGTGAATTTGGTAACTTAATATCTAAACCACTTCTAATCTGTAAAATAATCTGTAGCACCTACCAGATTCACTGGTTGTTGTAAGAATGAAGTGAGAGAGAGAGCAGGAAAAGTACTTGGCACAGTGCTGGTTTACAGTTGTCCTCAATCACCAGCAGTTGCTATCATTTTCCACAATGGAAAGGTGGGGACATAGTAGGCCTAAACAGCTGCTAAAATTCATTTTTAAAGGATTCTAAGGGTGCTGTATTTCAAATGCAAGCTAGACATGAAATTGAGAGCTCTGCTGAAATCTCCCACAAGTCCTACATTCCCTGAGAGACTTGGTCACATACCTTAGGAATGTCTTTACTCAGTTCCCTCCTCATTTACCAGAACACCACTTTAATTTGGACCTAGTTTCCTATCTGGTTTATTCCAAAAGCCTTCTGGGTTTTGGCCTCCCTAACTGCTAGACTTTTTACATTAAAAAAAAAAAAAAAAAAATCTTCAGAAAAACCATTTATTTACTCAAAATTTTCTGAGGTCCCCCATGCCTAATGGGTAAGGTCTAAATTTCTTACCTTGGCATACAAAGCCATTCACCTCAATTAAATTGATTTTCCCAGCCTCTTATCTCCCAACACTCTACCTAACACACACAGTTTCCCTAACACACTGGGCTCTTTCAAAGCCTTCATAACTTCATCATGCTTTTCCCTATCCAACCTTTAAGGCTTAACTAAAATGTTACCTCTTTAGTGAAGCCTACCCAGTTCCCAAAAAAGGCTTCTTTCTTTGGGTTCCATTATTTTTATCACTTAATCTTTAACAGAGCACTCAACAGGGCAATTCTTTACATTTGCCTTTCCCAGCAGACATACTCTTTTATTTCAAACATTTTTCTCTCTGCTCCATTGCTATTTCTAGAGTAGTTGTAGTGATAAAACAGCTGAAAAGCACTTTGTAAAACTGTAAATTATAAGAGATCACACTATTACTATACTGATCTGAAAGAGAAATGAGGATTGAAACAGAGTGATGCTGCTGCTTTCTTTATACCAGTTCAAAGTCTGAACAAGTCCTGAACTGTTGCAGCTATTAAATGAATAACCAGCTTGTAAAATGGTTTTAAAAAAATGAGTAGCCCTTGAGCAGCCCGCCCAAGTAATATCACACGTTAGGAGAAATCACAGGATGTATTACAGTTAAAAAGAGTATCTATAAAAAGTTTTACTTTTTCTGTAACTTTTAATACATCTAAAGTCTTAAATAGTCAGCTGATCCTATTAGGAACAAAATACGGCATGGATTCCAGAAACAAGAACATATCTTTTTTTTTTTTTTTTTGCATTTAGGCTTTTCAGTCATCATGCAATGATTATCGATTCGCCAAGGGCAGTAACAGATACTGGAGAAAAGGAGATATGAGAAACATCTTTATTTTTTTCTAAAGAGGTGAAAATAAGTAAGATTTCTTATATTTCTCACTCATAAGATTTTTAAACTCTTAAAAATGCAATTTCCTTTTTTCAAAGCACATGCCATTAAAAAAAACATCTCAGCAATGTACATTTGCACTCAAAGAAAAACATGCAGTGCCATTGTCTTCTGACAAAATTCTGCATAAAAACACCACGTAACTTTCTGCAAATATGTTCCCTCTTTATCATTTAGGGACTCCAAACCACAAACATTCAGTGCAATATTTGTTTCTTATTTCCGTAGGAAACACAGGACCAATGATGTCTTCTGAGTACAACTGTTTCCTGATGGTTGAGCAACAGTCTCCCTCTGCTTTATTTCAAAGTACTCTAACTTGCTGATATTAGGGACAACTAGAATTCAGTAAAACTTGAGGATCAAGTGGAGGATGGAGGAGAAATACTTAAGGTGTACCCTGTGCCATAAACTTAGAAAAAAAATTTACACAGAAAAACAACAAAAAAAACCTCAGATTTTTTCAATGCACCCTTTTAAAAAGTGTTTTTTTTTTTTTTAAATTTCTGAAAGCAGCTTAATGTGAATCAAAAGCAGTTCCTGAGTAACTGCAGTAAACAGTGTCTTTTTAAAATATATTTTTATATATATATATATTTGCAACTTAGCTCATTTTGGTTCTGCCTTAATTTACCTCCCCAGCATTTAATCAGTTCCTTTCCATTCAGTTCACAATGTGCAAGTACGACAGCATCAGCTCCAAGAGTTGGCGTGGTGCAGATGTTTCTTGTCACTTCTGTGTGATCATCTGCATGTCTGTCAGGCAAGGTTTCCAGAGTCACTGCAGATAACAGTTCTCTTAATCTCACAAAACCTGTGAGAGCTAGACACTTCACGTCTTCTTCATCAGACGCCGTGACTGCCATGTGTGGAGTTTGTTGTAGGCTGTCTGAAGCATCTCTTCTATGTGACTTACCAACTGAAAAACACAGCAAGACACTTAAAGAACAACTGAGGAAGTGAATGCTTCTGATCCCAATCTGCCCATATACTTCAGAGTATAGTTTCCAAGCTCATTTGTATTTCCCCAATAGGGCAATGTGTAAGCCCTCTGTGAAGGTGTTATCAGACACGTTTTGTACAGAAGGGTAGGAGAGATGGTAGGGTACAGTAGAGGCTGGAAATTTACCTGCTCTCTGGGTTGTAATGTCTGCCTTGTCATTAACCAGTTATAGGACAACATGAAAGTTGTAATTGTGCTCTAGGCCTTTCATTCTGTCAGATGAGGGAGGTAAACTAAACTGATGATTTCTAGATTTAAATATTAGTCTTGACTATGTCCACGGTGGTAGCATCAAAATTATCTTACAAATCATCTGAAAAATACCTAACCCCCTGAAAATTCTGATACAGCAGGTCTGGGCTGAGACACAGGAATTCAGATTTTTCAGAAGCTCCTGCAGTTCATTCTGCTGTATAGCCAATCTTGTGAAGCATTTTTCTATGTTCTCTAGGGTCTTTTCCAGCTATAACATTTCAGGATTTCAATATAATTTAGTAGACTGCAGAAAATCTAAATGGTTTCAATGCTTAATAAACAAGTACTATGCTATTCCTTAGGTCAGGAATATAAACACACACACACACACAGAACTTTTTTTGATGCCTGTAACATGTGCACAAAAATATGGAATGCTTCACAAATTTGCATGTCATCCTTGCGCAGGGGCCATGCTAATCTTCTCTGTATTGTTCCAATTTTGTATATGTACTGCTGAAACAAGGACTATATATCTTCAGTAGAAAAGATTTTGACCTCATCATGGACATAACTAGAAGTTAACAGGACCACACTGGTCATTAAGCAGAGAAAGACTCCAGAAGTATAATGTATTTGGAATACCTGTTTCCTTAGAGGTGGACAGTGCTTATGTGGTTGGAAGTAAAATTCTTGTAAAGTCTACAAGTCAATTCTGACAGTATGCGGATGGAGATCATAAAATGATCTTGTGTGGTTGCTCTAGCCTTGTATTAAAAACAAACCTAAAAATCCTGGACACAAAGTGACACTTTCCACTCACTACCTCACCCACTGCCCCACCCTTCTGTAAACAATCAGGGAAGCTTCAGGCAGACTATAACCCAGGAACTGTTCACAGAGTGTCAATTTCAGGTTTTCTTTGCATTGCTAGGTTTGTGCTTGCTCTCCAGGTTTTCAAAATAAGTGTTTTTAGGAACATACACACAGACTATAAATCTATAAAGAAAAGCATGAAGATGATTATGAATGCCTGGGTTAGTCATGGCCTTGGAGAGGTAGGAATAGGCAACTGGACAGGGCACTCAGGGAATGCCTATAGGTATAGACGTATTTGCTTTATTTTAAAAAGCATATGTATTTTATATACTCTTCTGAATGTATTCTACATTTTATCATTAAAAAATAGTACTCTGAGGTGTATACCTAAAACTAATGTATTTTAACTATATTTTAATAAAAAGCTTAAAAAAAAGAAAGATCTTCCTAGATATCAATGAGAATCAAAACCTTGCTTATAGTTTTACACACTGGATGCCTAGAATTTTCTACAGACTGGTTTCTGGGTTCATTTATTTCAAATCTTGTTTTCTCTCTACCCATGTTCTTTTTGTGCAAGGACTGTGGAACACATTCATACCACTTACACACTCTGGCCCTGCAGCCTAACGTCACGATGTCAGATGAGTTGACAAGATAAGCAATACAAGTATTCCTTAAAGCCATTTCTACACCAAGATGATTAGTAATAACTTAATTATACATGGAAGTAATAGAAAAACACATAGATTAATCCACTAAGCCCAAATAAAATGTATCCTCAACTTGACTTCCTCTACCCCAAATCCCAAATGTCTGCTCCTAGCCTTATGCTATGAAACACAAGGGAAAGTGAGATGCAAGGGAAGCCAGAGTAGAGAGAATGTACCCCTACCTGAGTACATTTAATTGCATATTTCACAAAAACATATGACCATGAGAACACATGGTCAGGGCTTTGGAACAGGCCCAGCAAGTGAGATTCTGAAGCCCAGTTTCATTAATGTCACAGAAAATCCATTTCTAATCACTGTACTTACTATATTGCAAATTATGTGTGTGTTTCACACTCCACACCCTAAACTGCTTAAAAATAGGATTATGTCCTATTCATCTTTGCTTCTCCAGTTTAAAAAAAAAAAAAAAAAAAAAAAAGTACGAGCAATAGGAAAAAAAAAAAACAATATACCTACTTGTTTACTCCAAAACAAATTAATTTTATCATTTACTACATAGGAAATCAGGCCAAAATCAGATTGTTGCCTTACGTTTGTGCTTAAATACTGTCTTCGAATTTTTTCTTGGAATGGGCAGAGCTTTGTAACTTGGAATCGTTCCAAATTACTTTTCATTTTCACTACCTAAAAAAGGTGAGAGAAATAGTGAATTTCAGAGAAATCTCAAAGAACCTATAGAATGCACGAGAAAAATACACAGAGGAAGGTTACTTTTTTGAGATTAACTGGCTCCACCATGCAGTAAAACAATATCTAACATAGATTTTTTAAAATTAAAAAAACTATCCCAAAGTAATAAATGATTGCTGTAGAAAAATTTTAAAGAAGCAAACAGAAGAAATAAAAATGTACTTATTCTACCATTCATAGATCATTAAACACTTTGGTTCGTAATTGATATCGACATTTTTTGTGCATGTGTATAAATGTACACGTATAGAAAATATATAGTACAGATTTAAAATTTTACTTGGTTTAATGTAAACATCTTTCAGTCATTAAATACTCAACCAAGTCATCATTTAAATTGATGTATAGTATTTTAATGTATGAGCATACCAAATGCTTCCTTAACCAATTCCCTGGTATTTAAGCCATTTCCACATTTTCTTTCATAGACATGGTAGAGGAACATCTCTATGGCTAAATATTTACACACATTCTTAATTATTTCCTTAGGTTAAATTTCT
Organism: Eidolon dupreanum; assembly: GCA_028627145.1. Lineage (NCBI taxonomy): Eukaryota > Metazoa > Chordata > Mammalia > Chiroptera > Pteropodidae > Eidolon > Eidolon dupreanum. The sequence goes on from CM053510.1 coordinate 27,323,174, forward strand.
AAATATTGAATTTCTGGTCAAAGAAGTTTTAAAAAGTACTAAAAGGGGAAGAAAGGGCTATTCCCTTAGCAACTTAGCCAACAGTGATCATTTTAAGGATTTTCTTCTTTTCCAGATTATAGATGAAAAATATTCTTTCACTGTAGCTTTAAAGATCATTTATTTGAATACTAGTGAGCATGAAAATTTCTGCTTAGGTTTATTGGGCCATTTGCACTCTCTAGCGAACTGTTAAAATTGTTTTGCCTATTATTTTTAATGAGGTATTTATCTTTCTCTTAAAAACTGTTTATAAGAGCAATCTGTATAGTAAAGCTATTACCATTAATACTATAAATATTTTTTTATTTATTAACTCTCCTTTAATTGCTTAGAAGGGTTTTAGTGTTACATAGCTAATGCTATATTTGTTGTCAATCTCAGTTTAGATTTCATTGCCTCTGACAAATGTATCAAGTAAATAATTTTACTGATGTGACTTGTTTTGGGTCTTTGTTCTTTAGTCACTTTTAGTGGCTCGGAGGTAAATGCAAGTTTTAAGATATATGATCGAAAGTGGCGGAACTGGTCTGAATCTCAAGTTTCTTCAACTATGAAACTGGGATCAACACCTATTCCATCATTTAAGCTAACAGGCTTAAATGAAATAATGTATTCGAAATAGTTACCCAAGTAGTTACCTGGCACATGGTAAACACTTAATACCACTTTCAATTTCAAAATACTACCTCATTAATTCACACTACCACAATAGCTGGCTATGTTTGGAAATGGTTCTGACCTTTTCTTCTAGGAATGGTGTATTAACAGGAAAGCAGGACCAGAAGTGCCGCAGTAGTTCCCCAACAGCCACATACAGGTGTTTCAATTCAGACTGAATATCATTTGGCACCATTTCTGCAAAACAAAGGCACATAGGATAAAAGCTATTTTCATATACGTATAGTCTCTGAAAGAATGACCAGAGAATAAATCTGAATGTGCGCATTTTCCAAATGCCAGAGTAGGATGTACTATTCTGAAACAAATTACTGATTTTGGGGCTGACATCACAGATTTTAAATTCTGTTGTGATTTTGAGAAAACTTTTAGGTTCCCCTTTATTCTAAGAGATAGGAGAGAAAAAAAGAAAGCTTTTATAATGATATAGAGACTACTAATATGCCACTGTTTGTAATATTAAGACAATTCTGAAACCTAAGTTATCATCGAGATACGTTTCAGGATCGGGATGTATAAAAACTAAACAAAAATCCCAGAGATGTTCCAAAGAAAAACCAATAAAACTTTAGCCCTCCCCTCAACTTCTTCTTTCTAGCTTATTTCAGTAAAAGGATAGCAAGAGAAAGTGTCCCAGCACATACGGTTTATGGCTTGCTGTGTCCCTCCCTGCATAAGTGCTCCTCCAGGTGACAGTGCTGTGATGGTACTACTGGCAGCACTACTTGAGAGAACCTGAAAGAAAACATAGAGAATGGTTTTCCTCTTTTTTTTTTTTTTGGCCATCTTTCTTAACATTTCAGTTTTATGTAAAATGTCCAGTAAGTCTTTATTCCTGTAAAAATACATATTTTATAGCAACCAGAGTGGATTACTTTCCATGAGGCCAGAGAATACCTACTAATCTTCCAGGAATACCAGGGAAGTCCACAGGTACTTCAAAACTCACAAGCTTTAAGCCTTTTCTTAAGCACCAATTCAACTTTAACTTCAACTTACTATTGAAGGAAAACTTGAGTTTAAGGAAAGAAAATAAGTCAAGTAAAATTAATATGCTGACATATATTCTTTCTGGCAGCTGGGGGGGCGGGAACCCAACAGAGCAGAAATACATCATTTGTCATTTTTCAATGAACTGAATATACTTAGTGAAAAGGGGAAAAAATGTATTCCTTACTGTGTATCAACATTTTGACCTATTTATTCAATGAGTGCTTAATAAGCACTGTGGCTATAGAGAGGAACAAATCATTTGTCGAACAGTTGAAGTGCAGGGTTAGTGTGTATAAAGGTTTTCAATGGAGTTTTCACAAGTATAAATCCATTAGTGTATGGGCTGGATAAAAAAATAAATTAAGCTTGGCATACAGTAGAGCACATGACAACCACAAGTTAAAGGGACATGAGAGTTCACTTTACTCCTATTTCCTTTTGTCAGAAATTTTATAATACATTGTAACCAGAAGCTTCTGTGACTACTGAGCTTTTTGACTAGCCACTGGCTATACTGAAGTATACATACCTGAGGACACATCTCTTGGGCCTTCCTGACTCAATTCATGTGTCTCAGATAATGAAATCACTTTTGGGGGATATAGGGTGAGGAGAAGGTAGATGTGGGAAAGAATGTTAATATTTAAGATTGATCGCAGCTTAAAAAAGTTAGGTGGGTCTACTTGGGCAATTACAGGCTAAAAGGAAAGAAGGAGTCAAATAAGCTCAGATTTGTTATGTGTACATATATATTTCCTAGCTCTGTCTGCTGAGGAGACGATAAAACCAGTAGCAGATGACATCCCAACAGCAATGAGTACACCCAGTACTGAGATCTTGGTTTCTAAATCTACCCAGTTCTAAAAGGAAGATTCTATGGCTGGGGCAGGGAAAGTATAAGATGAACCTGGAACATCTATCTCACTGTGCCTGGAACATCTATCTCACAAGTAAGAAAGTGCTCAAAAACTGGTAAGAACACTATCAGAAAGAAGCCAGTGTGAAGGGTTTGGGAAGGGTCTGACTAGAGAGAGGCATAGGTACATTTTTTTGGAGGTGTCAAAAAAAAAAAATCTTGTGTTGGTTACACAACTGTATATATTTATTCAAACTCACAGAATAGACTAAAAAAGATAAATTTTACTGCATGCAAATTATACCTTAGTTTAAAAAAAGGAAAAAAATAACAACCTATAACCCATAGAATAATGTAAGAATCCATGGATCCATGCAGATATAAACACAGGAGAAAGGAAGCAAGCTCTTCTTTTTAACACAATGTCAGCTGATAAATGAAGAGTGGATGATGGAATTGGAAAATCAACATTTATCTACTAGCATGGTAATAACTGCTTTTGGAAAGAATCATCAAGGATTCCAAAAAACTAATAGGTAAAAAGTTTGATGGGAAAGAGAATTTAGTCTTAAAGTATCTCCCCACAAGATAGTTATTACAAAGAAAAAAATAGTAACTTTTTGGTAGAGAAACCGGGCAGATATTACCTTAACCAAGTGATCATAAATATCTGCTTTCTGATATAATGCACTGAGGATAACACATCATTTAGATATCACTTAGGTGTTGTTCCTGCTCAAAATGCATAATGTCACAATCTTAAGGAAACATTAGATACACTCAAATTAAGGGCAGTCTACAAAAAAACTGGCTACTACCCTTCAAGTATCAAGGTCATTAAGGCAAAGAAAGATTGAAAATGATTCCACTTTAAAGGAGACTACAGAGACATGAGAACTAAATGCAACTCATGAACCTGACTTGGATGCTGGAGCAAGAAAAGTTTTCTTTTGCCATAAGGGACATTAATGGTACAACTAGTGAAATTTTTGTAAGACCTTTAGGTTAGATAACATTTTTATTAACACTAACATATTGTTTATATGACTTTATTGTGTTACGTATGAGAATGTCTTGTTTTGGGAAACATACACTGAAATATTTAGGGGTAAAGGGATCTACTCACAAAATGGGTCAGAAAACATTTTTACAACTTTCTGTAAATCCGAGATTACTTCACAATAAAAAGTAAATATTAAGTCACAATATGTGATAAGCACAGGTATAAACTCAGTGCCTTGGTATTTATAAAAACAGAAAAGGAAAAAATTTGTTACTGTACATGTTGTGGATTGCTTTTACGGAGGCAATAAAATTTGAGCTGAGTTTTGAATAATTATTATTAGCTCTTCAGGGGCACGACAGGGTAAGGGCATTCTGAGAGAGAAAGCATGCACAAAAGCAAGGAAACATGAAGATTACATGATTAAACCACCTTGGGTAGTTTAGTGTGTTAGGATGGCATACAGGACTCTTGGTTATGTGTGGTAGGGAATGGTGGAGATATGGCTGGTGTTGGGACTGGAGACATGGATAGGGTCAAATTACAAAGGGTCTGGCATACCAAAGACATTCAGATAATTACAATGGAAACAAAGGAGGGCAGTGAAGGTTTTTAACCTGCAGAGTGATGATGAGATTTATGTTTTTAGAAAGATAACCTGCAGTGTGCCAAACTGATGAGGTTTGCCTAAACCAAGGTAAATGGACTCAACAAATACTAAAGAATTGACAGAATTTGCTTATCAACTGATGTATGAATAACGGTGGGAAAAAATGAAGAATGAGCTGTTTTATAAGTTCTGAGTTTGAGGCCATGCAAAATGATGTCCAGAAGTTTTTTGGAGATTTTACCAATAAATCTGTGTAAACGGGAGGACAAATTTAGCAATCACAAAACTCATCTTAGTTTTCATTATCATCTTATCTTCAGACACTTCTTGAATATGCCAAATATCTTTTCTCCCTACCTCAATATTCTCAGTTTAGCAGAAATATGTCTTTAAACCCAACTAAAATATTAGTTATAGTTCAATTTGGTTGTGCTCATAAAATGAAGATCTATGGAAATTCTGGTTTTCTTTTTTTTTTTTTCCTCCCTCTTTAATTTCCCCCTCCACTTCCACCCCTGACCTATGGATGTTGCCTTTTCCCCTTAAGAACTGGACCTCTGAAGGCGGGGCGTCTCTTTCCATAGGGTCACGGAGTGCACCTGGGGCCTGGTGCCCTTGGGGTATGGTCAGTGGCTCCACCTGGGGTACGAACCCAGAACTTCTGCATGTAAAGCAGACATGCTAACCACTACACAATGGAGCCACCTCTGGAATTCTGGTTTTCAAACAGTATAAGTTACCTACCTGAGTTAATTTGGGTGTATAAGCTTCCATTTCTTGTCTAATACTTTGAAAAGAATTAATAATGTCCTGACTTGTTGCATATTGTAGTGACTGGATTGGAGTTGGACCATGATAATACCTAAAGGTTAGCAAAGAAGAAAGAAACTACTATTTGTAAAATCAACATTTGTCTTTCAAATATTTTAGCAAGTCTCAATACATTTTCCCCAAAGCAAAAAGTGATTATAATATAAAGAAATTTTGATAAAATAGTTCATATAAGGGTAATGAGAAGAAAACAGCACAAAGCACCAATATTTATTTTCTTGGCTTTGATCCTTTAGGATCCTTTCCTGAGATGCACAAAGTAAATTTTTAAGGCAAAAGGACACTGTAGTTTTATGGTAACAAACTAACTAAAACTTGAATGCCATACCTGCAGAACAAATTATAGTATGACCTTTGTTATATAACTATTCTGTCCCAAGTTAATTTAATATTGACCAAACTTACCTATCTGACTTCTTGAGATTTAGTGCAATTGTTTTTATGGAATTATTTTTTCCCAAGTCTTCATATTCAATGGACTCTTGTAACTTCGCCTATAATTATTAACAAAGAACTTTTTATCATAACTTTCCCTTATAAAAGTAATAAACGTGACTGAAAAAATAAAATTGTACAGAGAGTAAATTATGAAGTCTTCCCACCACGAGCTTTGCTCCCTAGAGATGACTGCTCAATGGACGGTTGAACATGTCTTCTCACCAATCACTTATGCCAGCCTATACTCTGACCATACTATCACTGAACTTTTACCTTTTGACAATCTGGTAGGTGAAAATATGTATTTTACTATTTTTTTTCCAAAGGTGTAAAAGACTAATTTTTATTTTATGTGTTGCAAATATTTTTCCTCTCCATTTGACATTTTTTGGTTTTAATTATTCCTTTTGCTTATTCTTCTGTGGATTATTATTTTTTTAGCTAAATCTTTGATCCACTTGGAATTTATTTTGGAATAAAGAGTAAGGTAGGAAATCTGAGTTTCTTTTTACTAAATTATTAGTCTTCCTAATAACCATCTGTAGAATGATCTGTCTTTTCCCACTGACTCTAAAATACCAAGTTTATCATATACTTAACTCCTCCATATATTTGGATTTACTTCTGAACCCTTATTTTGGTTTTACTAATTTGTTCTCTCCTGTACTATTAGCAAACTGCTAAATTTCTATACCATTATAATAACACACATTAATTATAAAAACTACATGAAGACAACTTATGTAAACATTTGTGAAAATAATTCTACAATATTTCATCCTCTACACAGCTATGAAATTCATGTGGTCAACTCTCATCTGCAGCTACCAAGAATGCGATCAAAACAATTATTAAATATATCACAAAAAAGACCAACTTGAAAACTTAGTATTTTAAGTTACCTGTATTTTAAGAGTCTGAATAGTCCTCTTGTAGTAGAGAAACAAATCTGACTTCTGCATCATATTCAGAATAATACACCTCACCCAGACTCAGCCTAATTTAATACTTTTTCAATTCTATACCCGTCAGCCAACTTCAAGGCATACTAATGTCTTCATTACTTTTCATGTATGTCAAGCTTATTTATACTCTTGCTGCTGCCTTACCTAAGTCATGTCCCTACCCAATCTCCTATAACCCAAATTGTAAACTTCTGCTACAGCATAGTTAGGTCACCTTTCATACTGAATTGAAAACTCCATAAATATAAGAACTCTATTATTACTTCTAAATCTTTCATTCTACGAAACCCTCTGTAGAACACAGCAGATTACTACTGACTTGAAAGAATATCTAGAGTCAGCATGTATGACTGAATATTGTGAAAAGTCACATAGTGATTTTTCACAAATTTCTCACTACCAAGAATCAAGGCTACTTAGTGTAACAGTAGTGCAAAGAACATAACTTCCTAGATTTCTTCTTTATCTATAACTTACATTTTAGTTTTTTCTTAATCAAAAAAATCTTATTGGCTTCGTTAATTTTAAAGGCACATATGCCTATATAAACATATTAAGTTACTGAAATATAGGAAATAAAGTATAAGACTTACCCACAATTCCTTTACAGAAAGATAACCATGTAGCATATTCTTTTAAAGGCCTTTTTAAAGTTCATAAACTTTTTTTTCCAACGTGAAGTTATATCATACGATCTGCTCTGTGAACTATTCTATTTACTTATTTATATTCTCTTTGGTTTCTACTGTAAATAACATAACTATTATACTTTAAGTTTTGTTCTATAATTATTCTTCTGATTTTGTTTTACTTATAGACTCTAAACTCTGAGGACAAGAACTCTTAATTCGTTTCCCACCACCTAATATTTTAGACAATTCAAAAAACGGTTTCTTGAATTTTAATTATTGTTATGGTATATGTGAACTACTCTTAATTCAATATATCATTAATCTTTTTAAAGTTCTTCCCCTACCCCTCTTTAATTCCAACCCCCACCTTCCACCCCTGACCTATGGATGTTGCCGTTTCCCCTTAAGAACTGGATCTCTGAAGGTGAGGCGTCTCCTCCCACACACTCGCGGCGTGCACCCGGGGCCTGGCACACCCAGGGTATGGTTCAATTTCTTAATGGCTGTATAAATCTTCATTGTATGGATGTACTGCAGATATTAAGATGTTTGCCGTTTTCTATAATGTTGTAATGACTATTTAGATCTAAATCTTTGCATATCTTTATTTTTAAAAAAATAAATGTCCAAAGTGGAACACTGTCCATAAGTGGAAGTAAGGGCATAAATCTTTAAAACTGTAATATATATTACCCTATAGAAAGCTTTATCATAATTTATTTTTATAATTGGGGAGGGAGAAACTTAGGAAAAAAGGAATATATAAGTAGGTAACTCTGTCTATACTCCCTCACACCTCAAGTGATTTCTTCAATATTTAATGAAAAGACGTATCTAGTCTTAAAATGCTAGGTTTCATATTAAGGTCAAATCTTATCTTTTAAAATCATATACACAAATCTTTGGTTTTTCTCTCATACTGCCTTCACTGATACTCTTTCCCGGAAAACAGAACTGACTCATTGTCAATGTGTGTATACGTGTACATGTGAAGTGGGAAAAAATCCAAACAAATAATGAAAATAGTTAACAGACTTGAGTCTATGGAAAGTTTCTGGCAAGCCAAATTGAAGAAGTACTCAAAATGTTCTACAATTTAAGCCAAATACTTAATGTTTTGGTCAGAAGAACTAAGTCATTTGAAATAATGAGGATCAACATAAAGGACTAGCAGTTGTACAAGGTTATCTGGAGAAACCTAAGCCCTAACTGTTCCAGACTTTTTCACCCATACCCTTTTGACTGCTGGCTGAAAGCAGTCTGCATCTCCAGAATTTCCATCGATGCTGCTGGGCTCACCATTTTGTTCATTTTGTGCTTCTCTAAAAACAAATAAAAAAAATTAATGGTAAAAACCACAAGCAGAACAACAACACAACTCCATCTTACCACCTTAGAAAGCCCTGTTTCTGCACCTTCACATGTATACTTAACTGTTTCCTGAGACCTGCTGCCAGGACCATGGCACTGTGATGGTTAAATCTCTTGATGATGGCAGCATTACTATTCTCCTTTATGGATTTAGAATTAGAAGTAGATGGCACAGAGGAAATGCCATAACCCTACGAAAAACAATTTAGCAAATTAAAAATTAAAATTCTGATTTTATATGTATAAAAGACATGCTTAGTTGAAAAAAGTTTCTGAATGATGGGATTTTGTTAATTCTGAGTATTACTAAGCATTTATAGGTAAACATTTAAAAATAAATGACTTTATACACATAAAAAATTAAGAAATACCACTAATTCCTCTTATCATGACCAAAAAAATCTTAATTTTAAGCTCTGTATTTTTTTAAGAGCAATTTTGTATCTAGTTAGCAAAATATTAAATGAGAGAACAGAATACAGTGGAAAAAAGCATGGACTTTGTAATCAGATATGAATTCCAATTCTAGCTTTATCACTTTTCCAATAATAGTCTAGGCAAGCTCTATAAAATGGGATATTGGAGAATTAAATGGGATAACATTTTCAAACATGTATTGCGTGCGTGCTACGTGTTAGAACTTATAGATAGTAAGTTGATTAAGACCTTGTGCCAAAGGAACCAAAATACCAGCTAGTGAGATGCTGGGCTATAAGCTAGTACATAGATCAGAGATGTATTATAGAAGGCTTTTTGATGAACTAAATGTTGAAGGAGAAGGAAGGGGGGAATCAAAGAGACTATTAGGTTTTTGCTTGAGCAACTGAGTCCATGGTAAAGTAAGTAAATAAAGTAAGTAAGTAAGTAAGTAAAGTAAAGTAAAGAAAGTAAGTTTGTTTTTATCTATCTATCTATCTATCTATCTATCTATCTATCTATCTATCTAAACTGAGATCGGGAAGATCCAGGGAGAAACAGGTTTATGAGGATGGGAATCAAAGGTTCCATTTTGGATGTGTTAGGTTGAGGTGTCTGTGAAATACGTAGGTGAAGGTATCAAGTAGGCAGTTGGATATGTGTTTTTAGAGTTCTGGAATTAGACCGACCAGGACTATTTGAGATTCATCATTACATATTTAGTACTTAAAGCAATGAAAATGGAGAGAATGAATTCAGAAGGAGGCCCAAGACAATATCCTGGGACAGTTACAACAACTCGAGGATGACAGGGAAAGAAGAGGCACCAAAGGAAAAACTCAAATGACATTTCCATTAAGGAGATCGGTTATATAAATTTTATATATCCATACAAGGGTGTACTGTGGAGGCACTAAAAAAAATAGATACTAATAGTAACAACTATTACTTATTGAACAGCTACTGTGTACCAGGCTCTTTTAACTCTTGTAGCAATCCTATCAGGTCAGCACTATTTTCCCCCTGCATTTAAAAAACTGAGATATAACTGAAATATAGTAAGTTTAAGGAGTACAATATGTTGATTTGATACATTTAAACATTACAATATAATTACCAGTATAGCTAACACCTCTAATATCATATCATGTAATTATCATTTCTTTTTTGTGGTGAAAACAAATAAGCTCTAATTACTTAACAACTTTGAAATTTATAATACAGTATGTTAACTGTGCTGTGCATTAGAATTCCAGAACTTATTGACCTACTAGTTGCAAGTTTGTATCATTAAACAACATCTCCCCAATTTTCCTACAGCCCCCTACAGTGGTATTATTAACCTCATAATGAAAGAAAACTGGCCTTAGAAATGTTAACAACAAAGTTTAAGCCAGGTAATTTGGTTTTAAAATCTGTGTACTTAGTAACTATGGCATATTTAGCTTGAACTGATACTGGTAATAGGCAGAGTAAAGAAAAAAGTTATACACGTGCATGTAATAATATTTACCATCATTTTTATTAAAAAAAGCACTAAATTTTTTTCTCATCATATTAAGTATACTATAAACTCTAAGCTTCCTTAAGCTTTATTTTTTAAGAATGTTTAAAGAGGGCCATGTTTGTAATGTGTTGAGATTCACCGATGAAGTAACTGAGCGCTGAGAATAACCAAGGAAAAATTGAATTTCATTATGGAAATGACTCACCTGGGCATCAAGGATTATTTTCTGTTATTTAGACTGTAGGACAAAATTTTAACATTGGTTTTCTCACCTGGTGAGTAAATACACTAAAATAAGAGGAAAATGTTAGGGGGAAAAAAAAAAAGATAGAAAGGTATGAGCATGTGTACATGGCCAGCAGAAAAGGAGCCAAAAGAAGGGCAAGAAAATTAAAATATAATGTAAAGAGCATAACTGAGGAAAGAGGTCCTTCCTAGCCTAGAAGATAGAGGTAGGGATGGAATCAGCCTTGATTAGAAGGGATCATCTTTCTCTGTGATTGGATCAATGCATAAGTCCAGAGGCATGATGTTGAGGTAAACAGCTCATACTTGATAGTCTAACTGTTAAAACACACTGTGGTAAGGGTCATGAGCGTGCTCAAGGTTTGGCAAATAGTGGGCAATCAATAAATGTTTATCTTTCCCTTGTCTCTAATACTTACCCACATTTCTAGAGACTAACGTTAGCTAGAGCATAAAGCCAGAGTCATCAACATGTTAAGCCTTCATTATTACCTAGAGAACCATTGGGGGGGATAAGGTAGAAAATGCTTTTAAAAAAGTTTTAGCAACTCATATAGGCATTTCAGTTCTACAAGGCAACTTTTTAGAATATGTGCTGCCAAAGCAAGCACAGTACAAGGCAATTTTAACAGCGAACAGTGCTACTGAAAAGCACTTCTGATAAATCACTGCAAATAACTATTTTGTTTGATTTATATTCTCACAAGTGGGACATCTAAACTTAAGGCAATTTTAGAACTATAAAAATGTTGAAGACTAGGAAAAGATGTTTTTCTCATAAACTCTTTTATTACTACTTACTTCATCTAATGGTTTATCTTCCAAAGCTGTTAGATCAAGTAGTGGATTTTTCACTCCTAATGAAACCATTGTTTTTAACCCTAGAAAATCAATGAAATAAAAGGTTGATCAATTCTTCCTTTTCTCAGAAATTAAAAAACTCACTAACAGCACTAATGACTAGAGAGCAGCAAATTAAATGCTAGAGTGTGTCAGGAGTAAAGTTACCTTTTTCGTCTATTTTGGCACATTCTGCAAACAGGTCCTTTGACCCTGTATTCAGTCGGTCCCTGTGAAAATAATGAGACTGAAAAAAACGTGTCCAGAATTCCTTTTCTGTCATGTTGTGGGGAACGTTTTCTGCATATTTCATTTTTACTGTGGAAGAAAAACCATAATAGTTACATTTTGAATTTCCATTTCTTAAAACCTCTCAAATTAGTTGAAATACAGACTAATAGCAAAAACTAGATTATGAAACTGCTCAACTTTATGTACTGTATAATCTGATTGTACACATGAAATATAACTTGAAAGGATACTTTTATGACTTCTAACAAATTATAAACAAAATCCTATTTTGTACCAAGAAAATTAACAGGTTTCAAAGGTTTAGTAGAAACACCAAGAATCTTGGCGTCAGACCTGAGTTTGTTTATTTGACCATTTACATATGTACACTTTCAATCCAAGACACTATGATAGGTGTTGGGGAAATAAAGACTTCAAAACCCAGTAGATTAACAGTTCAGCACTCCAGAAACTCACAGTCTGATGAGCAAAGAGGTTAAGAGCATGGTCTCTTTAACCAGAGAGCCTAAGTTTAAAATTCTAGGTTTGCCCTGTACTGCCTGTTTAACATTGGGCAAATTACCTACTCTCTCTGTATCTTGGTTTCCTCATCTGTACTATGGGGGGTAATAATACGATTTACTTCATAAGGTATTTGTGAAGACTAAATGAGTTAATACACATAAAGGCCTCAGACTAGTGTCCGGCACATAACTAAATACTATCCGAGCATAGTTATTATCAGAGAGACATGAAAACATTTTCATTACAATGTGTTAACTCTTTGAGACAGACACAAGACCCTATAGAAGGAAAGGGGAGAAGGCTTATATCTGTCTGAAGAAAGCAGGATTTTATAGAGGTAGCAATGAGGCGATGCTTGAACTTCACCCTGAGGGAGAGGAATGTTTCCTAGGAATGAAAGGGGCAAAAGTGAAGAAGTAGAAAGACAGAACAGCATGTGGCTTAAGAGAGCACTGTGTGGTCAGAAGAATAACTAAAGCAGTGGCTCTCAACCTTGGTTGCACATGAGAAATCATTAGGGCTGGAGTCAAGACATTTACCTTTTTAGAATGGTTTCTGCAAGGAAGATGATTCGTGAGTTAGGAAGGTCACTCTGGAGGCAGCATGAAAGATGATCTGAGTTAGTGCTATAGAGAGACTCATTCATTGATGCCTCTGGAGCATGTCATCTTGTTCAAGTATGTTTAAGGGTAAATAAAGTTTAAGAACCACCAATGAAAAGAATGGGAAAGTCATCATACCAATGAATTGATAACAGCACATTATATACTAACCCCTAACACCTACCATGTGCCAGGGACTAGGTAAGGTATTCTACATGTATATATTTTTGCACATGATCAGGAATAAAGGTAAAACTTTCTGTTTTTCATTGATATTTACTGAATTCATCCAAACAAATATTTTAAGTACCTAGAATTGATTCATTCTTCTTACCTGCCGGATAGGTCCTAAATATGGACTCAATGATATCAGAGGTTAAATTATATCTCAGACCATTACATCCATCTGTTTGGGGCCGGACATCAGCCTAAAATAAAGACCACATATCTGTATACACACACACACACACACACACGTATGTGTGTATACATATTCATTAAAATATCAGAGGAAGATGTCTATGCATGCAACAGACACTGGACAAAGGTGGAAAAACAGATTTTCTGAATGAACTACAGAGACAGAGATAAGTCTGTCTCACCTTTACTTTTGCAGAGAAACAGGGCTCAAAGAAGCCTTGGTTGATTTCACATAAATTTAGTGACCTAAAAATCTGCTTCTTTGAAAATCCAAATGGTCAAATAGGCATATTTACATGTGGCAAAAGGCAGATAGCTAGGCGAGCTTTAAACATAAACTGTACACTTACCAAAATTATTACAGATCTTGGTTACTATATAAATATCTGTTTCTTTAAGGCTTTATTAATTCAATTCACTACTAAGCATCCAGAAAGATGCCAAACATATAATTGGTACTCAAATTTTTGTTAAATGTATAAATAAATACCACTTCAGTTCTTCCAGAGTACAAATTAACTAAATCCCATTTCCTAACTCCATAGGTAAGGTACTTTCAATTTTTCTCTAATATACATTTTACAAATTTCACTTTTTTTATATGGCCATTATATATTGCTAGGGATTTAGTATGAGTAAAATATAGCAATCATAAAAAAGGTATCAGAAAGCCCTAAATTTAAAAGTATTAGGGGAAGTAAGTATTAGTCCAATTGCTAAAAGATTCTCTTTCAAAAGCCCATTTGATATCTAGCATGCAAGGGTCAAGTCCAAAAACCAAGAAAATATAACTAGCAAAAATATAAATTTAAAAAATGCTGTATGTATTTAAAAAATATTTTAGAATACCATGAATACTGAAGTCTCCATTAATTTACTTTAAGGAAATGCTAAACTTTATAAAAGAAATGGCACTGTTAACAAATCGTCAGGGCTTTCTTTCCCACCCCCGCTTCAGAAATCTAGAAAAGAGTCACATACCAGAAATGCTGCAGAAATGCCAACATCCTGCTTATGATTGGATGTGGAAGAACTCTCTGTTGAGTTCATATTTAAACGATTGGCCCAAAATTCCTCAGCACTGATCACTTGGCTTACAACAAGATCTTTATAAAGCTGAAACAAAACAGGATCTTCTTGCAGCATTCTGCAGATAAAACATATTGAACATACTGAACTTCTAAAATAAAACACCATTTAGGTAATATTTTAAAGACTTTAACAACATAAAATACCGAAGCACACAACTGTCATTTTGTGATTATTTGAGCAGCAAAAGTCATGTAGTTCGTTTGTTAGTAATTACAAGCAAAAACAATTTTTTTGAGGAACAAATGAAGTGGAGATAAATGGAAGTCTGAAGAAGCAAAGACAAACTCTTTGAGGGCATGGATTTGATCTTATTTCTTTCTATATCCCAGTAACATAAAAGTCATTGTCTCTGTATTTGTATTGTACTGCATGTATTCTTTTTCACAAACAAAGGTGAATGGGGAAGAGAGAAGGTATACTTGAGATTTTCCAGCAATCAATTTTTCGCAGTGATAAGCACTCAGAGCCATAAGCATTGATGGCCTGAAAGATACTGATGATGGAATAATTCATCGTATCAGAAATTCTCATCATTTTACATGCTTTCTCAGCTTTTTAACACTATGCTTCCTTAGCTTTTTAACAGTATACTTCCTTTCGGGTTTTTTATTCATAAACATACTTCTAATAGTTTATTACCTTCTCTGTGACAGAGAACTGGGAAAGGAATTAAAGAGACCTTAGCACCTTTAAATCTCAGTTCTATTCCTAATTAGATGTTAGGCTTGAGATAGTTAACTTCTGAGGTTATGCATTCTCATTTGCCCAAAGCCAAACAACCAGTAAAATGCTAAATTCGAGGACAAAACACAGAGATAAAGATACTAAAGCCTATGTATTTTCCTATATCACACTACTAAAGCACAAGGAGAGAGAAATAGCAAACTATTACTTTACTATGAGAACCTAGTGTCTCTTCAAAAGGCTATTCTTTTCCTCCTTCACCTGTTTTTCTCTTCAAGTTCTTTATTTGCTTTCCTCTTGAATTTGGGTAGCAGCTGCTGAAGAAGGTCTTTCACTGCATCTCGCTCTTTGACTGCTGTGCTTTCATTGGAAAAATGGAAGTTAGTTGTGTCCCCTGCATGCAGGACCAGCTGAAGCTGAATTTTAGCTTTTCCTTCTGGACTGATTTTCTGGCCTAAAATAGGAGGCATGAGGTTAATTAGGTGAGGATAGACTGTGGAAACTGCCATATAATAGGTTACTTCTTTTGCAAAAATGCACTTTTCTCAAATAATTCATATAACCAGAGCATGGTTCAATGAATTCACTGCTAAGACTCTGCTTCCTTCTTCAGTATCCTTTCTGTGTGGCATTTCTCACCCACTGCTTCCACCTCCAGACAGTAAAGTACTTTTGTTTCCATTCAACTGAGGCAGATCTCATTAAAGTCTTCTAAACAGCCAATTAGAAGTCTAGACTCTACCTTGAACAGCTGCTTCCAATCAATAATACAAATTTGTCATGATTCAAAAAACTCCAAAACATAGCCCATGGCTTACTTATAAATTGCAAACATACATAATTTTACATTTGAGAGATTTAGTGTCACCACTTTAACCAAGTGATCAAATTAGCATCATTAAAAGCTGGACAACCTCACACATGGGCTTTCTGAAATGAGAGAATAGAAAGTAGATACCATCAACTATGCATTGTTCTTGCCGAAATGTTTAACTTGAGTATTGTCAAGGCTGTAGACCTGATTTTCAGTTTGTAAGAAATACAGGTATACAGGAATGAATTAAAACCTTCAAAAGACAATCAGACATAATTAGAATGTGTGATATTCTACAAACTTATACTCTTAATGAAGAGACTAAAGAAACTACAACTACATACGTGAACCTAGACTGAATACTGATTTTAAAAAGTCACTACTCTAAGAAACATTATTGGGACAACTGGGGAAATCTAAAATTGGTCTGAATATTGTTAACATTTTCTTGGTGTGATAATATAAGCAAAGTGTACACAAACATAAAAAGCAAATATGGTAGAACAGTACCTATAGTATTTGGGTGGGATGTTATACAGGTATATGTTGTACCATTCTTTAAATTTTTCCAAAACTTTAAATATTTTCATAATAAACTGGGGCTGGAAAGTCAAACTGTACCTATATAATGAAGAATTTGTATTCTCAAAGAGTGGGCATCCATGCCAAGTAGTGCTTCTCTTTGTAAAGGAAACAGAGATGGAGGGGCTTTGTGCCATTAAATGGGTGACTCATGATAGCATGAACATGCTGCCTAGTTCTACTCTCAGCTCAATCCAACCTAAACAGAATTTTTTTCAATGAAGATGCTGCTTCCAAACCAACATTTTAGATGAAATATCTTTCTGCCAAATGCAGCATAATGAAACAATATACACTGTCAGCCACCCTGTTCCATTTTCCTATTCCCCCCGGAACTACAATTCCTTCCCAGGCATCTTTTCTCAGTCACTGCTTTATCCTTGCTCTATCTTAGCTCTTGCCCTTGAGCGGCCTACTTCTGAAGTTTTTAAACTAACTGCTGATTTTCACCTTAGTAATTTATTATTGATAACTTCCAATGGTCTCTTTCACAAGTGGACATTTTGTCAAATATTCAACTTCAAACAAAAACTGATCTGGTGTAGATCTAGATTTCCGTTTGTGCTCCCCTCTCCAAAAGCTGAGAATTGTGGAGAAATAAGAGGTAGGCATTATTTTTTATTGCATGCTGTAGGTATCACAATGAGTGTGTTTTGCAAAAGCTATAGAGTTAGCTTCCCATTTAATAGAAATACTATTACAAGCAGTTTCTAATTTATGAGTCTATTCCAGCACAAATGTTAGTTTGTAAGACTAATGTCAAAAATTTGGTAAGGTATTTCCTCTCAGAAACAAAATTTCAAAAGAAAGTAATCTTACTAGAACAGTGCACAAAAGACCAGATGCTAAAACAGTACTGAATTATGATGAATTTTAAACAGTATTTCCTTTTGAAAATTGAGATTCTGAGTTATTTCAGTGGAGAAACATGAGGATCTTGGTCTTTTCCAGCAGCAAGTAGAGGTTAAGTCCTTAGGGCAACTGTTCACACACACAAGACATTTGTAAATTGAACACTTGCAAATTGAGGGTTGTTTATTTTTCAGGGTGTTATCTTCCTTGAAATCTACACACCATTTTTATCTAGGAGAATCTTATACCCAGGAAAAAAAATAAATCCGCATTACTTGTCATAGTTAAAATACTGCAATTTGTCAAGGACTTTGTTGCCTAGACTCCCCTGGGGTCTCTCTTATTCAAAATCTTTAGGTAGGTGAACTGCAGAACTTCCTTTCAGAGTAAAGGTTCTAAATCCCAGGATTTGCTTAGTGCTTATTATTATTTAGAATGTAATTATTATTGAGCTACAAAGTACCAAATCCCTTGGGTTATAATTCAAAGTTAACCTTTGAATTATTAAAATTTGTAAAGAGAAGGGATTTTAATTTTTGCTCTCATACTTAAAAACCGTAAGAAAAAGGATATAAAAAATTATGCTCTGCATTTCTCCCATCTATATTCAGTATAAAATTGAATCTATCTTCTCAACAGATGATGGCCACATAACTAAAGATTAATTAGACGATTAATTAGACAACTTGCTTAAATGATACAATTTTATTAAAGGGCAAGCTGGCATCATCTATCAACATATTAAATGTGTGAACTATCTGAACCAGTAAATCCACCTTAGGGTAGTACTTACATTTAATATCTGCATACATGTGGCTGATTGTAAATCTATCTTTGCCTTCAGGTGCCCAAGCAATTCTTTCTGCCATGAGGTATAGAGCTCCATCCTGCTTCTTTTGACGGACCTTCTTTACAATCAGCAAAACTTCTTCAGATGAAGTTGCCATGATGGCTAGAAGGTGCTAATAGAGACAAAAAGATTTTACATCTCAGATTATGGTCAGATTTATTGGCTTTTAGAGTCCCTTCCAAATCTAAAATCTAAATAATAAGCATGGGGAAAAAAAGTATTTTCCTTCATTCAGAGATGAAGATAAAGTTGTATGGGATTATTTATTCAAAATCATATTTCTTTTTCTCATATCACAGGGGTAAATTTATGTAAGTTTATAACATTCGGCAGTTTTTAAACCATTTCTACATATGCTAATCAAAGTATTTTAAATTTATTTTTATTTTCCTGTTAATATTCTTAAATCTTAAATGCATAATATGACTACAAATGGGTGGTCTTTTATGTAATCTACATTTAGAATTGTAGAACTTTAGAATTATACAGGGCCCTGAACAATATTTAGATCAAGTTGTTTCAAATGAAACAACTATTGGCCCCAGGGTCTGTGTGACCTTCCCAGAGCTGAAACCACACTCACATTTCCTAACTCCTGATCTAGGTTTCTTCCTGTATGCTTGAAAACAACAACAACAACAACAACAACAAAAAACCCCAAGTCTACGGCCATGCTACCCTGAAGGTGTCAGATCTCATCTGATTTAGGAAGCTAAGCAGAGTCAGGCCTGGTTAGTACTTGGATGGGAGACCACCTAGGAATACCACATGCTATAGATGTTTAAAAATAAACAAACAAACAAATAAGACAGAAGCAATATAGCTTCTAAAAAAAAACTAACCTAAGAATTAAAAAAAAAAATCTTTTTATTAAAATGTTACAAATAACAGCGCTGCATTTTGGACTGCAGAAGTCAAATCAAAGATTATTTACCTGACAACTTTGCTGATTTTCTTATTACTATATGCAAAGCATTAAAATAGGAGCTGGGTAGAAAAAACACGTACAAGTAGGGCTGTCAGATAATATACAGGATGCTCAATTAAATTTGAACTTTAGTATAAACAAATTTTTAGTATAACTATGTCCCAAATACTGGATATACTAAATTATCTAAAATTCAAACTTAACTAGATATCCTGTATTTATTTTTATTTGCTACATCTGGCAATTCTTTGTAAAGATCCTTATCTTCAGCAAACTACTTAACAGGGAAATTAATGAATTTTCAAAATACAAGGTATGTATGATGAGAGCAATAATACAATCAGGTGATGAGAGTATCTCCCCACTAACTACCACAGCAGAGTATCTGGAAGAGATGCTAACTGCAGTTCCTAAATTTTGATTAGTAGATAGATATTTTAGCGTGATGGTTTTTGAGTTCTGTTACCCTGAGTTAAATCCCAAACTCACTGTTCACTAGCTGTGTAACTCTGGATAAGTTAATCTCTATTATGAAATAAGGCTATAATAACTGCTTTACTAGGCTGTTGGAGGATCAGAGATAATGTATGCACAAAACACCTGCAACACAGGAGGCACTCCCTACATGGTAATACCTACTATTAAAACATCACATGGCAAAGAGGGTATTTGTCAGACATATTCAAACATTAATGTTATACAGTAATAGTAATACTGATAAGTAATTTTATTTTAGTGTATGAACACTGTTGAAAAGCACCCTACAAATTGTTCCTTTATAAAACGTTCATAAAACATTGGCATGGCAACATGTGACAAAACTCAAAGTATGCCACCAATTCTGTGATAGCAAGAATGCTTCCAAGTGTTGTTAAGTTCCCAACCACTGTCACCATTTGAGTTTTAAATACAAGTTTTAAATAATGAATTTTATAGTGGAAAATTCCTGCAGCAACACTTATTAGTTAATTAACATTTACTTTTATGGAGATGTTGTTTCATAATTTACAACACCAACTTTATCTGTCAAAAAAATACATTTTAATAAGTTTTGCAGTCCAAAAATTCTTATTGTTTCCTACTTTTTCTTCTCTGTTGGTTCTCCTGGTTCTACTTGGTGCTTTTTAGAAGTATGGTCATTTTTTCCATTATCTGATTCCACTGTCTCACCTCTTGGGAGAAGCCTAGCTTTCTTATTTCACAGTTCCCTGGGGGGTCATCACCACTGTCCTCAAATGTTAGGCCATTTTATTGCCATATTGCTCTGGAGGGGGAGGTTTCTTCTTAGTAGTGTATATCCCTGGAGGTGTTGCATAGTTCGGCTTCCATACTTTTGAATTCCTTTGGAGGCTCCTCAGGTACCTGGACTACCCCTCCTAGTCTGCTGAGTGGATTGTAGAGAAAGGCTGAGGGAGTTATGCTCTGGAACAGCTGTCTGTTTTGTTCCCACAGTTGCCTGATGACTGTGCCTGATCCAGGGCCCTGTGACTGGTCTCATCTGGCTGGCTGTTACTTTCCTTACTCAAGAAGCCTGAGCTGTTGCTTCCCAAAGTTGCTAAACAGCTCAGGGGTCCTTCTCCTTGGCTGCCTTGATGGCTATGAGTGATGACCCCAAACTGAAAGAATTTAATTCTCAACACTTCAGATGCTATTTTCCCCATCTTTTAACAATCAAATGTCTTCAAATGCTCCCTGTATCTTGGCCTAAGAGCCATCTGTATATGGCCAATTTGTAACCTAGGAAAAGGTCCTGAGCTTCTTGCCCTACCCCCAACACTTCTCCCCAGTCCTGGGTGTTTTAAACACCCAACTCAAATGCTAGAGGCTTGGGTGTGGCTTTCTGGAATATGAAGCCAAAAAGGACCCTGAGGCTGTCTGGGCTCAACAAAGGACACCATGATTGATGGTGATGCCTGCCATGGGCTGGGCTGAAGAAAGTGGTAGCACAGATGCCACTTGCAAGCTATTTCTGGGAACAAAGAATATGCCATCAGTTATTCAAAATAACTGAGGAGAACTTCTATCTGGATGTAATGGGAAAGTAAGTATTAGGAAGAGCGGCAGACATTAAAAGTAATAGAAATCAGCAATTATAGATCTTCGAATCTATAATGATATCTGAAAAATAAAAGCTAATTTCTTAAACCATCACCTCTCAGGATTAAGGAAAAATACCACTGAATTAAAAAAACAATATTTCTTATTCACTTAAGCAGCGATTTAATAAAAATACAAGGTAAAAGAGTAAAATCTTAAGTCCTCTGAAGCTGACTACCCGAATTTTGAGTAGCCAAATCTTCCTATTTATAGGTCTTCTTACTGTCTACTCTACCCCAAATATGGAAAGGAAAAGGATCGGTGTGAATATGTTCATTTAACAAATGTGTATTGAGCCAAGGAGTCTAGGAGTTATCCAAAGACGAATATCTGTTAATTGTGATTCTGCTTTGAAAGAGCTTCCAGACTAGTGAACAAGATATGTGTGTGTGTTAGTATATACCAATTATAGTATGTGAAGTCCCAAAAGAAAGACAAAAAATGATCTAAATTAAGACTCAAGTCAGTTTTTTCACACAAGAAGCTTTGTCAAAGGTTTGTCAGATTTAGGGCAATCGAAAAAAATTTAGGTATAATCAACAAACCAACCAAATGCATAACTCTTTGGTGTTCTATTTGATCTGTTTTGACAATTGTATATATTCATGTATCATTGCCCAAAAGACAAACAACATTTCCATCACCCCTGAAAATTCCCTCATGTTTCTTTCCAGTCAATCTGCTTCCTCTCATCCTCCAGCAAATAATGTCTGATTTCTATCACCACAAATTAGTTTTTGTCTATTCTATAATTTCATACAAACAAGATCATGTATTCTTTTGTCTTGGCTTTTTGTTTAACCTGTTTTTTGAAAACCACCATACATTACGTGCCAGCAGTTTATTCTTTTTCATAAGTAGTTGTGAAATGGATATCTTTAAAAAAACAAAAAAAACAAAAATGCCTACAGCACCTGGTGGTATTCCTAGGTGGTCTCCCATCCAAGTACTAACCAGCCCCAACCCTGCTTAGCTTCCGAGATCAGACAAGATCAGGCACGTTCAGGGTGGCATGGCTGTAGATTCGTGAAATGGATCTTGAAAGACAATTATGACCAAAAAAAAAAAAAAAAAAGGGGAAATAGGCATAAGCAAAGAGAGTGGTTTGGTGCAAAAGCTTGAGTCTCTCTTGGAATGGTAAGGAGCCTGCTCTTGATGTAGCATAAAATTCATCATGGGAATCATTAGGTATAAAGTTGGAAGGTTAAGATAGAAATAGTGAAGAGTACCACCCTAAGTGGTAGACAAGAGAAAACCTCTAAAAACTTTTGAATAGAAATGTGATTTGTATTTTACAAAATTAATCTGTGGGCAATAGGAGAGATACTGAAGAGAGGGAACAGAAAGGGTCTGAATCAGGCTGTGAGAATGGAAAGAAAGGGACGAAAGGAGTACTGAGGAAGCAGGATGAATAAATATTATAAGTACTGAAGGAGGTGTCACAGCTGCTTGCTCATACCTCACTTACTGACACAAGTATAGTGGTGCTATTTACAGAAATAAGAAGGAAAAACGAATTTGAAAGTTCTGGACATAGTGTGAGATGCTGTTGAGTCTATATTATGTGGGCATTTATAAATGCTGGAATGGAGCCTAAAAAGCTCAGTTATAAATAGGATTTAAAAAAATTCCGTAGTCTACGGCCATGCTACCCTGAACAAGCCCAATCCTGTCTGATCTTAGAAGCTAAGCAGGGTTGGGCCTGGTTAGTACTTGGATGGGAGATAACCTAAGAACAGGTGGTGTAAAAAATAAAAATAAGGGATTGTAAACTGACAAGGTCCTTGCAATCTGTGAGGTCAACCAAGGGTTGCCTTGCCTTAAAAAAAAAAAAAAAATCCATTATCTCATAACCCTAACATCAATTTTCTTATTTTACATTGTGCTTATCTGTACCCACCTTATAAATGTAATCTTGAAGCACATCCAAGTTAATTATCTTGTTTTTCACTTTCCATTGAAAATACTTCATGCTGTTTTATAATCTCCATAGTTTTGATATCTATATATCATATATAATAAAGAATTAAAATTCTTAATATATAATACTATCTTTTAATTTGATGCCTCTTAAGATTTTCGAGGATTATTGCCCTTTAAAAAGTTTGAAAATCACTGTCCTAGCAAAAAAAGGATGAATTTCGATTCCACACTCTTAAAATTTAAAAACTCTACCTAAAATTTATTGAATTCTTAATAATATGCACCAGGTATTAGGCTAAGTTCTTTATGGGCATTATCCCAATCAATTCCCAGTTAAGAATCCTGGGGTAGGTTCTATAATTAGTTCCATTCTGTAGATACAGAAAACTAGGTCTAAGAAATCAAGATGTTTTCCCAATGCATCAAGAAGTCGCAGAACTGGGTTTGAATCTGGGTCAGTCTGATCTTGGAGTTGCATTGAGCTGTTTTGAAAATATACATAACTGGTGGTTACCTATAGTGATAGATTACAGATGATTCGAATGTTCTTTTTGTTTTCTGGATCATCTACAATAAACATGCATTTTGTAATGAAAAAAGCAGTTATTAAAAATGTCTTCCCAAAAGTTTATTCCCTATCAAACCATGTTTAAAAGGTAATATGGGAAAGTATTAGGGGTGTCAGTATAGGTAAGAATTAAAACAACTATTTTCAATTTCTGTTGTATATCATTGATTTTTTACTTAGTTTTAAAACTGTAATTAATAAAGGAATGTATATAGTATTTATGGAACCATAATATTTTCTAATATTCATTATAATAAACATAACTATCAAAATTAAAAAAAACTCTGTATTATGTAAAATTAAACTGTATACCATATAAACCACATTTTAGGAACCATGAACTAAAATCCAAGAAAGATGGAAAGGGAGGGTAAGTGGATAACTACAGAATAATTTTAAGTATATCCATGTATGGAGGAAAAGCAGTGAGCAAGGAGAGCTGACAGAGCAAGTCCCTAATTTACTGGGCTTACAGGTACAAATAAAAAATTAGTTTTGGAAAAGAACAGAAAATATTTCTTACATGAAAAGAAAGAAAAAAAGATAAGTGAGGACAGAGAAACTGCAGAGCATAAAGCAGATTGATAGAACTGACTTTATTAGTCAGTTACTTTAAATCAACTGGGAAAAACAAAGCCTCCTATGTATAGCATGTAAAACCACTAGTATTAAAATCCATTTATGGGGAAACTTCAAAAATTAATCAGAGATAAGTTACTGAACATAGAGCATGACCAATCAACTGTCTCACAGCTAACTTGCTTGGCAAATTTCCCTGGTCATCTGCAGTACCTCTGTTAATTGTATTAGGACCAGTTTTAGGAAGTTTAATAGATCCAGTGGGGCTATCCTACAATAACTTCTGATTTCTAGATACTTCTTGAAGATGGTTCGTTGGGTGGCAAGAACTTCTTCCCCATAGACCTCTAAGACCCACAGAATATTTCGTTTATGAAAAATACCGGTGTAATTACATTTAAACAAATTGGCTTGATGAAGATCTGGCTTTACTTAAAATATTTACTTTATGAAATGATTTGCCACAAGACTTCTTTAAATAGCAAGATCTTCCAGTAAAGGCATTAATTCATTTACAGTTAAAAATTCATTTGACTGAAGCTAAATGTACATGCCTTGTTCTGAGTCTTTTGCATATTCTCCTCCCCATTAACTAACTTCTTATTTTTCTGGTCTGCTCTAAGTTTCAAAGTTACTAGGCAAGGTCTCCTATTTTTTTCTTTCTAGCCCTTATCACAACTGGAAAAGAACAGAAAACTTTTCTGATATGGAAGGTAAGGAAGAAAAGACAAGACTGTAAAGTGGAGCATAAATTAGATGAATAGAACTGACTTTAATTTTTAAAGTAATTCTTTTAATGTCTGTCTCCCCTGACAGACTGCAAGCTTAATAAACACAGAGGCTATATATATTGTGTTCATTGCAATACATCACCCAGCAGTGTATTTATGCATACAGGAAGAGGCCAATAAACATCTATGACATCTACTTAAGATCTTTGTTGTTAAAAGAATATAATCTTGGTAAGACACAAGAAACTTTTGCATATACATCTGCAGCTAAAATCTGGGAAGCACTATAGCTCTCTACTCACAGATCAGAGTAACATTCCTCACAGACTCCATAATTGGTTTCTAAGGAAAAAGGAATAAGAAGAATTTGAAACTATCCAGCAAAAATCTTTAAATTATAACAGCTCTGCATTTCCATTACCTACATCCCCTTTTCCAATGTGCAGAGGTAAATGGGTCAAAAAAAAAGGGGGGGGCAACAAGTGAAATATAAACTCTTTATCACTCTCTAAAAGAAGAGCTGCTGTATCTGCCAGCATACAAAATGGAGATTTGGAATGCTACTTGCCATTAGGCAATCAAAAAAAATTTTAACAATTCAGCATTACAGGGAATAAGACCTTGGAAGTACGTAAAAGAGACCAAAATGTACTGTTTTAAGGATAGTTACACACACAAGGAAAATATTAAGGGGAAATAACTGATGTAGCAATTTCAAGACCACTTTTTCATCTTACAGCAGTACAGGGAGAGGAAAGAGGAAAATGTGACAGAGACGCCAGATAGAGAAATACATGCTCACATTCGCTAATAAATACTGCATGCTGACAAGAGTACAATACTGAAATTGAATGAAGAGCAATCAGTAGGTAATCAAATGGGAAAAGGAGGGACTACTGGATGCTTAACACTGCCACAATGCAGGCAGAGAAGAAAGGAGGAAGGGCACTGACACACCTCTTGCAGCAGTGTCCGTGAGGTAAGTAAAAATAGTGGTCAAACTGCTAGCAAAGCTCAAGATACACTAGACAGTGTTCTTCTGGTAGGAGGAAAAAAACAGGAGCACAGAAAAACAGGGCTAAAAGGTGGAAAGACAGACCAGGAAGAAGATATGTCTTGAGAGCAGTACATATAGGAAGTAGTCTTGATTGATTGGAGCTGATCATTTGGTTCATTACTTTTAACTGATTCCTCTCTTTGCACCCATCTGCCTAGTATTTTTAATGTGCCATCTCTGCATTTGCGTGGATTTTTTTTTATACATTTTCTCTACCATATGTATTTCATATTACCTAGGAGAGACTCAAACCTATCAATCTGCTGCACTGCGAGATGTTAGCTAAGTGAGAGAACAGGTTTAATGGCCCCAAATTCTCTCCCTCCCTTCCAAATGAGGGATTTAGGTCTGCTAAAAGGTACAAAGTTCTCCCCAGAGCCCAGTTCTTCTGTAAGCCATAGGCCCGTACTAGAGGTTATCTCTCCTTCTGTTGTGACCTTTCCATCTCATTTGTCCTAGTTTTGACTGGTAAGAATTCATGGGAATTATTCCATTTCTTTATGGAGTCAATACTTACTGCAAGATATATTTCAAAGTATTTAGTTTTCGTATGTTTAAAAAGTGGGTCTTCCAAAAGGCAAAGGGTTTTTATTTCTCTCCCCTCTCCCATTTTAGAGACCCTAAAACGGGTGTTTAAGTCAATTGGATACACCTCCTTATTCAATTTAGCCCCTGAGATCATTGGGAATTTATAAAATAATTACATATTTCCATGTGTTGGTGGTCTATTTTTAAGATGATCAAATTCAGCATAGACCAAAACTGGGGGAGGGTGTGTGTGAACTGGCACACGTGTTACGGTTTTAAGAGCAGTAGGATTGACAGGTGAAGCAAAAGGCGGGTGGCCACTGAGGTGAAAGCTTTTCTCTTACAGAAACCCAAAGACTCCACAGCACATTTCCTAACGGGAAGAGCTTCTAGGCAGAGGCCTCCATGTCCTTCATTATCACGAGCCAAGTCTGATCCCGGCTTTGGGTAAATCTTCCAGTCCCTGTTCTCTACTAGTAGAGGAGTAAGAAGTAGGCTTCTTATAGGAAAGTAGATTACGGTATACATCTTCACCGTTTCAGGATAATAACGGGCTACCCATAAGGCAGGCTTGGGAGTTGTGGAGACGACAGAGCCACAGGAAAAAGGGGCAGAATCTGCGCCGTCGTGCGGCCCCCCGGGCCTGTCAGCAATTCGCCCACCCACCCATCCCCATTCTTCGGTCTAAACTTACCAGGTGGGAGCTACGGCCCTTGGAAGGGAGTAAGTAAGTGGGCTGGGTCGGGTTGAGTTCTGCTGCACTTCTTAAAGAATCTGCAGGGAAGAGGCTGAAACCCAGTAGCTGCTGCCGCCGCCGCCGCCGCCACCGCCTCTCTTACTGGGGGGTCTCGCCTCCATCGCTGGCTGCGAGGACTCTGAGGGCACGTGACCGGAAGCACCAAGGCGGGCCTGCGGGGCACGTGACCACAGAGCGTGGCCGCCATGACACCTTCCGCTGGTTCCCTCCCTCCCGCGCCGGTTCTCGCTTGTTTCATTTTCTCTCGCCGGCTTCAAGTGATGAAGGATGCCGGTATCCTGGGTGGCGCACTCCTTTGGCCTAGAGAGACTCGGGTCGCAGTCTGAGCTGTGTCTTAGGCCGGCAGCTGCCTGCTGACTACAGGCCGCGGAGAGCGTAATTGCGACCGCGGCTTGAGGGGGAGGGGCCACGCGCAAGCTGGGGCGTAACCTGTCACGTGACGAGGAAGTACCGTTAACAGCGTTGTCCGGGCGTCCCCGGCGCTCCGGGATGACGTAAGCCAAGGAGGGGAGGAGCTAGAGGGAAGACGACCTCCGGTGCAGCTCTAGCACTGGGTGAGTGTGCCCGCGCCAAGCCGGGAGAGACGGCCTGACTCATTGAAAATTGAGGACTATTGACCTGGAGATGGTTAGGACAACGTTGAGATCTACTGGCTGCTAGTCTGTTAGTCTGGCTTTGATAATTTGATTACTAGGCTCCTCTCCTTAAGCGATCTGAATACAGTATTAAAGTTTAGCTGTTAAAAAGTTAGTAGTTCCGCTGGGCGAGGAGATTCTTGTAGGCAGGAAGTGTCTTCAGCGATGCGTACAAGGCATGTCGAATGCATGAATGAGACACCATTTCTCTAAGGTGGTGAGTTCTCTGATTATAATTTTTTGGGTAGAAGAATCCAATTATGGAAACGGGGGCATCTCCTGTTTCCCCTTCGCATAACTTTAGTTTTTGCTGCTTTTTCTTGCCTCTTCCTTCCATACATCTAGTGGGGAAAAGAGAATATTGTGATTTGCGTTTGGTGTGAGCAGCAAACACTGGTCCATTAGTAAAATGAGTATACAGTACTAGGGTGATGAGAAAACCTTTTCTTGATCCTACTACTCGGTTATGTTGCCATTAAGTAATTTGGGAAAATGAAAAGATGATTAGATTTGGACTCAGAAGAAGTGGATTCTAGTCTCTGCTATACCTTTTAAGAGCTCTGACTTTGGGCAAGCCAACTCCTCAAGAATTTGTTTCACTGACTTCGGTAAGCATTTATAGCCACCTTCTCTTTGCTTTGTTGTTTTGGTACGCTGGAGGTTTGACATACTTAACAGAAATAATATTTAAACTTAGATTTGCAGGAAGATAGGGTTTTGTTAGATGGAGAAAGATTCAAGAAACACCATATATTAAATCATGGAGGTACAGAAAGGTTATAGAATGAAAGAGGAACAAGAGATGGCTAAATATAATTGGGGAATGGGCGAGAGGAAAAGGTGGGAGATGAGGATGGAGAAATAGAGATGAGATCATAGATTATGTAAGAAGGGCAGCTGTTGAAGGTGTTTGTACACTGCTTTTTTTAAAGTACATACTGAAAAAATCTTGTTATGGGACATTTTAAACAGAAGTAGACAGGATAATACAATGAACCTTCATGTACATACATAAAATCCAACTTTAACAATTTTCAACTTTCTGCTGTTCTTGTTTGTACGTTTTTGCATTTGTAGGTAATTTTATATCCCTTGTCATGTTTAGTTAATATCAGCTTTCATTTTGATCTCAGTTCTACTGTATCTAGGTACTGGCTAGGAAGATTAAATTCATTTTTGTGAAAATTTATTTGGATTGTAGTTGACCACTTGGCTCTGTTGAATCAAAAGTGTGACACAGCTACTTTAAAAACACATCTGATGCTATTTTGGGGGTTGCTATTTTACCATAGAGGAGCTTGACCAATTTTCTTCTTAAATCCTACAATGTCCATTCTAGTTACTCACATTGTTAAATAAATAGACTGGGATATGATTACAGAGGGTCTTGAGAATCTAGAGTTGATTTTCTGGGAGGTTTAGAGTCAGGGAATGATGCAGTACAAACTGACAGTTGCATATAATTTACTTATATATGTTTTCTTTCCACCTAGATGCTGAGCACCTCCAGAGTAGGGATCCTTGTGCCTTTTTCTTGTTTCCTTATGTTCTCCATATATTTATTAAATGCATGCCGAATTAGTGGTGAGCTTCTTAAATTATATTTTTGCAGGTTTTATTCAGGAATACTGTGCCTATCATTAAACGCAGTTCCAACTTTCTGGCTAAATGACTTTTGTGCCAATGATACAGGAGCCTTACAGCCATGTTCTTGCAGAGTTTGAGTCTCTGGATCCATTACTTTCAGCCTTGAGGCTGGACTCCAGTCGTCTAAAGGTGAATTTCTTGATCCTTGTATCAATTTCATTTTCATATTCATATATTTGTGTGCTCTTCGTTACATGTGTGCCCCTTGCCGTTTAGTTTGTTATGTTTTATGGAATCTTGGGGATTCTTACCTGTGCTAGAAATGCCTTATATGGAAGTACCATGTTCGTAGCTCTTTCTTGATTTACTTTTTGAGCTATCATTTGAATTCTTTCCCATCCTTGGAAGCCATGATATTGATTGCTGATTTTTTTTCCCTCTCAGTAATCTTGCTGTCTTCTCTCAGAAAGTAATATATTTGATTGAAAATAAAATAGTGTCAATGAGTATACCTGTTGCATTTGAGCAGATTGAACCACTGCTGTTATACTATGCTCACTCCAAAACAAGGGAATTTGGTGTACCTTCCTTTTTAGGGAACAGAGCAGAAGTTATTAGCTCTGTGGGAAGAGGTATGTGTTTCCCTAAAATTCTGAGTTCCTTTGATAAACTCAGGAATGACATGGTAAAGAACAAGTCTCAATCAATTTCAAAATCATTTCATTCTTAGACTTTCACTCCCACCTCAAAGCACCGTTCTGGTCTCTGAACAAAGTGAGACTAGGAAGTACTAGGCAAAGTAATATGGATTACAGTTATGACGGTTGGTATTAGTTAAGGCTCTTTTTACTGCAGTTTACAGAGTATCTTACTGATAATGGCTTAAGCAATAAAGGTGTTTATAAACTGTGTGGAGGGTAGTGTTTCTGGGTTTAGTATAGTGGCCCAGTGATATTCCTGAGGGCCCAGGCTCTCCATCATTCTTGTTCTACCATCATTCATATGTTGGCTTTTAGTCAGAGTTTCTGGATTTCAGTCACATGGCTACCCATAGGTGCAAGAGAAACTGGATAAGTGAATATTCAAGTTTTCGAGCTTCTATGGTGGAAACAGCAAGGTTGAAATTGGTTGGGAGTGTCTGTCAGCCCACTAACAATTTTTGCCATGAGGTATTGGGCACAGCATGGCCACTGCTTTCTCTGGCGCTTAAGGAGAAGAATCAGCAGGCTGAGGGTGTGGGGAGACATAATAGTATAGTGGCCTTCATCTGTGTCCTCTGCAGTCTTACTTGGTCTAAAAGCTGTGTGTGTTTTATGCTGATTATACAAACTAGAAATGATTTAAATGAGCAAATGATTAAAGTGTTTTTTTTTTTTAATCCCCCAGAGACTTACTTAATCTTTCATCATTGTGATCAGTATTGGAATAACCGAGCTAAATTGCACAAAAAATGAATGGTCTCATAACTGGATTTGCTAAGGGAAAATTACTCATTTATACAGTTGAGCCTGATTAGCTATTTTGAGACTCAATTAACAATTTAAAGCCAAAATGTTCTTTCTTCTGTATTTTTCACTGTATTGGAATGAGAGTATGAGTGCCATTATGTGTTGTCCAACTGGGTAGGGGGAAGAAACTGTGTACAGTTTAAGTGGCTGTCTCACGCTTGTCTGTTTACATGTTTTTAGTGCACAAGCATAGCTGTATCTCGAAAATGGTTGGCTTTGGGCAGTTCAGGAGGAGGTCTCAATATCATTCAAAAAGAAGGCTGGAAGCACAGGCTTTTTCTTTCACACAGGGTAAGATTAAAGGTAGCCCTGCCATATCCCATTCAGAGTATCTTTCATAAATGCAAATTTCTTCATTATAAATAATTATTTGGAATAAAAGAAGAATGTAAAATGAGATTTAAAAGTAAAAAAATTATAACTTTTGAGAAGCTACCTAAAATTTTTCTTTTTGTGCTCTAGGAAGGTGCAATTTCTCAGGTTGCTTGTTGTTTACATGATGATGATTATGTTGCTGTAGCTACCAGGTGAGAAACCGTTTTAAAATTATCTGACCTTTTCCAAGTGCATTTTAAATTGACATACGTAGCTGTGCCTTTGTTAGGGTCACTAACCATCCCTGTTTGCCTAGAACTGTTCTGGTTTTAGCACTGAAAGTTCTGTGTCTTGGGAATTCTCTCAGTCCCCAGCAAACCAGGATGGATAGTTGGTTACCCTAGTATTTGTAGAAAATGCTGTTATTAGGTGACAATATTTCAATGGCCTTAAAAGAGAAAGGCAGCAAAGATAATCTAGAGCATGTAAGTTCTCTTATTATACTGGATTGGTAAACTAATGCAAGGAAAGTAATACCTTTACTTTCTACTGCCTCTTTTCTGAAGAACAAATTTTCATATATATTTAATATAGTTAATATTATGATGCAACTCTCCCTTTTTCACCATTGTCAAAAATTTGCTTCTGTGACTCAATTCTTGCAGTCAAGGTCTTGTCGTTGTTTGGGAATTAAATCAAGAACGGCGTGGGAAACCAGAACGAATTTATGTGTCTTCAGAGCACAAAGGCCGAAAAGTTACAGCTCTCTGTTGGGATACAGCTATTCTTAGAGTTTTTGTAGGTGATCACATGGGGAAGGTTTCTGCCATCAAACTCAACACTTCTAAACAAGTAAAGGTGAGAACCAGTCTAGTTCTTTGTGTATGTGGATGAGATAAAAGGTGTTTTCTTACAGAGTTTAAATTGAAGCTTATAATTTTATCCATTGTTTTTCTTGGGGAACTGATCTAGAGCTCAGGATATTAATTTTGAGGAGACTTGTTTGTATGTAGTACATATAATAACCTGGTTTAGCTTGATACTGTTGCACAAGGTTTCTGTGAGCTAACTTTAGTCATTTACACTTTGTACTCCATAATTCACTTGTATGGCTCACTTAAATATTCTTTAATACTAGGTTATTAAGAAAGAAAAGATGACTGTTTATTACTTGTGTGAATAAAATGTCACAACATAGAAATGGCACCAATTGCCCAGGCTCTTATTCTTCTTGTCAAAGGTAGAAGAAACTCTAGGTATAATTTTCTCTGAGGATGGGTGTAACTTACTGTGAATGGAATCTTAAAGACACCTCTTGTATTGTGCTCGGCTGGGCAGGTCCCCAGGCTTCCTGCCACAGTTATTGTTGGGATAGAAGGCTCAAATCTCAGGCTACCCTAACAGAATGTTCGGATCTCTCATTAAGCCAGCTCCACACTGTTCCTTTTCTCCAAGGCTGTTATATCAGAAGTGGGGGACTTTTACTGGTTTATTTCCTTGTAGGATCCTTGCAGAAAAGAGTAGATCTAACTACTATTTGGCTAAATTATTTTAATAAACATGTCAATATTCTTCTGGTTTGGTCATGATTACTCATTAAAGTTATCATTTAATTCCTTACATATTTCATCCAAAATACAATTGGAACCCTACACATAGTATATCCCTAATCTGTCTTTTTCCCAAGGGAGAAGTACTAGCTACAGGTGAAAAATTCCCTTATATATCCTAAAATTTGCTTCATCTTTTTCATTCCAACCTCTAATACTAGATAATCACAGAACCTTAGGAATTTTCTTCTGCAGTTGTATACCAATTACTTCACATAACTTTGAGATCCTGACAAGCAAATTAAATTTTGGGCATTAAAATTTTTTCTTTTGTTATCCAAGATATTTTCATTCAAAGGTAAAGAGAAAGAGTAATGTAATGCTAAATGTGATGATAAACTTCATTTCCTTGTCATGTCCCATTTAGGCAGCTGCTGCCTTTGTGATGTTTCCCGTTCAGACAATAACAACAGTTGACTCCTGTGTTGTCCAGTTAGATTATTTGGATGGAAGACTACTTATATCTTCACTTACTCGATCCTTCTTGTGTGACACTGAGAGGTATATTGATCAACCATGAGTCATAGGATATACAGAATTTTAGAACTGAAAGAGACATAGAAGTCACCTAGCCCAAACCCCTCGATTCAATTATATAGATGTTAATAAGGAACCAGCTGTATGCAAGCTGATGTTAGAGAGTAGAGAAGAGATAAAGGAGCCTGAGAGTCTAGTGGGTGACTAAGACAAATATTCAATTAACTCTATGTGAAACATGGTCTAAGTGTCATGAGGGAAGGCCAAACAAAGGCCTTTTTAATATGGGGAATCAGGAAGTTTTTCTTGATGGAATTTGTTGTTAAATATATTGTGTATTTAATGGCATTTTACTAAAGGGTAAAATTGGATAAATAATAGTTAAGAACTTTATGAAGTGGACACATATTCCACGGAAATCTCAAGGATGGAGCCAAAGGTCTAGTGAATGGCAGAGGATTGTATTAGAGGTAGCTGTGAAATACCAGAGTAAGAGTAGGAAACAGCTTGAAGTGAATATTATGTATTGCTGCGCTGAAGTTCTTCAGCCTTTCTCGCTGCAGGGAAATTTTCACTGGCCCACCCGCTCCCATCCCCTCTGGCTACCTTATTCCTTTTGAACATATGTAAAGGAAGAGAGAGTTATACAATGAACCCCTGTGAATCTACTAGCCAGTTTCAGTAATTCTGATGAGAATTTTTGGTAGGTGAAATTTGGAAGAAGAGTCATAGTAGGGGATATTCTATTCTAGCAGGAAGGAACAGTCCTTTAGGGGAGGAGTGAGAAAGAATTAGGTATATTCTAGAACCTGCCAGTTTGGCTTGAGAAGGGGAGTTGTGGGAGATAAGTTGGTAAATTGGTACCATTCAGAGTGACAACCTTAAATGTCATCCTAATTAAGTAGGTGGGTTCTCAGATCATTTTAAGAAAGTGTACATATAGAAAATCAGAGATTGGAAATTGATTCCCTTAGAACCATTCAGGCTTGGGAAGTCTTTATTTCCAGGGGTTCTTGTATCTTGGAAAACTGCTATTCTAGAAAGCAGGAGTATTTATTCCAAAAGGTTTGAACGAATGTATGCTGACTTTCAGGGATGAAGAGAAGATGTACTTTGTTTTTATTTTCTTGGGATGAGAAAGGCATGTAGGATGCCAATTGTAGCAGGTCTCAGGTGTCTGATTTCAGAGAAACTAGCTGGGCAGCAGAGAGGCAAAGGCTTGAGATACAAATGGTCAGTTTATATGGAATTAGGAAGGATGATGTACTTGCTTCTGACTTTTTTTCAGACTATAAATCAGTAATTGAGTTAGGACTTAAAAGAACTAGAGATCATCTAGTGTTACCCTTTCATTTTTATAGATTAGAAAGCCTAGGCCTAGTGAGTGATAAAGCTTGCCCGACATCACATAGCTGGGAAGAAGCAGACAAGATAGAACATTTCGGTTTTGATTTGTGCCCTTTCTATTACCTCAGTTACCTCTAATATGTCCTTTGACGTTAGACCTTTGATCATTAACTCCACTCTTGAAATTTTGGTAAAATATTTGTTAGTTTTACTTAGTTCTTAACTATTCTTCATTTATAGATTTTCAAGTTTACCAAATGGCCCACTTCAGAAATTTGGCTGGAACTCTAACAAGTGGGCAGAATACTGAACTGAACGAACACCCTGTT
This sequence comes from Eidolon dupreanum, assembly GCA_028627145.1. Taxonomy (NCBI): domain Eukaryota; kingdom Metazoa; phylum Chordata; class Mammalia; order Chiroptera; family Pteropodidae; genus Eidolon; species Eidolon dupreanum. The sequence continues at coordinate 27,358,231 of CM053510.1, forward strand.
GGGGTGGTTTTGAGGATCTAGTGAAGTGTATATGAAAAGGCTTTTTAAAATTAAGAGCTAAATAAGTGGAGGTTTATTTTTCTTTGTGCAATAGAGTTGCTAATCATTTTCCCATTTCACAGGGATGTGGCTAGAGTTGGTTATGAGAATAACATAGAACCTGCTGCTAAAATAACATGTTTTAGAAATGCTCACTTTCTTTAAGCTAGAATTCTGTTTTGGAGGACATAGATAGTATAATTTTAAAAATTCATTTATTTAAAAAACTTTAATTTGTGTCAACCTTTAGTCCCTCCCAACAAATAGCATTTTTTTTTAAACTGAGATTCCTGCTAATCAAAGTAATAGATATGAATTTTCTTCTTCTGCCAGCCACTGTCTACTTTGTCAGTATTGTTAATGATAAAGGTGGGTCTTAGGAGGAAATAGAACAAACAGAAACAAAGAACTATGATACAGTGGAGAGAACGTTGGTTGATAGAATCTGACGCTATGATTTCAAGTTCTGGTTCTGCCATTTTTAAACCTTGCTAAATGTCAGTTTCCCCTTCCAGAATGTAGAGATAATTTTCAGGATTAACAAAGATAGTGTATATGAAATACTTAGCCTTTGTGCCTGTCACATATTATTTGAAAATGTAGAAAAGGTTAACGAGCATACAGCATTGACTGTATTTGTTCACTCGGCAAACATATCCGGATCTTTAGCACTGTATTAAGCACCACAAATGATATAAAATAAGCAAGAAATATCTTTTATTTTCCAAATGAGGAACATAAGTAATAAAACCAGAACTTCTGATATTGTACATTTCAAAGCACTTTCACATCCATGTTCTTATAATAAAGCTGATGTCATATTTTATTCATGAAACAAAAAAGTACAGGGATATCTATTGAATTATCTAAGGTCACGTAATAAATTTACACTAGAGAGCATATTAGATCATTCTCCAATAAAAGCGTTTTGAGTATATAGAGCACTACAGTGTCTTGAGTGCTTTCTGTGGGCCAGATGCTGTGCTGTATACTGGGAATTCAACCAAAGAGGAGTAAGAAATGGCCTTCGTCTTGAAGAAAATCATAATCTACATTTCAGGTAGACACAATTGCCATATGTAATATAAGTGTTATGAAAACATAGATGGGAAGCATGTAATTCAGCTTATAGGAATTGGAAATCTCAGAGGAAGAGCGATAGAGCTAAGTCATGAAGAATACACAAAGGAAGAGACATCCTTATTACCACCTTCCATATTCCCAGAAAATGTGCTAAGCTCTTTTATTATTTACCATAAGAGAACAGAATATTCCACAGTACAGAGTTTCAGAAGGACTTAGCATTTTGAGGAAAGAGTGAGGAGCTTATTGGGTGTTTGTGCTAGGGGAATGGCTTGGATACAGGGTTGGAGAGCTACGTTAGTAGCTTCCATGGAGTGGACAAAGAACAAGGTGATTTGGAAAGCAATCAGTAAGATTTACGGATGTGTGAAATGGTTTGGTAGCACTCTTTGCTTAGATTTGAAAGGGGCCTTCACATGAATTCTGAACCTCTCATTCTGTGGATAATAAACTAATGTGAAGTGATTTGCTTCCTGTCACATAAATAATTAATGGCAAATCAGAGCTAGAATCCTGTTTTAACCTTTCCATTCTGTTGTTCTTTCCAACATATTGCTAATATGAATAGAGAAAGGACATTAGGAGTGGGGTTATTATGGCCATGCTGATTTGTAGTGCCATCGTTTTGATTTTTTTTATAGGTAAGCATGCTTTCTCTTCCTTTTTGGGCATTAGAGAGAAATTTTGGAAAATTGGAAACAAGGAAAGAGATGGAGAATATGGAGCTTGTTTCTTCCCTGGGAGATGTTCTGCGGGCCAGCAACCCCTAATATATTGTGCTCGCCCTGGCTCCAGGATGTGGGAAGTGAACTTTGATGGGGAAGTTATAAGTACTCATCAGTTTAAGAAGCTCCTCTCATCGCCACCTCTGCCTGTGATTACTCTAAGGTAATGGTTTATGTAGCTGGTAAGAAGTATTTGAGGAACTTTATGGAAGGGTTGGATTGAAATCTCTGATATTCTACATGTGTTAAAGATTTTATTATGCCTTTTAAGAGTGAAATAGGAATTTTACTAAAAGATTCAGAGAAACCAAAAAGTCTGATCAACTATCTTTCATATGACTTAAATTGAATAAGGGCAGATACAGTTAGTCTCTGAGTTTGTTTTGGAGGCAAAAATGATTTTGGGAAAAGCATACTTTTATGTTGTAATTAAGTCATTAACAACCGTATTTACTCCCTAGATCTGAACCGCAGTATGATCATACAGTTGCATCCTCCCAGTCTTTGTCTTTCCCCAAACTCTTGCATATTAGGTAAGTTTCTCCTTTTGATTCTTTAAAAGAAAAAATGAACACCTAACTTTTTCTCTTTGTTTTTTTATTCAGAGGCAGTTAGCTTTTTAAGATTGTTTTTGTACTAAATTATTTTTAGAAAATTAGGAAATGACTATGTTATGTGAAGTATTCTGTGTGAAAGAAGAATGAAAAGATCATAGAAATATGCTTCCTTTTCTGCTTTGAACTGACCTATTAGGCAGTTTATAATTGTCAGGGAACTTTTGACAATTCGAGCTAAGAGCTGTAGGTACTTGTTCATTCATAACCTCCCCTACCTGATACATGTTACAGTGAAAGCCAGTCTCAGATTGAAGTCTGCTGCACTTATATATGTTTCTTAGCAGGCAGGTGAAAAATAATTGTAGAACTTGTTCTTGTAAGCTTGTTGAAATTTCTGTTCTCTGTCCTTTAGTTACTCTGACAAGTACCTTGCATGAAAGATCTGTTTGAGGTCTGTTCAGCCAGCCACATTCTAACATCACGATTCAGTTACCTTTTAGTTCCATCAGGTGCAAAGCCCGTCATTAAGTGATAGCACAGCGTGCCGCTAAAGGCTGTCAGCTTCTAGGCTTGTCAGTTCTTAACCTTGTTCTGCAAACATGGAGGTGCCAGTGTATGATTTCCAGCCAATCTGTATGTCTGGAACTCTACTTATTTCATCAATGGAAAATTATTTCCAATATCCCTTAGGCTAATGCATAAGATGTCTAATGCAGATTCAGAGAATGTTATTTAGAGGTTATTGTAGGATACTCTGGAGTGTGGACTCCTGATTGGATTTTTTCAAAGGCTAACTAACTGTTCTTACAATGTGATTTTTTTAAACTTAACTCTTGAAATGTTAATTGCCCCTAATTAATGTATGTATATGTCACACTACCAATACTAAAGTATTTAAAAGTAAATTGTAGACAATATAACTTTCATAAATCCATACAGTATCCTGAGTTACTGGAGAAAGACAGCTATTTGTTTACCCATAATTAGATAAAGCATATTAAAAACTTTATGGCCCTTATCATGGTTTATAATTACATATTTATGCAATATTTATGCTCGTCTTACTCCTAGACAGCAAACTGTGAGGACTCCATGTCTGTTTTGTTCACTATTTTATTTTTGGTGCCTGGCATGGACACTTAATAAATATTTATGGACTATGATGTGATATGTGGGGTGTGAGGAAGTCCCTTATCCAAGAGGGTGTTTTCTAATGATGAGGCCATCATCTGCTTGGTTCTCCTGGTAGAGTTATTCCTTCGAGTTAAGCGATTTAAACTCCTTTTTCAGTTCCTGCCATAGTTAACAAAGCTCTTCATGATCTGGCTCTGCCTACTTCTCAGCATCAGCAATAATTATTGCCACTTTGAAGCCTTTGCTGACTCTTCCAGCGGGTTTATATTAGACACTATTCCCATGCATTGTCATCAAGATGGAAATGAGAAGAGCTCCATATTAACAGGAGATATGAGAAATAACCTAGAGACTTTTTTTTCTCATTGAAATGTCTTTCTCAACACAAAAGTATCTAAGGTGAAGGGATAAAGGGATGAGGAATGTATAAATGACAAAGTATTAGCTCTGGTTCAGTGAGGGTAAATGAGGGAAGAAGTAGATTCTGTGAGGTGTAGGGAAAAAAAGGCTAGGTTTAGAGCCAGATGGTCCTTGGTATAAATTGTGATTCTTTTGCATTCATGCTAAATGGCCTTGGGCATATTTTTCCATGCCTCCGAGCTTTAAATATACGTGTGTGTGTGTGTGTGTGTGTGTGTGTGTGTGTATTCCTATTTAATAATATATATGTACATATACACACACGTATACGTATATATATATTATTAAATAAGGATAACATCTATCTTGATGAGTTGCTCCAAGGTTAGATAATATAGGTCTTTAATAAAGTTTATGGAACCTGGTTGACTGGGTGTTTTCAACCTTTTATTGCCCCCACACAAGTCAGGATGTCAAAATATACCAGCACTAAAAATGGCTCACTAAAGCAGTGATAGGTGGTGAGGTGTTAGGTTTAGTCTTTGTTTTAAATGTACCCCTGTCATACCACATATGAGAAGTTTAGGAGCTTTAACAAACATCAGGTAAGATACCAGTCTTTTCTTTTTCTAGGAGTTATTTAGTGTATTTATCTGAATTTTTCCTAATTTGGCATCATATTATATAATTTTTTTTTAGTGGGCTGTTATAGTCAGAAAAGAGGTGTTAGAAAATGATTAGTTGGGTCATCATTGTGTTTTCTTTGTACAAACTGATTTTCCTTTAATAGTTAATGTGAAGGTCTGAATTCAGGGAATTATATCATAAACTTCCATATCTGAGCAAACTAGAATTCTCTTGACTCCTTTCATTTTCTCTTGCAGTGAGCATTGTGTGTTGACTTGGACAGAAAGAGGAATTTATATTTTCATTCCTCAGAATGTTCAAGTTCTTCTTTGGAGTGAAGTCAAAGGTAATTATATTTTTCTTCCTTCTGTAATTTTTAAGCTCGTACTTGTGAAAGATTTAATTATTGTAGGAGGATTCTTTTGTGTAAGAAGTGGAAAAATAGAACGAGGTGACATTTCTTGTAAAGATTAATATCATAGATGTTTCCCGTTGTAAGGTACTTCACAAGCGTACGTTTGTGATTTTGTGTTCAGTTACTTAGTTTTTCATGCCTTTTAAACTTTTAAATACAGTTTTTAAAAACTGATTATTCTTAAATATTAGTAACCACTGCTAAGGATCGAATATGTCAGTTTTTTCCCTCTACTTATCCTAAACCTTTACCCCTGTTAGAAGTCTTGCTTTAACCCCTTATTTTGTGTCTCAGTAGTTTGGGGTTCTAAAAGTGCTTGTGGGAACAGTAGCCACTGTATATGGCTAAGACAGAGAAAATCAATCTCTGTATTTTGATTAAAATCAGAAATGTAGGAAATCTAGCTTTTTTAGCATTACTTCTCAGAGAGTGTATCTTGATTTTGGGTCATTTTTTACATTGTGAAAAAGAAAGAAACCATTACTTATCTGATTAACATTGATTTCTTGTGAATTAAGTACCCTAAGGGTATCCCATGAAAACTTTTTTTTTCTGTTTAACTTTTTAAAGTTGACTTATACATTGTATAACGTATTAAGATTGTTTAAGGTTGTATAATGTTTTGATTAGGTGCATTTATATGTTGCAATATGATTGTCAGCTTCCATGGGGAGAACATTTAAGGTGTAGTCTCTTAGCATCTTTGAAGTATTGTTGACTATAGTCACAGTGCTGTGCATTACATCTCCAGAACTTATTCCTCTTGTAACTGCACGTGTGTGCCCTTGACCAACAGCTTCCCAGTTCCCCTATACCCACAGTCCCTAGAAACCACCATTCTACTGTGTTTCTACAAGTTCTGCTTTTTAGAGTCTACACATATAAGTGATTTCAAAACTAGTTTTTAAAGTTATTTTGTCTACTGCCATTCCACCCTGAACGTGCCCAGTTTCGTCTGATCTTGAAAGCTAAGCAGGGTTGGGCCTGGTCAGTACTTGGGTAGAAATACTAGGTGCTATAGGTGTTAAAAAAAAAAAAAGTTCTTTCATGTTCTACCTTTAAGTCCTTTCGTGATCTGTTTTTTCATGCACTGTTTGTTGGTTTACATATTACGTTAAAATCTATTCATTGATGTCTGATTGAAACTCTCAGAAATGTTATAGTCTGGCCTCTAATGTAGAGTATGCCCTCTTTTAAAATCCCAGTTCCTTTTCACAGAAAATAGCATCGTAAACATAGGATTTTAGATGAGAGATGTGTTTCTTTCTCTATATCTTTTATTATTGTTCTTTTCAGAATAGTGCCTAAAATATGATTTTTTTCATTGAAATGCAAGTATAAAATAGAGGTGAAATTCAGTCAAGCCAAACCTATATAAAAAGAGAATTTGTTAGAATAATTTCAGCCCTTGCAAAAATGGAAAATGAGTATTTGGTTAACATCCTATGTTTTCATCCCTGTGGTTTTTGTAGATATTCAAGATATAGCTGTCTGCAAGAATGAGCTGTTCTGTTTGCACCTAAATGGGAAAATATCACATCTTTCCCTCTTATCTGTGGAACGCTGTGTGGAACGCCTGCTAAGGAGAGGCCTGTGGAACCTGGCTGCTTGCACTTGCTGTCTTTTCCAGAATTCTGTCATTGCTGGCAAAGTGAGTCAGAGAGGTTGCAGGTTCATCTGGGTTGTTAAAACAGTTCTAGATTGCAAGATGGTGCGAAAGAGTTGTTTGGCTTTATTAGCCCTTTCTATATGACCTACAGAGAAAGCAGCAATAAATTCCCAAAGGAAGCATGATAAATAAATCTAGGGATGGGTAGAGGGTAAGAAAAAGGGCATACTTTTCATTTAAAAAAATATATCAAGTTTACCCACAAATTTATTTGAATTTTAGCCTTTGTTTTAAGAGGGATCATTGTGCTTATGGTAACTCTTAATTAAATTCTTAATTCCTAAGATAATTGTCATTAAGTCATTCCCTAGCTTGTTAAGCCTTTTTAAAGCACTTTTGGGGTTTTATGTTGTTAGACCTCTTTCAGTATATTAACCATTTGAATATAGACTTAGTTATAAATAGTAGGCTCTTCTATTAGGTTTCTACTTATCCTTTTATTAGGGAAGAAAATCTTTGACTGTAGATAAATTGGAGCATTTGAAATCTCAGCTGGATATCACAACCTCTAGTGATCTGATTTCTCAACTGGAAGAATTGATCTTAAAATTTGAACCTTTGGATTCAGCTTGCAGTAGTAGAAGAAGCTCCATTTCATCACATGTAGGTATTCTCAGGTTTAAAAGGGTTTTACTGCACAGTAAGATTTTTCTACCTTAAGTTGTACTCACTTGCCTCTAGGTTCCCAAAACTTATCTTCCTCACCATATAGTAGATTTTAGGGAAAGGTGTCAAGAAGGGGCTTTCTTTCAGCTGTTGGACAGCCCTACGAAGCCTCCATTTAGGTGTGTCTTGGAGTCACATTTTATTTTGCCATTGTTTGTCATATTCTGTTTGCAAATGTACCTCATATAGCCTTCAACACAAGTTAAGTTGCTCTTATGTGATTTCAGATATTCATGCTAATTTGTAGCTCAGGATTATCTCTTTTAATCCCCATTTTCACTGGTAGGCTTTATGGAGACAAGCTATAAAAATAGTAGTATGATGCCACTAGCATGTGAAAGTGACCCTAGACCTTGCTCACCAGTTTGTTCTGATAAGTCATAATTGACTTGTTATTGACTTGCTACTTTTACTGTTGGTTTGTCTCTTAAAAGGGTATATAGTGTTATAAAGGGAAGTTTTACTTTGATTTTTTAAAAATTCTTTCAGGAAAGTTTCAGCATCTTGGACTCTGGTATTTATCGTATCATTAGTAGTAGAAGAGGCAGTCAGTCAGATGAAGACTCTTGTTCCCTTCACAGCCAAACCCTCTCAGAAGATGAGAGACTTAAAGAATTCACCTCACAACAAGAAGAGGACCAACCAGATCAGTGTTGCAGCTCACATGGAAATGAAGGTAATGAGTGTGTCTTTTGTTGGTTGCAGATGTGAAGCAGTTATTTTCTGTGACTTCTGTTTGCCAAGATTATCTTGTGTATAGAGTTTTCTATCAAGTGTTAATAATTTTTATGTTGATAAAATTTCCATCCAGACCTATAGATCTGCTCACCCTCATGTTTAGGCTAACATAGGTAAAGTAGCTAATTTTAATCATGCATCAAAGTGCCGGAAAGGTTAAGAAATGAGGTCATTAGCCAAAAGAGTGGGACAATTTTATTCTGACTAACCAAATTATTTTCCATTAGGAATGAAAAATTACTACAGTTTGGGGGCCATTGCCTTCACTTTTTGATGTTCGAACATTCCTGTGACTGAACTGTTGAGAAGAGATTAATAGAGACTGTAAACTTCCTTTTTGACTTATGGGGATTCAGGGTTAGTAGGAAAAAAAAGGTATCTACCTGAGTGTTTTATATGTGGACCATCTCGTGCATCTTGTGAACCTGTGTTCCGCTCATTTGTATCTGGGTCAGTTGTGATTTTAGTATTGAATTTTTCATTTTCTTTGGTTTATTTGTTTCAGAATTTCTTTAAAGATTAAAAAAACTCATGTGATTGGATTTTGTTTTTCCCCCTCCTGATTCCATTCATTAGACAATGTTTCTCGTGTTCCGGTGACGTTTGAGACAGATAAGAATGAAACTTTTCTCCCCTTTGGCATTCCATTATCATTTCGCTCTCCATCTCCTCTTGTGTCTCTTCAGGCTGTCAAGGAAAGGTAAACTAATTAGTCTTGTCGTTTAATCCCATTTCTGGTTTTTCTTCATTTATCACCTTAGGTACTTTTGTGCTGAGAATGGAAATACATTTTAAATGAGAAAAAGAATCTCTAGGTTATTTCTCATATCACCCTGTTAACAGGGAGCTCTTTTCATTTTCATCTTGGGGAATTCAGCTTCCTTCTTTGAGTAGCTGGATATTTGAGTTGTTATAGATGTGGTTTTTTAACCCACAGACAGAACAGAAGTTTAAAATCTTATTTTTTCTCACCCCTGATTGGAATAGTTTCTGTGTATCAGTCATTTCTTGATCCTTTCTCAGTTTGGGTTCAGAGTTGGAGAATTCAGAAGTATTTCTAGTTACTCCATGGGACTAGAATTGGCCTTTGAGTTTCAGAGAAAAGACTTTATACAGCTACTTAACTGTTTATCTGAGTCTTATTGGATACAAATTTTGCTTATTAAGAAGGATATGTTGTGACTAGTTGGCAACTGAGTTTCATGAAGAAATTTGTTGTTAATTCTCTGGTCAGGTGATCACATGGCCTCCTTTGCCTAAGTTGACAGAAACATTGCAGACACAACTGGACTTAAAGACCATTTTTTTTTTAGCACCGAATCAAGGCAGTTTAGTAAATGAAGTGAATCCTTATACTGTAAATTTTATGTGGCCCTTATACGAAATATGTAGTTGTTTAGGGACGATATTATAAATAGAGTTTTTCTCTTTGTTAAGGCCAAGTTGCCTGGCTAAGACTAACAAGAACACAGAGAACTCAGGTACTGAATTTTCCATTCTTGGCAGTAATGAGATTTCTCACATTAGTTTTTGGTATTTGACTCCCAGTGTTTCTAGCTTTGTGCGTAAAACTACTGAGAAGATTGGCACCCTTCATACGAGCCCTGATCTGAAAGTGAGACCAGAACCCAAGGGTGATGAGCAGTCATGTGAAGAGGATGTGAGTCCAGTCACCTGCCCAAAGGAGGAAGATACTGAGTAAGCCCTTGCATATAAGTCTTTGTAAATTTTCGAGGACTCAGCTGTCCATTTGAAGAAAGCCATAGACTATGTTCTAATGGAGAAGGCATGTATATGACTGTTCATTGTTGATTGTGTAGCTCATAAAAATTGTGAATACCACAAATTAAGTGTTGGAAAATTACATTTACCCGTAGAAAGTTTGTTGAGACAGTTTTCAGTTAGCTCCTCTTCCATCTGTTTCCTGTACAACCTCCCTCCCCTCTAAATCTCTTCAAACTTCTGGGATATTAGAGTATTAGATTCAGATGGCCAAGGAGCTAGGCCTTGTCCTGGCTCTGCTTCTGACTAACATGTCCCTTTGGTTAAGTCACTAATGTTCTCTTGCCTGTAAGATGAGAGCATTGGCATTGATGTCTTGCCTCCTACCTTTTTATGATATGCTCATGGCGTAGTTCTTATGCAGTAGAGTTGTGGCAAAGCCCTTGGTCTGGCACAGTGGGAAGTGTCTTGTCCATTTGGTCTCTACCTTATTTCATAGTTGAGGGGATCTTAACATTAGAGGCAAGTAAGCTCAGCACTCATTTAGGAACTGAGAGAGAGAGAGAGAGAGATCCATAGGCCCAGAGTATTGGATAGTCAGATGAAATACAAAGTGTATCACCCTTAAAATAATTTGGTGAATCTACATGTTCATAGGAAAAAAAGTACAGATATTGCTATGGCATTTAAGGCAGCCCTCAGTCTGATGTTAGCCCACCTTTCCAGTCTCGTTTTTAACTACATCCTTCTAAGCACTGTAAATTCCAGTCCTGTCTGCCTTTCTTTATGCTGTTTCTTCCAACTGCAGTATTTCCCCCCATTTTTCCTAACACAAATACCACCTCTTCACGAAAGCTTTTGTCAGTTATTCCTTTTTCTGTGCTTTCAGAGCACAGTGCTTGTACTGCTCTTTAGCATTCATTTATTCTTTTATATTGTTGTTAGTTTTTTGTATGCCTTGCTTTCTGACTTGAGCTTACTCATCTTGAAGCCAGGACCACTTTGTATACGCAACAGTTTATCTCAGATAACATTAAGTACAGTACTTGCCACTTAGTAAGCATTTAGAAATATTTGTCTAAAGAAGTTCTAATCCCCTCTAACTCTTTTCTCAATTTTCTAGGGGAAAACAAGAAGTAACTAGTCAACCTTCAGAGGAAGATAAATTCCGAGAGCTTAAAATAGCAACAGTAGAAGCAGTGTGAGTATTTATGAATGAGGAAGTTTTATAGTGAATGGGAATCACTTTTCAGCATCATTAATAGTGGTCCTGAGAAAATGCGGAGCAGAGGTAGTTTCATTTGCAACTGCAATTCAAGAATTAGTATAAAGTTAATGTTTTCCGTATTGTCATCTTGCTGTGATAATTATTGAAAACCTGCAAAGTAACATTTATTCCAGATAAATATGTTGTATTCATTAGGTTTATTTAGCATGAAATAATTTGTTTTAATTAAAACACATGAAATATAAATTTCATACTTGTCTGTCTTGTGTAGGACCAAGCTGCAGGACCCACTGGTTTTATTTGAACCCCAGTCTCTGAGAATGGTTTTACAGGAGTGGCTTTCACAGTTAGAAAGAACATTCGTCATGAAGGACTTTTCAGGCATTTCAGATACTGGCAACTCATCCATGACATCAAACCAGGATGTGCTATTGCTTGATGAGTCACAAAAGGATATATTAGATGAAGATAATGAAAAAGAAAAAAGGGACTCTTTAGGCAATGAAGACACTGTTGATCAAACATCTTGTGAATCTGTAAATAGTCTGAGGGAGACCTTGGATGACCTTTTTCAAGTATGTCCTCCATGCAGCATAGCAAACAGTCTCCAGAAGGACCTCGCTGAATTGACAACCTTATGTTTAGAATTGAACGTATTGAATTCTGAGATCAAAAGCACAAATGGACATGTGGACCACACTTCACAACAGTGCTCTCCTGAAATTCTGGCTTGTCAGTTCCTAAAGAAGTACTTTTTTCTTCTGGACTTGAAGAGAGCAAAAGAGAGTATCAAGCTTAGTTATGCTAACAGTCCTTGTGTTTGGGATACTTTTATTGAAGGATTGAAAGGTAATACTGAGATTGTCTTACCAAAAATAGAAATTGGTATAGAGCATCTTGGCATTTTTGAGGTTAAAAAATAAGAATTAAGTGGAAAATCACCTCTATTCTGGTCAACCTTCATTCTGTTTTCCACTTAGTTTAATAGTTCTACAAGCATTTGTTTACTTTACAACAGTATTATAAAAAATTAATTTTCTTTTTCTCAATCCTATTCAGAAAATCACATAGCAATATAGGAGAAGGAGTTAAAGTAAGATTTTTATAAATGCAGATATGTATTTTATTTATTTTATATTTTATGCCTACAGAACCTGGTCTTCCTAGGTTGCAGATATATAAAAATAAGAAAATCTCTTACTAACATAGAAATAATATATTCCATTTATTGAGTACTTATTATGTGCCAGATACTGTTAGACACTTTATAGGCATCATTTTATTCCTACAGTAGTCTTTAGAGTAATGATTATTTCATTTAATAGGTGAGGAAACTGAGGCACAGAGAGATGACAATAGTTAAGTAAGCTAAACTGCTGTAATAAATGTCTCACAAAATATTAACTCAGATATAATAGAAGTTTATTTCTTGCTCACATACCAGTCCAGGACAGATGTTTCAGATCAGTGGACAGCCTTTTCCATGTGGTAATCCAGAGTTCCAAGTTCCTTCCATTTTTTTGAGCTCCATCCTGCTTTGGGCTTGTAATTGAGATTTGGGTTGTTACATTCTGGGAAAAACATGTGGAAGTGGCAGCCATGCTCTGTTATAGGCCTGGCCTGATTGTGGCTTATATCTCTTCTGTTCTCACATTCTGTTGGTAAGAATACTATCACATGGTTCCATTTAACTTCAGAGGAGACTGTAAAATATAATCTATCCAATAGGTGTCTAGAAGGAAGAGAATGGATATGGATGAAGAACTGGTATATCTGCCTCAGAGATTGGTTGACAGCCATCAGTGTCTACTTCATACTTGATTGAAGGTCACATTATTTGTCATTCTCATATAGGAACCAACTCTTGTACCCCAGAAACCATGCATGCCCTTTTTACTGCATAGCCCAGGTTTTTGAAGAGGCAGATTTTCTTAATTGAACATTCTGCTTGAATAAAAGATGCCATGTTTCTAATAATTTATTTATACTTTAAGCACACTGTTCATTCATTACCAAAAGTGAATAGTCACAATTAGAGATACATTTTTATATTACTGACTTAAAGATCTTTCAGTTGTCTAGAAAATTTATTTATAGTTATTGTTCTGCTTCAGTTCACATTTAGCAGTTAAGATTATAAATGATTTCAGTCTTTTTTTCTGCGTTGAGGAAGACTGTCTTTTATGTAAAATAAGAAAAGTTATTTCTCTTCAAATAGGTTCAAATGTTTCACATTATTACTTACTGGAATTTCCTATCAGTCTTTATTACATAATCATACCCAACCTAGGTCACAGGAAAATAACAGAAGAGAGTCTCCATCAGCCTGATTGGTTTTTAACTGATTACCAGTGCTGGCTAGAGCAAATGCGATGGGCAGTTTGAAATGATGCAGCTGCTTGCTTGAATTACGGGTTGATTTTGGCTTAGCTTTCACCCAGTCATAAAACTTTCCCTTACTTTTTCAGCTTTAAATGTTGGCTTCCTTCTCTGAATTCCTTTAAGTACTTAACTACCTGACACAATGAAATGGGGGGGAAAAGATTTTTTAAAAAATAAATCAGAAATTGAAGATTGACTTTTTAGAAATGATCTGTTGACCAGGCTCCACCCTTCCAATGATGTTGTAATTATAGAAAACAGCTTTTGTAACTGTTTTTTGGGATTTGTCTTCAGAACCAGTTGAAAATTATTTGAAAAAACTCATTTTACTTTGGAGTCATTTATATATATATACATATATAGATATATAGATATGTTTTTAACTACAAGTTTTAAGTAGATCATCTTTCACTTTATTTACCACTTCACTTTAAATGACTTGGCTATTCCTAAAAGTCAAATCTTCCTTTAGAGGAAGAAGATTTGCTATAACTGATGTTTTTCTTTTTTTAAAAAAACTGGTTAAATGTTTTAAAATTAATTAAATTAAATTTAATTAAACTTATTTTGCTTGAAAAGATGGAGTGGGGGCATTGGTTCTAGAAAAAAGCAGATATTCGGTATTTATGGTAGATATATAACTTATTTTCTCTATTAGCTTATATATATCTACATATATGTCTCTTTTTCAAGGGTAATAGTCACTTGTATATTGTCTTGTTTAAAACTTTTAATATATTTTGCCTCCCAATTTGATATTAAGGTCCTTAAAAGTGGAGAAATTGTATCTTTTTGTCTTTCCAACAATACTTAACCAACATTGGTCCTTGCACACAATAGGTACATGACTAATGATTGTTGAATGAATGTGTTCATGAATTGACTATTTACCGCTATGAGATGAAGGGAAAAGGGTATACTTTATCTTTCAGAAATGGCAAGTTCCAATCCTACATGTATGGTAATGGAAGAAGGAGATTTACCAACAAGATTAAAGTTAGTGGATGACTGGGTCCCTTTTGACAGTCCTTTATTGATTGCTTATGCTGCCCAGTAAGTTGTCCTCTATGTTGTTTATATGACCTAGAGCACATGAATTATTTTTGGCATTAGTCTGTAAAGTTTTACTCAGTTGCATGTTGGTCAGCTTTTTGTTAGTATATTTATTTTTATTTCTAATAAGAACTTAGATAACTTAAAGTAACCTAATTATATCCTCTCACTGAAGCTGGAGACTTAATGTTTTGTTTTTAAATGCAGATTATATGAGAAGTTTGGGGAATCTGCCCTTCGATCCTTGATCAAGTTTTACCCATCTATTTTGCCTTCGGATGTTATGCAACTTTGTCATCATCATCCTGCTCAGTTTTTGGCCTATTTAGACAGTCTGGTGAAATCAAGGCCTGAAGATCAACGGTAAGAAAGCGAGAATATTTGCACTCTCCTTTCTTTTGATAGGGTATTGTTTCTTTTGTATAAGGAGATGTAGCATTTTTACTATTAACTGCCACAGAATTGAGGCATCTACTGTGGAAGAGGAGGATTTTGGCAGTCATGTACCATTCTTTCATAGTTCACAATACACACCATAAATGTACACATACCACACTTCCCTTCCTCCCTTTCTGCCTTTCTCCCTTTCAGGGATTGTCAGATCATCAGTGTAAAATTAAACTCCTACTTCAAGGCCTAAGCTAACACAGATAAGCCTCCTTGTTATTTCCCAGTGAATGGAAATATTACCACCTTTTTATTAATAATATCTCAGCTTTTTTTGGGTGGATTTCAGTTCTAGCTCTGCACCTCTTTTTAGGCTAAAGCCTCATTTCCTATCTCTGTGTGTCCCCTGGTTATTGAGACTAGAAACCTCCATCCATCTCTTTCTTCCTCTGATTTACATTTTTCATACTGGTTTTTATTTCTCCTTTCATTTTTGTCCCTTTGGTAGTTTCTGTATTATCTTGGCATTCAACTGTTCATTTAAAAGCTTATTAGATTTTCACCAGCTTTTCTAGACATTTGTAGCAGAAGGGTTTTCACATTATTTCATTCACTATATTGATTCCTCGGTAACGTCTTTGCATCCCCAAATTTTGTTTCCTTTCTCAGCATGAAGATTGGTGATTTTTCTCTTGTATTTTCTTGTAGGCCATCCTTCCTTGAGTCCCTTCTACAACCAGAGTCTCTAAGATTGGATTGGCTGCTTTTGGCAGTGTCCCACGATGCTCCCCCAAGCACAAGCACTCTGGATGATGAAGGAAACCCCAGGTATAGAAGTCTTCCTTCTAAACTGTGATATTCCTTTGGAATGGAACTGGATTATCCACATATAGCATTCTAGGCTTGCTTCAGAAACAGCTATGATAGAGACTGACCCAGGTCATGGTAGTAATGAGATTGAGTGCACTTCTTATTGGTTCTGAACATTTTTGAGTTACAGTTCCTATAAGAATCTGATGATTTATCTCAAAAAAATGCACATGCATGCAAAATTTTGCATGTGATTTTAGAAAATTAAACTGACCTGAAACTTGTGTGGACCCACATTGAAGAATCCTTGATGATTAAACCTGCGTTAGAAGGAAAAAATTATGTGTGTTTTTGTGTGTTTTCTTCCTAGAAATTTGTAGATGTACCTGATTTAGGATTTAATAATAAAAAAAAGGATTTATAAAAAACACTGACACTTGTATCAGAAATGTTTCTTGTGTTTTCCTCCAGGAAAAGCTTTTTAGGAGCCCCCAAATGCCTATCTTATATACCTAGACAATAGGTCTGGAAAGATATACAATGGCAATCTGTGAGTGATGGAATTAAAGGCTTCTTTTTGTTTGTTTTTGATTACCTAAAATGTCTAATTAAAAAGAAAAAAGTTATTATAGGAAAAAGCTATTTTTTTTTGAAAATCAAGTGGAAGTATTTAAAAAGTATAATAATAATGGAACAAATGTAATTAAACTGTTCTTACCTATTAGATGATTAATAAGTATTTTGTAAAATTTATTTCTTATTTAATTTACTGAGTGTTTTTCATTTTACAGGCCTCATTCACACTTGTTTTCCTGGGGTTACAGTCAGCTGATCCTTCATCTAATTAAACTACCTGCAGATTTTACAACCAAAGAGAAAATGACTGACATCTGCAGGTCTTGTGGGTAAATGAGAATGTTCTTAAAAGCTGAAATTTAGATTAGAATCATCTGAGTTAATAACTTTTGTAGTTAAGGGCCTGAATTGATTTGCTTTTACATTGGGAATTCTCTTTGCTATGGGAAAATAACTTTGTTTTAAGTGATAGTAAAGTAAACATATTCTTCCTTTTAAATTTTGAGCATATTTTTTCCTTGTGTAGAAGAAACCAGCACTTGATAATTCTTCTCTCCTTCTCTGCTTGGTTTTTTGTCCCAGTTCTCAGGCATGCTGGTAGTATTTAATTAAGCACCAGACTGTGAGTTATATTGCTATAGGATTTCCAAGTAGGGAGAGATCAGAATGGGCTCAATATAATTACTTGTTAAGGACTCAGGGAGGAGGAGAGACTTTAGAGGTAAGCCATGAAGGCTGGATAGGATTGCATTTAGAAAGAACTAGGAGGAGGGCAGGTCAGGTGAAAGAAACAGCAAGAATAAGAGTATGAAAAAGTGACCTTGCTTTTTATCAGTACCACCTGTTTATTGTCTGGCTATATTATCTTATGGCTCCACTTGTATTATAATCTTTTAGAGATAGGGACCTATGTTTTCCTTTTCCCTCATAATGCCTAATTCATATAGTGGTAGGTACTTGATACATATTTATTCATTGATAGTGATGGATGAGACTAGCCAGGTGGTAGGTGATGAGATCATGTAGGATCTTGAAAAATAGTCAGAAGAATTAATTATCAGTAGAGACCCTTTAGACTTTTTGGTACAAAAATGACACGATTAGAGGATGCAGAGAAAAGGGAACCCTCATACATTGTTGGTGGGGTTGCAAATTGGTACAGCTGCTACGGAAAACAGTATGAAGGTTTCTCAAAAAATTAAAAATGAATATACCTTTTGACCCAGCAGTTGCACTTGTGGGTATTTATCCAAAGAAAACCAAAACAATTTGTGAAGATCTATGCACCCCAATATCCATGGAGCCACAGTTTATAATAGCCAAGATATGGAAGCAACCTAAATGCCCATCAACAGATGATTGGATAAAGAAATTATGGTTCATATATACAATGAGATATTACTCAGCCATTAAAAAAAAATGAAATCCTACCATTTGCAACGACATGGATGGACCTAGAGGTTATTATGCTGAGTGAAATAAGTCAGAGAAAGATAAATACTATATGATTCACTTAAGATGCGGAATTTAAGGAACAAAAAGAACAAACTAATCAAAAACACTCACAAATATAGTGGACAATTTGGTGACAGAGGGGAGGAGATTTGGGGGGCTGGAAGAATGAGGTGAAGGGTTAAAGAAGTACAAATTAGTAGTTGATAGGAGTACAAATTAATTGACAGAAGTACAAATTAATTGATAGAAGTACAAATTAGTAGTCACAGGGATAGGGAGCACGGCATAGGGAATGCATTCAGCATTAATATGTTGGTTAGGTGGAGGGCCCAGGAAGGGAGGGAGCAATTGGGGGGATCGTTCTATGAACTATATAGATGTCTAACCAATGTACTGTATACTTGAAACTAATTAAATAAGTTTTTCAAAATGACATGACTAAGAATTGAGCTTTCTAGAGATCATTATTGGTGTCATACACACTAAAGGTTGGAGACAAGAACGCCAGCTAGGAAACTGTTGCAATAATTCAGGTATGACTGAATTGGTGATTAGTAGGGTAGCAAAAGGAGCCACATGCAAGGGACATTTCAAAGGAAAATGCAGTAGGACTTAGAATATTGTATATAGCAAATGAAGGAGGAAGAAGAGTCAAGGAGAATTTCCATAGTTTGCATATTTGGGGGAAAAATATGCTAATTTTGTGTTGAATCTCATATTTGATGCTTGACCTCAAATGTCAGTGTTTATCACTAACCTTTGTTCTTTTTTCATAAAGGGTTGTCTAACACAGTGGTCCCCAATGTTTTTGGCATTAGGGACCAGTGCTCCTATTAGATTCTAATGCCTGATGATCTGAGGTGGAGCTGAGGTAGTGATGCTAGTGCTGGGGAGTGGCTGCAAATACAGCTGAAGCTTGCTTCCTGACCTGCTGCTTACCTCCTGCCATGTGGCCTGTTTCCTAACAGGCCACGGACCAGTACCGGGTCTGCGGGTCTAACAGAACTTTCTGTGATAATGGAAATATTTTACTGCACTGTTCAGTATGGTAGCCAAAAGCCACATGTGGCCATTGGACACTTGAAAGATAGATTGATCAAATGAAGAACTGCCTTTTAAATTTTATTCACTTTAATTTCAATTTAAATAGCCACACATGGCTAGTAGCTACTGTTATATTGCAGTGCCAGATAATTTCATTGCCTTTTATTCCTTTCTTCAACTTTGGTCTCTTTAAAGTTTTTGGGCTGGATATCTTACTCTCTGTTTGGAGCTGGAGAGAAGAAGAGAAGCCTTCACCAACATTGTGTATCTGAATGATATAAGCCTGATGGAAGGGGACAGTGGTATGTAAATCCCAACTGGTTGCTCTTGGTTGTAGTATTTTAGAAGTCAGTCCAGACTTTTCAATAAAGAAATTTGGTGAACATTTCAGTGATCCTGTATATAATTCTAGCCAGCTGTAAAATTTGTAGTTGTTGTTGTTGTTTTATTTATCTATACTACTTGGTAATTACAAAATCACAATTAGAAATAAACTACAGGCAACTTTTCTCTTTATTTAAGAGTGCTTGCTATGTATTAGGCACAATACTAGGTGCTTTTCCATATGCTATTTAAATGAGATAACAAACCCTTAGGAGAGTTACTTTTATTCCTATTTTATAGAAGTTATAACTGAGGCACAGAAGAAGGACATTTAGTTTCCCCGAAGCCATACAACTGGTGGAGCTTGTGTTCACACCTGTTTGACTGTCTCTAAAGCTTGTGCTCAGAATTTTTCCTCTGCATTGTGTTGACTTTTTACACAGCCAAAAATTAGAGATCATTAAGATGAACTTAAAGTGAAGTAGCAGATTTCACTAAGTTATCACAAATATTTAGATACTTAAAAAAATTATTGTTAATAATACAGATAAAATGTCAATCATAAGGCCAAGACTTTGACACACTGATGTCTGAAGTCTTAGATCTATCCTGCAATCAGAGAGATGGCTTTAGTATGTTCTATAGTGTTGCTTTATTCATCTTAGTGCAGAGATGCCAACAGCAAGACATCAGGGCCCTTCATCCAGCAGTGTAATCTATAGTCTTTTCAGCCCTGCTGGTGTGGGAAAGGGAATGTTAGAACAGAGCAAAGAAGCCAGTTGACTGGCAAGGCTTAGCTTCAGATGTCATAACTGTAGCAAAAATTACTGATATCTCTGTTTCAGAAGTAAAAAAGAGGACCAGGTTCTGTAGGACTGGCACTATAGGCATGGTATACACTCCTGAAAAATAACCAGAATAGTTAAATATAAACAGTTTATAGTTTTAAAGTTACCACATGATGTTTGTTGTAGAAAAAAATATCAAGAAGCATAAAGAAAATATAACTTAAAATCCTCCCTGCCCAGAGAATATTTTAATATAATATTAGCTATTTTTGCCCTTAGTGTGTTAAATGGGGTCTTTTCTTGACACTTTTTCATAACTAATATTAATCACTTCAAGGTATGTTGATTTCACTGCCAATTTATATCTCTTTCGCTCCACCACCATCACTCGGGTCCTAGATACTTGCCTAGACCTCTGTAATACCCTCATAATTGATCATCTGGAGTTCATTCTTGCCCACCTTTAATCCATTGTCCTTACAACAACCAGAATTTTTTTTTTTTAACAGATTGGATTATGTAGTTCTCCTCCTTGAAATCCCTCACACTGAACTCAGAACAAAATTGAGACTGTGAAGCTAGACCCGTAAGGCCTGGGCCTGTCATCTCGTGCACTATCAGCCTTTTTTGAGTTCCTTGAATTCAAGTTCTTTCCTGTGTCAGGACTTCTTCCTTGTTTCCTTTTGTCAGAAATGCAGGCTCCTTCACTCTCCATTCCTGTCATTCCCATCTTCAAATTTGTGTTTATGTGTGCTACATGCACATTTTTTAAATCTGAGCTTGTTTCATCTTTTGGTTCTCCACATAAATGTTCATCTCCTTTTTGAGCCTTTCTCAGAACCTTGCAAAAAATCTGCAAATCTTTCTAATGGGTCCTTGATCTTTTCTTTTATAGCACTTAGCACTGTTTATAAGTATAGGTTTATTTATGTGTTTGTCTAAATTCTGTCTCTCTGTAAACTCTACAAGAGTTCCTGATTACATACCCAGTGTCCAGCATAGAATATGCCCTGGGTAATTACTGAGTAAGTGAATGAAAGAATTTCGAAGCTAATTTTGTGGCTTATCCTTATCATGAACAATTTATTCAATAAATGCTCAGAAAACAACTTTGTATTAGGGCGATGAGAGTATGTTCTTTAATATTGGTATGTTTGGTTATTAAAGATATATATAAAAGGGTCAGCCACCTCCTGTGTGCAGGCAGAGTGCTAAGAGCAGTCAGAGCCAACATTTCTATATTTCTGTGTGTTTGTGTAGGTTGGATCCCAGAGACCATGGAGGAATGGAAGCTTCTTTTACATCTTGTGCAGAACAAGAGCACAAAGCCAGCCCCCCAGAAGTCACCAAATGGGAACTTCAGTGATGGACCTTCCCCTGTCAATGTGGAGAATGTGGCACTGCTGTTAGCTAAGGCCATGGGTCCAGATCGTGCCTGGTCACTGCTACAGGAATGTGGTTTGACCCTTGAGCTGTCAGAGAAGTTTACGAGAACCTGTGATATCCTGAGGATTGCTGAGAAAAGGCAGAGGTAATATCTTTCTGTCATGCCCTCTTCATACGCACTTGGGGAATATGGAAACCCACAGATGTTTAGAGGTGGACAGAACTAGAGAGGGCATCCAGTCCCAACCCCTCATGACAGATGAGGGGACTGAGACCCACCTGTTGATTAAGGAGATTAAGGGAAGAGGTAAAGTTAACAGTTTACTCACAATCTTGACGAGGAGACTTAGATTAATGTGACTGCCCAAATCTGATATGTACTCAGTTCTTTAAGAATATTATTGGTACCAAATACATAATTACCATCTTACCATTTATTTTTAAGCATTTGGTTCAGTAGTTTAAATTTCCAGAGCTTTTTCATCTTGTAAAACACTCTACCCATTAAACAACAATTCCTTATTTTCCCCTCCACCCAACCCCAGGCCTTTCTGCTTTCTGTCTCTATGGTTTTGACTAAGTACCTAATTTAAACGGAATCATACACTATTTGCCTTTTTGTGACTGACTTATTTCATTTAGCATATTTTCCAGTTTATCCACGTTATAGCATGTATCAGATTTTCCTCTTTCTTAAGGCTGAATAATATTTCATTGTATGTATACCATGTTTTGTTTATCCATTCATTGGTTGATAGACATTTGGGTTGCTTCTACCTCTCGGCTTTTGTGATTAATGTTGCTATGAACATGGGTGCACAAATGTCTTTTTAAGACCTTGCTTTCAGTTCTTTTGGGTATATAACCAGAAACAAAAATTTTAAATCATATGGTAATTCTATTTAGAATTTTTGAGGAACTGCCATACTGTTTTCCATAGAGGTAACACCATGTTACATTCCTACCAACAGTGCACAAGGGTTCTAATTTCTCCACGTCTTCACCAACACTATTTTCAGTTTTTTGATAATACTCATCCTAATGGGTATGAGATGGTATCTCATTGTGGTTTTTATCTCTGTTTCCCTAATGTGGTTTTTATCTCTGTTTCCCTAATGATTAGTGAAGTCGAGCATCCTTTCATATGCTTCTTGGCCGTTCATATATTATCTTTGGAGAAATACCTATTCAAGTCTTTTTACCCATTTTTTTTTATCCCACTATTTGTACTTTTGTTGTGTGAATTTATATATTCTAGATATTAACCCTTTATGAGATTATGATTTACAGTATTTTCTTCTATAGGACAAGATGCCTTTTCATAGGATATCTTTCCACTTTTTTTTTTTTTTTTTTAAGGAGAGGCAACCCTCGGTTGACCTCACAAATTGCAAGAACCCTGTCATCTTATAATCTCTTATTTTTTATTTTTTACACCTATAGCACCTGGTCTTCCTAGGTGGTCTCCCATCCAAGTACTAACCAGGCCCCACCCTGCTTAGCTTCCGAGATCAGATGGGATTGGGCTTGGTCAGGGTGGCATGGCCATAGACCCAGTCTTGTGTCTTTTGATGCACAGTCAGTCAACTACTTGAATCTACTAATTATTTGTATTGTTTTTTTTGTAAAGAATGAACAATGAGTACTAAATTTACTTGTTTCTTTTCTTTGGGATTTCAGAGCTTTGATACAAAGCATGCTTGAAAAATGTGATCGGTTTCTCTGGTCTCAGCAGGCCTAGTGGAAGAAGATTCAGCAGGATGTCATGACATTTTAAGAAAAATTGAATCATACTCCTGAATCTTCGTAATGCATTTGTAATTAAAGGAAAGGCACCACCTGAAAACCCTGCGACCTTATCGAAAATACTTTGGCCAGCGTCCATAACATCTTCATTTATGGTTCTGTTTATGCTTCAGTGTTTCTCAACCAAAGTCGAATTCTGAATCAGTTCTTGTTTGCTGAAATGAAGTGCTCTAGGATCAGCATGTGAGTGTTCACAGGTGTGTAGTATTTATTCTGAACAACAGTATTATCTATTTCTTACTAGTGAATTGGAGGAATTATTTTTCTATCGTGACTCCTGTGTAGGGAGCAGAAGTATCTCATTTAGGTCATATGAAGACAAGTAATGTAATTGACAGGAGTTGAATTTTTTAATGTCATGTCTGGAACAGTTGAGAAATTACTGTAATAAGACCTGGTGTGATAGAATTAACACATAAAATATGTGAAACACTGAAGATTCAAGCTAGGTATTTAAATGAAATGACCCCATATTTACATATATCTAAATATAAAAAACAATTTTTTTCCAGTTATTTGACATTTTCTAATCTGAACCTATATACAACTGACTCAATACTGGAAATGTTTTATCTCTAATCTTTCCTAAACAAAGTATTTCAAAGAAATCTTGTACTTTTAGAAATTATTTTTTAAAAGTCACAATAAAAGAAGGCTGAGTACTAATAAAGACTGTAGCAAGTGCTTGTATTATTTAAGCCAAGTATTAGATTGCCATTTATCAGGCTCCTGTACATTTACAAAGCATGTTCTATTAATAATAAATGTAAATTTTGATTAAAGTTTTCATTTGAATATAGACGTATAGTTTATTGTTAGCACTTTTCAGGAAGGTGTGGGGTAGACTCAGTATGGAGTAAGCATAGTGTTGGTTACATTGAATTTTTTTTTCAGCTAGAGAATAGTTGACACAAATTGCTCTCATGCTTTCACTTGACATTTGGATATAATGAAACCAGATGGGTTGAAACGATTGTCAGGGAAAGGAGACTTCACAAAGCTTCTTAGAATTTTAAGAAATGTGGAAAACTTAACGATTCTGATCAACAATATGTGTGAGGGTGGCAAAGGTGTGGTGTGATGATGGTGGCGGTGGTGTGTGGTATTTCTGTATATCCAGCAGTTCTGACACCAGCTAGGTGTCCTACAATTCAAATCAATTCTGGCACTATCTACCTGGAGATAGCATGAGATTTTATAGGTTAAGAGATGTTAAACAAAAACCTTTCAGTGGAAAGCTTTTCTGAAAAGAAAGGGTTTATTAAGCCATATGTTAGCCAGAAAAAGGATCAGGTCCTGGGACATGTAGTCTTAACCACCAGTAGCAGGGTAGGAAGGAGAAGGCTAACAGGTCCGCAGTCTTGGAGCTGATGGGACTTTGTTGTACAGTGAGCTTGGGGAAGGAAGAAGCAAGTTGTTTTGAAAGAATTTACACTGGCTATAGAAAATGGAGTGGGAAAAGTTGAAGCAGAGGAAGTTCCAGGATAGGTGCATAGTCCTTAAAGAAGGATTATTTATTACTTCTGGATCGAAAATGGGTAATCGCCTTGAAAGTTCGTGCAGAAGCAGAATATGGTAGTGTCTGGTGGTCCGATTAGCCATTTGACAGTTGATTTAAAATTTAATATATATTCAGGAACGTGAGTAATCTTTATTAGTTTAGGCCTCCAGCTATTAACTGATTAACTCCTGTTGTTTCTCTCCCCCTCCCTGGCAGCCTGTAATTTAATTTAAGATATCAGAATTTTTCTCTTGTCAGGGCTCATTTCCACAAGATTGCCCTCCACTTCAGACATCCATCGAAAGTCCAGGATGTTCACTGACAGGCTATAAAAAAGAGGTTCCCAAAATCCTCTCTTTGGGTTCAATTATATGCCAGAGTGGCTCGCAGAGCATAGAGAAACATTTTACTTACAAATTGCCACTTTATTCTGAAAGGATATAACTCAGGGACAGCCAGGTGGAAGAGATGCATAGGACAAGGTGTGAAGAAAGGGGCAAGGAGCTTCCATGACCTCTCTGAGCTCCATTCTTCCCCAAATCTCCACATGTTCACCAAACTGGAAGCTCTTGAAACCCCAGTACTTTTGGTTTTTATGAAAGCTTAATCAGAGGCCTGATTGAACCTGAGTTCAATCACCATTGGACATTGGGGATTGAATTCAATCCCTAGCCCCTCTTCCTCTCTCAGGTGGAGGCTGGTATGGGATAGGGCTGAAAGTTGCAACCCCAATCCTTAGATATGTACCAAAAGTTACCTCACTAACACAATGAAAGATTCCTGTCTCTCTCATAAGTTAGAAAGTTTCAAGGGTTGTAAGCTGTTTCACAAACTGGACCAAGACTAATTACATATTTCTCCTTGTAAATCACAATATCACACTTTCAGCATTGGCTGGATTTGGGCTGTGTGGATTAAGTTAAATGTGAGTCTGTACTAAGGTAAAGGGCAAGAAGAGCCCACACCTCCTGTGGGTCAGCTTTGTCATTACGCTGTGACTGTCCAAAAGAGGCCCCAGAGGAGATCTCAGGAGGAGGAGATAGCCTGACCTGGCACGATTGTGCAGTCTTTTCCTGACAGATGTTTCTAGGTCATATTTTAGCAATCCTCACTTACCAGAAGACTACAGAGTAAAATTTCTAGCATTAAACGAAAATACATCATGTCATCAGAATTCATTTTCCAAGGCAAACAA
>CM053510.1:27384400-27400186 GCA_028627145.1 Eidolon dupreanum
CCGTATATTTGATCCCCTTCACCCAGTTCACACTCCCCCTACCCCCTAAATTTGACCCCCTTTACCCCGTCTACCTCCCTCCTCCTCCCTCATCCCTATGTTTGGTTTTAACATCTGCTCCTTTTCTAAATGACTTTGGGGAAGTTACTTTATTTCTCTAGGTTATAGTTTTCTCATCTGTGAAATGGGCATAATTGCAGTATTCATCCAGGGTAGTTTGAGGATTAAATGAGATAATGAATGTGAAGCATGCAGCACATGGAGTGAGGTTAGAGCTACCTAGCAGTGACAGTTAAATGAGACTAAGTGTAGAGCATATTGTCTGTGACATAGTAATACTTGTTAGCTGTTCTTTGAAAGGTTTAGAACGTCATGATTTGATTCAGTAGTAATCAGACCCATGTAAATTGGTTTATATGATTCTGAGAAAGTGAGAAGACAAAAATTGAAGTTAACAACTTTCTTATTTCTATGAAATTTATCATTGCCCTGGTCAAGGCTCAAAATCTTGAAGCCATCCTTAACTCTTAATCTCAACCCTCACTGCTATTAGAAAACCATAGGCCCATGTCGCAGACATTAAGCAAAACATCCTGCCACACCAAGCGTCAGCAGAGCTGCAAGAGTGATAGCACAGTGACACGAATGCCTTAATTTTTGATTCTCTCGGTTAAGCTGAGAGTATGATCAAAAGGGGGAACTTGTTAAAGAGAAAACCAGAGGCCCAAAATAGCATCACTCACGCTAAAAGCCCATGATACCAAACTTAAATTTAATACCTGATCTGATTGCGGTTTCAACCGCTACCAGAAACAATCAACTAACTAGTCTGTAATTTTCTGCTCAACACCAAGGAAGTAATCTGTTACTGTGGACCCTCTCCATCCCCCCACAGAAAGAAGAGAGAATCTGCATGGTAAAACTCTTCCTGATATCTTGCCCTAAAAAAGGTCCTGGCTCACATACGCAGCTGAATTTTGGTTTTCGTGTGTATAACACTGCCAATTATTAAGTAAATCCTCTCAGTTCTGTGTGGTGGTCTCCATTTGTCATCTTTTTCCCTTCTCTAGTGCCCCCACCCACATTCCCATTACTTTTTGCCTGGACAGTTGCAGCTGTCTTAAGGGACCTTGCTTCACTTCTAAACACTGCCTTCCCCACGACCACCTCCCAGTCTCAGCACAGGAAAATGTAAGCAAGCCTAGGTATCACCCGGTCAGCTGATTCACAAACAGTAACACATCAGAATCGCCGTGGGAGCTTCTTAAAAACACGGATGCCAAGGTCCGGCCTGGATCTGGAAACTGTAGGTCTCGGGACTAATTTAATCTCCCTCAACCAGCCTCCCACTCCCACACTGTTCCTAGATATACATGTGGAGTTTATGGTTTATACCCTCATTTATAGGTAAATCAGGCCCCTGACAAAGTGCTTGTCTTGGTCTCCCAGGAAGGCCATTGGAGATCCACTGTCAGAATCCTCGTCCTCCTGAGGCACAGCCTAAATCATGCCTCTTCCCAATCAGAAACTTTCAGTGTCTTCTTTCTGCTTTCAGAGTAAAACCCAAATCCTTGAGCTTGTCACTTAAGGCTCTCTATGACCTGCTTTTAAACTCAATTTCTCTCTTTCAGAGCCCAAATCAGTTACTTATCCTGGGTCCTCTGTTTCTTGGAGCCACTCTGCTCATGAACCCTGCTCAGTCCTGACATGCCCTTTGCCCAGTGCCCACCTGCCAAAACGGTACCACCGTCTGTCCCTGTGGTTCTGCATGTCAAGGTTTTTCATTTTAATTGCAAACTACAGATAACATATAATTTACCATCTGAACCATTTTGTGGCAGAACAAGGGGCTGAAATCTCCCATTGTGTCAGGAATAGTAACTTTAGAGTAAGGTCAGAGCTAACAACCAGCTTTTCCCACCCCTTCATTTAGATCTCTGAATAATAACACAGACACACTACACAGCACCGCTGTGCCGAGATAGCCAGCCAGGAGTTTCCAGTCAACCCTGGTCTGTGGATCAAACACAGAACACAAGAGAGGCCCGGAAAATTCCCACTTGGTATGTCTTCCAGACGGCTCAGAAAAATACTAAGCGGCTACACGAGAATGTTTTCCCAGAATAACAATGTTTTCCCAGATTGTAGTTTCTGCTTGCCCAGGTAATCTATTATTCCAGATGGACGATTCTCTGAATCAATCTGAGTATTCCGTTCATACATTCCTCTAGTGATCTAGGGGTATTAATATCGGATAGAGTAGGCAGAGCCCGGATTTTGACATAGTCTTTGTTTTTAATCCCCAGCCCTGTAGCTTTTCCTGCTAAACTGCCCCTTCCACAGCATGAGGCCTGTGCATCCTGCAGAGCCCCCAAGCTTAGCGGGGCTCTGTGCCATGTTTAATACTCCGCTTCCACCAATTTGGAATTTTTAATCCTTTCTGAACAAGGGTCCCCCCCTTTTTGCTTGGCACTGGTACCACACATTCTGTAACTGGCCCTGGCTGCCACAGCAGATCTGAAGTGGAGCCTGAGGTGTTGCACTTTTCTGGCAGGATTCGGGAGGCGCTAAAGCTTCTGGATCACCCCCTGAGTAGCAAGGCTCAGTCTGCAGTTCGGCAGAGCAGCAGCAGCATGGAAGGAATCTGACAGCGGAGCCGAGGCTCCTGGCAGTGGCCTGACTCACCACAAACTGTTAGGTGGGACAAAAATTTCTGTATATTTTAAACTTGTGTAGTTAGTTGTAGCAATTTAGTCATAATTAATTCAAAAAGTGAAGTAGAGCAAGTCACACAGCTTGTTCTGTTCTCAGCTTGTTTAGACTTTAATGATTTTGGGAAAATGGCTTTCTGTGAAGCATGCCTGGGAACTCTCCAGCAGGGTCAAACACAAGCCCAGGCTCTCTGGATCCCCTCCGCCCGTGCTGGTGGGTGCTGACTGGAATGGCCTTTAGATCTGGGGACGGCATGCTGAGTGTGCAGTTAGAGAAGACACTCAGTCTTCCTGCTCAGACCAGGCAGTGCGGCACTGGATACCAAGAGCTCAGTGTTGCAGTTTGGAGCCAAACCCCGGCTAACAAAAAGTTGCTGGTCATTATTGTCATAACTTATCTCCATTGGCGACCTTGTGACTCCTATGTTCCTTGGATCCCCTAACCATAATGGCCATCGGATCACCCTGATTTTACCACAGCTTCTAACAAACTACTTCTTCTGTAAGAAAAAAGTTATTTTCAGTAAAATATGATGCGGAGTGTAGCAGATATAATCTTGTTCTCAGAACACCGCCATGTCCCCAACCTGTCAAAGCCCTGGAGCATTCCCAGTGCCTTATGGAGCACTGGGTTCCAGAGCAAGTCCCTCTGGGGTGGCATCTGTCTGTGGGGTCACAAGGTTCATGGCTGGTTCATTTCACAAGTCCACGGTAGTGCTCTGTCCTTTCCAGCTGCACGTGCCTCTTTCCCCGCTTGGCCAGCCAGTG
This sequence comes from Eidolon dupreanum, assembly GCA_028627145.1. Classification (NCBI taxonomy): domain Eukaryota; kingdom Metazoa; phylum Chordata; class Mammalia; order Chiroptera; family Pteropodidae; genus Eidolon; species Eidolon dupreanum. The sequence continues at coordinate 27,387,880 of CM053510.1, forward strand.
TATTTTCCTCTTCTCTCTTTTATTCTCAGCCAAGAGAATAAGATGCTAGCAGTCCTTTCATTCCTGACTGTATTTACTGTGTCCACGCCTTGGGGAAGCCTGTGCTTTTCCATATGCTTTAGAGAGGCACAGGGTATGGTGTATCAGACGTGGCTTATGCACTCCTTCATACGCTCTGGCCCCTCCTCTTTCTCCAGCCACTGCTACAGGGTGAGTTCCACGGGGGCTTTGATCCTTTTCATGCAGGTGCAGCCTGGCAGCACCTCGCTTTGGGTCTGCTTCCCGACCTCGTACTTAATGCCCAGGGAAACCCCGTGGGTCTCAGTTGTGCACAGCCACAAAACGCAGGGAAGTGAACATGGGAGGGCCCACCCTTGACCTTGGAACTGGAAGCCAGATGACAGGCGTTTTAATTTGACTCTGGGGATAGTGCTGAGGCACTTCTTACTCTATCCCTTTGAAGGTTTCAGTGGGATGAGCTCCAGCTAGGAGTCTCTTACTGGTGGCCAGCTCTATGATTCATCCTTGAGTTGGCCTTCCTCTTGCCCTGGGTTACTCCCCAGTCTCTGGGATGCTTTCTCAATAAAATAACTGGTAACCGGGGCTCAGAACCGTCGGGAAGTGGCAGGGGAGGTGATGTGGTGAAGTGGGAGGATTCTTCTGTTTTTGAGGCTTTATGTCTCAGACTTAGTTTGTTATCCAAGATGAAGGGTCTATAAGGTTAGAAATAGATATTCGGCCATTACGCGGGCTGGGTTTTTTCTCCGCCCACTCTGATGTCCCCAAATCCCCAGAGCTGAGCCCCTTGACATCCCTGCTTGCAGATGAGCCCAGCATGGTGTAGAATGTACTGAAGGATACTCAATCCAGGCAACCCTCCAATACAGTCTTGGGTACAGGGGAGATAAGCACATCACCGCTTGCCATATACGGAATGACCTGAAGGGCCTGGGGTAAGTCCAGGAAACCTGATCCACAAAGAGGTTCTAGTAACTCACACTATGTACAACCTCAAGCCTCTTTGAGACCACAAACTTAATAATAGAAAGTGTTATATATATGTGTTATATATATACACACATATATATAAATGCCTATAGCACCTGGTATTCCTAAGTGGTCTCCCATTCAAGTACTACCAGGCCCAACCCTGCTTAGTTTCTGAGATCAGCTGTGATTGGGCACGTTCAGGGTGGCATTGGCCATAGAAAAGTTTCTTATTTATAGAGTGATGTAAATATAAAATGAAAGTGACACCAACTGCCGGCCTCCCATTTCCCTGCCCTGGCTCTGGAACTGGCCATGTCCTGCCCAGGCATTCTCCTTCCAGGATGGTGTATCGTGCTCTTCCTGGACCATACCCTGGCTGTGATGGACTCCATAGCACTGGCCTGGATTGCTGGAAGGGGAAGGTTGGGACCCACGACACTATCTGATTGGAATGGATAAAATGCCAAGCAGAGCCAAAGCTATGACCAGGCTGGGGCTTTCTATGTGTCCTCAACTAATAAGCTCCTGCCCTCGGAATGGGGCTGTGTCTTGCCTTCATCGCTCCCCAAAACAGTTCCATCAGCAATAGAAGCTTTTTTTCTCACTGGCATATTAACTGTAAGGCCCTGTCAGAGAGGACTAGAGAGTCTTATCATTATTTATCAATCCTTAAGGAGGTAGTGTAGGTTGAGGGAAGAGTCTCAAGTCAGACTGTCTGGTTGAAACCCTGGCTTTGGCACTCATTAGCTCTGTGACCTGGAACAAGATACTCTCTGCATCCCAGTTTCTTCATCTGAAAAATGATCTACACCATTGAGTTGTTATGATGCACTAAGGACAGTAAGAGGTGAATAAATGTTAGCCATTATGACTACTGTTATTTTCAAATATTCTTCTGGCCAGTCTTGGTAATCACTAGTTTGTTTTTTAACCAATAGTTAATATATCACACTAAACATAGCAAGAGCTTTTCTTTTTTCATAAGGATAGTGATAACCATATTCGTTAGAAAATTCTCTACGCCTAAGAGAAGAGATTCTTTTGTTGACTTATCAAGACAATACTATACAAGAATTTTAAAACTTTTGCGTAATATAGATATTATCTGAAATGACTGCATAGTGTTCCTTTTATGGCAATGATACAAATTTAATGAATCATTTTTCTTTTCTACCTATAGAATCTAGTCAACTATTTATAATTTTTTTCTAATAATATTTTTAAATGAATTATCATTCACATGCCAATTAAAATGTACAATTAGGTGTGTTTTTTTAAAGTGTATTTACAAGGTTTTGCGGTCATCATCTCTATGTAATTCCAGAACATTTTCAACATCCCTGAAAGAAACCTCATACTCTTTAGCAGTTACTCCCCAGTTCACTTTCTTGTAGTCCCTGACAACCACTAATCTTTCTGTCTCTTGGTTTTCCCAATTCTAAACAGTTTATAAAAATAAGGTAATGTAATATGTGGCCTTTTGTGCTTTTCTTATTTGGCACAACATTCTCAAGGTTTATCTATGTTCAGTACTTGATTTTTCTATGGCCAAATAACATTCCATTGTATGAATGTATCACGTTTTGTCTCAACACCCATTAATTGATAAATATTTGAGTTGCTTCCACTTTTTGGCTGTTTTGGATAATGCTGCTGTGAACATTGATGTACACATTTCTATGTGCATGTGCTTTCATTTCTCTGGGGTGTACACCGAGGGGCAGCATTGCTGGCTCAGATGGTAACTTTACGTTTAACATTTGGGGAAGTGCCATCTCTTTCCAAAGCGGCTGCACTATGTCCCATCCCCACTGACAATGCATGAGGGTTCCAGTCTGTCCACTTTTTGCCAACACTTGTTATTGTCTTTGATAATCTCCTTCCTAGTAGATGTGAAGGAGTATCTCATTGTGGTTTTGGTTTGCATTTTCCTAATGAGTAACGATGTTGAACACATAATCCATGTGCTTATTGGCCATTTCTATATCTTTGGAAAATAGCTGTTCTAAACTTTTGCTCACGTTCTTTCTCCAACCACTCCTGTCATTGCCTGATGGCTTCATAAACAAAATGGCGTTAGTAGGAGGGTTGAGGTTATGCACAGGCTCAGCTACATGGACTTCCACTCAGCAAGGCCAGCTGGCTACAGCCCCCCACCTCCGAGTGCCCAGTCTACCAGTAGCAGGGACCAACACTGAGCCCCTGATATGGCACCATTGCCAAGGCTGATCAGTCAGCTACCTAGTGACATGCTGATGCATTGGACCACTTCCACTATGGAAGAGGCGATGCTTTTTCTTACTGAAATTAACATTCTGAATATAGATTTGCCTTCCCTGAATGCGGTGCTTCTGCCAAAGTCTGTGGACTTACAGAATGCTTTATCCACCATCATGATATTCCATGGAGTATTACTTGGGGTCAAGACTACATTGGATAGCAAATGAGATGGCAGTGAGCCACACTTAAAAAATTCCTTGGTCTGCCCCTGGAAAACTAACTCTGATGGGATAGGGTAAAGATGATCCAACAGCTGTGAGTGAAGTGCTGTGGGAGCCGGAAGCACTGCCCCAGATCGTGATGCACGGCTTACAGGGAAGGCTCTTCGAGGAAGTAGAATTTATATCTGAATCTAAATTCAAGGGTAGTGGAAAAAAAGATGAAAGAAACTACTGTGAGCGCTATTCCTTAGGTAGAAAGAAAAGGCCAAGACATGGAAAACACCTAAGTGTCCTTTGACAGAAGACTAGATAAAGAACAAGTGGTGTATCTATACAATGGAATAATACTTATCCATCAGAAAGATTAAATATTGCCAACAGTGCCCACATGGATGTATCTTGAGAGTATCATGCTAAGTAAAACTGGGAGATGAAAAAGGACAAGAACCGTATGATTTCACTCATGTAGGATATAAAACAAAAAGCCACAAACGAACAAACAAACAAACAAAACTCATAGATAAGACAGAACGGCGAGAACCAGAGGGGCAGGAAGGTGGAGGGAGGACATAGGCGGTAAGAGAATCAAAATACATGGTGACAGGAGGAGACTAGGCTTGGGGTGGAGAGCGCACAAGAGAATATCCATTACAAAGTCGTACGCCTGAAATTTATATATTATTAACCGATGTTATTCCCAATAAATTTAATTTTAAACTGGAAAAAGAGAAAAGGAACCAGTTACAAATGTCATCAGGGCAGAGGCTGGTGTTGGGGAGGCCAAGATGTCAGTTGCCGGAACTCCTGGGATTAGGCTCCCAAAGTCTAATGGAAAGGGGACACTGAGGCGCAAGACGTGGAGGCAGGGAAGGAGACAGGACACAACTTATTGGGCAGTGAAGAGATGGGGACACAGAGTGAGCTGGGAATAGCAACAAAATAATCAGAGAGGTGCCTGCGTGACCAAGGGAAGAAGCGGTGAGCGATGTAAAAATCAGGTCTGTGTTGTTGCTTCAGTTATCAGAAGAGAGTCCATGTGGAGCAATCAGAATTTGGAAATCCTGTGTCTCAGTCAAGGCCACTCAGGAGACAGAAACCAGGCAGCGATTTGAAGAGGGAGGGTTTCACACAGAGAATTATTAACTGGAAGAGAACATTGACTTCTAGGGGTAAAAAATACGGGAAGGAGTAAATACGGGAAGGACCATTCCAAGACGAAGATTTGAACTTTGTGGGAAAGTGTGAGCCCACTGGATGGCAGAAGAAATTTGCTGGGTAACACCAGCCAACACTGACAAGTAAGAAACTAGAGGGCTCTGGAGAGAGGAGTAGTTCTCATAAGGGGAAGGCTTGGTGCAGGGTGTTTTCCCTGTATGTAACTGTGTCTCCTACACCCAAACACACGGGCACAGACAAGGTCTTCATATGAGTGTCCAGCTTTTACCCCTTGGTATGCAACGGGCAGTCCTTATATCAAAGAATAACACAGTTTTCAACATTTGAACACTTAAGCATTTATTAGATACCTATTATCTGCGAGTACCGGGGGGTCTGTAACTCATGGACTTGGTATCCTTGCACTCAGGGGGCTCAAAGCCTTATCTCCTGAGAGCTCAGTACTTGTCGGGCAGGCCGGCAGGTCTGAAGCGGTTGGGGTCGTTGCCACTGCGGCCCCATCTGTTGGCAGCCTGGTCAGCCTTCGAGTCTTCCACTCCATGGCCACTGTCTCCATACTTAAACCGGTCTGTGACTCTCTGAGAGTTCTCTCTGGCATCGCTGGAATGGAGGAGGGAGGTAGGAGGTGAATCACGGATGATGAACAACAGACCCACCCTCCCATCTCTCACCTTTCCAAGGAATTAATGACTCTGAGAGGAGCCAGGATGAAGGCACTAAAACCCTGACCGTGTGTTGACACAGTCCGCTCAGCCTTGGGTGATCGCCCTCATGCTGCGTGGAAGCACCCACAGGGGACGGAATCATCCATCCCACTAGGCTTAAGGTGTCTCTATCACCTCTCAGACCCCACGAAAGACACAGAAGGGCAGGGTGGAGAAGAGGATGAGGAACCACAGTCTCCAGAGGACACCTCTCTGGCCCTGGGCCCCTACTGCCTCCCCAGGTGAGGCCAGCTCTGTTCCCCCATCCCTGCAACCCAGAAACCCTTGTTACCTGATCACTCTGGCAGCCCAGGCGCCCCCAGGTCCCCTTTGGGCAGCGTCGTAGTTCCCCCGGGCGTGGAAGTATTTGTCCGCACCCTTGTAATTGGCTTCCCTCATGTCAGAGTAGGCTCTCCACATGTCTTTTGCCCCTGGAAAGGAAGGAAAATGTAACATGAAGGTAATCACATCCTGGCAAACTAGAGGAATAAACATTTGTCTGGATTGAGACAAATATTCCTTTATTTTTCACTTCCTGGGCTGATGTTTGAGGGTCCCACTGGGTACAAGTTATATTCTGTTTGACCACGTTCAAGTCCTGTCATTACTTTGTTTTTGGCTGTGTGTGATGTATGGAAAGAAGAGGTAGGGAGGTGTCTAAGGGATGTTGGTTGTACAATGAACCTCCACCTGGAAAGATGCAGGGAACCCGCCGACTGTGGCAGGAGAACAAAGCTGATTCTGAGTGAGGTGCAGACGCTTGGGGCTGCCGCCTCGTCAATGAGAGACATTCATCCCTGTGGGCAAAGGGAGGACAACGCGTCCTGACTACATCTGAACGTCAGGGTACTTTTGGCACGTGGGCAACTGTCAGAGTTCACTCAGACGGTGACCAAGGTGAGTTCCCTAAGAGAGCTTTAAAGAAACACGTAATAGGTGCAGAACAAGGGAAACCGACCACCAGCTCTAAAGTTCCGTGTCCTCCCAATCAAATGGATGAGTGTTACCTCCCCAGAGTGGTCCTGCAGCGGACCCGAGGAAACACTACACCATGCTGAGACCATCGTAGGTGGGCAACATACCATCATTCCTCTGGTCCTGAGGAAGGGTGGGGAAAACTAAAAGGGAGTAATGGGTGGAATGAATCTGTTCAAAACGGAATAAAATGGCCAAGATTTAAAAAAATGAACTGAATAAGAAAAAGAAAACTACAGTGTACAGGTGTAATCATACTTTTAGGTACTATCTCCATGAGCTAACTTGCCTTCATCGTATGCATCTAATATTTCAGGTGTTCACAAAGGTGGCTTTGTTGACAGGTACAATGTTTGATCTCTATTTATTCCCTCTGAGTCACTGACTTAAACAGACCCTTGGGGTCCAGGCTTGCATAATAAGAATTTCCAAGATGTCTAACACATTTTGTCCCCTGGGAGCAGCAACCCAGTACTGGTTCCCAATTTTTAGCATTCACAAAATCAACTGGGTGCTCCGTAAAGGCTGGATTTCTGGCTCAGACCCAGAAATTGTGACACAGTGTTTGAGGACCCAGGCATCTGCATTTCACAAAGCATTCCAGCCCCCATACATGCTGTACTTAACTTGCAAACATCTATTTAGAGGTATCACAGAAAAATTATAACAAAATAATTTTGTGAAATAAATTTTTGCTACTTTACTATGGTTATAGTAAATTTAGGGTGTGGCCATATAGCTACCACAGTAACCGTCACCAGGCGATTCTTTGTGCCATTTTTCGTGGGGGGGAGGAGCTCTGTGGACTTGTCCTCCTAGGGAGCACATCCCCGCTATTAGCCATTTGTTCAGATGAAGAACAGGATGTGTGTTCGCAGCCCCCTCAGTCTCCCATGTGCGCCCTTGTCTGGGAGGCAGCGTAGTCCCGTGGTTAATAGCAAGGTCTGTGCAGCTCCAGGGCCTGGGTTAAATCCTGCTCTTGTTGAGCACTGTTAGCTATCTTAATGTCTTCGTGCCTCAGTTTCTCTGTTAAAGGTCAATAGTACGAATATCCCACGTGTGCGTGTTCATTCACACGTGTAAATCTCTTACGACAGTGCCCAGCAGGTCTTAAAATCTCAGTCAATATTGGTTGTATTTACTAAGTGTCCGGGCGGTGGGAAAACACTCCCCACGTGTTTGATGCGCCCACTTCTTGGCTACCTGAGATGGAGAACTGAGTCGTCCCTCACGTCCCGCTAGGGGGTAGTAGAGCCCCACTTGCATCTAGGGAGCCTGATCCTTAACTCCCAGATCTCTTCTACACTTAGGCTGAAAGTTGGGACCCAGACCTGGGGATCACCGTGGAAGAATGCAAAGCGGGCTAGAGAAACTAGACGGTGGAGGGGTACAGCACAGATGTTCTTTAAGGGTACAAACTTAAAACTAGGAGCAAATAAGCCCTAGAGATCTGAGCACACTATAGTTATTATAGACAATCATGTTGTGTTGTCATCATGAACTTGCAAGAGTCTAGATCGTAATTATTCCAACTACTAAAACAAAATATAATTATATAATACTGACGAGATGCTAATTATTGTTACAAATGCAATCATATTACAATATATACCGTATCAAAAAAATTGTACACCCTACATCTACACAATGACATATGTCAAATATATTTCAATTAACAAGTGCTGTATGAATAGAGTACTCCTTTTCTACCTACTGTAGCATTTGCCCAGTTTGGATGTGGCCTCTGCTCAGGTAAAACTTGGGGCCAGCCAGAATTAGGGCCTCCCCGCCCCTACCCGGCCACAGTCTTAGTCCCTTACCTTGACCAGCTTCCTTGAGAAAAGTTGCCCATCTCTGGCTGCTGACACCCAGGACCAGGGAGCAGAAAATGATGATCACGGTAAGCTTCATCCTGCTGCAGAGTTAAAAGAGATGCACCAAAGATGATGCATGTTATGTTTGGTTTGAATTCAGGTTTTTCAGGGAGTAATTTTGACTCATGCTGTATTCCAAAAACAAACCCCACACTGTTACATATATATGTCGAATACATACACCTGTGTATACATATGTGTGTATATGTAGAGAGTTGATATATAGAGACTGATAGATAGAAATTCAGAGGATCCAGTTTTTCATTTCCATATGTCTCACTGGAATCCCAGTGATGTAATGTGTGGGAAATTGCAACCGGTTTTTAAACCCATTTACATTTCAATCCTCCTCTGTCAGTCCTGAAACCCAACTTTACATAAAGTTTCCAAAAGGCATTTGAACATTTCGTGACTGCTATACCTCTCTGTAACACGAGATGAGTTACACAAGCCATAAATATATGTAGAATGCCAGCTCCACCACCTATCACTAACTCACTCAGAAGAAGCATGCGGTAAAATCTCTACCCCGAACGTATTCACATCTAGTCAATTCTAATTGTCAGAAAAGTAGATTCAGCAAAGGCACAGGGAACGAGGAAGCAGCACCAGAATGCTGGTGGGGAAAGAGAATCTGCAAGGAGGAAAACCGTTGGAAAGTTCTAGCACGTCACCTTGGCTGTTTGCCCCCGCTGAGACTCCTGGTGAAGCGGAGCTGCGTGTGCTGCCTTCCCGGGAGATGAGCTGGTGCGATATATACTGGTGCTGCCTTCCCGGGAGATGAGCTGGTGCGATATATACTGACGCTTTCCTAGTGGAACGAATGAGAATAGAGGTTTGAAGCAAAACACTGAGATGTGGGAAATTCCTTTTGGTCAGAACACAGCTTCCAGAACATGATGGTCGTTTGTCACACACATCCAATTTTCCCAGATTTTGCAACCTGGCAGCTTTCAGGAATGTAGCAAGTTGAGATTTTCCGCTCATTTCTAGTCTCACACCTGGTGGGGAAAGTTTTCCCCCTACACAATGATGTATTGACATTTGCTGTGAAGGGTAATCAATATGAGAAGAGATTTGGTTAAAGAATGTGAGAATACAGGGCAAATAGGACAGCAGAATGGGCTCCTTGCAAGGAACAGCTCAGGAGGAAGCTGGGACTCCAGGGGACAGGATTAGGAAAAAACAGACAACCCAGAAAAACAAAACTTCTAACACCCTCCGGGCGTGGACTCAGCATTGGCAAAGGGAGTCCTCCAGGCTCATGTGTACTCACGATCAGTTGCTGCTGAAGGTCATAATGGCAGGTTAAGTTTCGAGGACACTGAAATCCAGTAATACTGAATAGTAGTGCAGAAACTTGCTACAATGTCCTGTAGAAATGACACAGCATAAAAATGAGCGGGAATGGCCCACTGGCGGCCAAGTTACCAGAACAGGAGAATCAGGAAGGATGCGAAGAAAGTCGGGATGCAGCATAAGAATGCTGCTCCGTCGTGATGTTAGAGGGAAGCTGTTTGAACCAGAAAAGCGGGACTGGAATTTACTATGGGAGTTTAGTAAAATAGTCTCCGGTAGACATTTCATGCAAATTTCTTGGGATGAAGTTTAGGGTGCAATCACCTGCCACCTCTCTGCCCCTTCATCCATTAGGGAAATTTTAAAGTTTATTGGATTTCCCTAGAGAAGAAAGAATTATGGGTGCATAAGGTGGCAGAGAATATGGGGGATCCGGAGGATACATCTGGTCCTTCTCATAGTGGGACCCTGGGTGGGGACCTGAGCATAACAGTAGCCCAGGGAGCACCAGTTCAGGATTCCGCCTGCAGTGCTTGCCGGGAGACAGGGATGAGAGCAGTGCACTGGAGACTAGAGAAGCATCTCCAAGCGGATAGTGGAAGCTTGAGAGCGGAGACGTAACAGGATGGTAAATAACAGCCGGGAAGGAGGTGAGTCTTGCGCTCAAGCAGTAACCCAGAGAAGAATGAGGACAAGGCACTCGTGCCAGCTTGTCATAAGACTAGAGGAAGTATGAGTAGGACACGAGAAAGAGGAGTGGTGACCCGGGATGAAGCAAATCAGGCCAGGGTCACACTAGTTCGGGAATTCTTGTGTTAGATTAGATCCTACGAAAATTGGGAGTGATGCCTCTTTCTGGGTGTGGGTCCTCTTTCAATTCATGTGGTATAATGAGATGAACGTGGTAAGACAGGTGACGGTCAAGGACTTCCCTGTGCCTTTGGTTCTTATCCAAAGCAATGCTAAGCAACACCCGGAGATTCCCCTCACAACTTCCATTCCCGGGGAGATGGATTCCCTGTGGTCCGCATAGGGTCCACATAGGTCTCTGAGCGTCTGTCTCATTCATCCTAGGAGTGGACATGGCAGAGGAAGGGGGCAGCTGCCAACCCTGCGCAGACATTGGTCACGGGTGTGCTTGGGGACTGCGTCATAGAGACGGCATTTGAGGTCCAGACTCCCTTTCTCTTACTTTCCTAAGGGCAGAAATCGTGGGCCAGTGACCACATTCTGTTATAATTGCTTGACTCCCTCTCTGGCCATTCAGTGCTGGAAATCCTCTCCCCACTTTCTCATGTCATCAAGTCATTCTCTTCTTTGATAGAATCATCAGAGGGAAAGCTAGCGCAAGACCTAGAAGAAGTAACTCCTCACAGAGAGTTGACAAGCATTGCAAATTCTCTTCCTTTGTCACTTAATGTATTCTGTCTTCTGAGAAGGGACACACAGTTTCTTGCATGTCCACGCTTAGAACAATACACAACAGTGGCAGTCAGCTGTTTTCACTTGTTTCTGTTGTAAAAGAGAGCCTTCCCATCATGGTGAAAGAGAATCTCCAGCCCTCAAAGGGATTTCCCAATAATTTTTATTTAAAAATTTAATTTCAGGATTAATAACATCAGCTTCAGTCCTGGTGTTCAGGGCCAGTCTCGGCACCTATTGTCCCAGCCTAATCGTTAATAGTGACACCTCATTTCACTCTCCAAAGTGACCTGGTTTATCTACTGAATGAGGTGGTACCTCCCTTCGTCCTTCCATAGGTTTCCTAGAGCCTATACTTAGTTCTCTTCGGGAGGTGAAAATTCCCCTCTCTACCCCACTTGACTTCTTCTGGCTGAACTAATAATAGACCAGATTAACAGGAGAAAAGCCAAGTAATGAATGGGCACGGGAGATCATAAACGATGTTTAGACAAATGCTTAAACCACTTAGCTTTTTATACTTTTTGGATGAAGAAACAATAAATTTGTGAAGATTTGACAGGATGTAGAAAAAAAAAAACTTAAGTTTTGGTGCTCATTATGAGGAATCTAAGCCAAGTTTGAGTTGGAGAAGTAATTCAGTAAAGAAATTAGTACCCTGAATTCTTTCCACCCTGAATTCTTCAACTCTGGTGATAAGGGTGGCTCTCTCAACCCCCTGGGGCAGGGAGAGCCACTTACACAGCAGAAAGTTATTTCCTGCATTCGGGGGAACAAGGGAGGTTTGACTTGCCCCTCCTACACCAGCATCTCCACAAGTAGCTTTAATTCAAAGTAATCAATACACCATTGTGCGATATTTTAAAGCGGCCGGCCCTGGGCCCCGACAGTTCAGACACCTGAACATTTTCACTACCATTATGAGGGGGCTCCAGGACTGGATGAGGGGAAGCAGAGTCCCTCCACTTGATAGCCCCGCAACGAAGAGACGAAATAATTTTTCATTTTTAATTAAAAAAATGTAACTGTACTTGGCATACACTATTATATTAGTCTCAGATGTACAATATAGCAATTTGACATGTATACACGTTACGATGTAATCACCACCATAGGTTTAGTAACCATTGTTCAGGATCTGTGCAAAACTCCAGTTATAAAAGAAAGGAGCCAGCTGAGGGGGAATTTTTGTGCCTAGAGCTAAAAAGTGTAGCATAGGCAGACAGAGTGGTGGAAAAAGCTATCCAGGGCCCCTTGAGGTTTTCTAGCCTAGCCTGTCACTTTTGAAACTCAGAGCTTTAGACATGAACTCAAAGGGTTTCATTTCTGACATACCTGACATCTGGCCCGACAGGGACCATCGTGAGGACCAGTAAAGAAAGGTCCTGGCAGGAGGAGCTATCCTCTAACCCAGGGATTCTCGATC
>CM053510.1:27400686-27455646 GCA_028627145.1 Eidolon dupreanum
GTAGAACCCAAGGTCTCTGCAGCCACCATGCTACCCTGTAGCCCTGTTAAACAGCAGTCAGGTCTGGAACAAAAAGTAAAAGTGAGGCAACCACGAATTACAGTCTGTCCAGCATTTTTAGCCAAGTCAGAGATACAAGTTGTATTTGAAAACACTGCCTAATATCCAAGGAAACTCTTACAATTTAAATGTTTAACTGAATAAGGGGGTAAGGGTTTTGTTTGCCTTGGGAAATGAATTTGGATGATGTGATATATTTTTATTTAATGCTAGGAATTTTTCTCTGTACCCTTCTGGTAAGTGAGGATTGCTGTAATATGCCCTAGAAACATCTATCGGGAAATAGTTGCACAATTGTGCTAGGTCAGGCTATCTCCTTCTCCTGAGATCTTCTCTGGGCCCTCTTTTGGACAGTCACAGTATAATGACGAAAGCTGACCCACAGTGAGGGAGGGGGTGGGCTCTTTTAGTACAGACATATTCAACTTAATCCACAGAGCCCAAATCCAGCCGATGCTAGAGGGAAGATGTGACCTAAAACATACTTTTGGTCATGTATAGTTTCTGGCAAAGAGCTATTAAAACCCTTCGAATTTCCTAACTGGTAATAGAGATAAAGGTTGTCTTGTTATGTTAATGAGGTGACTTTTGGGTTGGTTGCCAGTGGAGCTGACTGTGAGATTTAAGGATTCGATCTTTCAGGCTATTCCTGACTTCCAAGGAGTGGTGAGCAGCAGAGATTAAGTTCAATCACCAATGGCCGCTGATTTAATCAATTATGCCTATGTAATGAAGCCTTTGTTAAGCCCCATAGTATTGGGTTTGGAGAGCTTTCGGGATGGTGTACAGGTGGAGGTTGTGAGAATGGAGCTCAGAGAGGTCAGGAAAGCTTCTTTTCGTTTTCCTATACCTTGCACTATGCATTTTTAATCTGGCTGTTCCTGAGTTATAACTGCTACGGAACAAAATTTCTCAAGTAAATTTGAAGATCCAGTTGGCTTTATTGTGTGATTCATGAATTAGGTAGCATCCCAGCTAGCAAATACAGAGATGCTTTGCGTAGTGGTATAAAATGAAAGGTTTTCATAGGCAGAAACTGTGCAGAACAAAGAAGTTATTAGCAAAAGAAAAGAAAGGATTGCTTTAGGCAAGAGCAGTTTTTTGGGGTAAGGGCAGCAAGGGTCTTAAAATAGATTATCTCACTAGTGTTGACCAGGAAATTCCAGACTGATTGGTTTAAAATTATACTTCTGGTAGAAGATAAAACCGCAGTTTGGTAAGGTAGTAAGTCTTTGTGGGGCTTAGCAGAAGTGACTTCATTTTGGGCATGTTATTTCTTTTTAACATCATTTTATAACAAACCAATAATCTAGTAAATCAAATGTTTTTCTGAGTTCTGTGAGCTGCTCTAGCAAATTAATCAAAGCCAAGGAGTGGGTCATGGGAACAGGTTAGTCAGTCAGAAGCACAGTTAAAAACCTCGACTTGAGATTGGCATCCAAAGTAGAGAGCAGTCTTGTGGGACTGAACCCTTTACATGTGGAAGCAGATGCTCTCTACTGGTTGATAGTGTCAGAATTGAGTTGAATTGTAGGACATGCAGCTGGTATTGGATATTGCTTAATATGGTGAAACAATACACACACACACACACACACACACACACACTCACACACACACCACAGCCACACATTGGTGACAAGATATGGAGGTTTTCTACACTTTCTGAAATTCTGAGAAGCTTTAAGAAGCCTCCTTTCTCAGACAACCTCCTCAACCAACTGGTTACAATATATTTAAAAAAAACACATGAGAGTGTGAAGATTAATAAACAGAAACTTCATGTAAATTGGAGTTGGGAGGGTTTCGAGGGGGAGCTCTCATGCCCTCCCTCCCTTACCACTCATTGTGGTATTTCAACAAAGATGATATTCAAATGGCAAATAAGCATATGAAAAGATGCCTAACATCATTAACCATCAGGGAAAATGAAATAAGAACCACAAAGAGATATTATCTTATACACATTAAGATGGTTAATGTAAAACAAGCAAACAAACAAATAAAATAACTAATGTTGGCAGGGATGTGGAGAAATCGGAACACTTATGCACTGTTGGTGGGAATATAAGAAGGTGTAGCCTAAATAGAAAACAGTGTGATGGTTCTTCAAAAAATTAAAAATAGAATTACCATATGATTTAATTTTTTTTACTCCTGGTTTTATACCCAAAAGAATTGAAAGCAGGGTCTCAAAGAGACATCTGCATACCCATGTTCATAGCAACATTATTCACAATAGCCAAGAGGTGGAAACAACTTAAGTGTCCATCAACCAATGAATGGATAAATAAAATGTAGTATACACATGCAATAGAATATTATTCAGCCTTTAAAAAGAAGAAAATCTGATACATGCTACAATGTGGATAAACCTTGATATCATGCTGAGAGAAATAAGCCAAGCACAAAAAGACAAATACTGTATGATTCCATTTATATGAGGTACTTAGAGAAGTCCAAATCATAGAGACAGAAAGTAGAATGGTTTGCCAAGGGCTGGGTAAAGGGGGAAATGAGGAGTCGTTGTCTAATGAGTAGAGGGTTTCGTTTTTGCAAGATGATAAAACTCTGGAAATTGGGTGCACACTATTGAACCAAACACTTAAAAATGGTGAAGACAGTAAATTTTATCTTATCTGCCTTTTACTACAATTAAAAATAAAAACAAAAATGCCTGACGGAGACAATTAGGCATTTGGTATTAATAATATTCTTAAAGAACTGAGTACACATCAGATTTGGGTAGTCACATTCATCTAAGTCTCCTCATCAAGATTGTGAGTAAAATGTTACTTTAGCCTCTTCCCTTAATCTCCGTAATCAACAGGTGAGTTTCAGTCTCAGAGGCCTAGGCAAGTATCTAGGACCTGAGTGATGGTGGTGGAGCAAAAGAAAGTAGATATATATGAGATATATATTTGGCAGTAAAATCAACATACCTAAGAATGATCAACATGCGTTATGAGGAAAAAGAAGTGTCAAGAAGAGACCCCCATTTAATACGCCAAGGGCAAAAATAGCTATTATTATTATATTAACAAAATA
This sequence comes from Eidolon dupreanum, assembly GCA_028627145.1. NCBI lineage: Eukaryota > Metazoa > Chordata > Mammalia > Chiroptera > Pteropodidae > Eidolon > Eidolon dupreanum. The sequence continues at coordinate 27,403,795 of CM053510.1, forward strand.
TTAAAAGAAATTTTATCTTGGCGGGAAAGATTTGGGGTGATATTTATTTTCTTTATGCTTATTGAATTTTCAATTTTTTCTGTAATAAACATTGTGTTGCAACTTTAAAACATAAACCATTTATAACCTAACTCTTCTGGTTATTTTTCAGAAGTGTATTCATGCCTATGGTTCTACTCCTACAGAATCATCTGGTCCTCTTGTTTCATTTCTGAAACAATGATGATTGGAGTAATTATTACTATAGCTGTGACATCTGAAGTTAAGCCTTGACAGTCGACTGGCTTCTTTGCTCTGTTATAACTCTCCTTCTCCCACACCAACACGAGCTGAAAAAGTGTGTAGAACATTAGGTATAGTCATACCTGGGTCTGAACACCACCTCTAGCATTAACTACTTGTATGACTTTGGGGAAATTAATTGTCCTTTTCCTGGGCTTCAATTATAACTTCTGCAAAATAGAAATTACAGTAACTATTCCATGGGTTTGTAATCTCATTTAAACAGCATATGGAAAAGCACCTAGTATAGTGTCTAACACAGTAGGTACTCATTAAATAGAAAAGTTGCCTACAGTTCATTCCTTATTAAGATTTTATAATGTACAAAGTAGTACAGATTGAAAAAACTCCACAATTTTGACAGCTAGCTAGAATTATACACTCGATCACTGAAATGTTTATTAAATTTCTTTATTGAAAAGTCTAGAGCATGCCTCAAAATGTGAAGCAGTGGGTCACTCATCCATTGCTTGTGGGAACACAAATTAGTATAACCATTTTGGAAAAACAATTTAGCATTATCAACCAAATTTACCCCAGTCATATTCAAGCACACTCCTGAGTCTGTACCCATAGAAAATCTTGCACCAGTGCATGTATACTAAATCATTAAAAGCAGCCCTATTTGTACTAGTAAAAAAGAAATAACCCAAATACTGAAATAAATTGTGCTAACTCATGCTTCGGAATACTATTATGCACTAAAAATGAAAGGAGAACTACAGCAGACATCAATGTGTCTATATCTAAAAATGTATCATTGATCAAAATAAGCAAGTGACCAATGAATCCATACAATGTAAATCTGCTTACAGAAAGTGCAAAAACAGGTGAAAATCTAAACAGTATTTTATTTGTGGATACACACATGTGATAAAAACATTTTTTAGAGCAAGGGAATAATAAGTACAAAGTTTAGGTTGAGGGGTTACCTTAGGAGAAAGGGCAGAGACAAATTACTGTGCTGTAGTAATATCCTATCTCATTAACTTTAACAAAATGAAGGACTTTAGATGCAAAAGATTATATACTCAATATTTCTTCTGTTTATAATTCTCCTTTGGACTTTTCTCTTTCCTGTGGTAAGTTTTGAGAACTGAAACCTGTCTATTTTTCTCTCAGTGCTATCTAGTGAAACTTCAGGGTTTAGATTTAAAAAACCACAGGTCTGCCTGTCTGCTACTCAGAGAAGTCCTGCCAACAGAAGGTGAAAATGGTTCCTCTTCTCTTGTAGCTGCAAGAAATCCAGATGATTTTCTGTATCAAAAACACTACCTTTGCAGCAGTTATTTCTAACAAAGGAAGCTTGAAAGACACCCAGACTTCAAAGATTGCTGCTATGTTCTGTAAAATGAAACCTTGATCTTTAAAAGTGTAATTCTTATTGGTAACCTTACTTGTTAATGTGTTGACTTGGTAATAATATATTAATTAATCTTTCTATCTTCTGCAAAGTATAAATTATTATGAATTGTCTTGGTTAAGCTGGAAGAGCTAAAATTTGTTAAGTGCTTATATGTGCCCAGAACTGATCCAAGCCCTTTTCATATTTCATCCTGCTGTCATTTCATCCTGACAACAACTCTATGAGGCTGATACCATTACTCTCTTCATTTGATAGTTTCACCATTCTTCCTACTCTCCCCGAGTCTGGGACTTAGGCCTTATGTACCATTCTTGGTCATGGGATCCCATGGGACTTTTTTTTTTTCATTTCCTTTTTCTGATTTCTAATAGCATTAATGTTCTTCTTTTTCAATGAAATTATATCAGAAAATGAATGGAGGTCTCTTAGGCTCCCCAACAGCCTGGTCACACATGGCCGTCAGAGTAGGGATACATCTAATTCAGTAAATAAACCAGGTCACTTTGGAGAGTGAAAAGAGGTGTCACTATTAACGATTAGGCTGGGACAATAGACACTGAGACTGGCCCTGAAAACCAGGACTCAGTGACTTATGGGAGTCTCTTGGGGAAATTCCTGTAAGGGCTAGAGATCCTCTATCACCACAACGAGATGGCTTTCTTTTATGGCAGAAACAAGTGAAAAGAGCTGACTGCCACTATTGTCTATTGTTCTAAGCACGAACATGCAATAAACTGTATGTTCCTTCCCAGAAGACAGAATACATTAAGTGACAAAGGAAGTGGACTTGCAATGTATGTCAATGTCACTGTGAAGAGTTAGTTCCTCTTGGTGTCTAGAAATTGCATTAATTTTCTCTCTAATGATTCTACCAAAGAAGAGAATGACTTGATGACGTGAGAAAGTGGAGAGAAGATTTCCAGCAAAGGGAGTCAAGTAATTATAACAGAATGTGGTTATTGGCCCATGATTTCCGCTCTGAAGAAAGTAGGAGAAAGGGAGTCTGGACATTACATGTCCTCTCTATGAAGCAGTCCCTAAGCACACTCATGACCAATGTCTGTGCAAGGTTGACAACTGTCCCCTTCTTCTGCCATGTCCACTCCCAGGACTGAGTGAGCCAAAAGCTCAGGGACATAGACTATGTGGACCACGGGGAATCCTGTCTTTCCCAGGAATGGAAGTTGTGTGAGGAATCTCCGAGCGTTGCTTAGCATTGCTTTGGGTAAGAACCAAAGGCACAGGGAAGTCCTTGACAGTTACCTTCACTAAAACTTTAATCTCATTATGCCACATGAATTAAAAGATGACCCAGACCCAGAAAGAGGCATCAATCCTAATTTTAGCAGACGCAGATCGAACACAATGATTCCTGAACACCAGCGTGGGCCTGGCCTGATTCGCTTCATCCTGGATCACCACTTCTCTTTCTAGTGTCCTACTTATAATTCTTCTAGTCTTGTAACAAGTTGGAAAGAGTACTTTGTTCTCATTCTTCTCTGATTTACTGGTTGAGCACAAGACACCTCCTTCCTGGCTTTTATTTACCATATTCCAACATCTCAGCTCTTGAGATTTGCCTGCATCAGTCTTGGAGATGCCTCTCTAGTCTCTCCAGTGTACTGTTCACATCCCTTCTCTTCCAGCAAGTACTTAAGACAAATCTGACTGAATACTTCTTGGGCTGGATGGGTCTGTCTGACCTGCCCTACTGCTGGCTCTAGTCAGGGTCTAACTAAGCTAGTATAGGTCCAGATCTATCCACTATTATCTCTGCCACATTGCATACCCATCATCTTTTCTTCTCTACAGAAATTCAAAGAACTTTATAATTTTCTTTATGGATGATGGGGCAGAGATGGGGTGGGTGGGTGGACCATGGACTCCATCTCAAGGAAGCCGTTGTATGAAATTTCTTTCCAAGCTAATCTTAATAAAGTCACACAGTAAAGCCCAGTCCTGCTTTTCTGGTTGAACAACAGCTGTTTCTAACATCACACCCTCTCAGCATTCTTATGCTACACTCCAGCTTTCTCTACATTCTTTCTGATTCTTCTATTCTGATAATTTAGCAGCCAAGGGGCTACTTACTGAAGATTTTTCTGCTTTACATTTTAGCAAATTTCTATACTACGGTTCAACACTCCTGGGTTACAGTATCCTCCAAATATAACCTGCCATTAGACATTTAATAGCAATAGATCATGAATACTTTTGAGTCTGGAGGACTCCCTTTCCCAGTTCTGAGTCCACACTAGGTGGTTGCTAGAAGTTTTACTTTACTGGGTTGTTTGTTTTTCTTTCCTTTTACTATACCCTGGGGTCCCAGATTCATCCTGAGCTGTCCTTTGCAATGGAACCCATTCTGCTGTTCCATTTGTCCTGTATTCTCACATTCTTCAATTACAGCTTTAAAAAAAATAATTGATTACCTTTCACAACAAATGTCAGTGTCTTACTGTGTAGGAAGAAAAAAAAAACTTTCCCTTCTAGGAATGAGACTGAAAACAGACAGAAAATCCTAAATTGCTACATCCCTGAAAGCTGCCAGGTTGCACAATAGGGGAAAATTAGGTGTGTATGAAAAACAAACATCATGTTCTAGAAGCTGCGTTGCAACCAATGGGAATTTCTCACATCTCAATGTTTTGCTTCAAACTTCTCTTCCCATTCCTCCCACTAGGAAAGCATCAGTATATATAGCACCAGGCTCATCTCCCAGGCAAGCGGCACATGCAGCTCAGCTTCACCAGGAGTCTCAGCCGGAGCAAACAGCCCAGGTGAGGTGCTAGAACTTTTTAACAGTTTTCTTCCTCAGAGATTCTCTTTCCCCACCAGCATTCTGTGCCACATCCCAGCTCTCTGTATCTTTCCTGAATCTGCTGTTCTGACAATCAGATTTTATAAGATGTGAATACTTTGTGAGGTAGAGATTTTATCTTGTGCTGCTTCTGTGTGAGGTAGTGATGGGCAGAGCAGGCATCTACATTATTTATGGATTGTGTAACTCATCTCATGTTACAGAGAGGTATAGCGGTCATAAAATTCCAAATGCCTTTTGGACAATTCCTGTACAGTTGGGTTTCAGGGCTGATAGGGGATGATTGAAATGGAAAGTGGTTTATGCAAAAGCCCATTGTATTCTCTCATACAGGAAATCACTGGGATTTTAATGAGACAAATGAAAATGTAGAACTAGATTTTCTGAACTACAATCTATCCATCTATACAGATGGATAGCTAGATATAGATATTGATATTGATACAGATGTATAAAATTGAGTGAGATTTATTTTTGGAATGCAAGAATGGATCGACTTTATGAGAGAGAGAGAGAGAGAGAGAGAGAGAGAGAGAGAAAACTGTGTCACCCTTGCATGTGTGTACTTGTCTCTCTGTGGCAGGATGAAGCTTTCCACGATCATCATTTTCTGCTTCCTGATCCTGGGCGTCAGCAGCCAAAACTGGAGAACATTCCCCAGGGAAGCTGTTCAAGGTAATGACCAAAGGATGGTTGTGGGGAGGCCGCATCAGGCTGCACCCAGGTTTCACCTGAGCAGAGGCCGCATTCTCAGAGGGAAAGGTCAAAGTAGGTAGGAAGAGAACACTGTTTTTGTGGTAGGTCTTCCCCAGGCTTTTCTGGACAGTTTTGTACTATTTTGTGGGGATTCCCAGGTCTGAGGCCACATAAGGCTTTGACCCCAACTTTCAGCAGGAGTGAGGAAGAGATCTGGAGTTCAGAGGTGCCTGTTCCCTAAATACAGGTCCTATTCTACCGCCCCCTACTGACAAACAAGAATAGCTCATTTCTATATCTCAGCCATGCATCAAACATGTGGGGCGTGTTCGCACTCCCCATCCACTTAGTAATTACAATCAAGATTAACTGAACCTACAGTATGTGCTAAGCACTGTTCTAAGTGTTTTACGTGTACAAATAAATGTTTTCATCTTTATGTTTTAATCTTTTAGTCCTGTGATAAAGATACCACTCTCTCTTAACAGAGAAACTGAGACACAAAGAGATCAAGGTAACTAACATAGTCCTCAAGCAGAGCAGGACTTAACCCAGGTTATGAGATCCCCAGACCTTCCTATTAATCATGGTACCAGATTGTCTCCCAGACAAGAGTGTACATGGGAATGTGAGGGGTATGTGAACACATATTCGGTTCTTTATCTGAGCAAATGGCTAATAGTGGGGATGTGGTGCCTTTGAAAGGCAACTCTATAGAAAGCCTCTCTCTACAATAAAAGGCACAATGAATTTATCTGATGATGGTTCTGCTTGGGCTGAGACCTGGGCTGGACCTATAGCAAGAGGTACATACCTCACTAGCCATAGTAAAGAGGCAAATATTTATTACACAGAATTATTTTGCATTTTATTCTGTGACAGTCTCTGAGTAATTGTTTTAAGAGTTTGCTGTTAATCCTATCTGTATTCTCATAGCCCCAGTTAAGAAATATTTTTTCATCTCCTAGGTCAATGTTTTTCAAAGGGTCGTTCTAAGACCACTTATGTGAAAATCATCAGGGGTCTGGAGTGCTTTGTGAAACGCAGTGCACTGAATCACAATTTATGGGGCTGAGCCTAAAATCTAGGCTTTATCAAACACCCCATTGATTTTTGTGCACATTAAAGGTAGAGAACCACTCTTCCATTTTATTGGGAGGACACTGAACTTTAGAGCTGGTGGGTGGGTTGCCCTGGTTCTGCACCTATTACGCATTTCTTTAAAGCTGTCTTAGGGAAGTCTTTTTTGTCACCTACTGAGTGAACTCTGACAGCTGCCCAGGTGCCAAATGTACCCGGACGTTCAGATGTTGTCAGGACAAGCTGTCCTCCCTTTGCCTATAGGGATGAATATATCCCATTGATGAGGCGGAAGCTCCACGCACCTGCACCTCACTCAGAATCAGCTTTGTTCTCCTGCCACAGTCGGTGGGTTCCCTGCATCTTTCCAGGTGGAGGTTCATTGTACAACCAAACATCCCTTAGAGACCACCCCACCTCTGCAGTACAACCAAAAACAAAGCAGCAACAGAACTTAGAATGGAATCAAACAGAATAAAATTTTCATAAAGTGTGATTTTTATAACATTAACTTAAGGAAGTGAAAAGTGAAGAAATATTTCTTTCATGACCATATAATCTCCAAGGGCTTTTTGATGACTGAAATCTTGGAATCAGTAGGAGGTAACTTCTATTTCTCTATTTTGCCAGGATGTCATTACTTTCATCTCACATATTCCCTCCATTCCAGGGGCTAAAGACATGTGGAGAGCCTACTCTGACATGAGAGAAGCCAATTACAAGGGTGCAGACAAATACTTCCACGCCCGGGGGAACTACGACGCTGCACGAAGGGGACCTGGGGGCGCCTGGGCTGCCAGAGTGATCAGGTAACCACCGGTTCTGGGGATGCAGGGATGGAGGAGCAGAGCTGGGCTGTCTGGACTGAAATTTCCTATAGAGACTGTGGTACCCCCTCCTCCTGAGCACCTTGTCCCTCTGTGCCCAGTGTGGGGTTTGAGAGGCTGATAGAGCCAGAGAAAAGCTGGTGGTAAGGATGATTTCCACCTTTCCCTATGAATACTGTTCCCCCAGGGTGAAGGGGTCACCCCAGGCTAAGTGGGCTGTGCCCATGCAGGGTCAGGGTTTTAGTGCCTCCCTCCTGGCTCCTCTCAGAGTCATTAATCCCTTAGAAAGGTGAGAGATGGGAAAGTGGGGTTGTTGCTCATCAGCCCCTAGTCCATCTCCGACCTGCTCTCCTCCAATCCAGTGATACCAGAGAGAATTTGCAGAGGATCACAGACCGTTTTAAGCATGGAAGCAGTGGTCACGGAAGAAGGGACTCAGAAGCCGACCAGTTTGCCAACAGATGGGGCCGGAGTGGCAAAGACCCTAATCATTTTAGACCTGCCGGCCTGCCCAAAAAGTACTGATCTTCCTCCTCTGCTCTCAGGAGATGGGGCTGCGAGCCTGGAGTCATTGAGTTATATATCCCCAGATGCTGTTAGAGGGTATATAATAGGTGTCTAATAAATGCTTAAGAGATTGAATGTTAAAAATCGTGTCTTATTCTTTGGTATAAGGACTGTCCATTTGGTACCAAGGGGTGATGGATGGACACCCGTGTGAAGGCTGAGCCTGTGTTTGTGTGTTTGGTGTAGGGGAAACAATCTCAGCATCATACAGATAGCCTGCATCAATGCTTCCCCCAGTCAGACCTGCTCCGCTCTAGGCCCCTTTGGTTACACTGCTGTTATTACCAGGCCTTTATGTATCCAGGCCTCAATGCTCCATATCTATCAGCCCCTAAAACCTTAACTTTAACTGTAAATGCCTCCATAGCACTTCATTCATGCCTTCTTGAAAATCTGTGTCTATCCTTGTCAGAGCAGTTTATATGCCAGTCCTCCTGCTGGTTAGTTTTTAAGCTCTTCTAACACTAGTTAATAGTAGGATGATTATCATAATGCCAGTTAATATTCAGCGAGTTAACTATGGGCCAGATATTGCTCTAAGTGTTCTTCTGTAGCCCATGGGAGACTTGCACTTTGATTTTCCTTATTTTATAGCTGAGGAAACTTCAGGCAAAAACAGTTAAAATATATGTTCGAGTGACATTGCTAGTTTGATGCTAGAGCCACCAATCTTAACTATTTGTTATAACTTGCATTTATATTGATGTTTAGAGCTTATAAATCACTTTTGCATGTGTTATTTCAGTTATTCATTCCTTCAACAAATGTATTCTATGTATCACCCCAGTTGATCCTCACAACAAGTCTATGGGCATAAATCTAGATGGGGCAGAGGTAATAAAGCGTTCAGGAAAAGCAAACAGCAATTTGGAGGAGATGACATTATTGTGTAGTAGGAGGTAAGCAGCCATCTCCTTAGAGAATGGAGTGAGCACAGTTCCTCCTGAAACTTGTTAGTACCAGGGACAGAGAGAGATCTAGATCCTAGTTCTCAACAAGGACAATATTGCACCAGCCCCACCTCCATCCCAGCTTTTGGATATCTCTGGGGATATTTTTGGTTGGCACAATGATGGAAGAATTTAGTGGTTGGGCCAGAGATATATGCATCTTAAAATTTACAGGACTGTGCTGCAAACAAAGAATCATCCTGCTATTGCAGGAAGTGACACCCAATGGAGGAATTTGGACTCTCAGACAACTTTGTTAGAGGAAGGAGAATTTATTGCCAGTGAAGAATGTGGGGGCATTCAACAGATCCAAATCACAAGTTTGCTTTGATTAGATTTATTACAGTTTATATACCTTTGCAGTGTTAATGTAAGGGGTACATGATTCCTTATCTGACGTTTCACGTGTGCCTCATGACTCAGGATGGGAGAGGGAGCTTTGGGTTGGGGACTGCAAGGGGGGAGGAATTTTCAGACCACTGGTCCTACAGTTTGTCCTGCAACCTTGGCGTTATCGGCACTGTTATAGGCTTCTTAAACAGAGAGACGGGACATTGAGGTTATAATTAGGAAGCAACACTTATTAATGCCAGCATCTGCTCAGTGGATTCCTATTCAAAGGCTGAGCCCCGACTGTAACATAGCAAACAATTTTATACAGTCTTGTTATTCCTACACAGCTACAGAGATGAGGAAGAACATTAGTTGGATAGCAAGCTATGAATCAACAGATATGAGCAAGAGAGTCCTTGAGGTTGGGGTGGTGGTGGCGAGCAATGGGAAAACATGTTAGCTGGAAAGTCCTGGAAGGAGGGAGAGAGGTTGTCAGGAATGGGCTTTAACTGGCTGAGTCCGTCATTTCTGCAAGCCGTTTTCTTTGCATTTTTCAGATGCCTACTTTCCTCTCTCACTTCCTCCTGCATGACTTTTGTAATGTCTTATCAGGCATGCACGTAGGCAGAGCCATATTTACTCCGAAGCTGATGAAGCTCAAGCTTCAAGGGCTCCCAACTTACATGGGACCATTCCAAGGCTTAGGAGGAACTCTAAAAATGTGTTCACATGGTCAAATGTTTTTGGAAAATTTACAAAAGTAAAATACTTTAACTTCAAGAAGTTAACGTCTCTGACACTATTCACTCCAACATTGCGCCATCACATTTCCTCATGTCAAGTGGCGCTGGGGTAGTCACTGTCATTTCGGGGATTTGAGAGAGGAGAAGATGAGTTGGGAATACAATTGGTTTTCATTAATTGGGACATTTTTATGTAGTTTGCAGTCACTTCCTAGTATAATTAAATTATTGATCGCCATCCTGGAGTAGAAATGGCCTCTGGGCATGTTCCTACTGCCTGCCGTGGTTACTCACAGGTGCAGAAGCCGCGGTCATATGGCAAAATAAACGTGTCCTGTACAGCACAGCGCAGAGTATATGAGTAAATGGAATACCCAGCCTAGTGAGGGTGACACATAACAATTATAAATATGATCGCGCCTGGATTCCGGGTAGAATGCCGTGGGGTGGGGGGGGAAGGTGATCAAGTCATCCGGGCTCCCAAGCCTGAGGTTTATTGGGACGGCGCTCAGGCCGGCAGGGCTCCGAACAGCAGGGGGCGCTGTGGCGGGAGCTGCAGCGGGCGCGCTGGGCGCTCTGGTCTCTCGCCTCCTTGGGCGGCTTCCGGCGGTGCTGTAGCCCGCTGGTGGTCGCACATCATGGACCGCAATCCTTCGCCGCCGCCGCCAAGTCGGAACGAGGACGAAGAGGTGGTGGCCGGCGGAGACTGCATAGGGAGCACGGTCTACAGCAAGCACTGGCTCTTTGGCGTGCTCAGCGGGCTTATTCAGGTATGGAAAGTCACACTTCGCCTGAGTCCCGACTACCTTTCTCCCGACCCCCGGCCCCGCCTCTGGCAGCCCCTCCTGCCCGGGAGCCGCCATCTCCACGATAACCTCTCTGCAGGCGCGGGCGGCTGGGCCTCTCGCCTTCCGTCCTGGCCACCTCTGCGGACCCCAGAACTGCGAGAGTCGCTGCTGGTGCCCCTCAACACATATAATGGTGGGGGTGCTGAAGTGCTTGCGATTAAAATATTTTACTTTTGAAAAATTTCCAAAAGTATATGACCTCGTAAATACATTGCTCGGGTCTTTGCTCCCCATTTCCACAGTCATTCCCGACACTTAAGTCCTAATTGATGTATATCGCGGATTTCTGTTGCAGTAGACGAGCCGCGTGACTTTGAGGAAGTCTCTTAATCTCTCAGAACCTCAATTTCTGTACAGTGGGATGGTGATATCTATATTATTCTATATAAGGTTATTGTGTAGGTTAAATAAGATAACGGTCATAGAGAGCTTACCAGTGTTTGGCTTAAAGGAGGCTCTCAATAAATGTAAACTTTTCTTGTCCCCACGTTTTCCTAATTTACTACTTCCAGTTCTCTACAGTCCATCTTCTACAAAAAAAAAAAAAACAAAAACAAAAAACAAACTTCAATCAACAAACAAGCAAGCTATCTATGGGAACTTTTTATAATTCCCGTAGGAGAAAATATGCATATTTCTTAGCTTGGAATCCAAGGCTCTTTGCAGTCTTTCCAGCCTCATCTGCCCGTGACACTAAACTGATCTCCATTCCCCAAACATGAGAGGTCCTTTCTTAACTCAAACTCCAGTACTTTTCTCTACGCTCTTCTACCCTTCTTGATAAACTCTTTCTTAGAGATTTAGCTTACATATCACCTAAGAAGTTTTCTCCATCTTCTCCAGGGTCATTGGTCCATCATTTTTGCTCTCACAACTCTTTGTCCTCAGTTCACTTGAATCACTTAGTATTTTCTGTTCTAATTACAGTTTACATATCTTTCCCCTCCACTAGATCCTAAACTGCTTGAAAGCAGGGGATTAAATCTTACTCATTTTTGTATTTCTACCCCAGTGCTTAGCAACAGTATTTACTCTGTGAATGTTGAATGAATAGATTTACCTAAGATACTAAATTTTTTAAAGTTTTTTGCAAGAGAAGACACTTTGAGGGTAGTTTGTGACTTCTAAATGATTGTGGGGTAGTATTTCTTGAGGAGTACTATGGACGGCTTTTATTCATCTCTTTTCTTCCTTTGTGTTTCTGAAGATTGTAAGCCCTGAAAACAACAAATCCAGCTCAGATGATGAGGAGCAGCAGATGGAGCTTGATGAAGAAATGGAGAATGAAATTTGCAGAGTATGGGATATGTCAATGGATGAGGTATGGGGTTGCAAATAAAACTGAAAAGATTGTTGGATAAGGAGGTGGTGAATAGATATATATTTTTTAAAGCTTGGTCCTTTAATCTCTGAGGAAAGACTTTAGTGTCTGTAATCACTCCTATTTATGGTACAGAGACTGAGGTGCCAGGAGTTATAAATGCTACACTTCTGTTTTTGAGGGTAGATAATCCGAGCTGTCATTGGATTTGGGTTAGATATATAGTTCTCATGAATGCTAGAATGTTTGTAGGCCAGGATACTTATTTACCTAAAGAGAATGTTGGTGTTGTAATTTTGGACTCTATTCTGTTCCATTAATCTGTTGATTTTTACACCAATACCACACTGTTTTGATGACTGTAGCTTTATATAATAAGTCTTGAAATCAGGTAGGGATACCTGTTCTTTCTTGTAGTTGTTTTGGTTGTTGTTGGTCCTTTGTATTTCCATATTAATTTTAGAATCAACTTGTCAATTTCTACAAAAATCATGCTAGGATTTTGACTGAGATTGAGTTGAATTCATAGATCATTTGGGGAAGAATTGATAAGTTAACAATAATGAGTCTTTTGACCCATGAACAAGTTATATCTTTCCATTTATCTAGGCCTTCTCTAATTTCTTTAGCAAAGTTTTGTGGGTTTTAGTGAATAGGTCTTTCACATCTTTTGTAAGATTTATTTCTGAGTGTTCCATATTTTTAAATGCTATTATAGATGGTAAATTGTAAGTTAAAAAAAATTTAATATATGATGATCATTTCTAGTATGTAGAAATGTAGTTGATTTTGTATATCATTCTGCAGCTGTGTTAAACTTAAGTTCTAGTATTTTTTTTGTAGATGCCATTAGATTTTCTACATAAATGATTCTTATTTATGAAGTAAAAACAGTTTACTTTTTTCCTAATCTGAATTTCTGTTATTCATTTTTTTTTTTTTTGTACATTTGCTCCCACCAGAACTTGTAGTATGATGTTGACTAGAAGTGATGAGAGGGGATGTCTTCATCTTGTTTTCGATTGTAGGGGCAGAGAGCATTCAGTCTTCCTTAAGTATGATGCAGCTGCACGCAGACTGAGAATGTTCCCCTCTGTTTCTGGTTTGTGTAGAGTATCAGGAATGGATTTGGGATTTTGCCATGCTTTTGCTGAGTATATTGAAATGATCATGTGGTTTTCTTTCTAGTTTGTTAATATGGTGAACTATGTAGATTAATTTTCAAGTTGCTAAAATCTTGTTTAGAAATTTTCTTTCTTTCCACAAAAAGTATTCATTTTCTTATTGTCTGTGTTGGTACTAAGGTAATTATATCCTCACAGATTGGGACGTTTTCTTCTTCACTTTTCAGGAAGAGTTTGTTTAGAACTGATATTATTTGTTCCTTAAATATTTGATGGAATTCACCAGGGAAGTCATCTGAGCTTGGAATTTTTGTTGTGGGAAGACTTTTTTGTGTTTGTGTTTAGTTTTGTGTTATTACTTTTTTAAAAAAATAAATTTTATTGAGATAGATCTCAGTACCATAAAATTCACCATTTAGTGGTTTTTGGTGTATAAATTTTAGGCTATAAATTCAGTTCCTTTAGTAGATATAGGGCTATTTGGGTTACTTTGGTAGTGTGTGTTCTTCAGGGGATTTATCCATTTCATGTAAGTTGTCAAATTTATTGGGATAAAGTTGTTCATAGTATTATGCTCTGTATTGATGGTACCTCTCTTATTCCAGATATCAGTAATTTGTGTCTTCTGTTTTCCCCCCTGATCAGTTTGGCTAGAAGTTTAACCATTTTATTGATCTTCACAAAGAACCAGCCTTTGGTTTTATTGATTTTCTCTGTTGCCTTACTGTTTTTTGTTTCATTGATTTTCATTTCGATCTTTATTATTTTCTTTTTTCTGCTTACTCTGGTTTAATTTGCTCTTTTTCTGTTTTCTTAGGATGGAAGCTGAGGTTGTTGATTTGAAACCATTTTTCTTTTTTAATATAGCATCTTATACTATAATTTTTCCTCTAAATATTGCTTTAGCAGTACCCCACAACTTCTGATATGTTGTTTCATTTTGGTTTAGTTCAGAATATTTTCTAATTTTCCTTATGGTTAATGAGTAATTTAACAATACATTGTTTATTTTTTAAATATTTGGAATTTTTCAGGTATCTTTCAGTTACTGCTGTCATTGAACACTCTGAAGCCTTTTAAATGTATTGGGACTTGTTTTATGGCCCAGAATTTGGTCTGTCTTGGTCTGTCTATGTTCACTTAAAAAGAATGTGTATTTTGCAGCTTCTTGGTGGAGTGTCATATAGATGTCAATTAGATTGAGTTGTTGGGAGTATTGTTCAAGTCTCTTCTCTGCTTATTCTACAATTATTTGAAATTATGGTTAAAAAAATTTTTTTTAAAGGAAATAGAGCCCAGTTTTCAAATGAAACCTTTATGTCAAATCCTCAAATATAAAATAGGTAAAACAGAGCTGCTGGTTGAATGAGATTGTTGGTAGAGGGGAGCGTCAGGTTCTTGGCCTCATATTCATTCTCTTAATGGTAGCTCTTGAAGCACGTCTAGAGAACCAAGCTGTCCACTGATCACTGGCATAAAGTTTCTCTAATGAAACTATATCTCAGCCTTATTCCCTACCATTCAGTGTTTGAGCAGAGACTTCCAGGTACTTCCTATATATTTTCACATATTCGTGCTCTGTTCATGCTCCTTGCTTCCTGGAATGGCCTCCAGTAGGCAAAACCTTTCTCATCTTTTATGGTCCAGCTTAAATGTCATCTCCTCTGTGATGCCTCCCCAGATACTCTAGGCAGAATCTGTTCACCTTACTGCTTAACACTTGTTATTCAGTAATTCGGTTGAGCCTGTGTCTTCTCACAGATTTAAGTTCCTTCTCTTAAGAGCTTAATGTTATGTCTTCAGAGATACCTTTTCTGATATATCTAAAGTAACCTCCATCCCCATTTCTTAGCTTCTAGCACACACTATCTTGTTTATCTTTGTGGCATCTAGAAATTATGTAGTTTCATTGTTTCTGTGTTCGTTGTTCATTCTTCTAGAATGAAAACTCTGTAGGACTGAGACTTTACCTTGTTCACTATTGTGCGCCTAAAACAGTGCTTATTACTTGGGTTTTTCAGTAAATATTCAGTGAAGAATGAATACCTGATATGCCGCTTAAGAGCATGACCTTGAGTCATACTTATCTGAGTTCAAATCCTGGTTCTGTTCTCTGATTGATTGTGTAATCTTGCGCAGGTTGCTTAACTTTTTAAGACTTCAGTTTATTAGTATAATGGAACTAATAATAATGACTACTTCATAGGGTTTTGAGAATTAAATGAGGTAATGTGCAAACTACTTCACTGTGCCTGGCATTTAATGCTTGTACAATAACTGTTAATTGCCATCATTATTGTTGGTGTTGATATTATTAGGCCACCCTGTGCTGCTCCAGGAATTATTAACTGTTATTGAATAAGTTTATCACTGCATGCTACCGAGAGTTGCTAACATGACAAATAGTTTGATTACCTAGAGTTGAGAGCATCTACTGCCGCAACTTTCAATTTGGAGTGTATATCTTTGAAAATACTATTTTCTCTGATCATGGTCTCCTAATAAGTATAGGATGTCTCTCCCAGTCAGCAGTCATGCAGGTTTTCTAGGTTTCAGCTGTTTTGAGGTGCCTTCAGGGCCCTTTGAAGTGCATTTTTACGTAAGACATGTAGCCTGTGTTTTAAGTTAAACTATTTCAAATAAACAACTCATGTTTGGTAAAAATCCAAGGCAATAATAGACAGCCAGAAACTTAGTTTTTAACTATTTTACAACACAGATCTCCATGGTTAATTAACCGATTTAGTTTTGGTGTCCACATTTCTAACAAGATTGGGTCACATGTTCACTTCGGTTCCTTCACCTGTGTTGGTGTGTCCCTTTAGGAGCTGTGGACTGGGCAAACTCTGTAGGAAGGAGGTATGAAGATGTTGCAGTCACACTGGGATCAGACTTTTTTTCTGTTGAAGATTTTGAAAGCACAAGTTTTGATTTGAGGCATGATCCAATACGAGTTTTCACCTGTTTCTTCTATCATGTTTAAAGGTCTTAGAAGACAGGAATTCTGAGTTTCACATTTTCCCTGTCCCCAGCTTCTGGCAATCAGCAGGTGTGTTTGAACGAATCAGTGAGAATTTCCTGGTGGGTAGAAAGATCATTAATATAAATATATTAAGGACAGAAAAAAGAGGACAACACTCTGGAATATCAGTTAGTTTAGCTTTGTTCATGAATTTGTTCCATTACTTTGGGACCAGATACCAAAAGGATTTTCTAACATTACTTTTCTCTACTGACTCAATTCCTAACTTTTTTCCCTTGTGCCTGAAAGGAGGTATATATGGTATTAATTTTTTATGGTTAACTATGCTATGGGGTTTAAGAGGTATAGTCAACATTCAAGTTAATAATTATTTTTATTTTCAGGATGTGGCTTTATTTCTCCAAGAATTTAATGCTCCTGACATATTTATGGGAGTACTGGCCAAATCCAAGTGTCCTCGATTAAGAGTAAGTATTTACATTTTTATAACTTCCTTTTTGGAGCAGTAACAACAGATGATGCTGAATAGTCTTTCATTTTTCTCACTTTAATTTTCTTACTGGCAACAAATCAGTCTGCATATATGTATTGAACATTACCAGGTACTAGATAGTGTGTTATTTAAAATTATTAGAGTCTTAGAATTTTAGATTTGGGCTGGTCTAGGGAGATCAGTAATTTTATTTAACAGCTGTGGAAATAGATAAACATAACTGAATTATGCTACTGATATGTGGCAGAAAAGGGACAGTGCTCAGACCCCCCCATTTCTTTTTATTGTGCTTCTTTATTCTAAAATTCCATTGCTTAAAAACCCTCATTCTAAACTCAGCTTGTTGCTCACGACTTTCTATAATCTGAATCCAATTCATTTTTTCAGCACAAAATCTACCCTCCAGATAGTCCCAATTTAGCAAGGTTTGTCTGTTTAACTGTCTCAGGAGCTTCCTGTGATGATCACCATCTCCATGCCGCCTTTTCTTTTTAAGGACTCCCAAATCCCTGTCCTCTTTATATTTATTTCCTTAGCTCATCCTCTCTTTAAACCCTTAAGTTATAAATCTGTGACCTTCCTTATGATTTCTGGTGTCACATCTCCAACTATTTCTAGGCATTTTCCACTTGCATGGTGCATTTTCCAGTCCAAAATTCCATACATCCTAACTCAGTGATTATCATACTTATCTGGTCAAAAATCATATGGTGTGCTTAGTAATCAATAGCTTCTCAGGCTCTGCCCTGGAGATTCTGATTAAGTAGTTCTGAGATGGGACTTGGAAATCTGTATTTTTAACATGCTCCATGAGTAATTCTTATATTCCAAAAAGTTTGGAAACACCACCCTAACTGAACTCATTATAGTCTTTCTTCCACTTTCTTTCCAAATTTTCTTGTCACTGGGACCAGTATCTCCGACTGGAGAAATGAAGCAACTTGAAACCTAGGAGTCATGTTCCACTCCTTTCTCCCTTTGCCCTGCATCAGATTATTTTGCTTTTGCCTTGACTCTTTCTCACTTCATCCCTTTCCATGCCTGTCAGCACCACCCTTGTCTTTTTGTATCTGATTACTGAGATGTGGTATGGTACAGTGGTTAAATGCTCATGCTCTGGAGCTCTGCTGTTGCCTAGTTGGAGATCATGGGCAAGTTGCTTAACTTCTCTGTGCTTCAGTTGCCTCATCCAAAAAATGGGGATAATAATGGTATCTGCCTCATAAATTATTATATGAAACGATCCATGGAAAGTGCTTAGAGTAGTGCCTGGGCATAGAGAGTGCTAAATAAACGTTAGCTGTTTTTACTGAGGTTATTTACTTTTTAAAGTAAAATATGCATTTTGCTGCCAGAATAATCTTCCTAAAATACCATTCAGTATGTTGTTCCCTTCCTTGAAGACCTTCATGGCTCCATAAATCCTCCTAAATTAAATCTAAACTCTTCAACATGGCCTTGAGGGCCCTTAAAACTGATCCTTTTTACCTGCTGCATTTATCTCATGGTAGTCTCTCACTTTGTGCAACAGCCTAGCTGCTTTCTTTATTGTTCACTAAATTAACCATGTACATTATTTCCTTTTTGTCATTCCTGATACTTTCCCCCTTGTTTGAATGTCTGTCTTATTTGCATATCTAAATCCTAACTATCATTTAAGGCTCAGTTCATCCATTCCATAAAATGTCTTCTATAACCCCATCTGCCTTTGATCTTTCTTTTTCTTTTGTCTTTCATCCCTTCCCAAATACTGTGAACTTATCAAAAGATTAGGGTGCAGGCAATATCCATCTCTACGCTGTTTCCTATTCTAAGGCTCAGAAAAAATTCAAGTGTTTATTATATGTCTTTTATCTTGGAGCCATTGTGACCTGTGAAATTTGATTTGACAGGAAATTTGTGTGGGAATTTTAGGTAATATGGCCTGTTTCCAGGAGATATGTGTGTCCATCAGCAGTGATAAAAATCTTGGGTAAGTTTTACTATATAATTATGTCTTTAAAAAATAATTTACTATATAATAATTATGTGTTTAAAAATCTTTAAAAAAAAATTTATGTTTTATATTCCTAAGGAAATCCTAATACATAGTAGAGATAGGAAAATATTATGAAATGTAGCACTTTCTTTCTCCTGTTGAGCACTCTCCAAGAACTTTATTGTATGTTGATGGTAGCTAGGGGCTTCCACACTATTTATGGACGTGATTCAGGATTTAGGCCTGTTTTCTTTATCTGTAGCAGAGGAAACTAAATTGTCAGCAGGTGGGAAGCCAGATAGGATACGAACCAGTGGGGCAAAGATAGTGCACCTGTCTTTGAGATAGGACACCTAACCAGAGTCTAACAGTTTAGGCTTAGGGAATCTGAGGGCTCAGTCTGGAAAAACTAGACTTGTTGACCAGTGTCACCCTGAGAACTCTGACTTAGATTGGGGGTAGGGGTTGAGACTTGCCAACAGACTGGAAGATACAAGGTTGCCTCTGTGATTCAAAGACTTTCATACTTTTCTCGGAGGCTAGTTCTCTTCTCCATGCAAGGAAGTTTTGGGCAGAAGGTTTTTTAATGGTGGAAACCCTGATGGTTACTTTAAGAGGTTTGAGAACACTCTGGAATTAAATGCTAAATTTTGTGATTTTATTAATATTGTAGTCATATAACTGACTGTTATGTGAATGTTTATTCATATAACAGTCAGTTCCTGGCTGTTAATCAGAATCTCAAAGAAATTTGTGCCTATAATAGCTTAGGAAAACTATTGTGGTGGTTATTGTCAGCTAGGGCTGTAGGGTTTATCATAGGATTCAAGTGCCTGGGTTGTTAAAGTAGAGATGATTGACTCTTCTAGGTGTGGAGAGACTTTAACATCCTACTTAAAGGTCTTTATTCTCAATAATTTATAATCATTCATGGAGTAAGTGACTCCATGTTTGGTCTCTAGTGGTCTCTGTCAAAAAGCTAAGAATGAATAATGTAACAAGTTTTGTAAGTTAAATGCTTATCTTAAAGTTATAATGGAAGAATTTACATTGCTGATGGTATATAAATTTGTTCAACCACTTTGGAACAGTTGGGCATTGTGTAGTCACATTGGAAGGTATGCATTTGCTGTGACCCAGTGATGCCACTCATAGATGTATGGTTAGAGAAACTGTACACATATGTCAGGATACTCATACAAAAAGTGTTACAGGAACAGAGCATTGCTTGAAATAGCTCAGAATTGGAATCAACCCAAGTGTCTCTCAATAGTAGGCTGGAAAATAGATGATCTCATATTCATACAATGGACTGTTCAGCAGTGAATCTAAGAATAACAGTTATAGGAACAATACAGGTAGATCTTAAAAGACATGGTAGTGAGCAAAAGAACTAAAGTTCAAAGGAATACATACAATATAGTTTCTCATATATAGTTAAAAACCAAATATATGTTAAACTATAGAGTAAAGCTAAGAAGTTATTTCTGGAAAAGTCAGGGTAGTAGTCATTTCTAGGTGGGAAAGAATTGTGATTTGGAAGGGACACTCAGGGGCCATAGAGAGGCAGCACTGTTGGCGTTTCTTTAAAACGTGTTTGCTTTATAGTTATTAAATATAGATTTGTATCTTATCGTCTTTTATGTTTATGCTATATTTCACAATTAAAATATTTTTAAAAATAAAAACTCTATTTTGATATTTGAAATGAGAGAAGTGAGGCATATCGGTTTAACTGTTTTGTTTTTGTAGCCAGGTATTATTGCACTGTTTGTATGATTCAGACCCTCCAACTCTGCTGGAAACAAGCAGGTATGCTTTCCTCTTTTTATGGATTCTGTATACTCACCCATTAAGGAGTCTAGGAAAATAGTTAATTCTTCATTCCTGAATTTCCTTTACTGTCTTTGAAAGATAGATATTAAGCTCACATTTATCACGTAGGTTGTTGCTTACTTGCATTTCCCAGACAGAAGTGGCCAATGTCTGGGTGGAAAGAATCCGGGAACATCCAGCTATTTATGATAGCATTTGCTTCATCATGTCAAGTTCAACAAATGGTAAGTCACCATGTATTCTAGGAAAAAAAATTGATTATGTTTAATTGTTAGGAAACGAGGTAACTATTTCTGGAGGTCACTTAAAGGCTAAGTATAAGGTGAGAGAGTATTTCAATTTAAGATATAAAATTTCTTCTTAAACTCCTAGGATACTGATAAATCCCCCATTTAAAAATGAAAGGAGACAAGCAAAGTTAAACAAAGGAAGTAAACATTACTTTTGGAATAAGTAATGCTTTGGCAAGACCTGGCTTTCTTGGAATAGATTTAGGAATTTTAATTAACATTATTGCTTTTAAAATTTTGTTTCTCATTTCAATATGTTTTATTCTCTGCAGTTGACTTGCTGGTGAAGGTGGGGGAGGTTGTGGACAAGCTCTTTGATTTGGATGAGAAGCTAATGTTGGAGTGGATTGGACATGGGGCTGTTCAGCCTTTAGACCAACCCCAGGAAGAGTCTGAAGAGCAGCAAGTGTTTAGAATTGTGCCCTGTGTACTTGAAGCTGCCAAACAAGTACGGTAGGTGAGCTCTTTTGCTCAAAATGTCCAGTTGCTAGAAGTATCCTTCGACGTAAGTCATCTTAGTTTCCTTTGGGCAGAACGAATAGCACACAGCCCATCTTTGTCAGGTTTCATTCACTACTACTATTTGTGGTGACAATATATCTGATTTGTGCAAAAATCATAATGGTTACAAAGTGTCTTCCCTGATATTACTTAGCAATAGGCTTTGGTTCCGCATTAATTCTGGCTACTGTCTTAAACTCTTCTGCAATTTTGTGTAATATAAATTAAGTAGAAAGATTTTTTTATGTTTTCTTTTCCATTGGACATTTAACAACTTCTTCAGTTAATGCCAGACATCAGTGTTTTTTTGCTTCTTGTGAATATATGCCTGTTTTGGATAAGTGACTGACTTTTGGACTCAGATGTCTTCCCAAGAGTGATTACTAAGTCTTATAGGTTACTGAAGCTGTTTATTGCTAGTGATTAGAAAATTAATTGACCTGCTTAATAACCCAGATTAAAGCTTATTAATTTTATGTCCTTTATCCAAATGAGGATTAAACTCATCATCATCTCCCCAAACCTGCTTCGGTATTCCCAGTCTCAATAAACATTATTCCATTTGGGTAATAGGGAAGAAACGTGAAAGCCATTACTGACTCTTCTCCATCCCACTCTTTTCCCATGGCCAGTCAGCCTCCAAGCCTTGTTCTGACTTTCTGGGATCCCTTCTAGGCCATCACCAGACCACTCTCTCTTACCTGGACAACTGCAACATTCTCTTACCTAAGTTCCCTGCCTCAAGGCTTGCTCCTTCCAAGCCAAGACTGTAGAGTGGTCTTTCCAAAGCACACACTAATAATCCAATTTTCATGCTTCAGACTCTTCATTTGCTTTCCTTAGGGTGAGGTTCAGATTTTTAAAAACTTGGCTTATAAGCCCTACATGAAATTTCAGCCACATGAAATTTCTTTCATTTCTTCAGCTGAGTCAAGCTCTTAATTTCAGCCTTTGCTCACACTGTCTTCTCTGTGTCAAACATTTCTTTGCCCCTTCAGGTTTCTGTGTAAACATCATTTCTCTTGAGATACCTTTCCTGACTCTGTAAACTAAATTAAGTATGCTTGCTGTGTGGTTTTCCAGCACCTTGGACTTCCTCTAGCTTACATTCACATCACTTTGTTATTACCACTTTAATTATCTGCTTTCCTTTTAGACTGTAAACTTCATAAGGTAGAGACAATGTTTTATAACTGTTTCTCAGCCCCTAACATAGTGCCTGAAAACAGTAGGTACTTAAATATTTGAACAGTCTTTTAATTGTTCACTGTCTTCAGTTAATTGTTTGAAGAACTAAGATTGTGAGTCTCTAGGAATCCAAACTGTTGATTACAAAAATTGTGCATACATGGTTTTAGTATTATCTAGGAAGCTAGGATGATCCTGTGAAGTTTTAAGAACTTTATTGTTGTCAGTGCTTGGTGCAGTGGACCTTACATTCATTCTATAAAAGTCTCAGCCATTTTTTGTCCTGATTATTAGAATAAACCGAAATGAAGAAGTATCACCTATCAGGGTTCTACATTCATTCTTTTGTGGGACAAGGTGAAAAAGAATTTTTACTACTTGTGTGTTGATTATATTACAGAATATTTGTTTTTTGACTGATTTCCCTATTATCTAATGTAAACACTGATGAGCACAGAGACTTTGTCCTGTTCCATGTTTTATTCTCAACATTTAGGGCAGTGGTTAGTATAGAATGATGAATATGTGTTGAATGAATAAATGATTGTAATCCCATAGATTGTAAAATTGTTAATTCAGTGCTTTTGCTTTTTGTATTTAGTTCTGAAAATCTGGAAGGGCTTGATGTTTACATGCATATCTTACAGCTGCTTACCACAGTGGATGATGGAATTCAAGCAATTGGTAAGATGTTATATGGGAAAAGACTGTAGTTATTCATTTAATTGTTTGCTCTTTTTAAATTACTACTTTGTTTATCATCTTCATTAAGTACAGTGTCCTGATACCGGAAAAGACACTTGGAATTTACTTTTTGACTTGGTCTGCCATGAATTCTGCCAGCCTGATGATCCACCCATTATACTTCAAGAACAGAAAACAGTGCTAGCCTCCATTTTCTCAGTGTTGTCTGCCATCTATGCTTCACAAGCAGAACAGGAGAATCTAAAGATAGAAAATGGCAAGTATCATTTTAGTTCACAGAATTAAATTCTAGTCTATCAGATTTTAAAGCCCAGGTTTTTATTGGTTGTTCATTTGGTTTCTTCCATTTTTATTTTAGTGTTTTTATTCTGATTATAAAAAAAGTTATTTTCTCAACACAAAAAAATTTGTAAAATTTATAAAAGGAAACGTAGTGCTTGTATTCCTACTATCTAGAGATAATTGTTTGATACTCAACATACATAGTTTTAAATCCTGCTTTTTTTCCATTTAGAAATATAAAATGAATATTTTTCTATGTAAATAAGTATGCTTTCACAGAATGATTTTTATGATTACAATTAAATCCATGATCCACCTAGAATTTATTCTGATGTTACAAGTGGGGTATGGTTTGAGCTTTTTTCTAGACAGTATCCAGTTGTCTCAACATCAGTTAGTAGATAAACTAGTTTAACGCGCATTGATTTGAAATTTCATGATAACTATGTTTTAAATATCTCTGTACATTTTATTCAGTTCCATTGTTCTAGTCATATATCAGTACCCGTAGTGCTTGATTATTGTTGTTTTAATATATGAAGGCTGTTGATTTCTCTGTATTTAATTTTACATCCAGTAACCTTTCTGAATTCTCTTACTCTATTTAATAGTCGTTGAGTGGGAATCTTAGGCTTTAAGTTAGGTAGGTTTTATTACTTTTCTACCTGATTTCTTTTTCTTATCTAATGGGTTGCCTTGTATCTCTAGTGTTAAATAAAGATGGTGGTAGAAAAACTTACTTTTTTCCTGACTTTCTTGGGAATGTTTCTAGAACTTCTGTTTGGGACACAGTGGATGATAGATTTCAAGCAATTTATGTTTTATGTTTTACCACTTTAGGAAATATTCATCTATTCCTATTTAATAAGAACTTTTAATGAAAAATAAATGTTGAATGTTTTAAGAATCTTTTCTGCATTTATGGATAAGTTACCTCATTTGAGAAGTTGACATCGAGTACATACCTGAAGGAAATAATGGAGAGAGTCATGTGAATACTTGGGGAGAAAAGCATTCTAGACAGAGGGAACAGCAAGTATAAAAACCCTGAACTAGAAATATACCTCATATATTTAAGAAAGATCAGTGAGACCTTGTATGACTGGGGTGAAGTTAACACAGGAGAGAGAAATAGTATAGGGGGCCAAAAAGGTAATGGGCTAGAGTGTGGAGGGACCGATTTTGCCTTTTATTATGAATGAGATAGGGAGCTGTGGAGAGTTATAAGCAGAGGATGGATAGACATGAGCTGACTTTAACAGGCTTCCTCTGGCAGCCATGTTTGTAATAAATGTGACAGAGCAAATGTTCAAAAGGGAGACTAGTTAGGGGGCTGCTGTGAACTTGAGGCAAGAGAGTATATAACTTGGATTAAGGTGGTGACTGGAGGTGGTGGGAAAAAATAGATTCTGATCATTTTTAGGTAGTGCCAACAGGATTTGCTGATAGGATGGGAGGGTCAGGAAAGAAGTCTGGCATTTTTGTCCAAAGAGTTGCCATTTCCGGAGATACACATTGAATTTGAGATGTCTACTAGATATCCAAATGGAGGTGTTGAGCAGGCACTTTATGAGTCTAGAGCTGAGGTCTTCTGTAACCTTGGTTATTTTTTTTTGACTTGATTTGATATGGAGTGAGAGGGAAAGTAATGTCTCTTACTAATATGTTTGTCTTTTTTCTTTTTCTCATTTGTAGTTTGCTTAATGAGTGTTGATGTCATGTTATTTGGTATATAGAAATTCATTATAAATTGATGTTATGGGACTAGGCGTTCTTTATCCTTTTCATACTCCCCGCCCAAACTTTTATGTGTGATTTTTATGATTGAGTGAGAAAGTATAAAGATGCTCCTTTAAGCCACTGATTAACACCCACCCCCTCATCCTGCCCTAAGCCTTGAATAGGGGCTTTGCACAGTTATGGCTGGGGGTGAGAAAGAGATAGGAGAGGCTGGTATAGTATATAGATTGGAGTGACCTACAGGGAAGTCATGGATGTAAAGAACTGGGTGTTAGGAGTCAAGAGTTGGTGATAACACAAGTAAGAAAGTGGGAGTAAATCAAAGGAGAATATAATAAAGCAGCCTGGTAAGGGAGGTGCTCTTAAGAGGTGACATTGAGTGAAGAAATAAAGGACAAGATTTTCCTGGTTGCTAATTTTTTTTAAATGCCATTGCCATGTACTAGAAATGACATGTTTGGAAGTGTTAGATTTTTTTTGAAGTCATTATACATAATTCTGTGCTATAGCTAACATTTTCCCTGGATTTGTAATTATTAAGCAGAAATCATAGGATTAAAATCATTGGTTAATTTAGAGTGAAATACATTTTAGCATGTTCATGTGATAAAATATATTTTGTGCCTAAGCATTGGTTTTATGTACAGTTTTTATTATAAGCTAATTAAAATGATTGTTCCGTCTTTTAAGAAATCACACGTTTTTTAAACTTAGTAAAACAAAACTTAAAAGTTATATTTAAGAGTTTTATGAAAGTCAAAGTTTAAAATTCAGATTCTTTTCTGTGGCCTCCAAGGCCCTACATGATAGGGTTCTTGTCCAACTTTCCAAACTCATCTTGTACTTTCCTTGTTCACTAGTCGCCTTTTTGTTTTTTCAGACCTCCGAGGACATTTCCTGTTTGGGGCTTTTGCACTTGTTCCCTCTGCCTGAAATGTTTTCCTGGATTCTTCACGTTGATTCTTTTTATTCTTTAATCCTCAACTCAGGGTCACCTCTTCAGAGAGCCTCCCCTGCCAGCTACTTTATTATATTCCCCTTTAATTTTCTTCACAGAACTTATCAAAATCTGAAATGATCTGTTTTATTCATTTGCTTGTTTAAGAGCATAAAAATGTCTCTTGAAAGTTGAGGCCTTAATGATCTTGTTCGCCATATTGTACCTAAAATACCATGCCTACCTCTAGTAGGTGTTCAGTATGAATGAATGAATCATGAACGAATAACCAAATTTAACTGGCTAATTCCATACCTCTTGATTATACAGTAGATCTTCCTCTAATTGATAGCCTGATTCGTGTCTTACAAAACGTGGAACAATGTCAGAAGAAACCAGAGAACTCAGCAGACTCTAATGCAGAAGAAACTAAAAAGTCTGATTTAACCCAAGATGATTTCCACTTGAAAATCTTAAAGGATATTTCGTGTGAATTTCTTTCTAATATTTTTCAAGTATTAACAAAGGTAAGAAAGAAGTATTAATAGTTTTTCAGCTACAGAAAGTATAAATTGTTTAATGCTTCCAACTTTATTATTACTGTTATTCTTTTGTGCATATAAAAGTAGTATAACTATATTAAAATTGGGAAAATAGAGAAAGAAAAAACATCACTCTAAGGTTATAGTCTTAAACCAACAACTGATGCGATTTGGTATAATTATATATGTGTTTTTCACATAACGCAGTAGATAAAATTTTTATAGACTGCTTTTCTTTTAACATATTATAAGCACTTCTCCTTACTTTAGATCATTTCACTGAAAGACTTCATTGGGAGCCAGTTTAATACCCAATTTGCCAAAAATTTAATTTAAAAAATTTACTGTAAACTTGTTTTAAGAAATATTCACCCTGAATATGTTTGAGATTGTTAGCATATTTTTCTTTTGAGCATAACCTTTCTATTCATATATTTTAGAAAAAAATATATATGACTATAATTATGAAGAATATATTCATATTCATTGACTGTTTTCCAAAAAGAATATTCCTTAAAACAAATTTCTGTTACTCTCGTGGTTTGTTTTTTTTTGGTGAATTGTCCCACTTTCCTTTTCCATTTTGGGATTATTACCTTGGCATAGGCTTTTTGAAGTTAGGTTACTAGGTTCGACATTATAAACGTGAAGATGACTGAAGTATAATGGTTACATATTGCCAAAGTGCTTTTGACATGTGAAAATGTTGATTTTACTTGATCCTTGTTATTGGGTATCATAATTTTATATCCAGTTAAATGTCATAGGTGATTAAATTGTGCCTTATTTTGATTTACGTTTTTATTATGTTTGAACATCTTTCCATATATTTGTATATTGTTTATGTTTCCTGCTTTATAAATGTATCCATTTTGATTATTTGAATGGAACTCCTTGGGTAATACTGTATCTTGCATATTCATGGCAAGTATTTTTCCCATTGTTTGCTGTTGCTTATGTTTTTTTGGAGGGAGGGATATAGATTTTTCTTGACTTTTAAGTGAGAGGAATATAGGAGGAAGGTAGGCTAAGCATAAAGCAGAGTGGTGACATGAAAATTTTTATATCCATACTTAATGGAATTTGGACTTAATCTTGAGGAAACTGAGGAGTTACTAAAGATTTTTTTTTTAAGTATCAAGTAGTATGATCTATTTAGAAAGATTATTCCAAAAGCAAGAGAGAGAAGGTTAGAGAGAGTTGAGGCTGGAGGCCAGG
Organism: Eidolon dupreanum; assembly: GCA_028627145.1. Taxonomy (NCBI): domain Eukaryota; kingdom Metazoa; phylum Chordata; class Mammalia; order Chiroptera; family Pteropodidae; genus Eidolon; species Eidolon dupreanum. Next base: position 27,431,446 of record CM053510.1, read on the forward strand.
GGACTAATCAACAGGCTTTTGTGGCTGGTAATCTTTAAGAATAATCTGAAATATAGTGAGAACCTAAATAATGGAAGTGTGAATAGAGAGGAGGGGGTGGGATGAGATTAGAAGAGTAGAATGAAACACTTGTGGTTGGTGGTGGTTGGTCACAGCAGCTGAGGAGGAGGAATAGTCTTCGCAAGTTTTTGGTTTATGTAGGAGGGTGAGTGGGTGATGGTCCCCTTCACTAGAATAAGGACTGCAGTGGAGCACATGTTTGGGTTATACAAGTAGGAATGATCCTGGGTTCAGCTGGGATGTTTGAAATACCTGTAGGATCACTAGGGAATTGTTACATACAGAGTAGTATTTATTCACTAAATATAGCCTTAAAACTTTGCCTTTCTCAATGTTAAATCTTTTAGTTTTGTTTTGTTTTAGGACATTATGGCTAAAGGACTAAAGGAGGGCCAGTTAAACAAGCAGAAATGTTGCTGTGCATTTCAAAATCTTCTTCCTTTCTATAGCCCTGTGGTGAGTATGAGTAAATGTAGAGGTGACTGAGTTTTAAGAGGATCGCAAAATAAAATGTTTTAGATAAGTGCTTGATCTTTGAGGCTGTTGTCAGAAAAGATAGTGCATACAGTTCACACACTTAATGCCTTTGCCAGATAGATGACTGCTGGATAATTCATGAGACTAACCTGAGGAACAGTTCAAATTTTAAGAGAAAGGAACCAGCACTGAATTTATAGTATCCCTTTCTGTTATAAAGTACATAGCAAATATATTAATCAAAAATAAGATTCTTCATAGGTATAGTCAATAGGTTTTTATGGTTCTACATATTTGCTATCATTAAAAGCAGTTTCAAAATAGGGTCATGTCAGCAAGGAAGATGGTAACAAAATTTCATTAATGGACCTTAAAGGGGAATCAGTGGGAGGATAAATACTAGTTTAAGAGTAAAACAAAATGGTAAGGGCTAGTCACTTCCTTGATGTTTCAGAGGACTGTCCAGGAAGTATTGTTATTTGTCATATGGGGATCTGTCAATATTTCTTTTCCATTGGACTATTTAGAAACCACAGGTAGAACATTTTTATAGTCAGCAATCAATACTTTAAACTACCTTTTCCTCAACTTGATGTTTATTTGGTTATTTGGTTTGACTCACAGGTGGAAGACTTTCTCAAAATCCTACATGAAGTTGATAAGACCCTTGCTGGTAACCTGGAAGAAAGCTTCCCAAGTTTAAAGGTTCAGACTTAAAAAGTGAATTGTAATTTCCTCTGCCCAAGAAATAAATTATTTTTTTTACACTGACAGTTACAGTTGACACATAGGAAATATTAGATAAAGTCTACATAAGAGCATAATTGCACGGTGGTATAGTCGTGCCCTTCTACCTCCCCCAGCCTTATCTCACTTTTGTTTGGCATTGGAATCAGTTGTCAGTTGTTTCACCACTACCACACACCCTTCCTCTTTCTTTTTTTTGTATTGTTTTTGTGGTATTTGTTGTCTTCAAGTAAAGAAAACAAAAATACAAGCTTATTATTAAGGTTGTCTTTAGAATATTTGAAGGGTTGGTGAGGGTATTTTTCATAACTCTTAATTTGATTTTTATGTGAGAATTTTATATTTGTATCCACTATAAGCATACTAGCTGCACTAATGGAGAACCTTACTCTATTAGCTTAATCTGATGGCTTTTATGTGTCTTATGCAATAAAAAGCTCAGAGGTAGGTGGTCCAGACCTGGTAAGGTAGCTCAGGGACCCTGGCTCCTTTCACTTCCACATGGTCTACCATGTAAACCTTTGTGTTTATGTTTATTGTCTTGTGGTTAAGGGAACTATAACATCTCTGGTCCTTTAATCCACATTCAGGGAGGAAAAAGGAGAAAGAGGCAAAGCAGCTTTCTCCTAGTAAGTCTTTACCTTTTTATTGGGAAGGACAGCCCCCCCCGGCCAGAACCATGTTTCATGGTCACCCCTAATGTCAGTTATTTGAAATAGAGTACTATTTTCTCCTAGCCTTTATAGGAGAGAAAAACAAGAAAAGGGAGATGTGAATGGCTTTTGGACAGCCAATGCATGGTGTTTGCCATAGTGCAAACATATCTTAGCCATTTTGTGACTGTCAATTGTGTTGACTCCACAGATTGTTAGTAACTCAAAAGCAGTTATTATAGCTTTGTTACAGTTCAGTTTTTTGAATGTTTGTATGAAGATAGAACCACGAACAATTTGATGAAAGCATGTTGGCCAAATTTTCTATTTTCAGTATAATTCCAGTGGTTGTATTTTAGTAACTGATTTTGCTTTAGTGAATTCAGATTTTTAAAATTAAGACTGAGGTAGTTTTATAACTTCTGATTGTTTATAAACTGTTTTGTATCTGATTTCCCTGTCATATTTTTATCATTCTTTATAGTGCTTCTTAATGAAATAAATTCAGAAAATCAACCAAGTACACTTAACGAAAATATCCAGTTTGCATTATTTTAGTTATTGAAATAGAATTTTTAATAGTTTTTAAGAAAATATTAGTTATGAGTAACAAAACCAGCTTTTTAAACCTCTCTTCTGGTACAACCCCTTCCCATATTCTTTCCTTGAGGATTTTTGCTGATAAAACACAGGGGTACTATTTTTTGTAAGAGATACATAATTTCTAGTTTGGAGGTAGTTTATTGTTGAAAGTATCCCTGCTGAAAATAATTGAACCATAAAGTTAAAATCTTACTGATTAAACTCTTTAAATTGGTAGCTTTACTTTATGTATATTTGTATATCTTCAGTGATGATCTTATCCATAGGTTAAATGTGACTGTGTTTAACATGAGACTTTCAAAGTAACCGATCAAATTACTCCTACCTGCAAGCAGATGCTAAAAATTGCACTCTTGTTATCTCTTGAAATTGAAAATGCAAATAATCCCATAAGAATAATACTCTGAGTTATTGGTCAGTGCATATGAATTTCACATTTTGTTTTTCCAAGAGCACATTTTTAAAAGGGGAAACACAAGGACCTTGGGTATCTGATGGAAAAAGTGCCACTCAAAGCAGGTAAGTTACAGAGGGAGAAAATTAGCGTATATCATGAGAAGGCTAGGAATGTCCTATTTTCTGCTTCTCATTTATGCCTTGAACCTGATTACTTGTTACTTCTTGTTATTATAACATTATGAGGTAGTACATATTTTCATAGTATTTTGATATATTTGAAAACTTCCTAAATCTATTAAAAATAATTATATGTTACTTAACAATTTGACATATATTTTACAGGATACATATGTGTTTATATATAATTTAATAATTATATTAATATTTTTATAAAGCATGAGCAATGTTAAAACATTTTTAATGCTACATGAGCAGAAGAATTCATCAGAAAATATGTAGTGCTTGTATCTGTTATGGTGATATTTTTAAATGGTACTTTCTCTACAAACATAAATAAATTTAGAATTTTTTGTACACATAAAATTGAAACTCATTTTTTTCCCTATACTTTTTTTGCAGAGAAAGGAAGAAATGACGAGAGGAACTTGAGTTAGCATTTGTTAAATGTGTCATTCTGTTTCCGATTAAATTTGAATTTGATTTTTGAAGTATCTAAATCACTTCAGACAGAATATAGAGAACATGTTTTCCTCTGCCCTTCCCCTTTTTAAAAATATCCCCTGCAGTTAATGGGCTATAGCTAAATTGTTTTCTTGGCTGATCCAACTCTCTAAATCAAAGGATTTTTTCACTCTATTTTTAACATTTCCCATTGCCTTAGCTTTTTAGTTAGTTACCCTGAATAACTTTGGCATGTAAGTGGGAAAAAGTTTAAAAGCCACCTCTTAGCATTTGTACTTCTTTTATACAGAAACCAACCATAGACATTAATAAACAGCCTCTGTTTAGGGTTCAAAAAATCTTAAATGCATCAAAATGTTGAACCAATTTGTATTCTGTAGGGCTGGGCTACAGTAATGCTGTACCCGAGGGTTAACTATGAATTTGAGTAAATTGAAGAAGAGGAATATTGGGGTTATAGATGACATTGCTTGTTTTAACTGGTATTTTTTAAAAACTCATCAGTAGTTTTTATAAGAAATAGGTCCCTTATAATTTAAAACTGAACTTTGTGTTCTACTTAAGCATATGTTCTCTTTTACTACTTTACAACTCCAATTTCCTCTCTGCTCTTGGCAGAACTTTTAAGAAAGAGAAAATAGGTAAATACTCCTCTTGAATTAGACCATACCAGTATTTTTCTTTTTATTGCAAGTGTGAGATCTAATCCAAGAACCATTACTCATAAGTCATGTATCTAAGTGAAATGATATGATGTTTTGGATTTGCTTCAGAATAGTCTGAGGTGAGGGGAAAATAGTGGGTTAAGGGAGCAGATCAAACAAGATTGTACTTGAATTGGAATTGATGAAGCTGGATGATGATTACGTGGGGATCCTTTATACTATTCTCTCTATTTTTGTATTTATGTTTGAGGTTTCTTGTTAATGTTTTGCAAAAGCAAGTAAATCATACACACAATTTTAAGCCTGAATTTAATTATGAATGTCGCTTATTCCTTTATGTCTAAATAAAACTCACAAACTATTGTATTAGCATTAACTACTATTGAATTTAACACAGTTGAAACCAATACCAATACTTGACAGAAAACATTTCCATCAGCCTAGAACTAGTTATATAAAAGTTATATTAACTTCAGTTTGTTTTAGCTGACACTCAACAAGGAGACTGTCATGAGAAATGTTAGTGAGTTCTAAGCAGATAGGAACCTTTGTCATACATGTTTTGGCACCATAGTGGGATACTTTTAATAAGAAAAGTTTGTATTGGTGATCTTTAATGGTGTATTTTATGGGTAGAGGAGACTAAGAGAAAGAAGCAGAACCATAAAATTTTAGAGATGGACAAATTACTAGAGGTCACCAGTGTCTAGTACTTTTTCATTCAGCTAACAAAGGCTACAAGAACCTGACCCAATGTAGTTCTGAAGGCCAGGCCAGACCTAAAGCACAACCAAAGGAAACCAGTTAAGACTGGAAGTAGGGTGTCTTTTGGTGGATGCTTCCAGCCTTCTGTTATCACATCAATCACATCATAGTTTTTGTTCATCAGCCTGACTGCTGTACCTTAGGTTAATATGCATAAAATGAGATTTGCATAAACCCAATTTTGTGCAACCCAAGGAACATCTGTAATATAAAAGCTAAAGAGCCTCCATGGTTTCTAGTTAGTTTTCAAATCCAGAGAGTTTGGAATATTAGCCTAGTCCTTCTACTATGATTATTGTGTGCATGTGAGTGCTCTTTTTTAACAGCTGTATTTTCCTTGGAAGTCCATGTCTGTAAGACTTACGTAACTTAGCAGCATCATGAAGGAGGTTATTCTCATTTTAGTCTTAATTTTCTGTGCCTTCGGGCCCTGGCAAGGAATGAAATTCTGAGAAAGGGCCATGCCACAGAAACCATACCTGGAAGGGAGAGGATCATTAGGCTGTTGTGGGTCACTAACTGGCCTGTGGATTGCCTGTTTTGGGCTAAGTGTGCACCCCACATACAGTCAACTAAGGTTGAAATTAAAATGAATGTGAGATAAAGTTTATCTAAGGACGCAGAATGGTGTAGTAGACACCAGACTTACATGCCTGGTAGAAATGGCCACCATTTATTGAAGGTTTACTCAGTGCCAGGAACTCTGTGAAGATCTTATTTACTTCTGCAATAGTCTTATAAGGTAGGTAATTGTTACCATTTTACAGATGGGGAAATGGAGATTCAGAGCCATTAAGTAACGTGGCCAAAGTTACATAGGCAGTAAGTAGCTGATATGGGATTTGAAAGCTGTCCTGCCTGACGCTAAAGCATGACCTTTTAATAACTATATTATATTTGCATCGTGTGGGTAGACATAGACCAGATCCTGTAGGGTCTTACATGTTATGTGGAAAAGACACCTGGATATCTACTTATCCTTGCCCTTTTCTCTGAGAATTGTCCCTGACTCACATTCTTGCTCTGCTTACAGTGTATGGTTAAACAAAAAGGATTGATTCCTAATCCAAACTGAGGAAATCACATTGATTCAGGAGCATTGGACTCTAAAGATCATGGTAATTGCAAGACTGAGGCCCCTGTTTGGGGGCAGCCAGTCATATATATTTTCTGCTCTGTACCAGGCATTGTTGTAAACACTAGGAAGAGAACAGCGAACAAAAGAGACAGTCTTCATACTGGAAAAATCTTGCATTGGAGCTTGCATTCTAGAGAGTCATGTGTAAGAGGAGCAGACAGAGGAAGGAGGTCATACAACCTGTAGCAGATTTGATTGTTCTCATTTCTTTACCTCTATGTACCCAGTCTTTTGCCATGGCTTCTTGGTGGATGGAATATATGTCACTGTCCTTTGATTTTGAGCTTGACCAGGTCACTTTGCTTTGGCCAATGAATGTTACTGGTGCTGATATAAGCAGAGTACTTCAATGTACCATTCTTTTCAAAGACTGAATAATATTCTATGGTATGTATATGCCACATTTTCTTTATCTGTTTGTACACAGATGGACACTTAGGTTTGTGTACTTAGGTTGCTTTTGTGTCTTGGCTTTGTGGATGATGCTGCAGTGAACATGGGAGTGCACATATCTCTTTAAGACCCTGATTTCAGTTCCTTTGGATATATACCCAGATGTGAGATTGCTGGATCCTATGGTAGTTCTATTTTTAATTTTTTGAGGGACCTCCATACTATTTTCCATAGTGGCTGTACCAATTTACGTTTCCACCAACAGTGTTCAAGAGTTCCCATTTCTCCAGACGTGAACACTTGTTATTTTTTGTTTGTGTTTGTTCTTATATAATTGCCATCCTAACTGGTATGAGGTGATATCTCATTTTGGTTCAACTTGGATTTCCCTGATGATTGGTGATGTTGAGCACCTTTTTATATACCTGTTGGTCATTAGTATGTCTTTGGAGAAATGTCTATTCAGTTCCTTTGCCAATTTTTAAATAAGATTATTATTATTATTTTTTTGGTATCGAGTTGCAGGAGTTTCCTATATATCTGGATATTATTAACTGTCAGATATAAGATTTGGAAGTAATTTCTCCCAATTCATAGATTGTCTTCTTATTTTGTTGATTGCCTATATTTGCTTTTGTTGCCTATACTTTTGGTATCTATTCCAAGAAGTGATTGCCAAGACCAGTGTCAAGAAGCTTTTCCATTATGTTTTCAGAGTTTTATGGTTTTAGGTATTATATTTATGTTTTTATCCATTTTGAATTAAATTTTATGTACGGTTTAAGATAAGGATTCAATTTCATTCTTTTGCCTGTGGTTGTCCAGTTTTCCCCAGTGCCATTTATTGAAGAGACTATCCTTTCTCTGTGGTGTATTCTTGGCACCTTTGTTGAAAATAAGTTGACTATGCATGGGTTTATTTCTGGGCTCTCTATTCTATTCTGTTTGTCTGTATGTTTTAAAACAATCCCATTTTAATAGCATCAAAAAAAAAATACGAATAAGCTTAACCAAGGAGGTAAAAGACTTGTTTATATATTAAAAACTGTAAAACACTGGCAGGAGAAATTAAGGTAGACACAAATAAATGGAAAGACATCTTATGATCATGAATTGGAAGAATTATTGTTATTAAAATGTCCATAATACCCAAAGTAATCTACAGATTCAGTACAATTCCTATCAAAATCCCAATGGCAGTTTTTACAGAAATAGAAAAAAAAAATTATGAAATTCATATGGAACCATAAAAGACTCCAAGTAGCCAAAGCAATTTTGAGCAAAGAGAACAAAGCTGGAGGTATCAGACTTCTTGAGAGATCTGGAAAGTCTCAAAAATCTGAAAATTCTACAACCACTAATTTAGTTAATTTAGTTTATTTTTTCCCTGTAGATAAATTTAGTGTACATATACCATACTCACTACTTTGTTACAAATATGAGTTTTTACTAGAACATGACAGCCAGCTCTTTAACTATAGTCTTACTATATACTTCTTGCTTCCCCTAAATATCATTCTTTGTGAAATGCTTTTAAATTAACTTTTAAACACCAGCTTTCCATGTTCCACTGCTAAGGTTACAAAACTTTTCTGCTCACTAGGACACCTTGTTAATTACATGATGAGCTGAGCTTGTATCAATATTGGGCTTGTTGACCTGCAGGCTGTTTAGAAGTGAAGGCTTACCAGACCATCTGTCAATCCCTGTCATTGGAAATGCTTTTCTCTATTACAGTAATGAAATCACTAAAATCATTTCCTGTTCCCAGACCTGATTCAGATCTTTTATCTATTGTCAATAAGAGGATATTAAAATACTCAGCAAAGTCCACATAATTCTTTTCATCTTGGTCCACAGTGTAGCACATGGCTTTGTGTTTTAGTGTTGGAAATAATAAATAATGACGTCAACTCTGTTGTAATAAAAGAAGGCTGCTTATTAAAATCTTTCTCCAGCTGTTTTTCCTTTGATATCATGCGATCTGTTTATAAATGACTTTTATGGGATTTCCCCCTTACTATTCATTCAGAGTTTATATGAGTACATTAGAAATCGAAACATTTTGAAGAACAGTCCCTTCATAGAACAGACGCTTTCCTGCGTAGTCTCTTTGTGCATGCAGACGTCAACAATGGGATTGTGGGAAAGAAAGAATGATGAGGCTTTCTATATTCTGGAGGAGTTTGACTTCCTCAATTATGGGCTTGCTTCCAGGAAGGAGTGTATCTTGAAAGCATATTGGGTGGGTATTTGGGTGGGTATTATACATTTATCTTAGTCCACACTTCAAGAGAATGCATATATGTGTTTATCATAAGTCACTCAGTCAACATAGGAATATGTAGTTTTGTTTTGAATGGTCCCTATTGACCCCACACCATTTAAGGAATTTGGCATCACTGAAATTCATTCTTTGGTACTCTGGGGAGGCCGGTGGTGTTTGTAAATCCATGAGTATGCTTTCTTAAAAATGCAACTAGTGTTGGACTTTTCCTACCTATACCCAGGAACACGCAGTCACTTGACTAGTCAGCAGGCACTTCTGGAGGTAACTTAAGTCCTTTAACTTCCCTGTTACAGAGAATTCTGTACTGTGTCACCACTGATAGAAAAAAGAGTCTGTTGATGTGGACCCTGGAACAAAGTCCCTAAGTTGAATTCTCTAGTTTCTTCTTATGTTTGTTTTAGTTTGAGGCAAACCAGGCAACTGTTTGTTTGTCCTAAATAATTTTAGAAGTTACTTCAATATTTATGACTATAGTATTTAGTATTTCTGCAATTTGGAGATCTTGCTCTAAATTGCACCCTTTGCTTGTCCATATCAGATGATATTGAAATGGTCTTAAAAGGTCCAAATTTTACATTTTCAGTTGTGCTTTGAGTAATCTGAAAATCTTAGTAGATTTTTCTCTTTTGGACATGTTTTAATGTGGGTTGACTATTTTCTTTGGAGTAATTATAGGAAAACACAGTTTTCTAGAACAACTCATAAAGCACTCAAGAATTATTTTATCTTTTAGAAGTTGCCACAGGTTATACTCTGAACAAGACCAGCCCCGGAAGAAACCTGGAGGATCATGCTGCAGAAGCCTTTGGAGGAACGTGCCGACTGCTCCGTAACCATGAATCGGCTCTCCTTTGATGGAGAGATTAATAGTTTCCATAATCATATCATCCTGGTTGTTCTGTGTCCCACATTTACTCAGACTTGAAAGAAATGGAAAGTAATTGAAAAAAAATTTTTTTTTCTTGTCTCCCCTCCAAGCTTCTCTGGAGAAGTGATGAGAAAGATTCAAGGGTTTATTGCCAGTGGGAGCTGAAATGTTTATTTTCTTTTGCAATTCTGGCTATAAGGAAGCAGAAGAAAGCAGTTGGGTGGTGGGGAAGAGGTAGGCACAGGAAGGAGGGGTACAGCTCTGCTGCCTAAATGATTCCAAACAGAAACACTGGGTAGGGGACCCAATATACACGTGAAGGGTTGTCCTGTGAGGCCGTGGGCATCTGGTTCCAGAAATCAGTGCAGAGGGAACAGAAAAGAGGTTTTGTAGCTGATGTGATTGTCATCAGATGGATTAGTCTAGTTCTTTTTATGTGTCTACCACTACAGAGGAGCCGCCCTGAGTTTATTTCCACATCCTGGAAGTTGGGAAGTACTTATCTTTGTTTAAAATCTGTTGTTTCTTTTCTAGCTTTGAAATTTGAGCTCAATTCTTTTTAAGCCATTATTATCACTCTTGACCAGTTATCTCACCCTACACACTAATAATGTTGTTGAGCCTTGGAGAATCTCAGGGGGCAGAGGATTTGGTCTAGGAAAATTGGACTGTTAATAGAATATGGGTCTCTTTAAGAGTCATATCTTCATTCAGAGATAAATTTTCAGTATATGATCAGTAAGTGCTTTGTTGAAGTTTACTAAACCAGGAAGAGAGAAACTGAATTGTGGATGAACAGTTTTCATCATTCATTAATACATGCCATAGTATGTAATTTATTAAACTTGCTGTGTGTTAAGCACTGCTCAGTGAGATTAACAAGGTGACAATTCAAGATAGGAGGAAAACAGGAGAGCTAGTTAGTAACTTTTCATTCTATCAGTTCTGAAAGTCCAGGTCCATGTCCCATCCTCTGAAGTGATGTTCTTTCACTCCTCAAAGTTACATGCTAGTTAGAGATTTGGCACTCTCTTGAGACTGACATAGCTGTAAGAGATGTATAGGTCCTTTTGTAATTGGATATCTCCCTGCAGTTTATATGTAGGTGTAATATTAGGCACCCTTCCGTTATTGCCAGCCCTGCATGACAGGACAGAAGATGAATGTTTGCCCCACTTTGCTTGTGGAACTGCACAAGCAAATTACCTCAGGCTGCTTCCATTTAATTCTAGGGCTTGGCCATATCTCTCCTGTAAAGGGAGGTTCTTAGGTTTAGCTTTTCCAAGTGGTCTGAATTTCCCATGCAATATCAGTGCTGAATTGAGAGCTAGTGGACATGCAAACAGGCCTGCCATAGCAGGGTATGGTGATGCTACAGAGGCTAGAGGGGAGGCGAGTCCCTGGTGCAGGAGACTGGAGGAACAATGCTTATGTAACAAAGTCAAGGGTTTGTTGCCAGTGGGAGCTGAGATGAGACCTAGTCACTCAGGGACCACTGTGGAGCCTGACCTGAGCCAAAGAGACAAAATCCAGAGTGTGTGTTAGCTGTAGAACACAGCCTCAAGTGACAGTGAAGCAACTCACACTCTGGAAGCTGAGAGGTCAGAATTGGAAAGAATATAATCCTGTTTACATCCTCCATGAAGTCTCATAGCTATTCCCCTCCTCTATATACCATCCTCAGAGGAAGCTATTTAAGGCACTGGACCTTCTTTATTTTTTAAAATTAGACTGGGCCATTCTCAAAGGGTCTATTTAAATTATTGGACCAGAGTAAATTTACACTGAATTGAGACTTTGGTTTATTAATTGTCCTACTAACAGATGGGGACTCCAGACAATACCAGATTTATTATGGCAGCAACATAAAGCTGTTACCTTTTCTCTCCACATCTGAGTAACAGTGTGAGTTGAATTTTGAGACCCTGTAACATGGGGAAAGAGAGGAAATGGAGTTGCCAAAGTTTTGGTAGATAAGTTAGAATCCTTATAGACTTCTTTAGGACTTTCTATAGTTGGGTATACTCATTATTACTTCACATAGATTCATTTCCAAGAAAACGAGAACAAATAGATAAAAAAGATATTTCTTTACCTGTCAGGAGGCTTGCTGACTGGCTTCATTTGCATGCAGAATCTACATGGACTGCCTAATGTGTATAAAGAGCCGTGAAGCATCTTTATCTTGGGGTAAACCCAGAGTGTTCCAGTAAAAGCCAACAAACACATCTGAAGGAAAATTCCAGATTTAGTTTACAACCAGTCACCAATGTGAAACAGGAGAGACTGCCAAACTAATGTTTGTTTATATATTCAACAAGCATTTACTGATTGCTGGCTACATGTCAGGCACAGTGCTAAGTGCTGGGGGTACAGTGCTTGGAATATGGCAGTTCCACAAATGTCAGTTATATGAATAAAAACTATGCTGCCTATCTAGAAACAGACTAATGTGAAGCTAATAAAGCTTAAAGCAGCAGTTCCCAAACTCTCATATTTGGGATCATAGGGATCACCTAGGAAACTTTAAAAAATACTAATCCCTAACGCACACCCTCAGACATTCTGATTTAATTGGTATGGGGTGCTAACTGGGCATCAGGATTTTTAAAGCTCCCCAAATGGTTCTAATGCAGCGGTTCCCAACATTTTTGGCACCAGGGACCATTACTCCTAAGAGACTTTAATGCCTGATCTGAGATGGAGCTGAGGCACTGGGGAGTGGCTGTAAATACAGATGAAGCTTCACTCTCCACTGCTCACCTCCTGCTGTGTGGCCTGGGGCAGGGGGCAGGGGGGAAGATATTGGGGGACCCCTATTATAATGTACAATAAAATTTGGGAACCACCGGTTTGAGAGACACTCGCTTGCTCGGGCCCCTTCTAAGACACTTGGAGGTACCTAGTACTTTTGAATTTGAAATTTTGTAATTTTCTCGAACAGGGCCCCAGCCTTGAGTAAGCTTCTAGTACCACAAAGCCTTAATTTGATCTTCTCTATCCTTGAGCTAGTCTTAGTCTAATCAGTAGGATCCTTAGCCAGCATGAGGTTTTCAGAAGTATAATTAGGCTAAAAGATGCAGATTAATAGTCCTCTAATGGAAAGTTAAACCACATGAAAACTAAACCATTACAAGCAACAGATGCTACTTTTTGTGGCCTTGTCTCTTTTTTTTTTTCAGCCGATGACCTTAAGAGTGATTTTTGCAATGTTTCAGAAGGAACTCTGCTTTGGAGTAGGAGAATGTGTTGCTACAAGTTGCAGAGTACTGTAGTTTTGTTAGTTTTGCATTATATGACTGGATTTCATGGTCAGCACTAAGTTTATGACTTCATAGCATTTCTTGTGCAAGGCCTTTCTGGCCCTTTTGAGTGTCCTTGGAGTTCTGTACCTCACCATCCCCCCTACCTTTCCTGGAAGAGTTGCTTTGTGACACTTTTGAGGCTGATTTAAAGCTCTATAAAATTTATTCAGTGGTTTTATTACAGAGGCAAACAATAACCATTTCTGCTGCATATGTGGCCAGTTGGCAGACAGGATGGCCACGGATGGCCATGTATGGAACTTCCTCCTTGCCTTTGGCCAGGTGCACACCTGGGAGAGTGTCTGCATGACTTTCAATGGAGTGAGCACGAACACAGCCTGAAGAGGAAAGAGTGGAGCAGCTCACTGTGCAGGAGCTGCTGAGAGGCTCTCAGTGGAGTTGAAGTGGCTCTGAACTTGCTAAGTGGTCATGTGAACTGTATTTACCCATGTCATCTACAGGGTAGAAAGGCTGTTCCTGGCTTCTCTGAGGCTTCATTTTCCTAGCCATGCTTTATTGTAAGTCCTCTTAGCCCTTTTCATGTATCAGACACCCACTTAGCAGATCACATCCAGGCTGTTTACACTTCTGATTATCAGTGGCTTTGTTGCTCTTGAGGAAGAAGTTCCATAATAGTAAACCAGATCTCCAGTGAAGGCTAAATGCAGGTGGAGGGCATGGCTCCAGCTTTCTGTAGGGAAAGACTGGGGCTTTTTTTATTAATTTCTGCCATAGTGGAACCTATAAAATCTGATATCTGGCACCTAAGAAGAGATGCTCCCAACCAATCTCTTCTAGATTAGGGTTCTGGTAATGTCATGTAGATAGGTGAAAGGATGATCTCTTTTTTCTGTCCATTCAGAACTCCAGGAATGATGTTTGTTGTTTGCATGGCGTATTTTCTTCTTGTAACTCTTCCAGATGGTCACATTTAGATTCTTTCAGAATCTTCCTCATTACTGTAAAAGCTTGGTCGCACTACCTTGAGTTCAGTTGGAGATACAAAGGAGAAGAGAGGATAATCATCAAGTTTGCTCATTTTCTCTGATGTAGACTCAGTAATACCCTTTCATAAAAGCTTCAGAGATCGTAAATTAGACAAATGATACTGGCTTTGCTTTTTGCAGCTTTAACAAATACTGTTTGGCTTGTAGCAGAAATGACTGGTTGCAGTGAATGTGAGCAGTGATAGTGTCTCTTTCAACAGTGCAGAACAGACAACAGACACTGGGGAAAACCAAGTGTGCCCAAGCAGCAGGGCCTATTTCCCCCAGCACAGTTACTTCTCATGCTGTAAGATAGTCTTCCCTCTTCCTCGAAACCTGAGTAGCCAGCACTTCCTAGTGATTTGGAACTCTATTTCCATAGTTAAGTGGCATTTTCTCACACTGTTTGCTTTATTAATTTGAGCAGGAATGCTGTAGTGAAAAACTCTTGGGAGCGGCATTTGCATTGTCTTTTATGTAATTCATATTCCCTGGAATTAAAATGTGTTGGCTCTTCCAGATGATGTTGGTTGTTTTTATAATTATCTCTTAATAATAGACTAGGAGGTTTCCATATGACTTAGAACCCCAAATCAGAGAAGTCTAAAAACCTGAAAAAAAACCAAAACAAAACAAAAAAAATCTTTTGGGTTCCTTGGCCCATTTTTTGAAAATTTATAGTACACTGAGGTGAAAAATTCCCTGGGATAAGTGAGGCATTAGATTCTGGTCCCCCTCTGACACTTACTGTGTTACTTTAGACAAGACGATGCACAAGGAATAGAAGGCTTTGTCGTGACTGATGCTGATTGGGCCATTTTGCTCAATGTGTTCGAAATAACCACAGGCCAACATTTCTTGGAGTAATGTGTTGAAGCAAAAATGTTTAAATGATAAACAGGGTTTCCATTTGTAACTTTAAAAAGTGTAATTGAGAATTGGAGCAGATTTGGAATGAAGCTTGCATAAAGTTGTGTGTGAACAGACTTGTGCACAGCTCTTCCCAGAGAGCCACTGGGATGTCAGAGAGGAGTGTTCACTGCAGGCCTCGTGGTGTGAATATTACTGCGCTTTTTGGAAAGAAATTTAGTAGTTCAGGTCTTAAGGACTTGTGATTATCTTCTGGCCTAATCTCTCTTATTCATCCTTTTGTCTCATCAAATTACTTACCATTTGAATATGGATAGAATCACATATGGTCTCTAATATCTGAGGTCTTGTAAAAGCAGCCTGTTTTAATAGATACATAAATGGAACTTTGATCATTCTGATTAAGAATTACGTAGAGCATTTTGTTTTGTTAATTACATTTTTCATTTCTCACATCAACTGGTTATTTTTGTATTCATTTTTATGCAATAAACATACTGAATGATGTTTGAGCACCTTTTCTGTAACAGGCACTGTTCTGTATTCTGGGCTATAGAGATGAAAGGCACAGTTCCTGCCCTCAAGGGGTTTTTGGTAAAGAAAAGAAACAAGGAAACAAATCATTAGTATGCTGTAGACAAGTAAACTCAGGGAGCATTCCCACTGCAATTGTGGTTTCTGGAGGATGTTGTAGCTTGTTTCAGAGATTCCTTTCAATTAAATGATAAAAACTAAATGCATATTCATTCACTGGAATTCAAACTAAGTTTCCTCTTAGAAGTGGTAGCATGATGAGTAAAACAGCACTGAGCTGGGAGAGAGAACACCTGGTTTCAGGTTCTTTTTAATGCCATTTACAAGCTTTGGACAAGTCACCAAACTATTCTGAGTCTCAGCTACTTTAAGGACCAAAGTAAACAATTTAAATGAAAGTACTTTGTAATGTAAAATAATACATAAAGAGTTTTTTTACTAGGACAAAATAACCCAATTGGCCACATGTATACACAAACAGCACAGTGCTGAAGGATAAGTGCAACTTTTACTTTGGGACTAATTTTCCTCAAAGGACTTGCCCCGCTCCAACCTCAAAAGGATTTTTTTCTTTATAAATCACAATGTGATATCTAAAAAAGTATTCCTTTTACTTAAGCCTCCAGTCACAAGGCATTTAGAAAGTATGCATTTTAGATTCTCACTTTTTATAAGACATGGTATAAATAAAATCCCTTTGCAGAGAATAACTTTGCAGAGGGTGATTCTTCCTGAGGCATTCATAGTGTGTTCCCAGGCTGTTTTTTGTGCTTTAGTTTTACCCCACAAAAATTCTCCATGCTTCCAAAACAATCTACACCTACATTTCATATATTATTTAATAACACTAAAAATTTAATCTTTTGCTATATTAGAAGTATAACATCTTAAGACTACAACTTTTTAAAAATGATTATGAAGATCATGAATGCTAGTGTTAACCTTTCAAACTTTGATGAGGTATTTGTATAAGGATTTGAGGTTAAATAAGAAATATAAATATCAAATATTCCTGTCTGGTGGTAGTCTATTGAAGAGCCATAAGGAAAGAGAAAAGGAAGGAAACTTAAAATTACTGAGTGATTCTTATATGTTAGGACCTGATCTAGGGAATTTATGTACGTATTCTTATAAATACCACAGTCTCTCAAGGGAGGTAATATCTCAGTATTTTGGATGACGAAAGGTTTAGAGAAGTTAAGAAATTTGTTGTTGATCACAAAGATAAGTAAAAGAGTTAGAATTTGAATTGAAATTTGACTGTAAAGGCCATTTTTTTTTAATCTAAACATGTCTCATTTGTATTACATGAACATTGAACTACCATCATATGAAATGATGTGTTAGTTTTTCTTGTTATTTTCCCAGGGAGACATATGAAATGACAAAGACAGCAAGGATTCGGAATTAGAACATTTTTTGTTATGAATATTTTGTAAGTATATCCATGCAGTCTTTCTGAAAAAAGTTATTCAAGGGTTTACTTCAAGAAAATAAAAAATGAATTCATGGGATAGAAGAAACAGTAACTTATGGGTCAGAACCCTTTGGTTTAATAAAAAAAAGGATTAAGCTTCAGGTATGGCTGGTTCCAGATATTCACACAATGTCATTAGGTTCTAGTTTATCTTTCAATAGTGCTCTTCTCCATGTTGGCATTACTCTCAATAAGTCTCCTCCACTGAATGACTTCCATTAGCTGCAGGCTTTTATCCTCCAAGGTTAAAACATTAGAGAATCTTCTAAATTGTAAATAAGTCTTGGGCCTTATTCTCATTGGCCTAAATTGGGTTATGTGAGCCTCATTCAACTTAATATGGCTAAATGCTTGTAGTCCTCTGAACATCTGTGTAGTCATGTGACTACTTTAGAACTGGGTTGAGAGTAGGTAGAATCAAGTCCACTCAAAGCAAATGGACTGAGACTGGGAATCAGGATTGAGTCCTGAGAAGAAAAACCAGGGTTCTGTTATCAGAAGAAGAGAAAAGAGACATAGAACACCAGAACCAGTGATATCCTCTACAAGCAATGAACCATTAAACTAGGAAAATTGTTAAGATAATCACTGGGAATGTTAATGTGGCATTTGATGCAATTGTTAAATGTTAATGTACTAACAATTTGTAAATAAAATTCCAGATGATTTCAACACAGAGTTGAGGCTCAATAAAGATTTGCTGAATGAATGAATGAATGAGATGAATGAATGAATGAATTAGAATAGAGTGGGCAGGGGAAAAGAAAAGCAAGAGCAGTCTAAATTTCTTGTTAAGGAGAAAGGTTATAGAATTGATTTTATACATTGATTTTATATATATTATTTTTCTGTCAAATCTAGTACTTAGTATGTGCCAGGCATTATTCTAAATACTTTATAAATTGCTCAATTAATCCTCATTGCAATTCTTTAAGGCAGGTGTTCTATTATCTTCATTTTACAGAGGGAAACTGAGGCATGGAAGAATTAAGTAACTTGCCTGAAGTCATACAGCTAAGTAAATGGTAGGACTGCATTTGGCTCCACAGTCTATGCTCTTAACTCCTATTCTCCCAATGCACACACACATGGACTTCGTAGCCTACAGCAAAGAATATTTGGGCTCTGCATATTTTGTTCTTCCTGGGCTCATAGGAAGACTAGACTTGGCCTCTCCCTTGCAGTAAGAAAGGGCAGTATGATTAGTTACAGCCAATGAAAGTAGCGCAGAAATGAAAGGCGTCATTTCTGGGCCAAAGCATATAAGAGCTTTTCTCTTTTGCTGACAGCCATAGATTGAGGTGGCAGAGCCACAGGATGAAAGTTGCCTGAACTGAGTAATCTAGACAGAGAACCATATGGGGAGGAGCTGCCCTGGAGTGTCACCCAATGTGTGTGGACTTAGAGTGAGAGAAATCTTTACTGTATTAAAGTAATAAAGGAATAGTTTATTACTACAGGATTGCTTACTCTATCCTAATTATTACATACTCCCAAAAGAATTTGCAGTCTTCTCAAATTTAATGGAATATCCAAAATAGTAGATCATGTGATAAGCCACAGTGAACAGCCTAATGCATTTCCCTAACTGGAAATCATACAGGCACGTTCTCTGATTCCATTGCAATAAAGTGATAGATAAGAAAGCTTAAAGACTATAACCACATGGAAATCTTTAAATAATGGATAATCTTCTGGTAGAATATTCAATACTAAAATTAACCCAGGAAGAGGCAGAAAACTTTGAAAGGCTAATATTCATATTGAAAAGGTAATAAAAGAACTAACTCCATCTCACCTCAAGGCAACAGAGAATCATGGGAAATTTCTGAATTCTATAGAGATAACAAAACCCTGTTAAAACTGGATAAGAACAGACACACAAGAAAACTATAGGCCAATCTTATCTATTATGTGGATGTAAAAACTAGAGAAAACACCTGCAAGTAAAATTTAGCAACATATTAAAAGATATATAAAAATGTTCATGTAAAAAACCAATTATGACCAAGGTGAATTTATCTTATGAATGCAAAATGGTTTAACATTAGGGAATCTTTAAATTCACTACATTAATAGATTTAAAAGAAGAGCTGTGTGATCATTTCAGTAAATGTCAACAATTCTTTTGATAAAATTTAACATCTTTTAAGAAAAACTTTATAGTGCAAAATAGAAGAAAAACTTCATTAACATGAGACCTATAGCAGATATGATTCTAATTTGAATCATTAGAAACATTCCCATTAAAGTCTGGAACAAAGCAGGATATTATTGAACATTGTTCTGGCAGTCCTACCTATTACAATAGGGTGAAAAGTAGATGTAAGGCATAAATATTAGAATATTAAAAAGAACCAAAAGTGCTATTATTTTTCATAGTGTATGTTATTTTTCATTAATATTTTTCTTGTCAAATAAAACAAAATTGCATGAAACAAATATGCATGTTATTGATAATGAAAAAGCAAATACTCCTGTATCTATCACCCAGCTCAGGAAATAAATCTTTGTCAGTCAACCAGATGCCACCCTCTATGTGCCCTCTCAATTGTAATTCCGGCCTCCTCCCCCCAAAAAACCCCACTATCCTGACTTTTATGATGACCACTTAAAGTTATTTTTTTTCAGGTGCCTTTTCAGAGGATCTGATTGTGTACCTAGAAGTCAGGAGACTCACCTGATTGATCTATTAGAACTAATGAGATGAGTAGAATGGACTTGGCTTCTATGTTTACTCTCTCTTACCTAAACCATCCATTTTTTCTCTGCTGGATCATTCCTTCTCTAATACCTCCCTTCTTAAAAAAACAAACAAACAAACAAACAAAAACCTCCCTTTACCCTGCATTCCCTTCCAGCTGCTACCACATTTTTCTGTACCTCTTCACAACAAAACTTCTGAAAGAGCTGATGTCACCTCTGTGGCCTAATCTCAGCACTGCTTGTGTAAACTGGATTTCGTCTGTACCACATCACTGACATTGCTCTTGTCAAGGGTACCAGTGACTTTTCTTACTGAATCCAGTAAGTGTTACACTTCTGTCCTCCACTTTGGAGTAGCATTAAAGGCAACTGGAGATTTTCCTTCCTTTTTGGGAACTTGGTACCACAGTCAACTGAGTTTTCCTCTCCTTGGTGTCCATTCCTTCAATCTCTGCTTCTGGCTCCTCTTCCTCCTCTTTGTAACCTCTGAACCTTGGCATGACCTGCAGCCCAGTACTGGGCCTCTTTCTTGTCTCTTGATACATTTTTCTCCCTTGGAAATTTCATCTAGTCTTGTGATTTTATATACTGTCTTCATATATGATCATTATACCAGTGACTTCTAAATTTCTATCTCTGCCTGTGATCTCTTTCTGAATTCCGGGCTCCCATTTCTTAATGCCTACAAGCCATCTTCTTTTGGATAGCTAGAAAGCATGTCAAACCTAAAAAGTCTGAAACAAGACAATTTTCTCCTCGCCAAATCTGCTCTCCTTCCCTCAACTGCACCTTAGTAAATGGAACCATAATCTACTCAATTGCCAAGTAAAAAGCCTAGGAATCATCCTTGAAATCCCATTTTCCTTACCCGTTGGCGCTGCCATCGACTGATCTTGACTCCATCTCCGAAGCATATGCTGAGTTGGTCTTTCCATTCTTGTCTTCTCCACGTTACCCATATCCACCATCATATCTCCACTGGACTTCTTCAAAAGCCTTTCAGGCAATCTCCCTGCTTTCACTTTTATTCCTTGACCCCCCCCCCCACCCCACCTACAACTAATCTCCACCTGTCCACCTTGGAACTGGGAGGAGGGAGAAGGGTGTCATTTGCGGCCCCCTTTAAACTTCAGCATGAAAGATTGGTATGACTTTGTGAAATAAAAATGTTGTAAAGTACATTTCAAATGACTAAAATGAAAGGCTGAGATGACAACAATACATATAACAGTTAATATCCATAATCTAGAGAGCTCCTACTTATCAATAAGAAAAAATAACCTGATTGAAAAATGAATAGTGAACCTAAGAAATTCACATGTGAACAAATGTCTGAAAAGATACTCAGCTCTGCAAATAATTAGAAAAATGCTGATTAGAAAGAACTTATTTTTGCTATTCAGATTATAAAAATGTAGACTTGTTTTACATTCTTGAGAGTAGGGGTGTAAATTGGTATAATCTAATTGAAAGGCAATCCGACAGTATTCCATATCTGGGGATCAGTTCTGAAGAATTGCTAGACTGCATGCATATACACATCCACATTAGAACAC
Source organism: Eidolon dupreanum (assembly GCA_028627145.1). Classification (NCBI taxonomy): domain Eukaryota; kingdom Metazoa; phylum Chordata; class Mammalia; order Chiroptera; family Pteropodidae; genus Eidolon; species Eidolon dupreanum. Next base: position 27,452,580 of record CM053510.1, read on the forward strand.
AGGTTCTATCATCCCATTGTCATTAATGGAACAAACATTTATTGAGAAACTACTATGTGCTGGGCACTGGGATAGCCAATGGAAATTTAACAGAAAAGAAAGTAAAAAAAGAATAAAAAATCGGACAATTCTTTCCCTGTGGAAAATATAAGTAAAAACATAGCCACACAAATAACTGTAATAACAGTTGTTACAAGTCAAAGGGCAAGTGGGACACTTAAATTAGGTTGGGGGATAGTTTTACTTCAGGGAAGGAATTGACCTTTAGGTGAAAACCTAAAATATGGAAATAGTCAGTCAGGTGAAGAGGCAGGATTGGGGGGTGTGGAGAGATCTTTAGGTCTAAGCATGTGGGGAGGAGCTTCTATTAGAGGGCTAGGACACAGCAGGGGCAGAGTGCAGTGAAGAAGGGGAGAGTAATAGGGTAAGAGGCCAGCTAGATGTGTAGTGGCCAGATACGGGGCTGTAACAGATCATGGGGAGGATTTTAAACTTCATCCTATGAATAATGGAAAGTGATTTTATGGTTATAATCTGAGTAGTGACATGATCGTGTTTGCATTTTTAAAATGTGGCTAAAATTGTGTAGACTCTACACAGTAGTTTTGGGTATATTTTAAAAATGAGAATGGATAGGAGAAGGGGCTGGAGTGGAAAAAGGGAAACCAGGGAGGAGATAATTGCAATATTTCAAAGACGAGACAGTGGTGGATTGGACTAGCCTAATGGCAGAGGAGATGGGGAGGAGTGAATGAATTCAAGTGTATGTTGGAGGTAGAAGAGACTAAATTTGCTAATTTGTGGGATGAAGGAGATGAGATAAGTATATGCAGGAAGGAAGGAAGGAAGACTTGGAGGGCAGGGAGATGAAACTTCCTTTTTTATTGAGGTAAAATTCACATAACATAAAATTAACCATTTTAAAGTGAACAATTCAGAGGCATTTTGTACATTCACAATATTGTACAACTGCTACCTCTATCTAGTTCCAAAATATTTTCATCATTCCAAAATAAAACTGTATACCCATTAAACAGTTACTCTTCATTCTCCACCCCCCATCCCCACCCTGCCCTTGGCAAACATCACACTGTATTTTATTCCTATGGATTTACCTATTCTGAATACTTCATATAAATTGAATAATACAATATGTGCCCTTTGTATCTGGCTTCTTTCATGTACCATAACGTTTTCCAAGTTTATCCAAGTTGTAGCCTGCATAAGTCCTTCATTATTTTTTTATGGCCGAATAATATTTCCTTGTATGTATACGCCACTTGGTTTATCCATTCATCCATAGATGGCCATTTGGAATGTTTTCAATTTTTAGCTCTTGTGATTATTACTGCTACAAACATTTATATATAAAGATTGGTATATAAGGATTGATTTGAGTACCTCCTTTTAGTTCTTTTTGGTATATACTAGGAATGGAATTGCTGAGTCATATGTTAATTCTCTGTTAAACTTTTTGAGGAACCACCAAACTTTTCTCTTTTGCATTCCCACCAGCAATGTACAAGAGTTCAAATTTCTTCACATCCTCATCAGTGCTTGCTATTTTCCTAAGTTCATTTTTGAATATGTTAAGATGCCAATGTGTCATGGAAGTGGAGATATAAATTATTGGATATAAAGTTTTAGAGTTTGGAAGGGAGATTTGGGCTGGAAATATACATTTTGGATTGTTAACATATTAAGGGTACTTAAAGACATGAGAGGGGAGGGCATTGACAAAGAAAAGAGTATAGACTGAGAAGAGAAGGGGGCCCTAGGGCCTCGCCCAGAGTAACCCTGAATATTTGGAGAATGGAGAAGGAGGAGCTGGTAAAGAAGATCAGGGAGGACCAATCCAAGGGTACCACCAAGCCACCTTAGCAAATGAAAAATGAGAGATTGGGATGTGTCCCCTCAAATACGTTCTGCTGAAGATCTGGGGGGATGCAGTGAGGTGTCCTCCTTTACTATCCATGGCATCAGAACTTTTAATATCTCAAAAGCCACATCCCAGTGTCAGAAAACTCCTTTTCCATAAATTCCACAGATCAAGATGAAAATACAAACTTAAAGGCTATTTTTCATCTGGGCACCACCCACAGTTTCTAATTTTGGTACAAAGACGTCCATGCCCTAATCTCTAGAACCTGTGAATATTTTATCTTATGTAGCAAAAGGGACTTTGCAGATGTGATTAAGGATTTTGAGATGAGATTATCTGGATTATCTGGTAGGCACAAAGTAATCGCAAAGGTTCTTACATGTGATAGAAGAAGTAGGAGAGTCAGACAGATTCAGAGATGCTACACTGCTTGCTTTAAAGATGGACAAAGGGGTCATGAGCATACAGGTGGCCTCTAAAAGCTGGGAAAGGCAAGAGAACAGATCTCCTGGAGCTTTAAAAGGAAACAGCCTGCTGACCCCTTGATTTTAGTCCAGTAAACCCATTTCAGACTTCTGACCTCTAGAACTATATGATAATAAATTTGTATTGTTTTAAAACACTGAGTTTGTGGCAATTTTTTACAGCAGCAATAGGAAGCCAATTAAACAAATTAGACAAACGTGTATTTTCTCCAACTGATAGTCCTTTCTCTGAACCTTCTCTGGGTATATGAATTTTTAAATTTTATAATTGAGCCCAGTGAAAATTCTTAACTAGTGGATGTTATAGAGCAAGTTTCCCAGTGAGCACTGACACAGAAGCCAGATAGCCGAATCAAAAAAAAAAAAAAAAACTTTATTACAGATTCGAATCCGCGCTCAAACCACCACTGTCGCAGCGGTGATAGAGGCAAGAGCCCCGAACCTAGTTTTTGTTACCCTTATATACCCCCTTATCCCCCCCGGTTGCCCGCCCCCCTTCCCTATTACCCACAGGTCCCCCCTCCCCGATTCCCACAGGCACAAAGGCTTTTTGTCTAAGCGGAAGTTTCTCATGGCCTGGCTGCCTTTGTAATCTATCTATTTGACAGCGTTAAGCAGGATGCAGTTAACCTGTTCTGGGAACTGGCCTATGCAGCTGGGTCTCAGGTCTATATGCTCTATAAATGCTTCTACTTTATTG